>JANDEH010000005.1:48729775-49339311 GCA_024610705.1 Tetragnatha versicolor | reverse complement strand
ATAAATGAATAAAAATATATTTTGTACAGTTTAAAAGATATTTGGTTGTTAAGTATTTTTGTATTTCCAAATTAAAAGCATCAAATTGGTAACGGGGTGAAAACAGTAGTTTTGGTATATTTTTATACATTTCTAATCCTATAGTAAAAAAATTGAAGATTGATTGAGTCTAAAAAAGTACAGTTCCCTGTGATGTAAAGAAAATCCTGTATACAGGATAACTATAGTTATCCTGTAACTATAGTAACTATAGTTACTTCACCATTTACTAGTTTTCAATGCAGTAGGAGTGCAGCAGATGTTTTGTAGAGGAAATTCCATCCGAATATCTCTTCTATGGCTAAATCTCTTTACTTCACTCCATGTCTTGTATGTCACCATATCTGAATAAAACTAGTTACTAAATAATCTTTTATGTAAACTAATCCCGTAAATATACAAAGCGTACAGGATTTGAGGCAAAGAGGGTGCGGCTCCTGAGAAAGTGAGGCCCATGAATGGCAGGAGTCCGACTTCAGCCTCCGATGATAGATGCCGCCACCATCTATCACCACCTCCACAATTTTGCCATGTCTCTGAAGGGGAGGGAAATAGTCTCGAGAAGACCTGGACCCATGGTAAACTGCTGCGACCTTGGACCCTCCGAATCGAACCTTGGACCCTCCGATCCCAAAGCTGATGCCTTAACCACTAGGCTCCCCACGGCCTAAAATTAACTAAAAAGTTTACTAGTTTTTATCACTAATCCTCCTTGCGTTATAACTTTTAAAGTATCAGCTGACGATCCACCAAGATACAGCCGGTTGACTTTGGCTTTTCTTCGAGATATTGGGTTAACTATAATTTAACAAGTTTTTGTCCGGTAGAAAATGACTAAAAAATTTCCACTTTCTTCGTGTTCGGGGGGGGGGGCTACCACCCCTCAACCCACCCACGGAACCGCGGCTGACGTTCACGAGGCTTTATGATACAACTCTCTGATGCATCTCACCAATTACCGCTTGAGAAGTAATTGGTCACCAAAATATGTCACTAGCTCCCGGACTATTAAACGTTTTGCAGTTTTGAGCATCACACTTAAATGAATTGTGGGTATGATCTACTTTAACATAACTTTACTTTTAAAAAAAATTGTTCCCTAAACATTATTTAATTTTGTTCCAAAACTCCACAGGAAAATAAACATCATATACTTCCAACGGGAAGACCATAAAAACGAGCAATAGCAATATGCCCTATCAAAATCTAAACTAATGTAAAACTATAAACTACCGTCACAGCCGTTACAGAGGACACAAATTAAAACAGTATTTCTTAATCTTTCACTTTGCCTCATGCTTTTTTTTAACTTTTAAGCTTTGGAAGATTTCTTATAGATCGAAATAAAACTGCTGCTTTACTTTTGTTCTAGTATTCCATTTTCCCTCTGCTTCAGTTTTTGTTCATGGTATCAGGTTTGCATTTTCGTCAGATGTTTTTATGATTGTCAAGGGTAAAGATAGAGTAAGTTCTGATTTACGATCGTCGCTGGAGGCACCGCTTGAGAAAGAAAGCTTTTAATGAATACACTATGCTTGAGGAAAAGTGTACTAACTCCTAAGTAAATAACGCTTCGCTAGTTTTTGCTTTGGTGTCCCTTCTCTATCGCTTTAAAAAAGAATATCTCACGTGAAAGGGGAGGGGAAAGGAAGACTCGACATCAAATATGATTCGGGTTTTTTTCTTAAAGGTCATGTCAAGAATTGGAAAAAATCATCAGTAAAAAGAACATCTGCATTTAATATTAATCAATCAGGGTGGATTTTGTAAAAACGATGATCTCTTGAGAAATATGTGTAAATATGGAAAAGTTGAGTGGAAGTTTTTGCAGTCAGATTCTATTCCTTTTTTAGTTAAGCTTAAGGAATTTCTGTCGTAAAGTAATTATTTCTCGAAGATTTTTCAAGAAAAAATGAATACTTAAAATTGCTTTGCATTTTAGATCAAGTTTTTGAAGGTAAAGATAATTCTTTTTTAAATAATCAAGTTTCTTGTAGTATTATAAATAACACCAAGTTCTTGCGATGTAATAGAAATACTTTTGCTTCTAAAGCCAATATTTTGTTTTAGAATACGATAATATTCTTGACAATATTTTAAGACATATTAATAAGCATATTTGAGCACAGTTTTAAAAAGTTCTGGCAAAAAAAATTCGTATAAAAAGGTAAAATCTTTTTTTTACGAACATGTGTCGACTTGCTGTATGTTTTTTGTATATCTTTTTTAACTTTAACCTCTAAAATACGATCTTAGTAGAAAGTAAATTATATAAAATTTAAAAAATTACATAAGAGTGTCTTGCATTATAACCAATATGCATATTTTATGAGGGCTATCCGTAAAATAAGGTTCCCAAGGAGCTGTAGACCCGAGGAATGCTGTTACGAGGGATTTGGCCACACTGACGTGTACCATGGCTCCTTTTTTACAAATCCCCGCCCCGGTCTGCTGTCTGTGATGATTATTATAGGTTTGGCAGCTGTAAGAGATGGAGCTTCCACTCGTTTTTCCCTCCAGGGTTCAATCACGCTCTGTGATTCGTTTTTTGTGTGCAAAGAACAGTGCGCCTGTGGACATTCATTCCCAACTGTGTGAAGTCTACGGAGAAAATTATATGAGCGTACAAAAAATGTGTGAAAAGGGTACAGAGAATTCATGAATGAACGTACAGACGTCCATAACGATCAATGCCATGCTGGACGGCCAACTCGGAACGGCCTACGGGGCTGGGGCGGGAGAAACGAGCGAAAGATCCATCTCTAATAGCTTCCAAATCTTTAATAATCATCACAGACAGCTGGCCGGGACGGGGATATGTAAAAAAGATTCAAGGTACACGCCAGTAGGGCCAAATCTTTCGTAACAGCGTTCCTCACGCCTGCAGCTCCTTGTAAACCTCATTTTACAGACAGCCCTCGTAGTATTTCAGTTTACCCAAAAACTTTTTTCTGGCATATATATTATTTTTTATATTTTGCCTACCCCAATTTCTTGTTTAATTTCCATTTTCAAAACTCAAAACACCCACATTATAATCCCACCACATTAAACACCCACAATAAAAACGTTGCATACACGCGATTAAATCTGTCTGAAAACGTGGCAAATCAATATTTTTGGTTTCGAAAATTTTTAGCATTGAAATTCCATATGTAATTAAAATGAGGATTTAGAAAACGTGTCTCCAAACTATTTTAACAGAAAAAAAATGGCGTAAGAATTCATGCATGTAATGGGGTTCCCACTTTATATTTCTGTGACACTCAATGAAAATGGAATGTAAAAGAAGTCATAAATTTGTTTTCAAAATATAAGAGTATTGGAATTCGATGCTTTTATTTCCATTTTAAAAGTCACCGGAGGCCATATTTCACATTCATAAGGAAATGCTTTTCTTTTTGTTTCCATGCAAAGCTCATAAGCTGAGCTGTTTCTCGTTTGAGACCTTTTCGAATTCTTAAAATAACCTCAACTATTGAGAAGAGAAGCAGACGTTTCTTTATATTTTCAGAAAATATTTCATTCTTTTTTCTTTAGCCTCTAAAGCAAAATATTTTAACTGAACTTAAAGTAACCGTGCAGAGATATCAGTTGGGTCGTGGCTGGTTCACAGGGTTGGTAGAATGGTGAAGAATAAAAAAATCATAAATTTCATGATCACGATCATGAAAAATCATAAATTTATATTTTTATGACTTAGGTAAATGACTAAAAGTGTTCTTAGACCATAAAAACAAAAATTTAAAACCTTAAAAACCTTAAAACCTTATTACCGACCCTGTGAACTAGCCACGGCCTATCAGTTGACGCACCTGTAACTTCATTGAATTAAGTTAACAGTTTTTTTGGTTGCATTGAAAATATTCTCAATTTTTTTGTGTGGAATTCAAATTCCATTTTTCTTTTTTATTTTCCAATTTGTATTTTATTCTGAAAGTAGTTTTAAAAAAGTGGCTACAAAAAGTTTGTTAAAAATTAAATGATAAAAAATTGAAATGTTACACACATTTAACCTCATTTATATTTAAAATTATGTGCTCTATATTCGACTTTCCCTTCTATAAAAGGCAAATTTCATTCAGTTTTAATCTTAACACTTCTTAGACTATAACGTAGAATTAATATCAGTAAAAATCGGTTTTATTCAATAAAGTAATTAGGATAAAATCAACTAAGTTGTGTCGCTTCAAATAAATAGAGAAGCCACACAAAATATATTCTGATATTCAAGTATACAATTTTCCCGAAAAGGTAATACTTTTAAGCTTCCCATTTTTAAAGTTTGAACTTGTTGAATTGATCAAGTTTTTCACACTTTCAGTGGCATTCGGAGCGTCTGAGAACTCTTAGACTAGTGATATACCCTTTATCTGTGGGGACAGTCTTATAAGGATCAGAGACATTGCTGACAGTTTGGACAGAAGCGATTTTTTTTCGATGAGTTCTATTTGCCGTAAGCGACACCGGATATTTTAACCACCTTATTTTTATTTTCCATCTCACTGGTAAAAATTTTTGAATGAATTTAACCTAACCATTCCAATAGAGTCCTATTTAGTTGGAGGACTTTTTCGATGGAATATTTTAGGACTTTTAACCAGTACCTTTTAAGAGGAAAATAATTTTTCAAATAGTGTGGGTTTCAAATTATTTATTTTCAATCGTAAGCGATAAAATTCAGTAGGATGTTGCAGAAGTCTATGGTAAAAATGTTTTCTTCGAATTTCCCAGATGCCCCCTCTCAAATTGTTACAAATACTAAAACATTATTACCTGCAAATTTTCAGGTCTCTATAACGATTTTTGACCCCCGCGCCCTTCAAAAGTATGTTTCCCATGTTAAAGTATAGGGAAAATAATGAAAATTTCGTCATTTTTGGCTTTTTTCAATTTTATGAGCCTAAATGCAGTCAATATTGAATTAAAACCTATACATCATCTTTGGAATATCATTGTCTTAAGATCCTATCGCAAAAACATTCAATGGCACCTAATGGGGGGAAGTTCCACGGGGTTTAAAGTGTGCTTTCACCTAAAAAAGAGGATGCTCGCCGGCGCTTGCAACGGGAGTTGGATGAAGGCCTCACATAGGGGTTTTATTGAATATTTTTCCTATTTTACTTCAGCTGGCATCATCTGATAGCCTTGTATCTCAGCTTTGGGAATGTGAGGCCTTCATCCAGCTCCCGCCTTGAGAGGGGGCATCTGGGATATTCTAAAAAAAATTTTTGCAACACCCTAAAAATTCAGTTAAAGGTTAAAATCCATTAGTTCTCAATGGTAGATTTTGTATTTTGTTAACTATAAATATAAACGCAAGAGTTCTTAACCTGTTTAGGAAACACGCTATGTAAAACACTAGTTGTTTTGGGTTTGTTGGGGGGGGGGTTCGGGTGGGGGGGATAATTTTTTTTCGCAACACACTAACCGCGCGTTAGGGTTTTTCGTTATATATTTACATAATAGTATTTATGAATTTTTGAAGAATATTCTTCTAATAATTAATTATTAAGAACTACCAGATAAGATATTTTTAACTGTTTATTACTTATTTTAGTGAATATTATTTAATAAATTCAAAAGTAACTTATTAGCTACATTAGGTTTTCATGAAGAAGGTAATCTTAATATAAAATTACTATCGTTTACAGTTCTTTTACTAGGTAAAGTATGGGACTTCTCAAAAAAGGAATGACTTTACCATGAAAAAATAAACTTTCCATGAGATTTTCGTACTTAAATCCGTTCAAACTCTACTCAGCCAAAAATTATAAATTCATAAAAAGACGCTGTTACCACTCTACTGTACACACTTGTACGAATTCATTCATTGATTCAGAATTTAATTAATTTTAAACTCATGTAAGTTCCCCTCCCAATGATCATGCAAATCAAATCACTTTATGCCGTATCAGAATAGAGATAGATTAAATGAATCCTTCCTATCTCATCACAGCTCCCCAAATCATGTGTTTGATAAAAGACTGGAATCCTGTTTCAAATTCGAAACATGTAACATTCGGAATGGTCGCTCATAATAACTGAAACTGATATCGTTGTTTACACATAATTTAAAATGCAGAACGTAATATAATGTATTTGAATCTGTTGGGAACCAGTTGGTCTCCACAGAGGGAGGAATCCAGGACAAGCACGTTCAATGGTTCTAAGCCTATATCTTCTCTTTGCAGGTATTACGCCATCATGCACCCTGTGAAATCTCGATACCAATGCACCATGAGCAAAGCCAGAAAAATGATCCTCGTGATTTGGTGTTTGTCATTTATCTTAGCCATTCCCATTATCTATGTCCAGGTATGTTGAAGTAAATTTAATATCTAAAAACTGATTCTAGAAATGAATAGTCAGTGGATAATTCACTTTTGTGTTCAAAAAAATCTCCAAGCTTCACTCTACGCATGATGGGAAAGAGGGAAAAATAGCTACCCCATATAGGTAGATATAGTCCCTTGAATGGACAATTGCAGTCAAATTTTTTTTTAATCCTAATGTGTTCAGAATGGCTTAAAACCTTCAACAAATATTTTAATTTACCTTTCAAAGCCCTAAATTTTAAGTTATTTTCAATTAAAAATAGCTTCTTTTTTGTCTGATCTGAAACAGCTTGTGACGTTAAATGTGCTCTCGCTTGTTGTTATCATCCCGCTTTGAAAGACTGAGCTCTAGTTTTTTTACAGCCTAGTGTTTCGATGAAAACGGTGTTTCCCACATTTCCAAGAGACACATGTAACGTCACATTGTTAAGAGCACAGAGTATAGAGCTTAACAGAGATGCCAAACGGCCGTTTTTCTCCTTAGGTAATTAATTTAATTCAGCTCGCATATTATAATTCAGTTCACTAGCAGCCAATCAGAAAAAAATAAATGCGTGAAAATAATAAAGTGATTCCTGATTGGATGTGGCAAGCAGCATTTAAATTTCATCGGTGTTGTTTTCCTATTTGGATTTGAGTGACAGCTTCAGTGGGCGAATGACAGAATTAGCAGGAATGACGTGGTATTAAAGAAGGCGGGTCCGTTTGGCCTGACGTTTGTCTATGAGAAAAGCCTTGTTAAAAAAGTTGCCATTAGCATCTATGGAGATGAACACTCTGTTAAGCTCTAGGGGAGAAAGGGGCACATTCGCACAAAAAATGCATTTTCGGCATATTTCTCTGGATCTAGATGAGATATTGAAACAAACTCGGATTCAAATGAAAGTTAAGACCTTTCCCGATATTTTAAAACGATAACTGGTCGCATTCATCTAGAATTTCTAACCTATATCATCAATCTAAAAAACGAGAAATTTCGTGCGAATGTGCCCCATGGGTGGGGCAGTTTCGCACACGTGTGGGGCGCATTCGTACACATGCAAAAAAATTATAAAATAATTATTTTTACAAACTAAAAAGTTTATTGTACTTTAAAGTAAGGATAATTAAACGAAATATTTGGCACTTCTACATATTTTTCCTCTAATTTGAAGATTTTTTTACTAAAAGAAAACAGCTTCAGAAAATATTGAACATCTAAGTTTTTTATGAGGAAAACAATTGTAGTAATGAAGAGTATAGAAGTAAAGAAGCACATTGACATACTTTACATAATATAATTAGTTAGAAAAAATTCAACTAATGTTTTAACTGTCAGGTTTTATTCGAAAAGAAAAGTGAACCAACAGCTTGCTTATTAACACCTGAAACTGACGGTTGGGGAACTTTTAATACGATATTATCTTTTTGTATGAATGTTGAATCATTATTTACTGGGAAAATAAAAGTTTAGTCATAAATTTTAAAGTTCTTCATCATTAATTTTAAATAAGCACCATTCAATTCCAAATTTTCTATTTGACCAACATAACAAAATTTTCTTTTTAGTAGCAAATTCTACTAGAATAAAATCCCTTAAGTCCAAGTCAATTGGTATGAAACAATTATCAGGGATATTTATTTCTTCAATGCTGAAATCTGGGTCTAAATTCCTTAAAACTGAAACTTTCTTTAAGATGTTATTTTCTATTATCACCAAATTTTGAAACAATTACAATAAAATACAATTAAACTTCAAGTTATTAAATATACTGCACTTATAAACATATAAATCACTTTCATAATCAAAAATGGGAAAGATGAGGCACATTCGCACTGTCTGAATCTACCCCATGTTTTGGTGTACGAATGTGCCCCATTTAAAAGTTCAAGCTTACCACGTCCCAACAAGATATTTATAATTAAAGCAGGGAAATAAAACCTTTCTAGAAACTTACTTTAGTAGTGCCTCTACTGAATAAAATGCTGAATGTCCACTTGAGAATTATTTTTGATTGATATTTTACGCCAACAAAATGACAAGAAAATTTACTTTGCTGCTTCTAACGCTAGCAAATTTCTAGTACGCATACAACAAAATGGCTCAGAGCTTTGAAAATTCATGCAAGAGGTGGTAGTCATGCTTCCATCTACTGGTATTTTTTTCAGATTTTTAAATTAATAATTACTAGGGGAAATGCCGTCTGTCCGAATGTGCCCCATGTGCGAAATAGCCCCACTCTCCCTCATATTAGGCTAAGCGCGCACTAGAGACTTCTGTCGCGGCGACTACAAACACTAGGTCACTCGAGAGCAATGCATTTCTATGGTGAGATTCTTGGCAATCGGCCTAATGGTGTGATTCTTGGTCTCGTCGCCTAAGGCGCGCTCTCTAGCTTCTTGCAATAGCCAGGATAATTTTGTCTCTGTCGCCGTGACAAAAGTATCTAGTGCGCGCTATGCCTAATTTTAAAAAAATGTCCACCTGTTTTTTATCCAACGAATGTTCGACTCCATTGCCTTATTCGCTTACTCAATTTCATTACATTTTCTTAAACAACGGTTAATAGAGAGGATCCTATTAAAAATATATAATTATCTCTAAATTATTTGTAAGTCTTCCCATCAGTTTCATCTCTCCTTTAGGCATGCAAGCCTAAAATTGTTTTAATTCACAGTGCTATTCTAATCTTTTTTTAGGGTTACAAGCACTTACCAGATAATAATATAACATTTTTAAATGTTTTTTTCACACCTGTTTCTCCATTTTGCGATAGAAATTAAATATTTCTTTAAAAATTACAACATCAAATATCAACTCCATGTTATAATATCACGCTAGGACTTTAATAGAAATCTTATTGTGAGTTTGCTTAAGAGAATAACAGATTGTTTTTCACAAGTCTTAAATGCCAAGAATGTTTGAAAATTCAAAGGAAAATTTCATTACAATAAATCTCTTATGATGGATTTTAATCTTGTTATTTTCTTAAGAACTTATACAAAACCTTCACGAATGGAAAAATAATAAGAAGAATCCTACAATATATTTCATCAGAAAAATTATATTCCATTCAAATTATTTTTTTCTGGGCTGAGTTTAAAATTCGCTTGATCCAAAAGCTTTTTTAAAGGTTTTCGGAATTTTTTTATTGGATTATATTCTCTTTCTATATCTAAGTTGTTTACAACACACAGTTGAAATGCTTATTATCCAATTTATTTCCGAAAGAGTAAGCAATAACTATTATATGGGTTTCTGTAGATCTTTTAATACATAAAACGTCCATTCCATAAAATATGAAATGAGGGGAGATATTGACATGCACAAACAAAATGCAAATTTCTAAGGAAAAAAATATAATTCATATTTTTACAATGAATACTAAAAAGTAATTTTGTGTTATACTAAAGGAACGATAATATAAAAACGCTACAAGAATATTTAAGAAACACACACAACTTTAATGTATATTAAGAACAGTCTGCTTGAATTCAATAATTTGAATATTTCAATATTCAGTTCAAACTTATTGTTTTTACCTTTTTTAAACAACGATATTTTATAAAATTAAAATTACCCGGGAAATAAGGCCGTGTTCTATTTTTATTAACGTACGTTTCGTCGTTCTCTGTGGAGGATATCATCAGTGAAAACTATAAAAAAAATTTTAAAACAATATTGCAGAGTTCACAGTTCAAAAACAAAGCACGATTTATGACGGCTACTAGAAAGGTAAAAGTTGAAGTATAGAAGTTACTTTTCTAGTAGCCGGCGTAAATCCACAGAGGGTACATCTCCATAGACGCTACTGGCAACTTTTTTAAAGCATTGATTTTCCCATAGACAAGCTTTGCAGAGTTTGCAAAACCTCCTAGCTCTTAGCCAGCCTATAATAGCTCGGCCACACTCCTGCTACGTCACTGCCACTGTCCCACTCTCTTTCGTCACTCAAATCGGCAGTGGAAAGAGCAGCGCCTATCAAAGAGCGCTTCAAAAGAGCAACGCCGCTCCGATGAAATTAAAATGCCGCCTGATAAAGTTCCATATCCTATCAGGAATCACTTTCGCCATTTCGCCTATTTCTTCTTCTTCTGATTGGTGGCGTCTTCTTCTGATTGACAGCTGCGTCCCGAGAGAGGAAAACTGCCACTTGGACTCTCTGTTAAGCTCTATACTCTGTACGTAAATCGTGCTTTCTTTTTGAACTGTGAACGCTGCAATATTGTTTTTTTAATTTATAGTTTTCACTGATGAAACGTATGATGTTAATTAAAATACAACAAGGCCTTATTTCCCAGATAATTTTAATTTTCAGAATTCTGTTGACAAATCCGGCCGTGAGAGCCTGAAGGTTTACATAACGATATTTTAAATAAATCATAAAATTAGTTGGTTGATATAAATTCTGTGTGAAGTCTTTTAATCAGTAAGATATTTTGTAATTGTTATTCAAGTAACATTTTCGGTAGTTGTTACAGAAGGGCCTGAGAGTTTTCCCTACAAATATTATGCAGCTTTGGATGTGAAAAGTCCCTTTTAAGAATTTTTACTTTTGGTGATTTTTCATAAAAATGTATTTTACATCCCACAGCACAATACATCAGATTATGAAACTTCGTCAAATGAAACCATCCATTTGTTAATTAAAATGAAACGTAACTAAGGAGAGGAGGAAATTTCTGAAGAATGTAATGTACAGCTTTTCAGACGGAAATAGGAGCTGTATAAGGCATTTTTTCCAAAATATCTTGAAACCAGAGAACCCTCAGAATGGATATGCTCATTTGGGTTTTTTTAACATTCCAAACCGTATTCTTGTTCAAACATCGTACTGAAAAAGTATGTTAGTGGGAGATTCGTGGGAAAAATAACTATTTCATTACTTATAGTTGTTACTGCTTAAAGAAAAGACATTTATTCATGCTCGTGGAGTTGGTTCTTTGGTACAAATGATAGTATTACACAATTTTTCTAACAGGGAATCTCTTTAAATAAATTATTCTTCATTTGGATATATTACTATTTATTAACGCACACGTTAGTCGTACATAAATCAGTGTTAGTTAAAAATTATAAAAATATGTAGTTATTTTTTTAAATAACTACATAACTAAGTTATATTATTATCGGAATATAACTAAGTTATATTCCAATAACAGATAAACCATATTATTATCGGAATATAACTAAGTTATATTCCAATAACAGATAAACCATATCATTATCGGAATATAACTAAGTTATATTCCAATAACAGATAAACCATATTATTATACACTTGAAGTGATGCAAAGCAAATAAACTTTTTATTTGATTAAAAATACAGAAACCCCTCACAACTGCCACATGTATCAGCGTCTTACTTGAGAGTTAATCGGTCAATCTGAACACTGAAATTGAATAGGTGGTAATTATTGATAAAATTTTATTTTCCAATGAAAACTCGCCATTCATTATATTCGCTTTTTAGATTAAGGGAGTATTCCCATATACTCATACAACTTATTTACTAATGATCTAAGTAATTTCTATAAAACATTTAACTATTTGAAGGCTTTATGTTGTCGGATATTTTATCTTAAAAGAAAAATATCTGTTAAAGAAATAAATCCCCTCTGTCGTAAGTCTTGAAAGAAAATAGAACGAACTAAATCTTACGATTTAGACTACCTGTTACAGTACAATACTTTTTTTATTTAAAAATTAACGGAATCAATCGGAAGAATATTAAAATATACCCTCGGTAAATTTTCTAAGTATAAGCTACATAGCTATTTGGTCAAAAAAAAGTATAAAACACACAAAACTGACGAATATTCAGAACACGTTTTACACCGATTCCATTCTGCCTTTGCTGTAGTGTAGCGACCACTGTCCAACCAAATGTTGATCAGGCAGCTAATGTCCTGGAGGTTAGTCCTAGGGCAGGCTTAACCTGCCGCTACGGATGTCAGATGGTGCCATACAATCTGCCTCCTAGGCAATCCACGAGGCCTAAAGGACTGATTAATTGAATTCAGATAGCCTCTCTTCGAAGATACGGTGCAACAGCGTTTAGCGAGAGCAATGATATTGTGCTGAGGGTCTAGATTTGAAGGATCATAGACATAGACATAGACAACTTTATTGTATTGGGCATATGCCCGTTTACAAGGTAGATTTTTAAATGATAAGACTTGAAAAACAGAAAATAAAATGAAAAGAAGGCAAATTACAAATAGCTTACAAAAAATACGTGCACATATAGTATAAAACTAAAATAATTGATTTGAAGGATCATAAAAGCTGTATTTGAGTCATGTTGGTTTCTACGCAGTAACCTTAAATAATAGTGTGGGTTAATCCTTGCTTTTCTCACCTATAGAATACATTGTGTTACTTGTTCCTTCACCCTTTCTCGTATAGGAAAGAGGTTATCAATATCGCCCTCCTGAGCACATTGATGCTTTCTTGCTTCTTGACTGGGTTTCAGTAGTTATTTCAACCAAGTTCAAGAGGTTCTTTGTGTCTATGACACTTAACCCTCTCGCCACCCTGGGCCTCATATGAGGCTCCTACTTATGAGCTCAATTTTTGTATGATGTAAACACGCAAATTTATTTTCTTTTCATCAGTGACTTCACTGATTCATGTAGATCACATATGAGACTTCTACATGGTTTCTGAATTCGTTCCTAAATGGCAGCAAGGCAAGATGATTTATACCTCAATGTGTACACTGTACATTTTTAGCTGCGATGCTTGTGAAGAGAAAATACTAACTAGATAATAGCTTTTGTAGAACATTTTTTAAGAAAAAAAAGTTTTTTCACTTTTTTGATGTTCTGGTGCCGAGATTGTTGAGGAAGCTAAATGTGTTTCTCGGGTATATTCACAAGTGCTTTGACAAGTGCTTTTGTATATTCACAAGTGATTCACATCAAGCTTTGACTCATATTTTACTTTATTTTTGCACTCTCTGTCTCTGTCAGCAACCCTGTAGAAGCCAAGGAAAAGGGAAATTTCATATAATAAAAAAAACGTTGTACAAAAATTTTGAAGTTTTCCAACCCAACATGTATACAGAACTCTTAAGTAAAATATATGCAAAAACTTGTTAAGGGGTGGTGGCCCAAAGACGATTGAAAAGTTATTGTATGGATGGATATAAAATCAGCACTGTAAAAAAACGATAAAAGTTCTAAGACAGTTAATTTTAAGCAACTTTTTATACTTTAAAAAAGTGTTTCCCTAATTTTATATAGGATGAAAAAAACAAAAAGCAAATTAAAAGCAAATTTACGATATGATATGATAAATATCTCTATTTTAAAAAAAACTTTTTGGTGAACGGTTTCCAAAGAAAAACTTTAGTTACTGATCCGAATGACACATACCTGGTATCAAAATGACCGGATTCTTTTCGGATTTCCAAGTAAGCTATTGGATTTTTTTTATTATATATTTAAAAATATTTCCATTTTTTTGGATTACGGATAAGGTTGCAGTTAATCATCCAATTAATTATATTTTATGATGAATTTCACGTTTTAAAATTGTACTTTGAAGTACTTTCCAAGCTAAATATATAAAAGTATTATAAAAACTTAAACAATGAATACTCTTCCATAGTATAACTTCCCACATTTTGTCTGAAATTTAACAATTTTAGTTTTGATTACAGATATTGTTTATTTATTTATTTATAAAATATTGATGCATGGCCCAAACCACACAGCAGGGCTGGCTTGACATCTAATGATACTACAAAAGGAATTATGTTATAAAAATATTTGTATTATTTAGTGAGATGACAAATTATAAAGGACCAATTCTATTAACGTCTTTAAGAAAGTCCCTTACTACGATCATTTGATTTTTAGAACTATTAGCTTTAGTTTAAGGTTCGAAGAGTTAAATTACCTGCTGTAAGAAACCCGGCTCTTTTAACGAGTTTCTCCCTTGAAGAATCATATTTTACACAAACTGTTATAAGATGTTCTAGTGTCTCAGGAACTTTACATGTGGTACAAAGAGGAGAGTCTATTATGTTCAGGATTGTACCCAATGGGTTTTAAGAAAACATGTGAAAAAACCCTCATATTGAACCCATTTTCGGGTTTTTTCAAGAAAATCAAGATTTTGGCAGTTAGAATACTGAATAAAAACACACTGCAAAAAATTTCAAAGTAATTTTACAGCAAAAATAGCTGGCAATATGGGTGCCAGCCATTTTTGCAGTGATTTTACAGCAATTTTGTAAATTTAACAGCAATTCTGTATTTTTACAGCAATTTTGTAATTTTACAGATTTTTGTGTTAACATTACAGCGATACTGTAATATTACAAGAAGTCTGTTTTTAACAGGACACTGCAAAAAAATTCTGGAACGTTATTTAAAAAAACTGGGCAGCTGAGCTGCCTATTTTTTTTAAGTATTGTTCCTGGAAAATACCAGAAACGTTTCTGTAAAATACTGAAACGCTTCACAGAAATACCGGCAACCTATCTGTGAAATATCAGGAACGTACTGTAAAATACTGAAATATTCCGCAGAAAAACCAGAAAGTTATGTTTATTTCAGATATGTCTTGTTCTTTCATGTTTCTAAAAGTATTCAAAATGTGGCATATTATGAACCAGTGGCGGATCTACGGGGGGGGCTTTCGGGCTGAAGCCCCCCCCCAAAACGTCTAATATTTCACTAATTTTGTCAAAACGCAAAAAATCTATATCAGAAATTCGGATGAGGCGTACCAAAACGAGTTGAAAAAGTGGGGTTTTTGACTTAAATTTCCGAAAATTTTCTGGGGGGGGACCCCCAGAACCCCCTTTTAGTGGTTTCAGTAGGATAATTCACTACCTTTTCCGGATTACCATTAACTAGAAGATTCAATTGTATTATGAAAATTCTTAGCCCCCCCAAAACCAAATCCTGGATCCGCCACTGTTATGAACCACGGGGGAGTACCGATCTACGAAGGTTATACTTCCTAGTTTTAGAATCATCAGTCGGTTCTTACACCTCATCTAAATAATTTGACGGTGAGCGTGAAAACGAAAACAAACAATGGTTGTCTGTTCGCAAGGATTCAGAAACGTTTCAGAAATGAAAACCAGAATTTTCCAGGAAAGTGTTAAACTGCTGTAAAAACTCATAAAAAGCAGGAACGTTACTGGAATTAATGCGGAACTAATTAATTCCAGTAACGTTCCTGCTTTTTATGAGCTGCCTATTTTTTTTAAGTATTGTTCCTGGAAAATACCAGAAACGTTTCTGTAAAATACTGAAACGCTTCACAGAAATACCGGCAACCTATCTGTGAAATATCAGGAACGTACTGTAAAATACTGAAATATTCCGCAGAAAAACCAGAAAGTTATGTTTATTTCAGATATGTCTTGTTCTTTCATGTTTCTAAAAGTATTCAAAATGTGGCATATTATGAACCAGTGGCGGATCTACGGGGGGGGCTTTCGGGCTGAAGCCCCCCCCCCAAAACGTCTAATATTTCACTAATTTTGTCAAAACGCAAAAAATCTATATCAGAAATTCGGATGAGGCGTACCAAAACGAGTTGAAAAAGTGGGGTTTTTGACTTAAATTTCCGAAAATTTTCTGGGGGGGGACCCCCAGAACCCCCTTTTAGTGGTTTCAGTAGGATAATTCACTACCTTTTCCGGATTACCATTAACTAGAAGATTCAATTGTATTATGAAAATTCTTAGCCCCCCCAAAACCAAATCCTGGATCCGCCACTGTTATGAACCACGGGGGAGTACCGATCTACGAAGGTTATACTTCCTAGTTTTAGAATCATCAGTCGGTTCTTACACCTCATCTAAATAATTTGACGGTGAGCGTGAAAACGAAAACAAACAATGGTTGTCTGTTCGCAAGGATTCAGAAACGTTTCAGAAATGAAAACCAGAATTTTCCAGGAAAGTGTTAAACTGCTGTAAAAACTCATAAAAAGCAGGAACGTTACTGGAATTAATGCGGAACTAATTAATTCCAGTAACGTTCCTGCTTTTTATGAGCTGCCTATTTTTTTTAAGTATTGTTCCTGGAAAATACCAGAAACGTTTCTGTAAAATACTGAAACGCTTCACAGAAATACCGGCAACCTATCTGTGAAATATCAGGAACGTACTGTAAAATACTGAAATATTCCGCAGAAAAACCAGAAAGTTATGTTTATTTCAGATATGTCTTGTTCTTTCATGTTTCTAAAAGTATTCAAAATGTGGCATATTATGAACCACGGGGGAGTACCGATCTACGAAGGTTATACTTCCTAGTTTTAGAATCATCAGTCGGTTCTTACACCTCATCTAAATAATTTGACGGTGAGCGTGAAAACGAAAACAAACAATGGTTGTCTGTTCGCAAGGATTCAGAAACGTTTCAGAAATGAAAACCAGAATTTTCCAGGAAAGTGTTAAACTGCTGTAAAAACACATAAAAAGCAGGAACGTTACTGGAATTAATGCGGAACTAATTAATTCCAGTAACGTTCCTGCTTTTTATGAGCTGCCTATTTTTTTTAAGTATTGTTCCTGGAAAATACCAGAAACGTTTCTGTAAAATACTGAAACGCTTCACAGAAATACCGGCAACCTATCTGTGAAATATCAGGAACGTACTGTAAAATACTGAAATATTCCGCAGAAAAACCAGAAAGTTATGTTTATTTCAGATATGTCTTGTTCTTTCATGTTTCTAAAAGTATTCAAAATGTGGCATATTATGAACCACGGGGGAGTACCGATCTACGAAGGTTATACTTCCTAGTTTTAGAATCATCAGTCGGTTCTTACACCTCATCTAAATAATTTGACGGTGAGCGTGAAAACGAAAACAAACAATGGTTGTCTGTTCGCAAGGATTCAGAAACGTTTCAGAAATGAAAACCAGAATTTTCCAGGAAAGTGTTAAACTGCTGTAAAAACTCATAAAAAGCAGGAACGTTACTGGAATTAATGCGGAACTAATTTTTTACAGTGCATTTAAGTAATTATACAACATTTGGGCTGTTATTTTATAACTATTTTGTTTACATGTATTAAGCAACATATTCGTTGCTAGTTTGACATTTCTTTAAAAAACTACCTGTTATATCTCCTGCTTTTTGTTCCATAAAGTAAAATTACTCCAAATGTTGCTATAGAGGTGCTGAAGGATTTAGGTCTTAAGATTGGTATTATTGAGGAATTTGAATTCAATTCATTTTAATTTCATTTAATTTTAGTGATGATATAAAATTCTTACCAAATTAATAACTTTAGGCATAGGTTAATGTTATACAGATTATAGTACTATTATGCTGTAAAGGTAATGTCACATTTAAAAGCATTCAATAAACAATAATTTCATTTTCTTTTAATATTTATTTTGATGACCAAATAAAGAATTTCAGATATTACAATGAAAACTATAAGGAAAATTTATATGTATACTAGCGGTACCCGCCGTGCGTGGCTACGTCTTAAAATAATTATGAAAAAAATTAACATTTACTGTTAGTATGTTATGCATTAAAACAAAATTTTTGACATACACTTAGTGTTCTTTTTACTTCGAGCTCGGGATTGTGCAGGTGTCTCAGGAGCCCGTTGAGATGCCATACACTCAGCGTTCTTTTTACGTCGAGCTGCCTAGTAACTGCAACACTGGTACTACTAAAGTTTCCAATTATTGGCCTGCATGACTTGTAAAACAGGTTTTCAAGCACGGAAAAATGAGTGAAAAAAGAAGGGAAAATGGGAAAAAAAAGAATGAAGGACCTATTTTCTCTTCATAAATTATAGCCTATGTGTTATTCTGATGTATAAGCTACATTATTGTAAAATTTCATCAAAATCCATTCAGTAGTTTTTGCGTGAAAGAGTAACAAACATACAGACAAACATTCACAATTATAATAGTAGTAGAATTTAATTTAAAATAAAGCAGGTGGCGCTTCAAATTCACAGCTAAAAAGGCAGTTTTTTGAGATTACAGCAAATGTGTAAAATATTAACAGCCGTTTTTTCTGTTAAATGTTCCGGTTTTTTTTGCAGTGTGTATCTGTTCACTAGCACGGCAGTTGCCAGTAAACTATATCAGAAAGCGCTTCGAATTTACAGCTTAAAAGGCAGTTTTTTGAGACTACGGCAAATGCGTAAAATATTAACAGCAGTTTCTGCTGTCAAATTTTCTGTTTTTTTGCAGCGCAGTGAATCTATCCAGAACAAAAAAAAATTCCCTTCACTTAGCAAAAAAACTCTTTATTTAATTTTCCAAATTAAAAGCTCACGAATTTTTTAATAATGTACTCAGCTTAAATGGTAATAACAATTCTTGCGTAATACATTACATCACACTTACTTAAGTATCCATTTCGGATAAATACCAGCAAGATATTTAACATGCTAATGCTTTCAAATTACAGCAAAAATATATTTCACTTTAAATTACATTTCATTCCAGACTTCGCTTTTTGACTCTGGAAATTAAATTACTGGAGCTCTCTTATCTTCATAAGCAAGGGAAGGTTTTAAATGGAAAAGCTTTACTTAAACCTCCTCCATACAACATCCACAAATTTGCATTAATTTCTCTGGGCATTTATTATTAAGGTGTAAAGATTAATCATGGAAGAAAATATGAGTAAGGAAATATTATTTCGTGTTCACTCGAAAGTATTACTAACGGGATTATGTTGCGATTTTTACGAACATGGGGAAATTATATTATATTTGTGGTTTTGTTCTTTTTAAATAAATTTCATTCCTTTGAGTTTCAAAAAAAAAAATTTTTTTCATATTGGAATGTTTTAAAAGGATTCTTATTCTATTTTTTACCGGATACTTATTTTAAAAAGAAAGAAGTATTATGAAATTTTAGTTAAGTTTTCTCTTTTGTTTGTGGTCTCTATTTTACAATAAAATTTATACTGCTTTTCAAAAAATATTTTATTCAGTAATTTCTATTTTACCATCCCATTTCTTTGAAACCCTTATCCTTTGAAACTTTAGTTTGAATATTTCCCTTTAATAACACTACATATAATATAAAAAAGGGAGCAATTATATTAAATATATCGCTACATAAAACCTCAGGAATGAAGAGAAATTTTTCAGAAACAACTACCAAAGTTAAAATATTAAATTTTATTATTTCTGAATTCGATTGGGATTTTTCCCAGCAATCTGCTCTTTTAGTAATTCTTACATTGTTTTTCATTTATTTATTTATTTCAGTATTTTCTTATCACACCATGCGCACTATTCCGGAGCCGACAATTGTAATTCCTAATAGTAGTACTAATAAATTTGTAGAATACTAAGTTATTAGTGGCCCTTTTCAAACAAACTAAATTAAAGGTTTTATCCCTACAAAATCTATAACTATAACTTTTCGCATATAATATTGGCAATGAAATTTAATAGTTTTCACAAGTAACCCCCTCCTCCGGAACAATCGATGTATTCCCACGGATCCCCCTTTAATGGCAGTACCTCGTTCGTCCGAAACCCAATATGGCCCTTCAGCATAGTTGAAGAGCCCTGAAGGGTCAACTAATGGATATTTACCCTCCCCCCCTCACAGAGTCCTGTGTGATTGATATAGAGAGAGAAGGCGTTTTTTACCCCACCTCAGGATATTAGTCCGTTTTGGAAAGATGGGGGTGTATTATATCTGGTAAAAGATAAAGGATCTTCGGACAAAGAACGTCGAATAGTTCCACTAAGTAGACGCTGGAGGGAGCTTATTAGGTTGAGCCATCATTATAGAGGGGAAGGACGTCTAATGTAGTAGGAACATTTAATTTTATTGTATAGTATTTAGTTTTGATCAACGAACTATAGGGTATTTCAACTTCAAAAAAAGCTCTATCCTTTATATGTGTCCTGAAAATAATGTTCAATTTGATTTTTTAATTGGGATCAAAGCCTGAGATATCATTTTCCAAGGAATCTAATTGTCCTTTTTTAACCCGTTAAACCTATAATAAGAATAATAATATTTTACTTTCAATAATGTACAAAATAAAATTAACCTAAATATTTAAACAGATAAAGACTACATTATGGATAAACCACCACTTTAGACTTAAACTGTTTGTTTTTCCTTCTATGCATCAACTTGTTGGTTCATTTACATAACTGAGCAACATTCATCGATTTTTATTTATCCCTTAAATTATTCCATGTTCTAGCTTTCGAACGCTGTATTCCCTTTGCTACATAACTTATTAAATCTGAATGAGATGGTTATATGCACGTATCGTTGTAAAAATTTTAGTACCCTTTAAAACCTTAATATTTAGATTTTAATAAAACAAAACTGTAGCCGTTGAAAAGTATTTGTCACATTTATCAAAAAATGTCGCAAAAATCTAGCTGACTTCAAGAGAAGCTCTTTAAATATTCATAGAATAAAAATACTTGAAACTATTTTCTTTCCTCGAGGTGAAAACGAATACTTCCGAAGCGTACAATTTAAGATCATCAAAACGGAGAAATGCCAAAGTGTTCCTCATTGATTCGTTTTGGACTCGCGTAAATATTTGATGCTGCTGTCGATTTTTTTTCAATATTAAACTACTTCCTCATATTCCCTGAAGGATATGGAAACGTTTATCGAGACTTTATCGTTGATAAAACTTTTCCAAATAATTCCTTTCGCATTTCTTTCATATACTTTTTTACTGAAACGTCTTGGCTGAATAAGACTAACTTGAAAGTTCTTAATGACGTAGATTGTTTCGCTTTTCTTGTTCTTGTATTGAATATTTGGAATAAATTGGAATATAGAAAAACAGTCAAACAATCAATTCGTGTAATGAATGAAGAAAAATAACTCATGTCCATTATTCTTTGCAAACTGCTTGAGTTTAAAAACCCCGAATTAATTCAGATAGCAAATATTTTACCATTGGTTTTTAAAGCAAGTTAAATTATATTCAGGGTTGGCTGGATTGGACCCAATTGGGTCGGACCCAATAGGTTTTTTCAAAAAAACCCATGTGAAAAAAACATATTTTGGACCCATTTTTGGGTTTTTTCAAGAAAATATTGAATATATTTTTAATATTGAAGAGAAAGATTTAACGAAATAACATACCAAGAACTGCAGTTGAGTGATTTTTTTCAAAAATTTAGGACGTTTAAAGTTCAAACTAGATATAAAAAATTAAGGAGGATTTTTTAAATTTCAGGGGGATTTTTCAGTGGGATGGGTTGGGAGTTAAATTGTTTTCCTTCAATATTGAATGGGTTTTTTCAAAGTATAAAAAGTTTTAACTTTTAAAAAACCTACTTATCTATGGAAAAACTGACATTATTTTGACAGAACACATTTAACATAGAGAGAACTCACTAAAATTTGAAAAAAAACCCACTTACTATATAATAGAAAACCACTTAATTTTGAAAAAAAAACACACTTTTTCTGAAAAACCCTTTCAGGGTTTTATTGGAAAAAAACAAAAAAACCCAACCCACTTGGGTTTTTTAAAAAAACCGGGTTTTTGCCAACCCTGATTATATTAGAGTAAAAAATTAAATTTAATATGCAATATCTAAAATTCTTAAAGTATAGAGTTTGCTTATTTTACTTCTATTATTCACATTCATTGTTTTTATTGAAATAACAAAATAAATTGCTTTATGAAAATTACTAATGTGAGGTGAAATATAAAATGTATTTCTTAAGGGGACATCCATAAATTACGTGAGGTGTTTTTTCCAAAATCTGGACCCCCCTCCCCCCTTGGTGAGATTTAGTGAGATTTTGCTGGACCCCCCTCTCCCCCACGTGAGATTTACCAACAACTTTTTAAAAAAGAAAATCGCATAATTTCTAATTTAAAAAGATGACGTGAGATTTTAATCGACCCCCCCTCCCCCCTTGGTGAGATTTGGTGAGATTTTTCCAAACCCCCCCTTTTTGACCTCACGTAATTTATGGATGTCCCCTAAAGAAGTTACTTCTTTTTATTTTTACCAACTTAATCTCTTTTTTCTTCATTCCCGTATCCCCCGAAATACAGAAATCAGCTTGTACATTTAATAAATTCTGATAATCATTATATTTTGTACACGATTTATTGTGAAACCCTGATGCAATAATTTCTCTGGCTTTGGGCTTTTAAGTAAATTTTTGAATAATGTAGAGTTTATTTCAAATATTAATTTCTTATAAATTGAATAATCTTATTTTAGTCCAGGCAACGAATGCTTAAAAAAAGGTATGGAGGGAAATTCTAGGGTCACAATTTTTGACTTCGTAACTTTGTTTGGACTAGTTAGGAGGTGAACATATCAAAAGTCCCCGCCCGTAGCCCTTAAGTCGGAGGGAGGAGGGGTGTTCGAAAGTCTAAATTTTCAGTTTTTGGCTAATTACTCTTACAAAATGTATCCCCACGAAAAGGTTTCATTTATTTATCGAAGTAGATAAAATTTGCAACAATTTAAGACCATTCCCAGGTTCATACGTTCAATTGATCCCGAGTTACATCTCCTCAAAGATGGGGAAAATTCGAACATTTGAGTTAAAGTCGCCTTTAAAGCAATTTATTGGCTGTATTACCCATCTAAGAGGAAAGTAAAGGCTATAAACTTATAATGCACTTATTTAGCTTTCATTTATGCCCTGAACGAAGTCTGTGAGATCAATAGTTCTCACGCTATCTTAAAAAAACAAAAAATTGGGAAAATAAGATTTTCCCTGTATAGTCCAGTCAAATTGTATTTATTTTGGGCAAAATTTGGGGTAGAAGATATACAGGGTGAACCAAAAGTCCTGCCCTGTTTTTAAAAATTAATAACAAAAAAACGAAAAAAGATAAAAATACGCCGTCTGCTGCATCCCATTTTAAATAATCGGGAGTTTTTGTACACAAAATTTTGAAAAAGTGTAGTTCTCGATTTTCTTATAGATGGCAGCACTAAAATTTAATTATTTAAGGATAAAGTAATCGTTTTTTCCCTATGCTTTACTTCGAAGGGGAAACGAATATTATAAAGAGAATCGATTCAAAAATCGAATGAGTAATCGAACTTAGCATCCTAATTCTTAGGATCGGCTTTAAACAATTAAGCGTTTTAAACTTTGAAATAGGATAGTATTAAAATAGAGAAAATTCTCTTTTTGGGGTGGAGGGCTATTGATTAGTAGATTTAGAGTGCATTTCCCCTAAAACTCATATGATAGAATTGTGATCATTTTGTATCATTGATTTTAATTACGCATATTCTCCGGCTTGTTATCATTTTGAACGATCGCATTTGAGTCACAGGTGTGGTGTCGAATGTCCGGGATTTGTGATAAATTTTCAGTGATAACTTATGGCATCGTTGTGAAATCATAGTGACCAGTTTGTGACAAATTAATGTATACATGGAAGATATTGTCATCTCTGTGACAGATCATATCCGTAGGGTACCTTTTTATCGTCGGGTGCCTTTTTAGATTATTTTTGCTTGGTCTCGCTATTTTACAAAGTGACGCTATCTAGCTAATCTAGCTGATCGCAATCTAGCTAATTTGTATTTTATACTAAGATTAGCTAGCATTTCTTGGTTTGAAACCTTCGCTTCACAACTGACTCGATCACGCCCACCTTGTCCAAAAAATGTCAATTCACTATAAGTGTTGGATTGGGGACGTGTTACGTGTTATGGAGAAATGACATGTTACGTTTTCGTGCGATGCGATTGAAGCGTTTGGTCCCGAAAACGTGGCATTTCAATTCACCCTTAGGATCCGTAGACAGTCACTGAAAATAGTCGCTCGAAGTCGTTAAGACCCTTCTCAAGAAAGGGATGAAAGAAGAAGATTAAAAGCGAAGGTTTCAAACCGAGAAACGCTAGCTAATCTTACGATCAAATAAAATTTAGCAGGATTGCGATCAGCTAGATTGCGTCACTTTGTAAAATAGCGAGACCGAGCAAAAATAATCAAGCAAAAGGCACCCTACGATATGATCTGTCACAGAGTTGACAAAATCTCTCATGTATACATTAATTTGTCACAAACTGGTCACTCTATGACTTCACAGCGATCCCATATGTTATCACTGAAAATTTATCACAAATCCCGGACTATCAACTCCACACCTGTGACTCCAATGTGATTGTTCAAAATGATAACAAGCCGGAGAATATGTGTAATTAAAATCAATGATGCAAAATGATCACAATTCTATCATATGAGTTTTAGGGGAAATGCACTCTAAATCTACTAATCAACAGCCCTCCTCCCCAAAAAGAGAAAATTTTCACTATTTTAATATCCTATTTTGAAGTTTAAACGCTTAAAATTGTTTAAAGCCGATCCTAAGTATTAGGATTAGGATGCTAAGTTCGATTACTCATTCGATTTTTGAATCGATTCTATTTATAATATTCGTTTCCCCTTCGAAGTTAAGCATAGGGAAAAAACGATTATTTTAGCCTTAAATAATTAAATTTTAGTGCTGCCATCTATAAGAAAAGTCAAGAACTACACTTTTTCAAAATTTTGTGTACGAAAACTCCCGATTATTTGAAGTAGGATGCAGCAGACGGCGTATTTTTATCTTTTTTTGTTTTTTTATTATTAATTTTTAAAAACAGGGCAGGACTTTTGGTTCACCCTGTATTTCGCTTTCTGTATGTTTTTTGGGGTGCTGAATCCGAATCCAAGTACATGAAATCAAACTTCTGCATACTTAAATGATATAAAATTATGATGTACTTTTTTATTATTCATCTATACATATTATTGATGAGCATATGCTATAACAATAGCATATTGCAAAAATATCTAAATTTCGTTGTTGCTCGTATTTTATTGTTAAGCTTAATTAATTAATTAACATTTAGTAAGAAGGACTTTCATTTCATGTATCTAACATATAAGTAAAGCAGTTCTTATAGTATCCGGTTCCAAAACAGATCGCTTTTCGGTGATAGGAGTGACGTTTTTTGGTTTTTCCGCTAATGGAACGAATACATCCCAATATTAAGCGTTCTCTAGAGTTTAAACCCTTCATCTGAGAGAATAGTTGTAATAGACTTTTTTGTAGCTTTTTTTCTTCTTTATTTTTATATTGACAGTTTTACTCGGAATCGCAAAAGTTATGTTCTACGGGCAGAAAACGAATAAAAAGGGTGAATTTTGTCATTTTTTCAAATTTTCACCATGTTCCGTCATGAAATATTGTTCAGAAACCTCAGATTCGGATTCAGCACCCCAAAAACATACATAAAACGAAAAATATCTTCTACCCCAAATTTTGCCCAAAATAAATACAATTTGACTGGACTATACTGGGAAAATCTTATTTTCCCAATTTTTTGTTTTTTTAAGATAGCGTGAGAACTATTGATCTCACAGACTTCGTTCATGGCATAAATGAAAGCTAAATAAGTGCATTATAAGTTTATAGCCTTTACTTTCCTCTTAGTTGAGTAATACAGCCAATAAATTGCTTTAAAGGCAACTTTAACTCAAATGTTTGAATTTTCCCCATCTTTGAGGAGATTTGAGGAGATTCCCCATCTTTGAGAGGGTAACTTGGGATCAATTTTACGTATGAACCTGGGAATGGTCTTAAATTGTTGCAAATTTTATCTACTTTAAAAAATATAATTGAAACTTTTTCGTGGGGATACATTTTGTAAGAGTAATTAGGAAAAACTGAAAAATTATACTTTCGAACACCCCTCCTCCCTCCGGCTTAAGGGCTACGGGCGGGGACTTTTGATATGTTCACCTCCTAACTAGTCCAAACAAAGTTACGAAGTCGAAAATTGTGACCCTAGAATTTCCCTCTGTCTATACCTTTTCGTTTCCCGGGCTCATTATGTTTATCTAGTAGCTCATTTACACTTTTAGCATTACTTTTACACTTTAAAATTCGTGTTTGCTTTGAAATAACATCGTCTGTAACTCATCTAGAGTAGAATATCTATTATTTTGATGCATTGAACAAGTAAATCACTTTTAGGTCACTGTTTTTTTACTAAAAAGCTTGAATTAGCTTTTCGTTTACTTAAATCTCAAATAAATAAAAATTTTATGTTTATGTCTGCAATTCGTCTTCAGTTTACAAGTATATTAAATTATATTAGTATCGTACATTATCTAGTCTAATGTAAGATAATAGTACTGATATCCTTACTCCTTCAATTCCATACAAAGAAACGGGATTTGTCTATTGATTCATATCACACAACCATGTACGATTTGTTTGAGGAACGTAAATTCTTTGAGTTTTTTTTCCCTTTTTGAAAATTCAATATAAGTCAATAGACTTTCTCGTTTTCTAGAGCACATACTCTGATTTAAGAAATGATAGTATGAATCTTCTTTTTAAAAAATCTGGAGGTTTTTTTATAGAATTTTGTTGAATTTTTACTATGAAAGTTGGTGGTTGAAGGCAGAGGTAATTTTAACGCCTTTAAGAGCGTATTTCACGCATTGGAAATAGGAAATATGCTTTAAAAAACTTGCCAGGAGTATTTTCACGCTTTGAATTTTCAACAAAGGTTTAGCTTAAAAATGCATGGAGCCCTACCGAAAACAACTAATATTTTTTGTCTAATCAAAACACCAACTTCGATACTATTTTCCACTAATTGTTTGTTTGGATTGCTTTGTTTTTATTTGTTGTAATATTTTTTCTAATTTGTTTAACATTTCCTACAAATACATTACATATTCTTTAATTGTTAAAAACTAAATAGTTTTTAACTCACTCAGTTTTTTCTATTTCATTTTTTTGTCCTTTAAAAAAGTAATTATTTTTTAGAAAAATTCTATTTTATATACTAGGGAGCTACCGCCCCCTGCTCGCTATCGCTCGCCAACCCCCGTTAACTGCTGACGCTGATACTTAAGGATCTCTTTGCCATCCTCACAAAACACAGCTCACAGCACTTACTCATTTTATAAAACATTCTTAAAACAGGGGAACTACTTCTCTGGGGTATTCTTTCAAAATAGGGGAATATTCATTCAGCGGCGAAATTTTAACAGTTCCTTTATGGCAATATGAATTGGCGGATCGCCATTTAATTCCAAGAAAATTAGTAATAAAGCAGTGTAAACTTTCTTTTACCATTTCCCCAAGGTAATGTTTTTCTCACCCAGATCCATTCAGAAGCACTGAAACATCTCCGGAATAAATTTTACTTTCTTAAAATTTGTAATGATTTTCATAGATTGTCTGTGAAGAAGGGGCAGATTCCGTAGTCGGGCCTGGTTGGCGAGATTGGCGACAAAAGTTTCGCCAAGTTGATAGTGTGTGATAGCTGATGTAGCTATTTGCAAGTAACAGAGTAAGCTAATAATTTCATCAATAAAAAGCTTTAAATTCAGGGTTCTCAAAAAACCCTAGTTTGATAATTACAAAATACGAAAAATAAGTAATTTTATTATTGAAAATGAAATAATTAAAGGAAAAAACTTACCAATTGCATTTTGAAATAAATAAACAATTGCTACTTTAAATTACGTTATACGCGCTAGAAATACTATTATTTATTATTAATGAGGATAAAACAAGGTTTCTCTAGCTAAATTTATTTTTAAAAAGGAGCGAAAACCTTATCAATTATTTAACATCAAAAATTAAATGAATGTAGAATAATTTTTAAGGGAAATCTGTTAAAATTTTTTAATTTTTTTCAAACCAAAAGATGTAAAATAACAATAAAACAGGTACAGATGTAGGATTTCGAGAATTTTGAAAATCAAGTTGAATATAAAGCGCATTTCTTTAATCCCAGTCGGTATCAGAATCACTTTCAAACATTTCTAAATCGGATCCAGAATCCTCCTTATTGTGGCAAGTTGTCTTCCGTACATCCGGCATCAAAGCAGTAATACCTTCAGATTCAGGAGTAGGATCGTCGAAACAGAGTAATTTTAGAGGTGTTTTCCCATAACCCGGATAAATAGAAATGATATCTGAAATAAATTGATTAATTTTTTCTCCTGGAGTTTGAAATTTGCTTAGTATTGCCCTTCTGTAAAAGTAGACAGCCATCATGGATCTTAGTCCTTTGTTAGGGAACCTATTTTTTAATGATTTTTTTAGCTGCTTATTCTGATTTTCCAAGTCGTTTATAGTATTTGATCTATCGGTTTTACTGACGAATTCTCCTATTTTATGATTAGTTTTCTTGTGGATTGCGTTATTGAAAAGCTTTTCTATGCCGTGATATTGCTTAGCACTATCAGTGCATATAATACTCGTGTCTTCATGTACAAATTTTTTCACATATGGCCATAAATCTACCTTCTTTCCGTTTACTTGGAAGAAAAGGCCTTCTTTGTCATCTCGACAGTAAATTCCAAACACGACTGTAGTCATACTTCCGGATATTCGCCCTCTTTGATATTTCCGCTTGGTCAAGAATGTCTCGTCCAGACTGATAGTTTTTCCTGGTCCTCCCAATTTGCGACTATTATGTGAGGAAACAACTTCACAGATCTCCCGACAAAAATGTAGCATGTCCGTTCGAGTCTCTGAAGAAAAACTTGGATCTCCTCGATGTTGTCTCCAAATGTTGATGTGTTGAAATATTGTATTGATGGGAAGATTTAGAACAAATGCAAATATTATGGCTAGGCAATCACGTATGGGAATTTTCATGTTTTCGAAAAAGGTACCGGTCAGAGGATTCAGAGAGCCTGTGCACTTAATTTTGGTATTTTTTTGGGAACAAACATATCGCCAGCCAAGTTTCCTACTTGAATCCTTTCGGGTTTTTAAAGAGTGATGGCATTTTGGACAGACAAACTTACATGTTTCAGATGGTATAAGTCCTATCTCCTGGCAAAAGGCAACGGCTTTTCCTTCACTATCCAAAATTAGCATCCAGGTATACACACAAAAAGTTTTTAAAAATGGATGCATTTTGAAAAAAAAAGTACAACCACAAAACTTCATAAATTTATTTATTTAAAAAACGCATTTTATGCGATGTTATATGCGATGCGCATTTATTATTTTATATTAATACATAAACTTGCTTTCATCAGATATGCAACTTGAAACACTAGAAACTAATATTGATAACCTCTTAAAAGTATAAAAAATTTAACCTTTTCCTTAAAAAATGTCATTAGATAAAAATAAAGTTTAAGACCCACCTCAAAATTCAAAATTTAAATAATATTTTTCAATATTTAGTAGACTAAGTAACGAGTATGTAAGAAATACAATAATATGGCGGTTGTTTCAACTGGTTGCTGTAAATAGCAATCAATTGAAACAACCGCCAGATTTGGCGACTTATCCAAATCTCGCCAACCAGGCCCGACTACGGAATCTGCCCCGTGAAGAATGTAGTAATTATCGTAAACAACACGAAAATTTAGAATTTTGCTTCATGAGAACAAATAAACATCGAAATTGTGTCAGTTTCATAGCAATGACACGAATGTTCTGACTTTCGATTTTTATCTTTATTTATAAAACATTCCCCCGCCATATCTAGTTTTGCGTTTTGGCATTATAAAAAAAAGTTACCTTTTACTGCCTTAAATAACATAACTTGCAAAAGGATATAAAAATAATTATAATTGTAATAAATAAATGCAAAAGTTCAAAATTTCTGAAAGCGAGTTTATATTGGTTAGTTGGTTGGTTGGTTGTTATATACTGGTCTCTGCTTAACGCTTATACCCGTTTTCCTTTTATTGTAAATATTTTCTTTCTTTTCGCTTCTTCACTTTTCTCCGTCTCCCCTAAAATCTTTTAATGCTGTTGAAAAATTTAATTAGCGCTCTTGCTTTTCTTTCTCCCTCATCTTCGAATGATACCAACCACCTGAACGACAGTGGAACTATTCCCATCTGTTTTCTCATATCCTCTCGCTCCTCTTCGTACAGCCCACATTCCAAAATCACATGCTCTAAATTTTCCTCCGAATTTCCGCATCTGCATTTTTCCTCTTGAGTAATATTACATTTAGTCAGTATTTTATTTGTCGGAAGGGTATTGGTCCTTAATCTCGCTAGTAACACGTCTTCTCTTCTATTTTTTGCTATTTTAGCTATTGTTTCCTTCTTTAGTATTAGTAAGTTCGGTAATCTATCTTTGTACTTGTTTTCTTCCCATTCTTTCTTCATTTTATCAAGAACTCTTTTCTTTTTTTCTTGTTTGATATCTTCTGGGGATACCCATCTGAGTATTTTGTCTTTTGTTAAGGCCTCTTTAGCTGCTTTATCTGCCAGTTCATTAATGAGTAAGCCTGAATGCGCTGGTATCCATATCAGGTTAAGTTGATTGCACACCGTGCTGACTTGCTTTATAATTTTTGCTAGTTTGAGGATAATTGTGTTGGATTTGTCGTTCACATTCTTTAGAGCCTGTAGTACCGATAAACTGTCTGAGAAGACACTGTATTTTTCTTTCTCTTTTACATAGTGGTTAATCGCTATGCATAATGCCGCGGCTTCTCCTGTGAAAATTGTATTTATTTTTGGGATGGTACCGCTTAGTTTAACTTGTTTTTTGTGATTTATTATAGCCACTGCACAGGCCTCCATGGTTTTCGAAGCATCAGTAGCTATGACTGTATCGTCTCTGCACTCAGTTGCCAAGTATTCTGTTAGTAGATGATGCATGCCTTCATGAATGTTTTTCTTTGGTAGTTGGAATGGTAACGATTCTGTGAGGATTTTAACGTTTTTGATTCCTTCTATATCTGTTGTTGGGACTGTTTTTAATATTGTATTTTTGTCAACCTCCATCTCTCTAAATTCTAATTCCAATTCCAAACCGTATGCCATTTTTTGGAAAACATTATTTGAACAATTTTCTGTTATAAAGTTTATATCCTCCAATATGGGTGAATTATTTTTGATTAATTTTATTTGAAAGCTAAGATTTCTTTCTTTAATTCTTTCCGAGATGCTGGCTTGCCTAGCCTCTGCTTGCAGAACCGGGATGGGGGTCCACTTCGGCAAACCAAGCGCTTGTCTGAGCATGTTGTTGTATAAAGTTTCTAGTTTTTTCTTGATTGATTTTGACGCTTGCGTCAGGTACATCGGGGCATATTCCAAGTTGCTTCTTATACATGCGTTTGCAATACTAAGTAAGTTGTGGCTTCTGACACCCCATCCTACTCCACTAATCGCTCTTAGTATGTTGATCTTCCTGAGAATATTTTTCTCCAAATTCTTCATGTGTAACTTAAGTGTTCTGTTTGATGATAACCATATCCCCAGAATTTTCTTTGAATTGGCCCACGGGATAGGTTTTCCATTTAAAAGAATATTAAACTCTTTAAATTCTTTCTTTTTTGAGAAGTTGATAATACTGCTTTTTTCTGCTTGTATAGTCATCTTCCATTTTTTGCACCATTCCGAAATCTGAGCAATGGTCTCCTTGCAATTGTTTTCCAACTCCATTTTGCTGTCTCCCTTTGTAATGATGTTTATATCATCTGCGAAGACGACTAATTCGGAATGATTTGGTATATTTACGAATATGTCCTTCATGTAGATAGTGAATAGAATGGGGCTAAGTACGCTCCCTTGGGGTACCCCAACGTTGATTTTCCGCCGAGAAGGTATTCCTCCATTTTACTCTTGATACTCTGTTGTTTGTTTCAATCCATTTAACTGTACTTCCTGAGAACCCCGCTTCCAAGAGTTTTATTGTTAGACCAAACTGAATCATATGCTTCTTTGATGTCAAGGGACATCAGTGTAGTGTATTTTTTTTCTACTATTGCTTTGGTAATTTTGGTGACGATGGCAAGCTGAGCTTCGTCACACCCTTTGTTTTTGATGAATCCAAAATGATATGGATTTAGCATGTTTTTATTTGTTATTTCATTTACTATTCTATTCCCAATAAGTTTTTCCATTATCTTACATAGAACTGATGTAAGGGCGATCGGTCTATAGGAATCCGGGCTCGATGGGTTTTTGTTTGGTTTCTTTATTGGGATGATGGTCGATTTTTTGAACATCTCCGGCACTTCTCCTTTTCTCCAGTAATCGTTGTACAGATTTAGTAATTTTTTAAGGTTGTCTTTTGACATTTTTTGGACCATTTTCACTGTCGTTCCGTCTGGACCTGGTGATCTGTTTCGCATTTTCTTAATAATTTTCTCGAGGTCTTTTAACTCAAAATTTCCACTTAAATTGTCTTTAGAGTTTTGTTGGTTCCATGGTAATCGTGGGTGAAAAGGTTTATTGGAGTATTTTAAAATGAAAGCATTAGCCTGACTAAGTGGTGTAGTCAAAGTAGTGTTAGCGACTTCAATTATTGCGTTTGACGATACTTCGTCCTGTTTCTTATTTTTTATTGCGTTTAGTATTCTATAAATATTTTTGGAATTACCAGCTTCCAGACAAATATTGTCCCAATAACTTCTTCTTAATGTGTTGATTAGTTTTTTTAGCTGGGCGGCGGTTTCTTTATATCTTATCCAGGCTTGGCTAAAGATTTTTCTTTTTGCTTCTTTTAAGAGGTGTCTCTTTTTCCTTAGTAGAGCTGTACATTTTTGTGTCCAGTATGGTGGGGTATTTTCGTTGAGTTTTCTTCCTGGTATGGTGCTGTTTTTCTTTGCTTTGTTTATTTTTGCAATCACTTCTTCAATATTGGTGAATTCCCTGTAGTTTTCCAGTGAATTGTTTAATTCTTCTTCAAAGTCGTCCCAATGAATTCTCGTTGTTTCAACTTCATTCTGTTTGTATTCAGGTATGTTTATTTTTATGACGCTATGATCGCTGTCATATAATTCTAAGATCGTTACCTCTGATTGTAAACTCATGTTCTTTGTGCATATAGTTAAGTCAATCAATGAAGGATCTTTCCCAGGAGTGAAATGTGTTGGCTCGTCCGTGTTGAGTAACACTAGATCATTTTCCATGATCCAATTGATTACGAGGTTTGCATCTTGCGATCTTTTATTACTCCCCAGAAGAGGATGATGAATATTGAAGTCCCCGACTATGTAATAGTTTTCTTTAGTATGCTTTTTTATTTCTTGCAACCATCTTTTAGAAAATTTTCCGTATGGTGAGTATATATTGAAGAGTTGTATGCACTTTTTTTCTATAAATAGTTCTACTCCGATGACTTCATTCCCTGATTGAGGGAGATCTATTTGGATTACTTTTGATGGGATTTTTTTATTTACAGCAATGAGGACCCCTCCTCCGTTATTGTCCCTATCTTTTCTATACACTATTTTGTCTTTAAAATAAATATTATCCGTAGGTTTAAGAAAGGTCTCTTGGATGGCTATCACTTCAGCTTTTTGAAATATCTCTAATTTTGTCCAATGGATTTTGTTGCTGATACTTCTACTATTCCATTGTATTAAATATAACTTTTCTTTATTCATGTGTGGCTTCCTTTTCTTTTTTCTTCCTTTTTCTCACGGGGCTTTTCTCTTTATTTAGTTTTTCAGCCTCTCCTTGGATTAACATAGGTTCCTCCCGGTCATCATCACCTTCGTCATTACTTTTCTCTTCGTTTACGTCCTTCAAGCTCCACTCCTCTGGTTCTGATTCTTTTTCACTTTGTTCTGATTGGATTACTGCTTGATGAAGATCATTTGTAGGGGTACTTATGTAGTTCAGTAACTTCTCCCCCAATTCTTGTACAGTTTTTTTCAAATCCCTTTGATCTGTAGCTAATCTGTTGACAACGTTTATCAAGTCTTTTACTATGTCTTTTAAGTTGTTATTTTCGGTATTGTTCCTCTTCTCTGTCTGATCTACTTGTTTTCCTTTGTTTATCTCTTCCGATCTGATCGCTTCGGAGTACTTTTTAGTCGTATTTATAATTTTCCTTGCTTCGTAAATTGAGATATTATCCCTTTTAGCTTTTTGCAATATTTCTTGTTCCTTTTTTACTTCTGGGCAGTTTATTTCTAGTGCATCGTGGTCTGCTGACCCGCAACGTAAACACTTTTGTTTGTTTTTGCATTCGTTACGATCGTGCATCTCGCCACACTTGTTACATCTAGCTTCGCTTTTGCATGTCGTTTTGAAATGGTTTAATCTCAAACAGTTGTGGCATATCTTCGGCCTCTCTTCAAATTTGTGTACCGAATAATAACAATAATCAATCTTGATTTTGTCTCTTGACACGTTTCCCAATTCCTTGATCAGCACTGTGGATGTGGGCTCGTCGCTACCTTTACGAGAGAATCTGATGATTTTATTCACAAATATTTTTTGCTTTTTTAGAGCTTCTGCTATTTCATCCACGGTAATGTCAGTCTCCACTCCCTTTACTAAATATGTCGTGGTAAACGATTCTTCGTATACCGTTGCTTTCACCTGATTATCGTCAATTTCTTTCAGGTTGATTGCTTTTATTGCTGATGTCTCATTTTTCGTTATTACTATCAATCTTTTGTTTCTTGTTTTTATTAATTCATCTTCACTTTTCAGGATGGTACTGAACTTTCTTCTTATCGTTCCATGCCTCAAGTTAAGCTCTGCTTCTGCTCCTGCTATTCCGATCTTTATACTTGTACATCCATTCTTAAACGCTTTTTTTATTTTTTCTTCATCTGTCTCTTTATTTATGTATATTCTATTTTCTTTTAATACCTTTGATCTTTTATCTGAGTTGATTTCTCTATCTTCTTCCTCTTCAAGGGTACGTTTTTCCCCTGTCATCGTCTCACTTCCCTTCCTACCAACTTGGAGGTAAGGAAAAAATCTTTGAAAAATGGAAATATACTACGCTGTCTTGGCTTTAGATTAATAGTAAGCTAATTTATATATTTGAAAATAGAAACTAGTTCAATCTCGAATACTTTTATATCCAACCAAAAATCTTCCAACCATAACAAAACCTCACATTCGAAACTCCGCCATCAGCGAGTTTATATTTTATTGTAAATATAGTAATGATTAGGTTGCCACAACGACAAAGATAAATATATAAATATGAATTAATTTATTTAAAAATAAAAGATAAATTAATCATACATTAGTTTTAAATAAAATTAAAATCGTTTGAACAGCAAAAATATAAATGTTGCTAAAAAGAATCCAATATATATTTTTTTAATTAGTGTGATAAATAGAAAGATGATTATTTAATGTATTTGAATGTTAAAAAACCAGTGAAATACATTTTCAATTGTTTTAAAATTCATAGTTTCTTGCTTTGTAACTGCGACCTTATCCGAAATCTAAAAATATGGAAATATTTAAAAATTGAGAATTTTTTTGAAAAATCGAAGGGCTTACTCGGAAATCCGGAAAGAATTCGGACATTTTGATACCATATATGTGTCATTTGATTCAGTAATTAAAAAGCCTTTCTCTGGGAACCGTTCACCAAAAACTTTTTTTTAGAATAGAGAGATTAACAGCCGTATTCACCATAAACTCTAACCCAAACTTGAGTTAATAACCGAAGAAAAAGTCGTTTTACTCTGAAATTCCTATTCACCAGCGAAAAGTAACCACAGATTTCATTTTACTAACTCAAGTTAGAGTTTATTTCAATAACCGAGCCCAAAGTTGTGTTATCTTCAGTTAGAGTTAACCGCGCATGCTCAGAACGCGTTTTTTGTTTGCAAGCAATGAGTTCTCGACGCCATGTTTTTCCTGGGGCATATTGCTTATACTGTTGGAAGATTTTATATCTTTAGTAGTAGAATACGGATTTTAGACAATTAATTTCCCAATGAATCATTTTTATTATTTATTTGATTGAAAAAGAAGATACAGGATTCCGATGGTATGAAAGAATTCTGGTTTTCTGCTTGGGACTTCGGAATTGAAAAGGTAAATACACTCAATATTAATTTAAAGATTCAATGAAAGCTTTCTTTCTGAAATAATATTTATTTGAATTGTTTTGTTTTCTTTTATATTAATCTTTAATAATTGTTCGTTTTTAAAGTACTATTGCCTTAATTTCTATTGAGTATAAGGGATATTAATTTTTGCACAGATGTTTAATTTTGGTTTTTTATGTTATAGGTAGTTCTTAATTTTAACGAGATCAAAGATTTTAGTATTTTTTTACTTGTTCTGATACAAATATGTTTTTACTTGTTCATGTTATTAGGTAAAATAAATATTTAAATTCTTATTCTCCTCTCGGTGATTTCTGTAAATAAATCATTGTGATTACTCTAATGCATGTATTTTTTTATTTTATATAGAATGCTGTTCCTTGTGATTACATAAAAGAAATTTTGAAGATTAATTGATTAATTGAATTATGGAGACACAACTTCAGTGCCGACATGATGTTTACAAAATTGAAGCATAATATTTTGCAGTGTGTCCATCATTTTAACTTTACTTCCACTAAAATTATCAAGTTGTTTTCTTCTATAAGTGAAAAAACCATTCTGGTGGAAAAATGATGAATGATTTGTATGTTTTGAGTTGAACTTGATTTGTGTACTTAGTTTTAATGAAAAAAATCTTAATAGTGATTGTATATACTAACAACTATTAATGTATAGAAGTTAAAAGGTTTTGTAGGTAAGTCTAAATTAGTGAAATAAAAAGTAATGTCTTTGTAAAATATGTCCTACTCAATGTTGTAGTAATTTTTGGTTATTATCAATTGTCTTTTGAGTGAAATTTTTATAATTTTCTTTAAAAAGATTGTCAATTTAGAATATAAATTTACTGTCTAGATTAATCAAGTGTTTCATAAGGGACAATGATATAAATAGTCAAATAAAAATATACAAGAATTTTTTATGTATCCTGTGAAAACTATAAAAAATTTACAAATTGTTTTTAAAAAATTATTGGTTGAATTTAAATTTTTTTGTGCAATTTTAAAAGGTATGATTTTTGTGGATCAACTTAAGAGCCAGATTTTTGTTTTGTTTGGTGAAATGTTTTTGGAAAATGTGTTTTCCACAAATTTTAAAAATTATGTTTTTGCGCAATGTTTGTAAATTGAAGTAAGAATGTGATTATATTTGATTTTCTTGTTTCCAATTTGCTCTCTACATATGATAAATTGTAAATAAAAAATTGTTTCATATCCAACCACGTGTTTTTTCTTACAGAAATACTTACACCAGCTATTTTATTAGTAGTAATTAGGTAATTGAAAATTTACTTCCTTTCTCCTGAATATCTTTATTTAAGTGTTGATAGCTTTGCAAACATAGCAAATCATTCCGTTTGTAATCAACGATGGAAAAACTCCGCAAAATTTAATATGTTGGGCGTCTTGAACTCATTGATATATTGAATAAAAGAAAATAAAAAAAAATTAAAGAGAGAAAAGACTGTTTTATTGAATATTCTGACCTAGAATTCCAGAAAAGATTTCGACTAACTCAAGAGAGTGTAGTGGAGCTTACACTTCTGCTACACTATAAATTAGTTTTCCCATAAGACAAGGACAATTGTGATGTCTATTTAAAAATAAATTTCAAGTTAATAAAATATTTTTAATCTAGCTTTTTCTTATAAACTCCAATCCTGGATGTAATTACAACCTATACACACCTTATTATACATTAAAAATATTGATTTATTAAATATTTGTACTATTTCAGATAATTATCTTTTGTTATTTATTAAGTTTTATGCAAGTAAGAAGTTTTTTTGCGGGAATTTCGCCTTTCCCGCCTGTGTGACGAAAGCAATTGAGGTCACAAGGTGTTAGTTTCGACCAATCAGGATCGATCAGCAATCTGTGGTCAAGAAACTTAAGTTAGAAGTTATGTTAAGTAACCGGAGATGAAAAAATGTTGGTGAATAGGAAATTGAACTGTAGTTACTAACTCAAGTCATATAACTCAAGTTCCAGTTACATAACCTAAGTTATTAACTCAAGTTTGTTTTTATGGTGAATATGGCCGTAAGATTTGTATCTGTATTTGTAGTTTATGTTATTTCCGTATTTCACTCCTCCTAAAAAAGACAAGGAGTATTTTTACTCCTCCAAAAAAATCCTAGGAGTAACACTGGTTGAAGGTTATTTCAGTTGTAATTTTTCTTTATTTTAAGAACAATTTTTTCTCTGAAAATTTTTTTTACAGGATTTAAGATCAATTTGCCGCAGTAGAAATTTAAACTTGACTTGAAGATTTATTATTCCGTAAATACAAGGTATACAGGGTGTTTCAAAAGCTTTTATTAGAAACCAACGTCTCCTACGGTCATGGAAGTAAGGACCTACTCCTAGGTAAGTGTGTGGCTGATTAACATCACTACCACTACAAGTCGTTTGTGGGCGCAGAACAGTAAATCAAAAGCCGTGCTTAATTTAACAAAACTTAACGTTTATTAAAAATTTACACAACATTTAAAAGTTAGTAAAAATACAAAAGGTAAAGGTGCGTGTGTGGTGCTGGTACAATATGTGCTTTTATCAGCAAAATTTGCCAAGGCGTTTAGGTCACCCGGGGCTGCCGAGAGGATCTGCTGGGTTTAAATGGGGAGGCGTTTAAGTTTTGAGTTTAAATATAAATCGTCGCTTAAGGCGCAAAATGACATAACTGCATTTTCCCTATTTTGCAGGAGATGAAAAAAACAGTTTGGCTATTAATTAAAGAAAATAATATTATTACAGTTTTAAACCTTCATTTTAGGCCTTTTTGACCGGGGATTGAGATAAAAAGGTTCTCCTTGGCGGCGTCCCTAACAATATCAATGAAAGGCGTGCAATTATGTCATTTTGCCTTACGAATGCAGTTATGCTAAAATGACAAAATTGACGATTACAGCGATTTGAGTCATTTTTTCGCAAAATCGTTGGTGCCAGGTGATCCGGAGCCGGGATTTGCATAAAGATTGATGCATAACTCAAAATGGCCAAAATGTCAGTTATGTCATTTTGCGCCTTAAGTGACGAAATATCATGAAACAATTATCAATACCATTTTAATGAACAATATTAATTTTACCACTTTTGTAATAGTACGGGAGCTGGCGTTCAATTTCAAGAATTCATCTGCTCGTACACTATTTTAGTTTTATAGGATAGTGTTAGTGGTGCTGATCATGGAATCGAGCGTCAGCTGGTCAGGTAGTGGTGGGTTGAGGGTGGGGAGGGGGTCAAAGGTACAAAAAAAGAAAAATAAATTCATCTGCTCGCGTATGAAACTTGGTGGAGATGATGTTTAGACCTTCCTGATTACAAAAATGACCGTCAGCTGGCTGGGTGGCGGTGGAATAACCGTCAGCTGGTCACGTGAACTTGCAAACAAAAAATTTAGCTGACAAAACAAGAAACTTGGTAGGAAATCAATCTTTGTTACATAAATAATAACGACTTACTAGTACAACACACATTATTTCATGAGTTGCTAGTGTAAGTTGAAGACTAGTAACTCGTTATTACTTCATGTAATAGAGATTGACAACCCTACCAAGTTCCATGCATTGTCAGATAAATTTTTTGTTTGCAAGTTCACGTGACCAGCTGACGGTCATTCTACGGCCACCCAGCCAGCTGATGGTCATTTTTGTAATCAGGAAGGCCTAAACTACCATCTCCACCAAGTTTCATACACGAGCAGATGAATTTATTTTTTTACTTTTTTGCAACTTTGACCCCCTCCCGACTCTCAACCCACCGCTACCTGACCAGCTGACGCTCTATTCCGTGATCAGCACCACTAACATTGTCCTGTCATATTAAAATCTTGTACGAGCAGATGAATTTTTCATTTTAACGCCAGCTCCCGTACTATAATATTTATGGTATCAGTTATTACAAAATTATGTAAATCTATAGCATGCCATTAATGAGTAGGTTATGTATGCTATGCCGTCTGCACATGCTTACAAACATCCATACAAATTTGGATTTTTTTTCTTACTTCTTCAATTCTGGATTGGGATCTTTCATAACCTCAAACCACAAAAAAAACGCAAAAAATAAAATTTCTTAAGAACTTCTCATTTCCTAAAAGTCACCATCTTGAAAGAACATAACGTGTCTAGAGCTTAGTTTTATCTCCAGGATAAATTGCGCTTATTATTTTTGGAGAAACTATAAAGCCTTCAATACTCCAATCATTGAAAGGGAAGTGGGCTTGTTAACTGGGTTGATTTGATAAAACCATAGTTAACAAAAAGATATCTATAAAGATTTTTTTGCCTTATTTTTCCTTCATCTGGAGTGCTTGAAGAAATATTTACTTTTGGGGAAAACTTCTTTCTTTTCAAATAGGGTTCTTTCTAATAAACTTATTACTTGATTTCAGTCCCCCGGGAGTTCCGTTTTCATTGCTTTCAAGAAATAATTTCTTAGTTTACCAACCCCTAACAGTTTTGTGCAGAACACTAACTGTTCATTACAAGCAAATAGATGATATTGATAATATTTTTTAAGGTTTTGTTTTGACTTCTCAAAGATAACTAGAATTCTTTTTACGTTAAAAAACTGGTTCATAAACTGTTTCCACAAAAACTTTAAATTTTTCATCACTAATATCACTAAGAATTTTTTTAAAAGATTCTACATTGATTTCACTGTTATTGTAGACCCCCAAATAAAAAAATCTATTCATAAGGTAAGGGCACTAGTCTGTTCATTTAGAATAGGCCCCTGAAACATGATCAAAAACGATAACGCTCATTACACAATTTAAGTGACCGATTTTTTTAAAGGTATTTTAGCTACTTCTGCTTAGGCTGCCTTGTCATTGCAGAAATATTTTTCCATGCTAATTACAATAGTAAATGCTTCTAATACATTACGTCTCAGGCGCCAATTCTAAATGAACATAGTATAGTTTTAGGTTTACATTAGCTTATTAGCAACAGTAATATTCTTAAGTAAAGTTTAGAATATAGTTTTTATAGAACATATTTAATATTTCACCTACGTTAAACTATTAGGATATGAGTTTTCCCCTATTCATGTTGGAAGAATAGTCTCTTAACTAAATGTTTGAAACATTTCCAACTATTTAATCACTTTACAAAACTTCTACCAAACCAATGGTTCTCAATCTGCATTCCTTTTCATCGTAAGCATAAACTTCTTTTAAAACTTAAACCATTTCATAACAGAACAACAATCTATCCATTCCTATCTTTGTCACCGCCCCAAATAAAAGAAGGCAGAGTTCCCCCTATACCAAATGATAGAAAGTCCTCCTAATACTGAAGCTCGTCTCCTTCCGATCTACAGAGCCGGTTATGACAAGACGACTCCCTCAGTCCACGAGAACCGGAGGATATCCTGAAACAAACGACCCCAGCCCTCCCCCCTCAATTCTTCTCTTGTTGACTTCCGCAAAGTTTCGTCAATAACGCGTAAAGCCCTGTGACTGATAAGAAATAAAACTAAGGGAAAGAGAGTTGGGGTAGCTCCATGTCAAAGGCTTAAGAGTTTAGCCACAGTTCAGCGCACGCGATGAAAACATATTTGAGTGAAGTAAATTTTCCTTGGTTATAATGGGATAATTGGAAGTGATAGGCCATAAAGCTACAAGTTTTTTTATTTAATTTAGAATCGGTGTAAATTCTTTACATGCGATATATAATTAAATAATATTGGACTTGGTTTTCAGCTGCAATCCATTTTGTTAGCCGATTTATTTAAGGGATTTTATGCTTTTATAGAACAGGAAATTTACTAAGACACTTTATTTAAGTGCCTAAATCCACGAAAGTTGACCTATGCTAAAGTATAAGCGAAATTCGTTAGAGTTGAGTTGTTACTTTCGTGGATTTAAACAGTGCCTTTATAGAAATATAAATTGTTTTCCGTTCCATCTGGTTTTACAGTTATTCTTAACGAATAGTTTTCCTACCTAATATAACTTAAAAGTGTTGTTTTTTGGGTGATTTATTTCCAAAACTACTCCAAAAAAGTTATTTCTCTAAAAAAATTTAGAAAGAACTGTGTTATATAATTTCATACTTTTGTTGGAGTCAAGTGTAAGTTTTAAGGTCGTTGATCTTAGAACACTGTATTGTACTTTGAAACTACACGAAAAAAAAATTACTAGAAACCAGTAAGAAACTCGTAACCGTGTTCACCAATTTATTTTTTCTGAAAATAAATCAACTTACACCATGTTTTTATAAATAAAATATGTACCTTAAATTATACCAGTTTTTTCTCGACACCTCGATAATTTAAACTCCCTCTATACACTACCAACATAAAGTCGCAATTTGCAAGTATTAAACATGGTAGATTTTAAAATTCTAAACATTGAAACTAAAGGAAAAAATAAGTTAAAGTTATTTTTTAAAAGAGAAACACATTTCTGCAACATATTAATAGCTCAGGTGCTTAGGATCTAAAAGTGGGACTCAATCAAAGAACTCTCGTAGTGAAGTAAAAGTACACAAATTAAAAAAACACATTAAAAGACAAGTTGTTGAACTAAACTAAAAATAGTGCATACATAATCAGATAACATCCATAAGATGAGTTTTTTTTAAACTTTTGAGAAAATAATGCTTATTTTTTTAGTTCACAATCCTTCTACAAAATGTTAAACTTTACTATGTAAAGATAAAAATAATTGTATTTTATAAGTATGAATATTTGGGGTATTCCCAAGGTATAAGATCCATGATTAATATACACCTTATTGTAATCTCTCTATTCTAAAAAAAAGTTTTTGTAAATGGTTTCCAGAGAAAGGCTTTTTAATTACTGATCCGTATAACATGTTTTTGGTATCAAACTGTTCGGATTCTTTTGAGGATGTGCAAAGTGCCTTTAGAATTTCTAAAAAAATTCTCAATTCTAAGATATTTCCATTTTTCTGGATTACGGATAAGGTTGCAGTTAACAGCAAGAAACTGTCGTACAATTTATTATACCTTCAATCACAATGACCAACCGACGCTACTCATTAACGATGAAAATAATCCCTTTCATAATCATAATAATCCATTGTTTAAAAAGTCTGTTTTAAAACTAAAACTTGAATGATTAAACACTAGATATTTTGACGAGTTACTAGGTACTATATTAAATTTAACAGATTCATTGCTGAACGTTTTTGTAAATATTGAATAACAATAGCACGAGCAGACTTGATGGATATTTTCAAGGAAAACGTGTTGATTAAATTATTGATAATTTAACCAATAAATATTCTAACTTTTAAGAGAGTGTGCTTCAAGAAAGTTGGTTGAAGTTTTTTCTACTAATTGTTATAACGAATGTTTTATAAATAAATAATTTTAGTGAGCAGGGTTTTGAGGGGATTGCGAAGCGATCCGAAAGGCCCTGAGTCAGCAGTTAACGGGGGTTGGCGAGCGATAGCGAGCAGGGGGCGGTAGCTCCCTAGTTGTTATAACGAATGTTTTATAAATAAATAATTTTAGTGAGCAGGGTTTTGTGGGGATTGCGAAGCGATCCGAAAGGCCCTGCGTCAGCAGTTAACGGGGGTTGGCGAGCGATAGCGAGAAGGGGGCGGTTGCTCCCTAGTAATATAAATATAAATAATTAGAATGGGGGAATTTAAACAGGTTTAATTGTAGATTAGTAAATTACTTAACACCTTTTTTCAAACAGAATTAATAATAAATGCGATTTTGCAGAAAAATATACCTGTTTATAATACTAAAATTAGTTAAAGCAAAATTCATCTATTTAGCGTAGTTAATAACATATAATAGAGCAAAATATTTTTTAAATTTTTTTACTTCCTTTAAACTTAAATCATACCCACACATAAAACCTTTAGTAAATTCTTTTGAACCGCAAACTACTGGTAGAAAATCTCTATAAAATGTAATTAAATGCTTCTAAAGCAATTTTTGAGATAAATATTGTCTCAAAACAAATACCCAGTCTTTACCTATGTATAAAGTAGGGTTCTTGGCCAATTAAGTACATATTGGAAATGTAGAAAGTTTCCTTGATAAACGAACTATAAAGAATAACCATGAATAGGTAGAGCTGACAATCGCTTAGGGAAACATTTTGCTCTAACTGCTTTTCCTCTCTTATAATAGCTGCATTATAAGAGGTTCGGTATTCCGTCCATCGAGGATACATTATTATTCGGTGAGCTTTGAAAATCTCATGTGAAATGTATTCTATCACGAATGGTTTCATTGAATAGGGAAATCGTTTGTCTTATTCCTTGGATAACCTACATTGTAATTGTGAAATAAAAAAGGGAATTTGATTGTATTTGACAATTAATAAATGGCATGTGTTATAAACTACTAATAATTATTTTCCACCTTTCTTTTTTAGGTTATTTTGGCGAATATTAAGTGGTGTAAACTAGTGTCATCATCATGAATGTAGTATTTCAATTTAAATTTTTGCAACTTGCTTTAATTAAAGGATCACATCTACTAATAACCTTAAATCTTAAACTTTTGAAGCATATTTAAAGAAAAAGTTTTTCTGGAGATACATACAGTATAGTGGTGTCCTTTAAAAAACTTACTCCAAAATGTACCCTAAAAAACCCATCGAGATATTTTAAATAAATAATTGAAATAATTTTAAATTATCATGTGCCCTGTCTTTCAATGCCATTTAGAGTGGCAGGGAATGTAAAAACTAGTCAAAGAACCGTTTATTTATTTAGTTTTTTTAAATAAGCATAAAATAACAAATTTTTTAAATAATCAATTTTTGGCAAAAAATTTGATTTATTTATGCAGATTTTGATGCTGTATAATGTATGTTATAAAGACTTTAAAGCATTTTTCACGTGTTTTTGTGTTATTCCGTTATTATGAGAATAAAATAGTAAAATTTCAGCTCATCCCGCCAATTAGGGACCTTACGGTAGTCTTTGAAATGAGGGGTGAAAAAACCCATAGGGTGCCTAAAAAACCCATTTTTCCTTTTGTAATAAATGACAAAATAAATAAAAAATTAAGCAAAATATTTAATATTATTCATGATATATAACTAATTAGGCAAATAGAATAGTTGTTTCAGTAATTCTTGAATTAAAAACTCAATGATTCCAAAAATAGCCATTTTCCATGAAAATATGGCATTTTACAGAGTTTTTCTCGAAAATGGGTTTTGATAGTTAATAGTTAGGGGGTTTAAAATGAGAAATATCGATGCCAATTACCATTTCTAAGCTTTTTTATAAAAAGTGTATTAAGTAATTCTATTTAATAGGTCGTTTTCATCAAAATACAACAGTAAAAACGCTATTGTCGTTGTGTTTTGAAGGTAAAATTCATGAGTAGGAAAACTTATCACAGTTTTAATTTTAGAAATAATTTGTAATAGAGTTGGTTTTAACTATATTAACTATACTCTTTTCTATCAAAATAAACCTTTCAATCAAAGTTTTTCTTAATTTTTTGAGTATTTTCAAGCGTGGTTTTTTTAGGAAAATTGGGTTTTTCTTGGATTCTTACTTAATTGCCAATTTGTATAGGAGTGTTGGAATTAAAAATACTAAGCACTAAAATGTAGTGGAGGATGAGCCGTTACAACACTATTTTGTTCCATTTAATTATCAAATTTTTAAAGCTTTTAACGAAGGAAAAATGAAAGGTAGGGTTTCTTAAAGGACAGCACTATATATAGCTCACTCTTCTTAATCTATTGATTCAGTCCAAAAAGTTCAAAAAATGACCATTTATCTATAAATTAATAGTTTAAAACTTTCAAGAAATATCAGAAGGTTGAATATTTGTTTATTATAAACTTATATTGAGAAATATAATTATGAAGTATAAGTACCTACTGTTACACTTATTTGTTTTTGCTTAAAAAATTATTTAAAAAAAAAGCCATAATAAATTACAAAAAAAGTGGTTTTTCATAAAAATCTTAAGTATAGTGACTAGAATAAGGTTACTATTCTAGTCACTATAAGTTTCACGGGCTCTCTTAAAAGGAAGATGTCTAGTGTTTCATATTCATTGTTTTAAATACCAATCTGTGAATACATAATACCCAAGAATTACTTCGTTCGACTTTTCCAGTATGCTAGATTTCCTTGCTAGTAAAATGAAAAACCTCTATACATTCGTCAAAGAATTTCAGAAGAAATGGAAAAGATACCATCGATAAGAACATGCAAAAAGATCTTCAGATCAAAGAGTTTATTCGAATAAAAAGGCTAAAAATATGCTTATTCGAGGAAATAAGTGACTTCGCCCAGCAAAGTTAGATCTCTCAAATGTCCAGCGCTTGTTTTTTTATTATAATACGTAGTTCAATTTCGTGTGCAGGAAAGAGGAATTTTTTAAACTTGAACTATTTTTGATAATTTTTTATGGGAAACGCATATTTCTTCTTAAAACTATTATTGTAGAACGCCAGAAGTATTATATTAGGTATAGATACTTTTATGTTAGACAAGTTGCTTTTGTGGTACATTAATTTTACCGTGTAAAATAGAAGTAACTTTCAAGTGTCAGTATAAAACCTACGCATTAAAAGGAAGATTATAAGGGTTTACTCTGATCCTACATGTTCCTCTTTTATATTCGTTTAAATACAGTGTTTGTATTCATAGTAATTATTTAATTTCTTACCTACTATATTGGTTAACTGGCATATTCTCATAAAACAGAAGAATACAGGACAATACTTTATTTAACGTACGGTTTGTTAATATTTTAATATATTTATCAAGTTTTAATTTTTATACATTTTTACTTCTTACATAAGTCCTAGACTTTCATAAGCAGTTATACAAACCATGTAGGTATGTATAAGCTTAAATATTTACTTTTAACTACTACATTAGTTTTCTTTAAAAGTTAAGGATCATAAAAATGTGTAAATTTCCTAAATAGTTTTGAAATAGCCTGCGTACTTTTAAATAGTTTCAGCTAAAATATGGATACACTAGCTGTTATACCCGGCCTTGCACGGGTGGGGTGTATAAATTTATTTTTTTAAAGTTTTCTTAAAATACATTTATAATTTTGTAAATTAGCAGTATTACAAATCATCCCGGTATCCCAGGCGCCTCTTTCCTATCCCGGTGTTCCTGGTAATTTTCTAATCCCGGTGTTCTCGGTAATTTTTCCTATCCCGGTGGTCCCGGTAATTTTCCTATCTCGTTGTTTCCAGTAATTTTTATATTGCTGTATTCCCGGTGTCTTTATGGTAAATTTCCTATCATGGTGTTCTCGGTAATTTTTATAACCTGGTAATTTTTCCTATCCCGATGTTCCCGCTAATTTTCCAATCCCGGTGTTCTTGTCACTTTTTACAATCCCGATGTTCCTGATAATGTATAATATCTTGGTGCCTTTATAAAATAACAAATTTGAAACTATAATAAAAAGTTTAGTGATCTGTCTCATTTGAAACCATTGAGCTATATCCTATGATCCATTGAGCTAGCCTATACATCCCCAAAAATAAATGTCAAGAAAATAAATTATCAATCCATCATTACATAATATAATATTGTGTAAAAATTAAAGAATTGATTGTGTAGAGTGTGAAAGAAGATTTGTATTGTATCAAATAGGGAATATTTGTATGTTTTTAGAATATAATTTTATCAGTGTCAATTGGTCGTTGTGATAGGATGGATAATAAGTTGTTTGATGGTATACTTGCTTTGCAACTGCGACCTTATCCGTGACGGAAAATAATGGAAATATTTTGGAATTGAGAATTTTCAGAAATTCTAATAGGGGCTTATTGACAATCTCGAAATAATCCGGACATTTTGATGCCTGAATTGTGTCCTTCGGATCAGTAATTAAAAAGTTTTTCCTCTGAAAACCGTTCACCAAAAATGTTTTTTTAGAATACAGATATACATTCGGTAGAGATTCCATGCCTCTTTATCTTAAAAAAAACTAAAATTCTATAAATATCTTTACAAATATATTTATAGAACTTTACAAAATATATTTAAATCCGATTTTTTATAGTAGGGTTCGCAAATACAGAATCTACCCTAACATTTCAAAATAAATAAAAAAATTCTGGAAATTAAATATTGTCGTGGAAGATTTTCCTCTCTGAACGTTCTCTGCATTAAACGGAGGAGAGAAAATCAGTTCTTGGATCTTCTCACAAAATGGAGTGGACAGAATCTTCTCTATGCAAGATTTGTCAAGGAATTCTTTGTATATATTAAACCGTTCGAAAACTGTTGTAATCGAGTTTGTTGATGTCAAGGTGGCGGAATTCCTCTTGTGGTGTGGTTCGAATTTTTCAATTTGCTTCCAGAAAAACCACCTTTTCTCTTTTGCGTTCCAAAATACTTTGTTGTTGTTCCCTGTAAACGGTTCTGTTTTTGTTTTCCAAATTTTTGGTCTGAGGTATTGGGTTGTCCCATAAGTTCTGTTACTTTTTACGAAGTTTCGTGTTTGAAATTTTTTTATGAAAAACTGGTAATAGGTGGAGATTTCAAACAAAAGGGATTTTGATATATGTATATTTATGAACATAATGTTTGATTTTGGTAGTTCTCGTGATATTATTTCTTTTCAAAATGGTGGTTTGAAAAAAAGACCACAAACGACGATTTTCGCTTAATTTTTTTCTTTTTTTAAAAAAACTACGAAGAACGCATAATTCAGGGCTAAAAAAAGTTTTACTATATATTTGAAATGTTTAGTTTAAGATGTCATAGTTTCAAGATAATTCGATAAGTTTAATTTAGGAAATTTCGGTCCCAAACATAACATCTATTGCAAAAAACTTACCTCAGTAATGTTAGTCATTTCAAAGAAATTTTTACGAAAAATAGCATCAAAATCAATAAAAAAGCTTAGGAAAGACCCAAGTATTCAAAATATGCAGTATATTAAATTATGTCTGAACTTAAGTTCAGAAAATAGTGCGCACAATGCAAGCGCGCCTATCCCAATTACACTTGCTGAACTTACGCTCAGCGAACAAAGCAATTTTCTTTGCTTCATACGAAAACATTACAATAAAAACAACTCCTTGGCAATTAGAAATAAATCAATTGAATGATATTATGAAAAGATACTTTCAATGCATTAATGGCATCAATTCAATGCATTAACAAGCATTATGGTTCAAAAAACACCTGCCTTTAATTACTTCATACCATCTGCTTAGAAAAACAATAGGAGTGCTTTAAAAAACACGTGAAATTACCAATATATGAAGTTTTAAAGCCAAAATTTCAAACCTTAAACTTATCGAATCATCTTGAAACTATGACATCGTAATCTAAACATTTCAAATGTACAGTAAAACTTTTTTTAGCCATGAATTATGCGTTCTTCCTTGTTTTTAAAACAAAAGAAAAAAATTACGCGAAAATCGTCGTTTTTGGTCTTTTTTTCAAACCGCCATTTTGAACAGAAATAATATCCCGAGAACTACCAAAATCCCACATTATGTTCATAAATATACATATATCAAAATCCCCTTTGTTTGAAATCTCCACCTATTACCAGTTTTTCATAAAAAATTTTCAAAGACAAAACTTCGTAAAAAGTAACAGAACTTATGGGACAACCCAATATTTAGGAAAGAATGCTGTCGGAGGTGTTTTTCGTAGTGTTTAGTAAAAAAATGAGCTTATGTGAAGGGTCTGTTAAGAAAAGATGGATGAAATGCGCTCGACCAGACAAAGTTGCTCCTAGATTTTGATTACGATATTATACTGCCGTCCTAAGCGAAAATGTAGATAAACTAGTTTTCTTAAAAACTTCACTTTCTTTCCCCATTGGCGCATTTCTTGATTGGCGAGAATATATCTTGCTACTTCCAAGCCACTACAAGGGTTGTCTAAATTATGAAAAGACCCCTTATATATCAGAATTGAAATCAAACTCATCCTTCTTTGTTATATTGAAATTCCTATGAATCTCTCTATTCTAAAAAAAAGTTTTTGGTGAATGGTTTCCAGAGAAAGGCTTTTTAATTACTGATCCGTATAACACATATTTGGTATCAAATTGTCCGGACTCTTTTGAGGATGTGCAATAAGCCTTTAGAATTTCTAAAAAAAATCTCATTTTTAAAATATTTCCATTTTTTTTTAGATTACGGATAGGTTGCAGTTATGTGAAGAAGAAACTGTGAATTTTAAAACAATTGAAAATATATTTCACTGGTTTTTAATATTCAAATATATTAAATAATCATCTTTCTATTTATAACACCAATTTAAAAAATATATTTTGGGTTATTTTTAACAATATTTATATGTTTGTTGTTTAAACGGTTTTAATTATATTTAAAAGTTATGTATAATTAATTAACCTTTTATTTTTTGAATAACAAATTAATATTTTTATATTTATCTTTGTCGTTGTGGCAACCTAATCATCACTATATTTACAGTAAAATAAAAACTCGCTTTCGAAGAAGCGGTATGGGTGGACAGGTGGACACCCATACCGCTTCTTCGGAAATTGACAGGCCAACCTTCCGTGATGGTTCGTCAGAACTTCCTAACAGGAAAGTTGTATTTAAAAATTATGTCGCTGAAAAATGAATCGACGCTGTACCCTATGATAGTGAGAAAACTAGAGTCAAACGAAGCAAACCCCAGACCTGGGAATGAAGAACCTAGAGGAGATAAGAGATATCCTAATGATCATAAAAGTGGACTATAAAACAATAATCCAGCATATCCCAAGAATAAGAATCGACATGAAGGTGGATATCCATGTATCTGACTTGCAATTCCAGAGAGCAACCATACCAGAAGAAATATTCCAATTATACGAAGAGTTCATAGAAAAATATAGAAAAGATTGGGAGATAATTGCCACAGACGCCTCAAAAACAAAGGCAAGAACTTCGATAGCCGCACTGGATACCAAGAAAAATAAAAAATTCCTAAGAAAAATACCAAATATAAATAGCATATTCACAGCCGAAGCCATTGCCTTGTGTTCAGGGATAAAAAAATTCATTGGAGAAAACAAAAGATATATCATCCTTTCAGATAGTAAATCAGTGTTGACAGCTCTGGGAAACACAAACAAAAAATCAGCGGCCATCATACTTCAAACATATAATGCAATTCAGGAAGCTGGTAAAAGAGGAGCAAGAATAAAATTGATATGGACCCCAAGCCATGTTGGAATAAAGGAGAACGAGCAAGCAGACAGATTGGCAACTAGCGCAACTGAAGCAACCCCTATATTAAAATGGTCATCCCCAACGGATTTAACTAAAAACATTAGAGATTTCTATTCAAGAGAGGAAATAAGGGAATAGGAGGCATCAAAATCCCCCTTATGTCATCAAGGCAAATATGGAGGGTTTTATATATCCCTTACTTATTCTCTTTAATCTTTCCTTAAGAACCAATACTTTTCCCGATGTCTGGAAGACCTCAAAAATAGTACCAATATTCAAAAAGGGAAAAAAATCTGACATCACTAACTATAGACCAATAGCTATTCTTTCAAGTTTTTCTAAGGTTTTTGAAAGTATCATACATTGTAAACTATCTTCTCAGGTCAATGAAATAATTTCTCCCAATCAACATGGTTTCACAAAAAAGAGGTCAACTTCTACTAATCTCTTGTGCCTTAACAGTTATATATCAAATGCTTTAAATGAAGGTAAACAACTCGATGTCGTATACACTGATTTTAGAAAAGCTTTCGACGCTGTTAACCATGAGGTCTTGCTTTTAAAACTAGCAAATATTGGTTTTTGTGAGGGTGCTGTCAACTGGTTACATTCTTACCTCATAAATAGGCCTCTCTATGTAAAATTTAATCACTCTTTGTCCGATCCTTATTATGGTACCTCAGGAGTCCCTCAGGGGTCAATTCTTGGGCCCCTGCTTTTTAATCTGTTTGTGAATGATATAATTTCAATTTTTGAATCATCTTTACTCTTTGCCGACGATCTAAAAATCTTCAAACAAATATCTTCCTTACATGATATAAATAGTCTACAAACTGAACTAGACAACCTAACTGTTTGGTGTGAGAGAAACAAACTGTCACTCAATATTGACAAATGTTTTATTTTAACTTTCTCTCGGATATCTAATCCTTTTTTATATAGTTACAAAATAAATAATATCATATTATCCAGAAAATCTATCATCAGGGATCTTGGTATCATCTACAATTCAAACTTTAATTTTAACGCTCATATTCAGGACATCACTTTGAGGGCCAGTAAATGTTTGGGAATGTTGCGAAGATCAACAAGTAATTTTAGTAATATATCAGTGATTTTAAATCTTTTTAATATTTTAGTTCGTCCGATACTAGAGTATGGCGCTGTGATCTGGAACCCTACAGGCATATCCAATAAAAATTTAATTGAAAAAGTTCAAAAAAATTTTCTACGATATTTATCTTTTAAATTCAATTGTACCAATTCTGAAACCCCAATCTTACTTGAACAGCGCAGATCACTTATTATTCTTAAGTTTTTCCATAATATTTTACATAACAATATTGATTGCCCTTTTATATTAAATCAAATAAATATACATGTTCCCCCATACAATACAAGAAATAGCAAAATTTTAAAAGAACCTTTTTATTCCAAATCATATTTAAATAAACAAACAATAATACAATTCATAAAAATAATAAATCACTTACCAGAGCACAGTGACATATTCTTTGATAGTTTTAAAAAACTTCAATCTGATTATATAAACAATTTGTAATTCAGTTATTTTCCGTATTTTTCTGTTTAATGTTTATTGTAATTTGAACGTGTTTATTGTAATTTGAATGTATGTGTATGTATTCGGTGTTTTCCTGTTTTCCTCATGTAAATGGATTTTTGTCTGTATGATGGAAATAAACGTTATTATTATTATTAAGAAAATATTTTCAAGAATATCCCCTTGACGAAAAATCCAAGATTTTCAAATGGTCAAGGGACCGAGAAATGGACGTACTTCTGGCAAGGCTGTAACGGGCATGCTGCCTACTAAAAGCCTACTGTATAGATTTGGTCTAACGGATTCCCCATTATGCCCAACATGCCATGTAAATGAAACAACGGAACACATCATCACGTTATGCAGCAGATATTCAGACATGAGGAGAGAACTGAGAAGAAAATTGAACATAGATCAACATATAGACCTGGAAATAAAAACAGTAAAAGAATGTGGAAACAAGTCAAAGAAGAATTTAATAGCGATAGGTGACTTCTTGAAAAATATATAGAAAACACAGTCCTGATTAAGAAAATCAGAAAAAAAAATAAAATCTAGATAAAGAGAATAAGGGAACAAAGAAGAGGGTTAAGCGGCTCGTAAGAGTAAGCAAATACCCCTAGACAACTTTCAATTTCAATTTCAATAAAACCTCGCTTTCGGAAATTTTGAACTTTTGCATTTACTTTTTACAATAATTATTATTTTGTATATCCTTTTGCAAGCATGTTTTTTAAGGTAGTAAAATGTGGCACTTTATTTCATAATTCCAAAACGCAAACAACTAGATAACACGGGGGACTGTTTTAGAAATAAAGATAAAAATCTAAAATGTTGGAAGTCTATACATTTGTGTCATTGCTATGAAACTGACACAACTTAGACGTTTGTTTGTTCTCATGAAGATAAAATTCTAAATTTTCGTAATGTTTACGGTAATTACAACATTTTTTACAGTCAATCAATGAAAATCATTACAAATTTTAAGAAAGTTAAATTTATTCCTGAGATGTTTCAGTGATTCTTAATGGATCTGTGAAAAAAACATTACCTTGGGGATATGGTAAAGGAATGTTTACTTTGCTCTGTTGTTAATTTTCTTGGAATTATAAGGCGATCCGCTAATTCTTGTTACCATAAAGGAACTGTTAAAATTCCGTTACTGAATAAATATCAGCCATTTTCGGAAGAATACCCTGGAGAAGTACTACCCCTGTTTTAAGAATGTTTTATAAAGTGAGTAAGTGCAGTGAGCTGGGTTTTGTGAGGAATTGCGAAGCGGTCCAAAAGTGTCTGCGTCAGCAGTTAACGGGGGTTGGCAAGCGATAGCAAGCAGGGGGTGGTAGCTCCCTAGTTTAAATAGAAAATAGTATTTAAACTAAAAGAGATTAGTTTAAACACATTGTGTATAGTTTTATATACACTCATTGCCATAAAAAATAGCACACCAAGAAGAAAAAGTGATATCACAGCCAAATTTATTTCCATGATTACCCATAGTATGAAGGTTAGTTGATAAAAAATTCAGGCTTCCTCGATGTTAGGGGGCCGAGAAAATCGGTAAAAAGTGTTGACTCCATAGGTGTCCATAACCGCGGCCACAGGCCATGAAATTGGGGGAGAGGGGATTTAAATGGACTTTTGGGGATTGGAGGACCATGCTGCCTCTCCACGTAGTCAAATTTCATCTGGTGCACCCGCGGACGTTGCATACCAGACGTTGCATGCTTTTCCTCAAGACCGGACTTCTTTTGTGAGCATTGGTTCTAGAGAACGGGAAGGCTGGGGTAAAAATGCTACATAGAGGGGTAAGAAAAAAGCTTGGACATTGCGTGCAACATGTGTTTGTTTATTTTTCTCTTTAAACTTGTCCGCAGGCCAGACCTGGAGGTAAGAACGGACAACCAGCTGCAAAACCTCATCTGTTCAGCTCTGGTTGGTCAAAGTACTGATAAATCATACTCAGGAGTTGCAGAAATGGAATTCAATGCACCACCACTCGGTTACCTTGAATCCCCACTCCGTGTGATGATTAGAAAATCTCTAGCTGAGCGCACTCTCTCCATGTGTCTTCGAACTCATATCCAACCATCGTGGTGCTGCAGAACGAAGCAGGATTCTCTCATAAGCACAATTTCATAAAATTGAGGTGATAATTTCCTTATTTGGTGCACCATTTGAAACAGAAAGGCCTATGGTCAGTCCTGTGTTTACAGACAAAGAAGTACGAAGCTATACGGGCCAAACCCGCAATCCACAGTACTGCAAACGACATCCTTCCACTGCCGCATCTCCGTAGTGTGATTTACCGGCACTTTGACCAACCAGAGCTGAACAGTTGAGGTTTTGCAGCTGGTTGTCCGTTCTTACCTTCAGGTCTGGCCTGCGGACAAGTTTAAAGAGAAAAATAAACAAACACATGTTGCACGCAATGTCCAAGCTTTTTTCTTACCCCCTTATGTAGCATTTTTACCCCAGCCTTCCCGTTCTCTAGAACCAATGCTCACAAAAGAAGTCCGGTCTGCATGCAACGTCTGGTATGCAACGTCCGCGGGTGCACCAGATGAAATTTGACTACGTGGAGAGGCAGCATGGTCCTCCAATCCCCAAAAGTCCATTTAGATCCCCTCTCCCCCAATATCATGGCCTGTGGCCAAGGTTATGGACACCTATGGAGTCAACACTTTTTACCGATTTTCTCGGCCCCCTATCATCAAAGAAGGCTTAATTTTTTATCAACTAACCTTCATACTATGGGTAATCATGGAAATAAATTTGGCTTTGATATCTCTTTATCGTCTTGGTGCGCTATTTTTTATGGCAATGAGTGTATATAAGAGTATTATTACATCTAGAATATGCGAGTTGCTAGAAATTCGGCTGAAATGCTGTGTACTTTTCCTTATCTAACAAACGAAGTGTCTAAATCCACGAAAGTTGACCCATGCTAAAGTCGTATTAGCGAAATTTGTTAGAGTTGAGTTGTTACCTTCGTGGATTTAGACAGTGCCATCTACAAATTTTTAATCAAACACCATTTGCCTTCCACAGGATACGGAATTTTATTGCAGCCCAATGCTGCCAATTACTGAGGTTTTTTCTAAATGGAGGGTCTACCTAAAAGAATAAAAAGTCTGCCAAATACTCTTTTAGCGAGATTTTTATCAAAGTAAATCTGAATGAAATTGCCTTTATGTGCACTTTCGCTTAGGACGGCAGTATAGATTACCCGATGCGTTATTTTTAGGATTTATTTTCCTCACACAAAGTTTGTTGTAAATATTTCTTGACTGATTTTTGCTTTCAAAAATGTATAATAAAGGGCATTTAAATACGATATTTATGATAAAAGATGGATTAAATTTCGTTCTCTATTGTTAAAAAATAAGTAACAATTAAAATCAGAATGATTTAGAACAAAGAAATTAGCAAAAATTCATAGCTTTAGTGCTTGAAAATAAATAGGAAATGTTTCCATAGATTTTAGGATTTAAAGGAAAATTATTGTAATCAATTTTAAAACATGTATTTAAAACCTTAATTTAAAGGACCCCATAATGTTTATTAACATAGGTTTGATGAGTTAATTTATTTAAAAACGAGTTTCTTTATAATGATGCATGATGATTTAAAAAAAGATAGCGATATTTTTTTTCTTTCTTGTTTGCTTGCAAGAACGGTTTTATGAATAGAAGGAAACTATAGACGTGGGTAAGAAAACAAAAGATTTCTATGAAAGGACGTTTACTCTCATGATTGATTAACTGTTCCATCAACCCAGTAACGTCATGTGTGTTTGTTTCGTTTATATTTCCCATGGAAGCCTTTTCGAATGGATTCTTCAAATTGGCAATGAAAACCAAAATATTTTGTTTCATTTCTTTTCATTTAAAAATTATTCATTTGTTTTTCTTCACATGATTAATTTTATTTACCAAAATATTGTATTCTATCGTGGTATTATTTTATTTTAGCATGCCATCTATTTCTAAAGTTTTAAATTTGGTGAAAAAAAGAACGTTGTATAACTGTTCATAAAGTTTACATTTATTATTTCGAAATGTATTTGCTGGAATAAAGTCATATATTCTAGATAAGGTATGGGCAACTTTTTTGAATCTTAGGGGCGGACTCAAAGATTAAAATGACTTGGAGGGCCATAAAGTAGATAATAGGTTATTTAAAAAAAGAGGGTTATTAAAAACAGAGTTATACATTAATCTGTACTAAAATTATGTTATCTTGGTTAAGCATTATAATGCTTTAGTTACATTTATCTCAGGAGTGTAAATAAAAATCATTATTTAAATAAATTTATTATTTACTGTAGCATCAAAGTAAATTTTTGAGTAGAATTTGCGTCTTAAGGAACTTAGAAATAAAAGCTACAACTTCCAAAGAGGGGTATGAGGGTTCTTCCCCGAAATATTTTTGGAGATTCGATTTCAAAATACAGGGTTTTAACTAGATTTGGTTCACCTAGTTCGAATGTTTTATGTTTGCATTTTTTGGTAGGATTTGACTTATTGTAAAAGAGTTTTGAATTATTAAATTCCAAGTCCTAAGGGGGGCTGGGGGATACCCCCCCAGAAAATTTTTCGAAAGTATACCTTAAAAACATAGTTTTAACTTGTTCTGTTTCTAAAATGTTCCGCGGGCCGGGACAAATGGCGTGGCCGGCCGGAGGTTGCCCATATGTGTTCTAGATAATACCAGGATTATCAACGATAAACAGCTTCAATTTAACAATTTTTACATTACAAATTTTCTATTTATGAACAATCACTGGATTCCTATAACTAGAAGAGTGTAGATATATAATGCCTAAACAAAAATAAACCACCTAAGCAATCAAAGTTATAACATTCTACTAATTCTACTGACTGGCATGAATATCTCGAAATTATAATACTCGATAGCGACACTTAATATGAATAAATGACTGTCAACTAATACCCACATTTTCCATTACTGTTTCTGTAACTAAATATCATTCAGCTTACCTATAGTATACTATTCCAGTAAATCGGATGTATTACATGTAGGGGAGCGGGCATTAGCCCAAAGCGGGTATGCTAACTTTGAAATGTAAAATATCTTAGTTATTGTTTGATTACAAATTTTTTTTAATTGATAGGTGAGTTATCGAACTATAAATAAAATTTGACACCTTAGTTAAGTAACTAAATATCATAACATATAACCTTTTGTTACATTAAAGTCATGCTTTTTTGAATAGTAATTTACCTACTAGCTTTTCCCAAAAGTTCCTTTCTTACTATAAGGAGGATTAAAATTCTCAAAAATGTAAAGATAACCAACTGGTTCTTTCATAGTACTACTATTTTAAAGTTAGATTTGTCAAAATAATATAACATTGACTGTATGATAAATGTACCAGTTTTCAACAAGTTCTATTAACAAAATCGCCATTTTTTTCTTATGTTGCACCCAGTCACCCCATATTAAAAACCTTGTTCTATCGGAGTTGATCGGAACTCGGAAGTTTTCAGTTAATCACGGCATACACATACTTTGACACTCCAGTTCCATCCGACTCCCTCCCCCTATTTTTGAAATATCATATCTTCTCCAGAGCCTGGTATGTAGTGTTTAGAAGGTAAGAATCAGTGTATCGGATGAGGTAAAAAAATATATACATTCAAATCACCTCAATCCCAAATATTTCCATTCCCGGAATGCCATCACTTTATTTGACCGTCGAAGCGCAAATTCAAGGCAACTGAGGCTAACCAATTATTGACAAAAGCAATTCGAGAGAAAAGTAAGTGTTAATCACTGAACTGAAATCGAATCCCTTTAATTAAAAAGCAATTACCCATTGCGCTCACTAGACCCTTAATTTCTAGAAGAATCCAGATTGCTCGTACTGAGGAGATAAAACATGGCTTCATTATCACAAATAAAGCGAGTTAGTCGGGTTTGAAAATGTTCTTAGAACCGGGAGAGTGTAGTTTGCTTTTGCGCTCAAATAAAATCCGGCTTACCCTGCTATATTTGTTAGTTCTTAGGTTTCAAATAAATCGAGGTAAGAAAAGAACTTGGATGCCTTTTTATCTTTTTCTATGGGTTGTTACAGGTTCAAACATGTTTGTGTGGTTTCGGTAAAATAAAGTAGAGTTTTCTATTTTTGGAGAATTGTTCCGGAGATTCCAAATCTTCAAAGATTTGACCAGCTTCTTTTTCGAAAACATGTTTCAGTATGGTTTATTTTTATTGAATGGCATCAATGATTTTTCTGTATTCGTTTCGAATGAAAAGTGTTTTTTCCAGAATAACTATGAATCAAAATAATTTTTCTAAACAGAAATGTTTTCATATTAGTTTATCAAAGAATCTAAAACCTACCATTCTTCAGTTAGGAATTTGGGTTTAGTATTTAGTTGTTTTATTTTCTACAAATTTGAATAAGGAAGTTGAAATTGAAAGTTGCACTATTTAATATTAAAAATACCATTACCAGTTTACAAAAGACAGCAAAATTTTGAAACATATTTCAATCGTTTTTTTTTGTAGAATCACACAAATAAATAGGGTCCAAAATATTTTCTTTCTAGAAGAGATTCCTTAACTGTGATGCTTTTCATTATATATTCTTTGGTCTTCTTAATAAATCAAATCATATAAACTAAAGGAGAAAAAACTCTACTTCTAATTTCTAACTTTCTTCTACTAATTTCATATTTTAGGAGAATCCTTAAATCTTTGAAGTTATATTGGTTACAAATACTACAGAAGTTTAATTTTCACTTCAACCAAACTGTTTTTGTACGAAATCTTTAACACCATTATGTCCCTAAATATAAGCAGTACATTAAGGATATGTGACAGGCAAAGGCAATTGATACATTTAGCATGCTTTTTTAATCGGATTATAAGAAATAACAAATATTGATAGCCAAGAAATACCCCTCACATTCACTAACTCTTTTGATAACTTTCTTATTATATACCTAGTAATCTTTATATCGGGATATTATGAGTTATGACGCGTGACTTGTGTATAAATGTTAGTGATTTTCCAATTCTGTATGGTTTTTACATGATTTGTAAGTTAGGAGAAAGTAATATTAATAGACCTCATACAATTTCATAATTTTCTTCATACATTGGCAGGTAGCACTCTTGCCTGTTAGTTTCTATAATTTGAGGAATATACTTTTATTCCGTCAAATAAGAGAAATTTTCCGTTTTTTAAAGATGCTTGAGAGTTATTTTAGATTGGTTACACGAAGCAGCTTTTATAATAATCAAAAAATAATTATAACGCATTTATCAATGGAACGATTCGCCTCGGCGGCCGATTCGGCCCCGGCCCGTTTTGGCGCGAAACAAAAATTTTGTTTTCTTATTTTTAGAAGGATTATGAAAGAGTTATATTTACTATAATTTTATTTCTGGCGCCGAATAGGCCCCGCGCCCAAACAGCCACGTCGAATAGTAGTAGACCACCGGCAAACACATTACACACCTAGCTAAAAACAGATTGACCTCCTTTAAACTAACGACTGTATTCACCACTAATTCAACCTAAGGTTAAAATGGAATCAAGTTTTTTTTTCGACAACTCTGATTGGTTTAAAATTTGCTTCCCTTTTTCAACTACCAATTAGAAGTTCTGATTCCAGGTTAATCTCAGGTTAGGTTAGTGGGGAACATGGCCGTAAATGATTACTTGAAATTTTGACTAAAACATACTTGTTTTTAAAATTTATTCTTTTAGTGGTGATTTCATCAAATCTTAATTACCTTTGTCGAAAAATTAACTGAAAGTGCATGTTTTGTACACGTACAGAAAAATTTCGCCAAAAACAATAGAAAATTTAGTGCAAAAAAGACGATCTTTTTACAGTGTAATTTCAAATGCTTTCAGATTCATCTGGAGGTAGGCGAGCGATACAAAGCGTACTGGTGCGTGCGCGACTGGTTCTCCCCATGGACTTGGCGAGTGTACGAAGTGTACATGATGGTGCTGATTCTGATCGTCCCTTCTCTCATCATGGGATTCACCTATACAAGCATCTGCCACCAGTTGTGGGTGGTTGTCAAAGACCGGGCCAGTATGAGCTGCGGCGAAATGTGAGTTTAACAGAAGATTTTTTTAAATCCCGGTTGTTGAATGTTTCATAAGTGCGGTATTTCCATAGTTGTTCCAAAAATCGGGAATAGAATATATTAGAGACCAAGTTTAAGGTTTTTATAAGCTTTGATGATAGAAACTAAGGTTGCACGTGCACAATGCACATAAAAGTAAATTTAACAGTCAGTAAATTTAAACAGTCTTTTTCTGATTTTAGATTGAATCTAGGCCATAAAGATTATTTCGGCCCAGATATACTAGGTGTTTCAGATAAGTGTTTCATAACTTCTTGAGAAAGTAGGGTACATCAAGATGAACAAGAATTGGTATAGGTTAGGGGATCGCAAGAGGGGTTCAAGGGGTGAAAATCACGAGTGAAAATTAGCAAAAACACCTTCGCATATCTGGGCAGAAAGCGATACAATTTTTCAATTTCGGCATTTATTACATTCAACCAATTCAAATAGTTCAGGCAAAAATCATATGTAAGTGTTTATCAACTTTGGAAATTTAAAGCCTATATTAGTTATCCGTTCTAGAAATACTATTCCTTTCCGTTCCAATCTATATTTCTCGCAATATTTTAATCACAGAAAACCATTACCAAAGTGGAAACTGTATCATCTTCGACACCCACCCTCAACAACCAGAAATCGATCGCATCCTGATCCTGAACCGAATCCCTTCTTTCCTCTAACACTCGACTCGGGGCAAATTGATTTAATTCGCTTCACTTCAAACCGATCACCCTCGCTATCGCTTTAATACCTCTGATCGAACCCTTAATTAAAACCATTGCAGTTACACGAACGAGCCCCAACCGCCGCCGAAAGAAAAACTTGTTTCGCAAATGAAATTAATCTTAATACTCTCCAAAAAGAACCTGGGAGCGTTTACATTCATCCACCTGAGAATGGAACTCGGTGATGGAGACAAAGTTTAAACTACTCTCTTAAAAACACGGCGGCGCGACTTCATTGAACCTATAGCATTTGCATATAGATAGAAAATAACGATCCCTTTGAAATTAATTGTTTCTTTAAAATTTCAATAATTAAGGTTTATCTCGAGTTGATCTAGAGTAGGCATCATTCTTGTTTCAGACAGCTTGATTAGCTTTCTTCTTCTTCCTGACACACACACTTAAAACCGATAGTTTTCTCGTAGATTGGGAAATCTCTTGTTTCTTCTAATTAAGTAGAGCATTAATCCTCCCCTAAGAGAAGAATTTCATACTTCAACAGAGACATTCGAGAACTATCGATGTCGATACAAAATGAAATTCCTGCATTATCGGTTTAATTTAAATTACTATGGATGAATACTTAATTATCTAAAGGGGTTTTCTGAAAAAGTAAAATTCCTTTCACGCTTGAATATTTTTTAATCAATTTTATCTTATTTTGTGCTTATAAATGATGAAATAAGTGTAATAAGAAGTCTTCAGTTCAGTTCAGAAAGAAGAAGAAATTTCTGTCCCATCCTGGAATTTTTCCAAATTATGTCAACAATAGCTATGAACATATCATCCTCCATTGTCACAACTATTCCACTGAACGAAGGAAATTTGGATCCCTGATCAACCTACCTCTAAAAGACATGATAAAGCACCCTTCTGGACGAACAATGGCATCAAACATCCTAAAAGCAAAACAAGCCAGACAACTGGCAACTATTACAATGAAATCCTGTTCACAAACCCTCTCAAAATCAATACTGACCAAAATGTAAACCATAATACCAAAATGACAATAATCTCAGTAATACTAAACTTGTAATGAGTAAAACCAATAAGTACCATCTGATCAACATGATCATTGTCAGGATTGCGACAGCTTTCCACCATGTGTTGCCTCTTAGGCGACGAGTCGGCATTGCCTTATATACTTCCAAATTATGTACAAAACGTTTGTTGATTTGACGTGGAAGGACCCAATAATTTTATAAATATAATAAAGGTAATTTTATATCTATTCCATTTTTAAATGCTTTGAAAATATATCAAATCGGAGTGTGCTGAACAGACTCCACAGTTTCAGTTGTAGCATAATTTTGTCTGTTTCTAAAAGATGAAAGAAGATATTCATCTTTAAAATTCGGCTTCTAACGCTGTGCTTTTAGATGAAAAAATAAGGCTTGACCGAGAAAATAACTTCCGTGCACTTTCTAAAAGAAAACATAGTCAGCACATCGAACATTAGATCGAAAGCTGATCCATTAAAACCAAAGTCTGATATCCCTTGTCTGAAACGTCAGACAGAATTACTCGGTTTTGAAAACAGGTCATCGGAAGTATGGGAAATTGAGCCGAAGAAGAAAAAAAAGCTTTCTATTATTCGATACTCCTGCCTGCAGTTTTACACGATGCGATAGAAAACCTTAACAAAATAAAAATGTTGGGAATTTATTTTATGAGAAGCGCCTTTTTAACAAAGATATTGATGCCATTGAAAGAATGTGTATAGAACTCTATTTGCATGTACATTGTGTGATACTTATCACATCATATTCTACCAGTGATATGTAGACGTAGCATACTTTATCCATTTTTTATGTTTGACCTTATAAGATCTTGAAGTTTTTTCTAATCCATATTCACATATTCAAAGGAAGAAACAAATTTAAGAATATAGATATTTTAAATAAAATTTAAAAGAATTTAAAATTGAATAAAATTGAATTAAAAATTTAAAAGAAAATTATATTATTTTCCAAAATTAAATTAATTTCATAAAAATTAAACGGATTAAACCATTCAATTATGAGACACATAGAGATAGAACCCAACTAACTATAAATTTTAATGATTTTGTGTGTTAGTATAATAAATTTATCACAAAGCTAGAAGTATGCATTGTAGCATCAACTAGGGAAAAAACACCATTCATTATCATTCTTTCAATATAGGCCTTTGTCAAAATCGACTTATATTAGATGACATTTCCCAATATTGTTTTTTTCATAGTCGATATCGTTTCTCCGACATTGGTTATCAAAAAAGGAGCAGAAGAATTATATTTCCTTTTACAGGTTTGTTTCATTTAATTTTTGCTGTTTAGAATATATTTTTGAACTTTATTTAATATTTATCATTTAAAATCTTAAAAAATGTACTACATTTATAAATACTATTTACAATATTGACCATTATTAGCCAACACTTATTGCTATTACAAATTCTGTAACATCAATATTAAAGTCACAGATCGTTTTGATATTTTTATAAATCACAAAGAATGCATTGTTACTTCAAACAAATACCGATTTAAACTCTAAAGGTTAAATTCGACCGACTTTTATCATGCAAATACGTCACGAAACATTACTGCGATACTAAAAACGAACTTATTATCCTCCTTTACGAATACCAGTACTCTATTTGAAAAAACTCTTTTCAAAGAGAGAGAAATGAGAAAACTTTCAGGAGGAAAAACAAAATAAAAAGGAAATCTCCTCAAGAAAGTTGGCTAATTGACATTCCTTTCTATAGCATTGATGATGACACTCGTCGAAGTAAAATTGAAACTTTATCGTTTGAAATCCCCAGGAACATGCCTATCTTGCACTAAATCAAACCCTCTGCTCAAGTCGGGTCAGTCTAGTTTTTGGAATTTGGTAAATGAAGCTACTGGAAGAAGGCAATCAGAGGGGATAGTGTTTTGCTGTTTTATTCGTTTGCAACTTCCCGACATTTCTGAAATGCCAAAAGACCTCTTAAATTAAGTTCTCGTTTCTCATTTCTTGAAGGGGTCTTGGCCGAAATATTTGAACGTTTTCGAACACTGTAAAGGGTTATTGGTTGTTTGATTTAACGACACGGATCAACAACGCAACTTTCTAAAAGACATTTGCTTATAAAATGGTATAAAAAGTATAAAAGGGTGAATTGGAGAGAATTTTAGAAGGGTGAGGAAAATACTAATACGGTTTCTTAACCATTTAACCAGTCGTGCCTACAGTTATTTGTTAACTTTTTTCATCATATGGTTCCAAGCATCAAGATAAAAATATTAGTGCTTTATAATACTAGCTTTAATTCAAATACAATAACCATAAATTTATATAGTACTAGCTGTTATACCCGGCCTTGCACGGGTGGGGTGAATAAATTAATTTTTTAAATATTTCTTAAAATACATTTATAATTTTGTAAATTAGCAATATTACAAATCATCCCGGTATCCCAGGCGCCTCTTTCCTATCCCAGTGTGTTCCCGGTAATCTTATCCCGGTGGTCACGGTAATTTTTCTAATCCAGGCGTTCCCGGTAATTTTCCTATCTCAGTGTTTACGGTAATTTTTATATTCCGGTATTCCCGGTGTCTTTATGGTAAATTTCCTATCCCAGTGTTCTCGGTAATTTTTATAACCCGGTAATTTTTCCATCCCGATGTTCTCGCTAATTTTCCAATCCCGGTGTTCTTGTCACTTTTTACAATCCCGATGTTCCTGATAATGTTTAATATCTTGGTGCCTTTATAAAATAACCAATTTGTAACCATAGTAAAAAGTCTGGTAAATTAGTAAGTCTAGTGAACAAATTAACAAATTTAAAACCAGTGTTTAAAACTAAACTAAAAGATCTAGTAAATGAAAAAGTCTAGTGATCTGTCTCATTTGAAACAATGTTTTATTTTTAACTCGTTGTATGACTGGTAAAACAGGTTTTCAAACACGGAAAAATAAGTGAAAAAAAGCAGGAAAAACGGGAAAAAAGAATGAAGGACTGATTTTCTTTTTATAAATTATAGCCCATGTCCTATTCTGATGTATCAGCTACATTATGGTAAAATTTCATTAAAATCCATTCAGTAGTTTTTGCGTGAAAGAGTAACAAACATCCAGACAAACATTCACAATTATAATAGTAGTAGGAAGCAATAGAAACATTGGTATTTAGATTTCTTTAATTCTTAATTAAAATACAAAATATCCAAGTAATATTCATTCAATTTCACTTTCTTCATACTTTGAAAAATCTAACTGTACCATTTCGTGTAATATTCTCTTCAAACAATACAAACATTCACAGTAATCACAGCACTTCAGTATTGTAATGTAACATATTCTGTAGTTCTACATTCAGCAGATGACACAGAACTGATGGTTCACTGAAAAAGCTCAACTATACGAAAATTTTCCTAGAACTCTTAATTTCATAAACACTGAGTTATTATAATAATCTATCTTATATTGCCTATTCCTCAGTTATTTCAAGTGAATAGTAACAAACACCCTCATGTATTTTTCAGATTACTAGTAAGAAGGAAAATAAAACGCAGAAAAAAATTGTAACAAATTGTAACAGAAATTCTCTAGGGCGACCAGTTAAGGGTTTAAATAGCCTCAAATAATTGTCCCCATTACTTTCTTCCAAAGAATAGAAGCTAATCTTTGTAATCATTTCAGTCCTGACCGCCCCAAATTTTCCATATTATTCAATCGCAATCTTAAGTAAGGAAATTAAAATAATTAAATATGGCATAAATGTGTGTATAAAGTAACATAATTACGTTAATTTAACATAACTCTAACCTTTTATTTGAATAACTTGTATACAGTGAACATGTTTGGTTATCATTTCATAAATACATTTACTAGCACTTCGATTGGGTGATAGTGTACTTTTTGCGTGGTGTAATTTTGTTTCCTTTCATTTTTATCACTTTTATAATTAGGAAAATATTCATACAGACACTTGTAACAATTTAATGGATAAATAACCCAAAATTTGCTTAATTGCTTCTTTTAAAAATGCTTACAAAAAATAAGCTGATTAAGTAAAAAATGAGAAAAAAATATAAGCATAAAAATAATAGAATTCATTGATTAAAAAACTATAACAATCATTTTGTTGGTTTTATGATTGATATAATTGGGGAGTTTTAATACAAAAAGCTTAATCAAAAGGATTGTAATCCAATCTGTTCAATAGAAAAAGAATATTATTCAATCAAAATTTCCTCAAATCGACAAAACAGTTCTTTGAAAATCTATCGAAAATAATAAGTTGAAAACTATCTCAAATGATCAAAGCTTCATGTAACAAGGATTTTTTTATTATGATCATTTATTTTAATACGGCCAATGAGATAAATTTATTTTTGAAGATAGGGGCCGTTTAGGTATCCGCCTACCCCTAAAATGACGATTTTCGACTTTTTCGTCGAAAATTTGGTTCTTACATTTTCAAGTAGTTTAGACTTTAATTCCAAAACTGTTTTCATTTTACTTGTAGGTGAATTAGAAAAGAAATTACAGCATTTTTTTAAAACAGATAGTCGTGTGCGATCGTATACAAATATAAACTTTGAAGCTAATTTTCTCAGACCTAAATTTTGCATAAAAACCCTCCACTATTTACATGATTACTCCAAAACTATCCAAGATATTCCCTCCATTTTTTGCAGTATATTAATCATACTGTTATTAACCAGATGGACTACATATTTGTATGTAAGTTTATATTTTTTATTTTTACTGATGTTTTTTGTTAAATAACACTAGTCGACAGTGGTTTCCTAACAATAACCAAATTATTATTTTTGTTTCTAATTCCTATAGTTATTCAAATATCTGCAAGTAAAAATGTTCCACCACGTCCCATTTTTGCGTAACAAAAATTTTCGATTTTCTGCTTTTACTCTTAATTTTAGCGTTTTAAGCGTCATCCCCTTTAACGGGCCCTACTAAGAGTAATGTTCAATCACGGATTATCCTATTTTTACTAAACAGGCAATATTGCTATTTATAATTCAACATTTTACTCACTTCCATGAGATCACATAAGATAAATTCACTTTATGTACTTTAAACATAATGTAATTAGATAGTTTATATTTTATAAGGTCTCAAATAACATAAAAATATGAAAAAATGTAAGAGTTTTATTTGGAAGTAAACCACATAAGACTATTCCTTTCGGGATTTGTCTATGATCTAGATATTTTATGCCTGCAATAAATAAGTTTATTCCTAAGACAACCATTCTTAAGAACTTGAAAATGCAGTGTCTACTTCTCCCAGGCATAGGTTGTGTCTTGGGATTTTTTTTTCTTTTTTTGTTCCAAACTAACCTCAACGAGAATAACGATGCTGCAGTTGTCATAAAGAAGTCTTGAGTATGAAAACACAAAGCTCCTTTCCGACTTATCCTGAAACAGAAACGATATTGAATTGCATGAACTGAAATTGGAAGGGAGCTGTTTCTGTTTCGCAAGCCGTACTATTGTTTTCGCGCGGATTTGGAAACAGGAGCGGAAGAAAGAGAAATATTTGCAGATCTCTAAGATAATATTGTTTTATTACATAAATATGGATCCATTCATAGATTTACTATGTGTACCATTTCTGAGGCATTACTGTTTACTTGAATCGTAATATTTTACCTACACGAAGAAAATATTTAAATAGAGAGACGTGAATTAACACTTGTAACCCTGTCCAAGATATTTCAGTTGTTCCATGAGATGTTCTTTGTTCTTCAAGTTGAAATGTGTCCATGGTGTCCTTAAAACAGTAGTACATTTTTACACTGTAAAATATTCTTTCTTCAAATAATAGAAATTAACCGGCAGCACTTTTTCCGGTTAATTTCTGTATTATAGGAATTTAGTAAATAATTTAGAAATACAGAAATAGGAATTAAAATAGGAGAAATAATGTATAGAGTAATTGGAATTAAGGATTGTAACACTATCGATGGTATTTTAGTTTTTTCTATGAAAATGATTTTTTTCTACAAGTTTAAATGTGCCCATGGTGTTTGTAAACCTTTAGTACATTTTTATTTTCAAAAGCCTTTAAAAAGTAAAAATAATTAACGAGATGAAAAAAGTAAAAATTCGCTAATTTCCAAGGTTTCTTTGAATTTTCACTCAAAAAATTGGTTTGTTGCAACCATACCCGGTTCGTTTGAAGGGGTTTGTTTGTCGTAACCATTCTTGCCTTTTCCCATAGCCACACCAGTCTGGTTGTTGCCTCTAGACGCGTATGGATGACTTAACTAGATCAAGTCTCAAGCGCATGCGCATTTGCCCTTTGTGAATCACTCTCAGATCCATTTAACCCTACAGTGCATACTGTAGCCATTTGGCTACACGACATTTTTCCCCATTTCCTACTCGATCTTCCATTTCCAAACGGAAACACCATGCAATAAGTACAATAAGTATAACATTTCATTGTATTAGCACTTGAGACTGCCAGTAGATTGCAGCAGGGGTACTATTTTGAGACATTTGTTAGTAGCTAGTGAGACGAAAGTCAAGACACAGAAAACGCCAAAATAAAAGGACCTTATAATTCAAATAAAACGGTTGGGGACTTTCGTAATAACGGGATTTTTCGTTTATCGATATTCGTTGTAACGGGATTTCACTTACCTTATAATTATCTTATATTTTCTAAATTCTAAATCTATATTTAAACTCTATATGCCTCTATTATCCCTAGTAGCACAGCTCACACTAATATGCCAAGTTTACTTAGCTGCAACTAGAAGTAAACGAAATTTGGCCGTACATGACAAAAATATTTTGAACGTCTGTGTAAAAGTATCAATAGAATCAGAGAAGAAGAAGACAAAGCGACTCAGCAAATGTTTCAAAAATCGTAAACAAACATTCTAGTACTAGTAAAGGAACCGCATGAACGAAAGTTGGATTGTGTCAACCCAAAAGTCTGGTTACGGCAATCAAACCTCTCTCAAATGAACCAGTCTGTTTACAGCAAACAATAAGTTTGTTCAGTCCTAACAGACGGTTTGTTTCCGGTAACCAAACTTCTGGTTGCTGGAAACAAACTCTTTTTTGCGTGTTCAATTAATATTTGTCTTTATTTAACTAAAAAACAAAAACTACTTGATAACTCTGAAAAACTTTCAAGTTCGTAAGCTTTCTTCTTTTTTTGAATCCCGGAAAAGTGCTATTTTTCTCTTGCTAACATCTTCTCTCGAATATTCTAACTATTTTAATTAAACTATCCGTGCGCTTGTTATAAAAAAATTTCGTGCTGAAGTTTTTGTTCCATCTCCTCCATTTATTTCTTAATTATATTTTTAACTTTCTTATTTCACCGCTAGGATCTCTGTAAGTCGTCTCAATGGAATAAGCATGGTCACTTACCTAGGGGTGCACTCTACTATTAGCAAAAATACTTTGTATTTAAATAGAAAGGCGTGAAGCGGACTTTTGAAACACCCTTCTATAAACATGATATGAATAAATCCCTTTGAATTCATCTTCCAAATTATACGAAGCTATTTGAAGCCCAATTGATTTATTTCGTTAGACGAATTAGATTAAATAATTTCCAGGCGTGTGTTTACCATAATAATCTCTATCCTCTTTGGAAGACTTTTGACAAATACTTCATAATTGAGCACTTACTGAGAAAATAACTCTAATTGAGAATTTAAAAGTAGTATATCTTATTACACGAAAATATAGTATGATAAATGTTCCTTATATTTCAAATTATAATGAAGCACAACATTCGAGATAAATATTATTCAAATGTAACAAATTTATAAAAAGTTAAGGAAAACTTCTTTTAAATTCTAATACACTTTAAAAAGTAATCTTAGATCTTCCGTTTGTCAGTAGAGATTTTATTCCTATTAAAAAAATGAATGAATTACCGTTACATTTTCAATTAGGTAACTATTAACCGTTGAAAATCATTTCTGTGTTTCTTTATACATTAACTAGCTGATATGCCCGGCCTTGCACGGGTGGAGATGAAGATTTTTTTCTTTAAAATTTTTAATTCATTTTCAACCTTCCAGGACCGGATCCAGGGGATAGCACTCTGGACAGCGCCCCCCCCTTGGGAACCCAAAAAGGTTGTCAAAATGAGCAAAACCCTATTTTACCGGTCTAATTCCCAATTTTTTTCTGGGGGAGGACCCCCATACCTCCCATCAGTACCACCAGGGGATCTTCAGTGATAATTTTTAGGAAATTCCCAATATTTTGACATTTTGGGTGAAAAAGTAAAGGTGATAGCGTTGAAAAGTGCCCCCCTTAGACTCAAAACGTTTCTAAAAACGCGAGTTTAGACCCTACTTTTACACGTCAAATTTCAATTTTTTTCTGGGGGCGGACCCCTATACCCCCAATGGTACCAATGGGGATCTTTCAGGAAAAGTGCCCCCCTCTTGGAGGCGTGCTGGATCCGTGCCGATATTTTGATGAGTGAAAGGTGTGGAATCAAGCATTTTGAATTCTGAACGATTTCTGCATTTACCACATGATTCCCATAAAAAACAACAAAATATTAGAAAAATATTCTTCCCAAAATCACTTAAAATGCTCAATTAGCGACCTTAATTAATCATATTTTCATGATTTTATTATATCTTTGGTATAAAATTTAAAAAATAAAACATATTCCTGCATTTTAAGAAAAAATACAATATTTCACCTTAAAATGGTTTTGAATATTAACTCTAGTTTTTGGTCTGTTAACCAACTTTCTTAAAAGCTATAATATGATCATCATTTGATTTTTCATCGTCGTTTCCATGGAGATTATTTTAACAACAATGCTATTCACAGAGTATAGAGCTTAACAGAGTGTTCATCTCCGTAGACGCTAATGGCAACTTTTTTAACAGGGCTTTTCCCATTGAAAAATCTCTGGCCTCAAGTCCCGCCTCCACGCTATTCCTGCTAATTCTGTCATTCGCCCATTGAAGCTGTCACTCAAATCCAAATCGCCTATAATCAGTGTTAAATTCAAATCAAATACATTTCGCGTTCACTGATTGGCTACTAGTGAACTGAATTATAATATGCGTGCTGAATAAATTAAAGATCTTAGGAGTAAAACGGCGGTTTGGTATCTCTGTTAAGCTCTCTACTCTGTGATGCTATTCTATGAAACTTTTTATTTAAAAATTACTCTCAAATAAAAATATTTTGTACTATACTTACCAGTTTTAAAATTTTAAATTTTGTTGAAATATATTTTTAAATTATAGTTATAATTTTTAATTAGATTTATATCTAGTTTTTCTTTTAAAAACGTGTTATTTTGCATTATAGTTTTTTTGTAACAATGGGGAAAGCAGATCTCTTTTTGAGCAGAAATAAAGCTATTTCAGCAAAATGACCATAAAAAGGGTCATGAGAGGGTCAAGGGGTCGTTCTAGAACATTGAAAGATAGCCTATGTTTTTTGGGGGATTCTTTTACGTAGGTATACCAAGTTTGGTGCCGATCGGAAGAAAACTGTGGATTTGTATAGGTATAGAAGATAAACACACACACACACATTTAATTTTATTATATTAGATTCAGATTCTCAGATAATGGTCTAAGAGCTGGATGCAAATTTTGGGAATGATAAGGTGCACGAGATATTTCACCTGGAACAGATTCGATTGATGATGGGAAAACTTATGTCACCAACGCCAGAAGGCGGAGTGGAAGCTTTCAGTGTGAAAGGGGGGGTCGAACATGCAAACAGCGCGCGGTCCCTTGCGACAGAGATTTTGAGGAAATAGGTTGAAAATTTGCACAGTTTAAGGAGAGTGTGAATAAAAGATAATGTAGCATTCTCAAAAGTATAAGTTGTGTTTTAAGGGTCGTAGAGAACTAAACGAATTTTCGAATGTTTATATGAATGATCTGTACGGCCGACGAGGTGCAAGGGTGGACATAGGCTTAATGTATTGAAGAATGTTAGTAAAAGTTAGGGTAACACTCCCAGAAGACTAAGTGGAAGACAAAGGGTGGCCAGAAGTCACCAAAGGTGCAGAAAAATCTTAAAACCCGAATCATTCGGAAACTTCTGGCTGTTTGCATATGTATAGCTGATATATAGAACAAACTATATGCAAACAGCCAGAAGTCTAAGTGGAAGCGTTCGGGAGATATTCAGGCGCGAAGTAAAATACTGAATAAAAGCAATTCTCTTGCAACAATGACTAATAATACGCTAATAAATATAAAGTCATTGTTAGCGTGGTTTTTAGCGTATTATTAGTCATTGTTGCAAGAGAAAAGTTATATGTTATAAGTCATTTGTTATATATAAACATTGGAAAATTCGTTAGTTTCCTACAACCCTTAAAACACAACTTATACTGTTGAGAATGCTACATTATCTTTTATTCACACTCTCCTAAAACTGTGCAAATTTTCAACCAATTTCTGCAAAATTTCTGTCGCAAGAGACCGCGCGCTTTTATTCGGTTTTGTACTTCGTGCCTGAATATCTCCCGAACGCTTCCACTTAGACTTCTGGCTGTTTGCATATAGTTTGTTCTATATATCAGCTATACATATGCGAACAGCCAGAAGTTTCCGAATGATTCGGGTTTTAAGATTTTTCTGCACCTTTGGTGACTTCTGGCCACCCTTTGTCTTCCACTTAGTCTTCTGGGAGTGTTACCCTAACTTTTACTAACATTCTTCAATACATTAAGCCTATTTCCACCCTTGCACCTCGTCGGCCGTACAGATCATTCATATAATCATTCGAAAATTCGTTTAGTTCTCTACGACCCTTAAAACACAACTTATACTTTTGAGAATGCTACATTATCTTTTATTCACACTCTCCTTAAACTGTGCAAATTTTCAACCGATTTCCTCAAAATCTCTGTCGCAAGGGACCGCGCGCTGTTTGCATGTTCGACCCCCCCTTTCACACTGAAAGCTTCCACTCCGCCTTCTGGCGTTGGTGACATAAGGTTTCCCATCATCAATCGAATCTGTTCCAGGTGAAATATCTCGTGCACCTTATCATTCCCAAAATTTGCATCCAGCTCTCAGGCTATAAGCAATAGATATAATTAAGATTCATTAATTTACTTTTAAAAAAGAACATTGTGTTTTAATAAAAATAAAGTTTAGAAAACTTTACCATAGATTAATTACTATTATAACCTTTAAAGTCAAAAAAATGTTAGGCTTTTGTATTTGGTATTTATATTTTAAACGATTCAACAAGAAAAAGTAGTCTATAAGGATTAATATAAAGGAAGTAAGAATTATTCAGTTCTTTCAATTAAACGCATTTATTTTTGAAGTTCTATTGTAAGCATAGTTAGGGAAAATAATGACAAGTTTTTAGTAATTCATGGAACAATGTTATCAATCAGAAAAGTATAGAAAAAACGTAAAATTATTTTTTTATTTCATCCCAAAAGCTGGGTAAGGTGATCCCGTTTATTAAAATTTGTGAAATAACTATAAATAAAGAGAAGGACTAGACGTACACCAAGAACTTAAAAATAAAGAAAGCTAATTATAAGGAGAGTATACGTAAAACTCTAAAAACAAGAATATTGACTTTCAATAATTTTTATTTATTTTTTTACTATCATCTTTATTGTTTTATTTTTTAATTTTAATCATTAACTAGCAGGGCCGTATTTAGGCACATGCAACATGTGCCATAGCACAGGGCGGCACAATTTGGGTGGCGGCAGATTACAGCAATTCAAAATGCTACAAACTATACAGTTTTGAAAAAAAATGTACCACGATGTAATGTAATAAATGTACACCAGTAATGTATGTTTCTCTTTAGTATAGACAAAGCAGGGTTTTCCCCCTTTCAATGATTTCTGACGTGGACGGGAGTGATAGTCATCTCCTCTCTTGTTTTTATCTTGTTTTAAGTAGTGAAACCATGAACCGACCCCTTAAAAAACTCCTCTCCCCATGAAGGACGCTAGAAAGGAGGCTAGAAGAGGCTAGAAAAATAAATAAATAGGCAATAAAAAACACGCAGCTGCCATTTGAGTTCCATGTGCATCAAGGACAGCGAATAAAGAAACAAGGATATTTTTTATAATTAAAAAATTTTCTTGCGATTTACTTTTTAAGATATGTTGACGTTTTGAACCCCCGATTTGCAATCTGCAGAATATTTAAACCCTAATTCATGTTAAATAGGATAAATTTCTAATTTCCCCCCACCATTAAGCAGTAGACTTTTAAAAGAAAAAAGTGGGGGTATTTTCTTCAAACAGTAATAGTCCAAGAAAGTTAGCCCAAAAAAGAGGTTCAAGTGGAAAAAATTGTAAAAGAAAGTTTGATGGGTGATTCTTATAGGAAATTTTCCGTAGAAAACGATGGTGAAACGTATACCAAAATTAACCGTGTCCTTTAGCCAATATGGCGGATTTTCCAAAATGGCGGTCAATCGTTTTTAACTTATTACTTCCTAAAAATTGTTAATAAAATTATAAATTTTGCAGTGAATGATTGAAATTTAGTAGCAAAAACTATGGCGAACTGTTTTTTCTCTTACGATAAGTCATTTATCCAATATGGCGGATTTTCCAAAATGGCGTCCACTAATGTTTATAGTAAGTACAATAATGATGATAAATTCGTAATTTTTACAGGATATGGTTAGAATTAAGTCATAATAATATTCATATAAGTTTCATCTCCTCAATGTATCAAATATGGCGGATTTTTCAAAATGGCGGACAATCGTGTTTTACTTATTTGCTAAAAATCGTTTATAAAATAAAACTTTTGCAGTAAATTATTAGAATTCAGTTGCAAAAATAATGTGGAACTGTTTTTTTTTCTCTTACGATAAGTCATTTATCCAATATGGCGTCCACTAATGCTTATAATACATAATTCTGATGATAAATTCATAATTTGTACAGGATATGGTAAGAATTAAGTCACAATAAAATTGATAAAAGTTTCCTCCCCTCAATGTATCAAATATGGCGGATTTTCCAAAATGGCGGCCACATATTTAGAGCCTTTTTATTTTTAACGTTTTTACATATAAATAAATTTTATTTTGGCATAAAATAAATATTTATATATTAAATTACCTATAAAATAGTATATTAACCAAGATTTTGCGATACATAGAAATAATTTCCAAAAAGGCGGCCCCATATTTCAAAACTAGTGGTAATGGTTATTTTTGAATTTCTACCTACCTTTAACATTATTTACCAGTAAATTTTAGTAAAATATAAGTATTATGCTTATATTTTACCAAATAACATTTAATATTTCTAATTATTAAGAAAAAAAATTAAAAATAAAAAGGATCTAAATAAGTGGCCGCCATTTTGGAAAATCCGCCATATTTGATACATTGAGGGGGGGAAACTTTTATCAATTTTATTGTGACTTAATTCTAACCGTATCCTGTACAAATTATGAATTTATCATCAGAATTTATGTATTATAAACATTAGTGGACGCCATTTTGGAAAATCCGCCATATTGGATAAATGACTTATCGTAAGAGAAAAAAAACAGTTCCATATTATTTTTGCAACTAAATTCTAATAATTTACTGCAAAAGTTTTATTTTATAAACGATTTTTAGCAAATAAGTAAAACACGATTGTCCGCCATTTTGAAAAATCCGCCATATTTGATACATTGAGGAGATGAAACTTATATGAATATTATTATGACTTAATTCTAACCATATCCTGTAAAAATTACGAATTTATCATCATAACTTTACTTACTATAAACATTAGTGGACGCCATTTTGGAAAATCCGCCATATTGGATAAATGACTTATCGTAAGAGAAAAAAACAGTTCGCCATTGTTTTTGCTACAAAATTTTAATCATTTACTACAAAATTTATAATTTTATTAACAATTTTTAGGAAGTAATAAGTTAAAAACGATTGACCGCCATTTTGGAAAATCCGCCATATTGGCTAAAGGACACGGTTAATTTTGGTATACGTTTCACCATCGTTTTCTACGGAAAATTTCCTATAAGAATCAACCATCAAACTCTCTTTTACAACTTGTTCCACTTCAAACCTTATCTTTCTTGGACTATAAATGAAGTAAGGGGGCGGGAATAAATCGATATGCACAGGGCGGCAAAAACCCAAATACGGGCCTTTAACTTCTCTTTAATGATTTAACTGTGTCTCCCTAATTTCAGATAATCCTATTTTTCTAGTAGATTTTTTTTCATAAATAAATTATAAAATTATAATAAAATCTTCCCCAATGTAACAATATACTATAAAATGCTGAAACTCAATTTTTATTCCATATTTTTAAAAAATCCTAACTATAAATAGAATTTTCATACCAATCAACACTAAACTTTAAAAGAGAGATCATATCAAATAGTAGTTAAATCTAATATAGCTAAGTTTGAAAAGATAAGACTGATTTTGAAGCTATCAAATTTTATTTGCTGAGGAAAGTTTCAAAATCATCTATGAAAACTTAGTTAGGAAACACTTCAGTTCATACTTTACAAAGCCATAAACTTCCTTGAATTTTATAATCGAAAAAGAAGATGAATATAAATATTTTAACATATAACTACAGCGTAAGATATTTAAAAACAATTTTTACGGCTGAAATTTATAGAGCAAAAAGCACATCTCCTAAGGTTATTTTTTTAGTTTATAAGTCAATATTTTAGTTTAAAAAAGATAAAAGTAATTCCCTTTCATCCTCTATTAATTTTTAAACTCTTCTTAAAATATGAGGCTATATTTACATACAGCGTTAAAAACTTCTCAAACTTTTTAATACTCTGCATGATGGTAAGCTTTACTCCAGTGTTACTGTTCCTAAAGTATTAGCTCTTCCATCTTAATTTAATTTCCGCCTAGAACATTTCAAGTAGACTACATAACTCAGTTTTTGGTGGCATACTAAAAAAACTGAGGCCATTCTTCAATGCTTAATTTAAGCATACAAGGAGAACAAAGAGGCGTAAAAAATAGAAAACTGTGACATGCAAGTTACTAGAATCTTAAGAATTAACGAGGAGACTTTTCTTAAAAACACTACACCCTATCTCATTCACATGAAAAAATTTAATTTACGCATTGAAAGTAATATATTTTAGCAAACACTACTTAGATAAACAGCGAAATATATTTATTGAGTTAAAAAAATTGCTGTGTTAAAAAATCAAAAATGTGTGTTATTTTTAATAAATAATTTCAAGCTTTGAAAATATTCAATTAAGATTTTTCTCTGTATTTTTCTTTACCGTTACCCAGCAATCCGAACAATTCGATATTAATTTTTTCCCTTTTGTTATTAGAAGTCTCTTATACCTGACAAGTTTAATATAAATAAATACCGTAAAACGGTATGTATCTGATCACTTAAGAAGAATATTTTTTTATAAGCCCCCATAACTCCGGTTGTGTTTAGGCTACAGAATCGAGTAAAAACTGATCGATTCTACTCTTTCTTAAAAATTTTTCAATCATCAAAAATATTTTCTGATCATACCTAGGGATCACAACCAGGGCCGTATTTAGGCATGTGCAACATGTGCTGTAGCACAGGGCGGCAAAATTTTGGGGGGCGGCAGATTACACCAATTCAAAATACTACACACTATACAGTTTTGAAAAAAAAATGTACCACACTGTTTTCACATGAATATAAGGGCCAAATATGAGTAAATTCCTAGTTTTCTAGGGGCATATTTTCAAAAATTTTCTGAGGGGTACCCCCAGATCCCCCAAAAGAATTCATTATGAGAGTGAAACAGGAAAATTCCACTATTTCTGAGAAAGGTGAGTTAAATGGTGATAGTCAAAGGAAGTTAAAAGAGTCAAATGGGAAGGGGCATTTACTTGAAACACAAAATGAAATAAGGAGGCGGCAATAAATCGATATGCACAGGGCAGCAAAAACCCTTAATACGGGCCTGATCACAACACAATGGCTTTGACATTAAACACAAAAACATTACATGGACTCTTAATTCATTATTGAAAATACATTTCATTCACAATTCACTTTTTAATCTAAAACCTCCATTTACTATTCTTTTTAACATAAGTGCGGTCAAAATTATTTTTCTGATAAAAAGTGGCAGTGATCCTATTCAACTCCACAGTAAGTATGAATCGGACCACGCATCAAAAAGCACATATTAAATCAACCGTTTACGATAATTGAATTTTTAAATAGTAATAAAAATACAGATTATGACTTGAAAAATCATCCCAATATCTTTACTTTAGAAAGTTTGTCAGAGTTAAAAAGTGATCCGATTTACCCCATTTTACGGTAATAATTTCTTTATCTTGATAAACTGAGATTTTTATGAATCGATTTTTTTCCTCTATTAATTACATTGGATAATTTGTCTTTAAATGCTTTTAAATTCTGACATGATTTGCGTAGCCTTTTAATATTAAAAACTAATTAAATATAATTTATTTCTGCATTTATAACTTTCATTTATAGTAGCGTTGATAAATGTTAACTATTATTCATAGTATTTTAAAAGTAGTTTTTATTAGCTATTTTTTACCGTCTGAGTAAAAAAACTTTCGCTCTGTGTATCTAACTACAGCCGTATCGACCATCTCGAGTCAATTCAAAGCTAACTCTAGAGTAGGATGTCTCTAGAGTTAAGCTAACTCTAGTATTAAATGTTTAGCTTATCGACCAGCATCGAATTAAGATACTCTGGAGTGAAATGTAGGCTCGTTTCTGATTGGACAGGCACGAATGGACAAGACAATAGACGGCCTCAAATACCTCACAAGTCATTTCAATAAAAAAAATTATATAAAAAAAATTATTGATTCTAACTTATAAATAATTTAATCAAAAGGGTTTCCTTTAAAATATCGAACTAGTCTATTAATAACTATTATTAACAACTTTCTATAAAAAAAGTACACAAATAAATTTTTTAAATTTAATATTTTACCTAGTAACTCGTCAATATATCTAGTGTTTTATAATTAATATTATTTTTTTAAATCCAGGTCAAACAATACCTATAAAACTAGTAAAAATTAAGAGGAAAAAAACCTACATGACACTCAATATTTACAAACAATTTCAGTTATCGAACTAAAATTTACAAATTTTACGCAAAATTTGTGAAATTATAATATTTAATAGTATTTTGTACGTTTCTACAGCACTTTTGCACATTATCCTTAATGCTTTCTGCTAACCAGAGATGCTAACATATCGCCGACGGCCATTTTGTTTCGTTAACTCTAGAGTAACTCGGGAAAGTTGGGGAGTCAACGGAAGTACTGTTTTTCACTCGAGAGTTAAGGTATTTTGGTCTGGTCGATAACGTTAACTCTTGAGTGCGAGGTTTTACACCTAACTCCAGAGTAACTCGTGTTGGTCAATACGGCTGTAAATAAAATACTAACATATCATTGATATTGATATTGAAAGAATAAGTTTTGACATCTGTAAAACTGTTTTTTCTTTCATGCAGTAAAGGCAACTTTGTTACCTGTAAAACCAGTTTTTCCTTTAGAGTTCTTAGTATGCAGAAAAAACTATTTCGCTCCTTGGTCGGCTCTAATTCTGATAATACTGCCAACCAATTGAGATATAAGAAATAATAATCAATTCAGCATTCATAACAAATTCAATGGTTCATTCATAACAAACAACAAATATTTCAATTGGTTTAATTTTTAAGTAAAAGAGTGTAATAAATTACATTTTTTCAAGAGTAGCAATAGTATCCTACCAGCGACATCAGAAAAAGTTTTAACTAAATTATTTGATCTATCTTCCTATTTCAAAAGGATGCTATATGTGTTTATTTAATTTTCTAGGCCAGGAACTGAAATAGCTCTTCGTGAAACACATCCTAGAAACCAGTATTCTACCAACAGCAAACAATCTCTTCAACCCAAATCCAAACCGATGCTTCAAAAATTGGAGAGTGACAATGCCACTGTAAAGCAGGTATGCATTTTACTAAGATTTCCTGATACATAATAGCTATTTTTTTTAACTTAACGGGGAATGACTACTTCACATGTTTTTATAAATCAAATTAAGAGATTAAAAAACTCTCTAAAGATTCTAAGAATTCACTACTACAATAATATCAAGATGGCGCCACAAAAATCTAAATGGTTACGTGTATTCATCTTTTCAAACTTTCAGCTAAATCAAAAAATACAAACTCACAATCAGATCTTAGCATATAAGGTAAATGTGGGTATAGTGGACACTAGGGTTATGATTCTGAGACTTTTTTTAAAATATTTAAAAGCCTGATGTTGCATTCGATGAACTTTTGCCCATATGTTAATTTTATAGCATTATTTTCTTTATATTGAGAAAAAACCTTGCGCGCCCAACCTCATTTCACTTTCTAACATAGCAATCACTAAGTGTGTCTCGGGGAAAAAACTTTTTTCCAAAAAACTTCGCTTCCCAGGGATTTTCCCATTCCTTTTGGTCCCAAAAGATAGTGTGTGAAGTTTCAGCTCCATAAGTTAACTCTAGGGTGTGCCTATAGAGCCCCAAATTTGAAAAAAAAAGCGAAAAAAACTAGCAATTTTCAGAATTAAAAAAAATTTGGATATTTATATTGTTATAAAACTGGTTTAAATGTGTTCTTTAGAACATATTTAAATGAATTATATATATTTATTAACTTATAATTTACTTATATTTATTATTTTATAACTTAGAAATTGCCAGTCAAGCCATTTTGTTTTCCTTTTCTTATTTTTTGTTTTTGTATATACAATTCTTTTTTAAGTGTCTAGTGTTAAAGCAAAAAAACTTCTTCCACTATAAACCAAACCATTTTTTTTTCTTTTTTTTATCTTACTTTTAACAAAGATATTCTGTGACCCCATGGACGAGCGGTAGCTCCTTTGGGATATGCATGTACTGGATCACCTACGTTTGTATTTTTTTTCTGTTCTGTTCTTTTGTTTGTTCAATAAAATTATTTATTTAAATTATGTGCATTAACTGATAAGTGCTAGGGACGTTGCACTCCCCAAAGCTTATAATGCACTACCGGTAGACGAAATGAATTAAATCCGAATTTCTGCGAAGGAACTCCCTCATAGGATGACATTTGTTGTTAAATGATGTTTTAAATTATAAAGACCAGTGAAATAACAGTAATTAGGCCTTCCACTGAACTTTTAATGCAAAAAGTGCTTTTCTGCAAAAATGCTTGTTTCTAGCTGATCAAATCCAAAATTTTCTCAAAAAGAGGGTTATAGTACTTTTTAAGATCAAAAACTTGAAATACCTTCTTAAACCTTATATATTTCATTTTTATAAGTAGATTTTAACTGTAAACCATACAGATTGGAAACGACATGAATTTCTCCTATACCAGAAATAAAAATAAATTTTATCGTATGAAATTATGAAAATTACCTCTTTTTAACGTATTAGGGGGAAAGTTTAATTGAAATCTTCTTTCATCAAAATACGAACAAAAATTTACAAATATTAAACAATTTTCTTTGCTTTAATAAAGTTGGATTTGATCAGCTAGAAACAAGCATTTTCGAAGAAAAGCATTTTTTACATTAAAACCTCAGTAGAAGGCCTAATTACTGTTGCTTTACTGGCCTTTATATTTTTAAACATCAATGTAACACCAAATGACATCATTTGAGGGAGTTCTTTGGAAGAAAATTGGAATTTAATTACTTTCGACCACTGTAGTGTATTATAAGCTTTGATGAGCGCAAGGTCCCTTAGTAGTACCTTTTACTCTTAAATTATAGACACTATAGGTACAGTTAATAACCTTAAATAAATATAACCATCTAAAATGTCCTAAATAACACATTTGAACCAGTTTTATATCAATTTAAATATCAAAATATACTTTTTTAAAAATTCTGAAAATTGGTAATTTTTTAATTTTTTTCTTTATTTGGGGCTCTGTAGGCGAACCCCTAGAGTCAATTTAGGGGGCTGAAACTTCACACACTATCTTTTGGGACCAAAAGGAATAGGAAAAGCTCTTTTACAAATCTATTATTTATGTAACAATCAGCTTCAAAAAAGATTATATTAACTGCCTTTTAGTGCTTCAGCCATATAAAAATCTTATTATGCGCGCAAACTTTTTTCACAGTTTACAAAAATAAAAGTTATTTTCAAGAGTTATTTACCAATACTCATCATTTGCCACCACAGGCTTTTAAATCTGAAAAAAATCTTAACCCTAGTGGACACTTTAAGGAAAATGTTTGCTTAAATTCTCGAAAAATACCAACCTATTTGCTTGGAAACGGTTATCATCCTATTTTTAGGTTAATTGAATCCTCTTCTTTCGATTTTACCATTAAAAATTTTAATTGGATTGGGTAAAGTATTTTTAATTAAATTTTAAAAAGTACTCGAAATTGTATCTATAGTGGCCACATAGATGTAGCTGTTGCTTCTATGGTGGACACTAGGGTGGGTCATTTTCCTATGGCGAAAAAAATTTTTTACAAATTCTATCGGGGACAGCAAGAAAAGGGTGCCAAATGGTCTCAAACTAACATGTGCAAAATATTATTTCATTATAATAACTCTTTTTGCCTCCGGATTGGCCTCAAATAGAACAAAAATATGTAATTTTTCATATTTTTTTTAATTTTATAAACTAAATTTTTTTGTCGATAACCTTTAAAATTCACAAATAAGGGTCTTTAAAAGCAATTTTAATAACATTAGTCACCTTTATGCATTATTAATACAAAAACAACTGCCAAAGTGGCAATATAGAATGCTATCATATTAACAAGAGCCGTAGAGTATGAATCTCTTTTTTCCAACAAACAGTGAATTGTCAGTGGTACAGATTTTAAATATTGGTAGTTAATATACATTCTCCTTCAAGTTTGGTCAGTATTCAAGAGAGAAAGAGAATATGCAATAGGTAATTTATAATTGCGTCACATCGTTACGAGTTATTCTTTTTTTTACAATTGTTTAACTTTTGGTAAAAGGGTTGTAGTTGCATTCTAGCATTCAGGCACTGTTTCAGCAAGTAATTAGGTAGTGGCTTTTACTAAATATAGTACAGGTTACTACAATTAAGAAACCATTGTACTAAATTGTTAAGATTCCTGATTCAGAAACATGATAATTTTTTATACTCTTTTTCTTTGCAAAACCAGTGGATGCGGTCTTACTGTATATTGTTGCTTATTGATAAATAAAAAACTTATTGTACTAACCATGATTAACTTCAGATATCGCATATATAAAAAATTGAGGTGCTTGAAGCAACAATATAAAAAATGGTTTCACTCCTTGATGCTGCAAGCACCTGAATTGTAAAAAATTCCTAGTTCAATCAATTCTTGTAGGACTCAGACCAGGGATGGCGAACCTTTTTCGATCAGTGTGCCATTTATATTACGGTTTATGATTTTCAGGTGTCAAGTGTGCCACTTGTTATTTTTTTAATAAATTATCTTTAAACCTTGGAAAATGAAATCCTCCTTTGAGGGTCGATAGTTTATAACAGGAGTTTCTAACTTAAAGTGCTCAAGGGGTGAGCGGTGGGCCGTAAAGTCTGTGGTGCATATAGAAATTTATTTCGGGAGGGGCCAAAAATTATTCCTCAGTCCCTCCCATGCATCTTTAATAGGTTTAATGCAGATTTTTAATACATTTTTGGTAGAATTTGCATTTTCTAGAATTTAATCTAAGAAAAAATGTTAATAATGAAGTTCCAAGTAAAGGTGGTCTGGGGGTCCTCCCCAGATAATTTTTGGAAATTTGACCCTAAAAACAGGGTTTTGAACAAGTTTTTGGTGCATCTAAGTCCAAATTTCGGACATTTTTAGGTAGGATTTTGATTTTCATGAGTATTATAAAAAAGTTTGAAGTAGAAAAGGAGGGTTTGGGAGCACTCCCCCAAAAAATATTTCAAAATTTTACCCGAAGAAACTGGGTTTTAACTTGTTTTGGTATACCTTGTCCGAATTTCGGATGGGGGCAGGGCCCCTTCGCCCCCCCTTATATGCCCCCTTTTCCGTAAAGTAATCAGGCTCCTTTTGCATCCATTATTTTGTTTTCTAACGGCTAATGTCAGTTTCCTTACGTAATTATTATAAGGGCGGTTGGGATTTGCTTACCTTGCGTCCAAAATGACCAAGAAAATGTTGTTACGTAATATTTGAACGGCCCAACAGCACCTAAGAGGTGAGTGGGGGGTTCGGGGGTCCTCCCCCGAAAATGTTTTGAATTTCAGCTAGCTAAAAAATATTCTGAATCTGGTTTTGGGGATCTGGTTTAGTACTAAAGTTTTATTTACATTATTTAAAGTTTTATTTTACATTTAGTGAATGTCGCGTGCAACCGAAATACCGGTCGCGTGCCACCCAGTGGCACGCGTGCCATAGGTTCGCCATCACTGGACTAAGAGAACGTACCCCTTAATTTATAGGACATTATGGTCATTTAATTCCATAAATATTTACCAAGTCAGTCAGTGTGAAAAAATCAGGTTGTTATTAATAAAATTTTGGCAATCCCTCAATCGACATGTTTCCGCATGCGCAGTTTATTAGCTGACCTCTCTCGAGATTTTTCCTCTGAGAAAAGTTGGGCGTCTCGACGAAACAAAGCGACTCGCGAAGATTCGGCCTGTTATCAATCAATGCAAAAAACGGGACTATTTATGTTTCTTGAGGGACTTAAAATTACTGATTCCATCGCATTGTCTCAGGTGATCAAGATGCTGGTGGCGGTGGTGGTGCTCTTCATACTGTGCTGGGCTCCCATCCTCATCACCAACCTGCTGACCTCGTTCGACGTGCTGGACCGGCTCAACTACGGCTACCTGAAGCCGCTGCGCACGGCCTTCCACCTGCTCTCCTACTTCAACAGCTGCATCAACCCCTGCATCTACGGCTTCCTGAGCGCCAACTTCCGCAGCAGCTTCCGAGCCGCCTTCGCCACCTGCCTCTGCCGACGCCAGCGCCAGGGCAGGCGGGTGGAGCGAGGCCTCAGCCGCACCGGGACCACCTCGGTCAGCTACGCAAGGTCCACCTTCATCACCTGATGCTGCCGCCTCCCGGTGCCCGTCGTCAGCCCAGTGCACAGGATCGCCAAGGCCATGTAACTCGTGCAATGATGTGAACTTGCGAATCGTGCGTGACTTTCTAGTCAGTCAGAAACTGCTGCTGCTGCAAGGGCTTCGGGCAATGAGTGATAAGCCACACGTTCGAGTGTGGCCCAACCAACCCTTGTATGTTGTACTGCCAAAACGCGAAATCCTCACAGGATCATGTGAAGCTAGCTCACCACTAAAAGTTTCAGGGAATCCAAATGCGATTATAAGGGCCTGAGAAGAGCTAATGTTGTTTTGGGAGTGTACTTGCGGATCTTGACTGACTAATCTAGACCCCCCCGAGGATCCAGCATGGCTCCAAGGGGGGGGCACTTTGCCAACCTTTTCACACAAAATGTTGGTGGTTTTTTAAAAAGTGTCACTCAAGATCCCCTAATGGTACCGCTGGGAGGGTATGGGGTCCTCCCCCAAATTTTGTTTTTTTAATTTTACTTGTAAACATAGGGTTTTTAACTCATTTTGAGAACATTTTTAGGTCCAAGGGGAGGGGGCACTGTCCAGAAAACAAGGGGTGAAACCCGAAATCATTTTTTGTGGTTTACACATATTATAAACTCAATACCGTAGAATACGGGCGAAGGACTGTTTCCACTTATTCGCGTGTTTGATGCGGTACGGCAAGTCAAGCAGGACTAAAAGGACGAATCACAACGAAGCAGCTCAAAATAACGTCAGTGTAGTCAGTCTTCCTGTGATTCGTTCATTGATCACCGAATTGTGGCACCGCAGCAGATCAGGATAAGTGGAAACCGTCCCGAATGGAGTGTGGCCGTAACACATCACTATACTGGAAGAATCTAAACTCACCCAAACAGATTCCTAGAAAGATACTTGAGAGAGTAACTCCTCTTCATTCAACTTCTCTCTCTGTAGAACAGATTTTCTACCATCTTTCTAATAATGGAGATTGCATTGTGGCCAGGCACAGCTTAGCTTCCCTTGAGATCCCTCTGTCCATCTCTTGATGCGGTTTCATTTACGATACAACTTTTAACTCATATTAGTCGGTGAGTTAATTGCCACAAACATAATGATATTGTTATAAGCATATTGGTCTTCATGTTAATTTCCTCATGCGTATATTGCAGTGGGTATGTGTAAAGAATGAAAAATATTGGGACACAAATATTAGTGTATGTGTGTATCTCAAAAGTGAGTTACATGCCTGACTTAGTCGTAGTGCATTTTAAACCAATATAGGCGCGGGTTTTTTTCATCAAAATTTAGAGCCAAAAACCTTGTTTAAAGACACATTGATCCTTAAACAATATGAACATGCTGACTAGAGCACAAACCAACACATTTTTTGTTATTTTAAAGGTGTATCATATTGTGCAAAGGAAATAGTAATATTGAACAGTAAAAATTTAAAACTTAAAAAAGAAATTTCGAGTATTATCAAAGCAGCTGTGTCATTTATATTAGTATTTTATAATGCGTCCCCCAAAGGTGTGGTAACATCAACTCGAAGACCCTAAATTTTAATCTGTCACATCAGGAAACTATTAATACGTTATTATTCGACAAACTATTGTCACTGTCCATGTCCAATGACCTTAACGCACACAACTTTCTATTTATAAAGGACAACTCTTTGTCTAGTCGTCTTTGTCGTGTAATATTAAAAGAAATCAATGTACTATATCAAACGCCCGCCATTAGCTTACTGAGCTATTAAGCTAATATGGTTCACCCCAGACTTTTTTCATGGAAATGGCCCAAACACAAATTAATAGCCCATCGTGCAGCTTTTCTTAAGATAGCCCAAATCTCCCTTTCCTGACATCTGAGATCCGTGGATCTATCTCGGTGATTAGCACCAAACCGTCGCAAGTAAGGAACAGCTGAAGATAATTCTTTTCTTTCCACCTTCCATGACTGGAATAATTTTTTATGATTATACATTTTCAATCACGCATGATTGTAGTTTATTGAAATTATCAGTTTGTGTTAGGATGTAGTGATTTTCCAGAACTTGAGAGAACAAACTTAGCTATTGTGTACCACTGTTTCGTGATATTACATGCTTTTTTTCAAGACATTCCAAATAGAAACATAATTACTATTTTTTCTTTTTTGAAAAGTTATAATTTTCTACCAAAAAATGTTTTTAGTATCTGAATGTGAAAAAAATTTTTGTAGTGATTCTCTCAGTTAACTGTGGTATTTTATGATCAGTTTTTATTTCTTGTTAATACTAATTTATCAGCACTTCATTAGGAGTGTTACTAAGTGTGGCTTATCATATTGTTGCACCAAAACCTTTCTATAATTTTTAACCTTATCGTGAATACTACTGATCAAATTTGTTGAAAATGTTCTTTTATTTTATGTATTGTGATTCATAACATCTCTATAATATCCTTTTACCCACAGAACAAAAAAAATATAATGGTACATTTAAATAAAAAAAATCTTTAAAAATAGGTTAAGAGCTTCATGTTTAACAGGTATACGATTTTTTAAGAATTTTAAGAATTTATTTTCATCTTCTAGAGCCCTAAATTAAAAAGAAAAAACATTTTAATGCATTCAGTTTAATGATAAATTTAAAATACATCTTTATATGTGAAACTTCATCATATCTTTAACGTGGCTTTGTAATAGTTTTTTTTTCGCTAAAATATATACTTTTCTCGGAATTTAATGAATTAATATCTATCGCAAAAATATCAATGGATTATACAACAGTTTTTAACAATAAAGTAACCAAAATATGTAATATGTACTCTAAAAATATTGAAAAACCCTTGTGTCAATATTGTTTCATGTTCAGTACGTATTTAGTTTTTATTACATTGCAAACTACACAGTACACAGTGATGTGTTATGTCGATTTTTTTCATCGACATAACACATCACTACTAATAATGTTAGGCATGTTAACATTTAATCGACAAATAAGTTCATAGCATTCACTGTTTGACCTCAAATAAACCTTGTAAGTGTATTATACCAAGGATCTTTTTAAGTATATTTTTACCCTCCTAGTAACCACTGTTATTGTATTACTCCTTATTGGTAAAAACTGTACTGTGAAGCAATAGTTCAACCTTTGGTCTGGTGCACCTGTAATAATTATGAAATTCATCCCACTAAGTATCCCATATGTAAATTGATGAACTTCTAGAAAGGTAAACCCATTGCTAGATACTCGTCCATCACTTTCTTTATGAGCTGTTAGTTCCATGTTATTGAACTCTACTGTCATGGTAGTTGAAGTCGAGCTTAATACTTTTGGTGCGACAGAACTTTCAACTCGAATGAAACTGGAGTTACCTTGTGACTTTTGTTATGTTGGTGCATCTTTGTGTATCATTAAAATTTGAAAGGTGAATAGAAGAAGGTTTCTAACAAAAGGCTTTTTTCGAGATACTTGGGCTTATAGTTTTTTCTTGTACTACTTTTATGTCAAATGATTTGGTTGTGATCAGACACCTTCTTCTTGACACTGATGTATTATAATGGTCCTAGAGACAAAAGTTTTCCTGATTTAAGTCAAACAAAAATACTCATTTATCCACTACAATAACTCTGTTTTTTTTCAAAAATATCACATACCTTCATCTTCTATTCACCACTTTATTATAGAACCATTTTCATGATGTATGTATGTCAGTGTAAATACTGTTAAAAACAAATATGTTCCAGACTTTTTAAATATTTAATCGCATAAGTTTTTTAAACTAGGTAAGAAAATCTCTAACTTTATGGTAAATGTTTACCAAACTAAAAATTCGTTTTGGAAAATATTGATATTTTAATTATAATTAAAACTAAATGCTACTAAAAGCTACAAAATTTGTTCTCTACACCTTAGAACCTTAAAAACGATGTATGCAACCCAAAAACAATATTCATCCTATTGTTATAAAGTCGTATTTTATCAAAAAAAATTTCTTGATTTTAAACTTTTATGGAGTTAAAAAATTTTCTGCAGCTTAATGATGTAATGAATAATTTCAACTGCGTGGTTGAGCATTGGTATGATTATTTTTGCGCTTTTTTTTAAATGTATGAAGAGTAATAAAAATTATCTAACAATTGCCGGATTGTTATATTTTATTATATTACTATATTCCCTTCATCAATCACCATTATTGTGTGTTTTTAAATAGAAAGTATTCATACTTGTGTATTACATCAAGTATAAATGTGGTAAAGTCTATTATTGTTATAATATAACAATAACATATTATGTGGTACACTGATGTAAATTCATTGATAAAATGTACAGTTGGGGAAATAAAAAACGACTCAGTTGCGATTTCTGGCAAACCACTTGGGTTAGGAAGACAAATGAGGTGTCATTTTTCATTGTTTAAAGTATTCTTTAACCAAAAAAATTTTCGAGTCCTTAGGGGGTTGTCTTCATATTAAACGAAACACTAACTTTTTTTCAATGGGGACCCCCAATTATTATGAGATTTTCTGAAAGGCCATCCCTCAAAACCCTTAAGTACCCAGTTTCATCCAGATTGATTCAAAGTTTTTAAAAATTTTTAAAAATAAAAAAAATTAACTTTTAAAATCGTGAAATATTTTTATGGTAATCGATTCAGGTAGTAATTTTATGAAGAAAACCAAAATTTCAATCGATTTCACCGAATAGTTTTTGATAAAAACGAACGAGAAAGAACATTCGCGGTATGCATTCGGCAACGGTATACCGCCCCTTAAGATTTAAGTTCGTTTTTATCAAAAACTATTCGGTGAAATCGATTGAAATTTTGGCTATCTTCATAAAATTACTACCTGAATCGATTACCATAAAAATATTTCACGATTTTAAAAATTAAATTTTTTTAATTTTTAATTGTGAATCAATCTGGATGAAACTGGGTATTTAAGGGTTTTGAGGGATTGCCTTTCAGAAAATCTCATAATAATTGGAGGTCCCCATTAAAACAAGTTCTGTGTTTCGTTTAATATGAAGACGACCCCCTAAGGACTCGAAAATTTTTTTTTGGTTAAAGAATACTTTAAACAATGAAAATTGACACCTCATTTGTCTTCCTAACCCAAGTGGTTCGCCAGAAATCACAACTGAGTCGCTTTTTATTTCCCCAACTGTACCTTCCCAGATATTTGTATTCTCAAAACTATTTACTCAAAAATTTTATAATGTTTTTAGTCTTAAATTATGTCTTGTGCTTTATTTTTTTTAATATCAGAAAATAGTTTTAATTTTTTTATGCTATTTAAATCAGATATTAAGAATATTGAAGCTGTGCATAAGCCCATAGCTGATATTGCAGAAATGATACTCTTCAATCTTTTATTTGAAAATTATACAATGCGCATTTCTTAAAAAAAATAATTTAAGAAAATAACTCACTTCAGTTAAATTAGTTCAGCATATAATTAGTTTGGATAAATTATATTTTTAAACTTTTAAGGTTATTCAAGTATTAAAGTAAGGCTTCAACTATTTCAAATTATGAATATTTTTTTTAAGATTTGATTTTGTAAAAACAGTGATCAAAATTGTCAATTTATAACATAGAAGTTTTCATGATTCTATTAATAGCTTGTTTAAAATCAGCATTCATTTAAACCAGAAAAGTACGCAGGGGGGTTTATAGAAAAACTTGCAAAATTCACTTTTAAAATCCTTCTGTATCATTTATATGGTAATTGAATACCTTATAAAGTGTGTGATTTTGTGTATTAATGTATACTACATCTTAATGTCTAAGTCAAGAATTATAAAACTTATCTCTTGTCATTGCATGTGTCCATTATTTTAAATACTAGGGAGCTACCGCCCCCTGCTCGCTATCGCTCCCCAACCCCCGTTAACTGCTTACGCGGGACCTTTCGGATCTCTTCGCAATCCTCACAAAACCACTGTACTTTACTTTTTAAAATATTCGTAAAAACAATGTTCCTAATTGACGAACTTTTTTCCTCATCCTAGGCCTAGGCGATTTTTAATTTTACATCAAACAATCTTATGACATTTTGCCAAAGTGACTTACAATAAAGAAGTTGCATGTGTCAGATTTTCAAAAACAAACAAGTGTTCCGAATGGTTTTTTGTATGGTAAAATGAAATATCTAGTCAGTTTTTCAAAAAAAATGTACAGGTAATTAAATATTTTAATTTAAAAGTCGAGAAAAAAACACGTGACTGAAAACGTTTATTGTTTATTCACGAAATTCCTAAATAAACAAACAACCAACGGAAGTGACGTCACCAGGTAACTCAATCTTCCGGTTTGTCTGATATTTACATTGAACAACATTACACTACGGCGCGTTTGTTTTTTTATAATTTTTCTTTTCTTATTTTAAAGCGTAATTTAAAGGAGAAACTCAAAATATGAGTTCTCCATACTTCCGATCATGATCTGAAAATTGTAAAAAGAGATATCTTGATAAGTTATCTGTGAATGGGATTGATTTACCACACATTTCCTATTCCTATTCACAGCATGGGAAAATGCTTATTTTTGGTGATTTTAATTAAAATAAGAGCCAAAGAAACTTTTAAAACAGTTTATACTGGACACAATTACGAACATGTTTATAGGTTATCAAGTGTTTTGAATTAGAAAAATAATTTTAACTCAATAATAACCGATCAAAAATATGAACCTTGAGGTCTACAACGATGTGCTTCAATCTCTCCTCTTATTGATTTTAATTACTAACTTGTTTAAATGTAATTAAAACAGCTGCTGATACAAAGAAAACAAAATATTGAGCAAATATTCAATCATGAAAACTTTTCAGAACATTCTTGTTGTGATAAAATTAATATCGCTGTTCTGCTATGTCAAACTTGAATATCCATTGCATCAAAGTAGTTTATTTATTTAGAAACTGAATTTTTATTGTCTTAAAAATATAAAGTACATAAAAATATGGAAAACAACGGGCTAAAATCTAAGAACTAATTAATTTAATTTAATTATGGATTTATTCAAAATTTTAGTGCATTTACCTTTAATGATCCTACTACATTCCAGTCAGCTTGTTTATTTTTATTTGAGATTCAGAAATAGTATTCATAAAATCGTCTGTCACTTTAATTATCTTTTTAAATATTTTTATGCGTATTTTTTTTTAAATAAGTGGGTGATTGTATTCATAAGTTTTAAAACAAACTAAATAATGAATTTCAATAATATCGGACCCAATTAATCCTGATGTATCTACGATCTGTTGCAATGGCGTTGATTGTATTAGCTGAGATTTTCGTCCAATGGATCGGGTAAATCAATCGTCCCATTCACAGATAACTTATCAAGATACCTCTTTTTACAATTTTCAGATAATGATCGGAAGTATGGAGAACTCATATTTTGAGTTTCTCCTTTAAATTACGCTTTAAAATAAGAAAAGAAAAATTATAAAAAACCAAACGCGCCGTAGTGTAATGTTGTTCAATGTAAATATCAGACAAACCGGAAGATTGAGTTACCTGGTGACGTCACTTCCGTTGGTTGTTTGTTTATTTAGGAATTTCGTGATATTCACGATGACATCACATTCAAACTCTTTGCTTTTTCGAGAGCTTTTAAAAAGGGGATTTTTGTTAATTTTTTTGGCAATCAAAAAATTTCTCGATCGGCCTCAAATTTTGGGTAGTTGCTTATTTTTGCAAGAAGAATCGATTAAAAAATTTAAAAAAAATCATGCAACTTCTTCATTATAGTTACCCGTGTTCAAAGATCAAATAATTTGTATTTACATTAAGGCTAAGCGCGCACTAGAGACTTCCGTCACGGCGACTTAAAACACTAGTCACTCGAGAGCAATGCATTTCTATGGAGATATTCTTGGCAATCGGCCAAGAGTCTCGTCGCCTGTGCGCTCGCTCTAGCTTCTTGCAATAGCCAGGGTGATAATTTTGTCTATGTCGCCGTGACAAAAGTCTCTAGTGCGCGCTTAGCCTAATTCCTAGTTTCTCAAAAGTTGGGTCTTGATCTCTTCACCACAATTATCTGTCAGAGCAATTTCAATCAGACTGATGCAATAAGTAACATAATTACACATTATAATAATAATATTATTAATAATAATAATATAATATTATTATAATATTTTCCAGACAATTTTCATAGACTTAAAATTATCGATAGAAATCATATGGTGCAATAAATTCTTTAAACTTAAAAATAAAAACGCATCTATTGTGAATTAACTGCTTGGTAATATTTCCGGGTTCATAGCGACAGTTAGAAAAAATATAGGACATTTGCTTCAAAAATATAGGACAATTGCTTCAAAATTATAGGACATACGTCAGAAAAAATTCAAAACATTCAGATTTTTCTCATTTATAAATATAGATAAATGGACAATGCAAGTTAAAAGCTTAAAAATATGTTTATTTTAGAAATTCAAACCTTTAAAAATAAAATAAAGCTAAGATGTGAAAGCTTTTTTAAAATTTAAATACATATTTTTGCTACATATTCATCCATTTTTTAGTTTTTCAAAAATAATCACAAGTTGTGCCCAATTGTTTTTTAAAAACTGTAACATATTATGCGGTTACACATCTAAATTGTTGAAATCTAATGCTAAATTTAGCTATCGTAAGTTGTGAACTCTAAGGACTTAAAAGCTCAATGTTTTTAATGTTTTCAGAATTCAGTAAAAATTATTTGAAATTTCAAAAAATCTTTCGATTTTCCCTATTCTTAAGCTCAAATTTTGCATTTTTTATCTCCTATTTACCTTAAATAAATGCATATGAGTACATTTGTATAAGTTTTGATTTTTTAATTAAATAAAAATCCCAGCCCCGATTGTGATTGTTTCAAAAATATTTTTAAATTTCCATCAACATTTTTAGCAAAATGTGCGACGTTGCTACAATTGTAAAGTGTGCAGAATCTCCGCCGCGTCAACAAGCTTTAAAAATATCATCACTTAATATAAGAAAAGTTGTGAAATAGCTCTAAATACCAATGGGGAGGTTCAGGGGTCCTCCCCCAGAAAATTTTTGGAAATTTGACTCTAAAAACAGGTTTTTAACTAGTTTTGGTGCAAAATATAGGACATTGATTGAAAATATAGGACAGGGGGTCAAAAATATAGGAAATACAGGACATATAGGACAGCTAATGAACCCTGTATTTCTTATATTTGGCGTCCAATACAACTTGGCGATAGTTTCTGACAGATAACGGGATTGAATTTATAAATCAAAAATTAAATAACGCAATGTGAAAATAATCTCCTTATTTTCTTTATTCAGTTTTATTTAAAACGTAATCCTTAACCCTTAAATCCCCAAAAGTGACTTTTCTAAGGAAACTGAAGAACTCGTTTATGAAATGTCTCCGAAAATTGTTTATTTAGATCGATAAAAGATCTAACTTCAAGTAATTTTCTATAATATTGTATATACAGTTCCATCGATCATTCTCTAAGTTTATCATTAGGTATTGTACTGCAGATACTATTATAATTGTGTTTGGTTGATATTTAGATGTTTTTGATTTAATTCCTTAAAAGAAAATTTAAATAAACAATTAAAATCAATTTATTAGTTGAAAGGGATTCCCATATATTAAATAATTAAAAAAACACGAATATAATGTATATTTTTAAGTTTTTTACCGATAGTTTTACTAAACTACGAATAAAAGATGATAGTCAATTATTATTAGTGAAAATAATTCTTGAACTGTGTTATTTCTTTTATGATGCTTTATTAAACTTCTCACTTTTATGTGGAGATATTAGATTATATCAAAATTTAAAATGAACAAATTTCATAAGTAATTTATTCTATTTTTCGGGATGGATAAGTTGAATCGTCAGTTTGAAGAAGGGAGTAAGTCCAAAAAATGACAAATTGACTTTTTGAGCTCAAAACAATCTCTAAGCTTTGCTCTACACATGGGTGAAAAGAGGGGAACAATAACTAACCCCTATAGGGAGATATCGCCCCTTGAAGTTGTGAAATCGATGTCCATTCATTGTATTTTTAAGCTAATTTGGAATTAAAGTTAATTTTTCTTTCTCCTCATATTCGTTGTGCTGTAAACTAAGTTAAAATAAAATTTTCTCTTAATTTCAATGTTTTTCAAACTTTTTTTTATGTAGGGAATGTTTGACTCCATTCATATTCACTCACTCCATTGATACTGCTTTAATAACCCAGTTTCACTATAATTTTGAATTTCATTTGTCTTATTCTTTTTATTTCACCCTTTTGTGGTGTAAACTAAGGAGAAATATAATTTAAATGTGATTTTAAGGGTTTTTAAAGATTTTTTCATCAGAAAAATTTCATAAGGTGTAAGAAGGGAATAAGTCCATCAACTTATTTTGGCTGTAAAATATTTTTGAATACAGTTATATTTGTTTTGATGATTGCTTTGTTTTTTAAATAGGGTTCTGAACTTCTAGTAAAAATTTGGCGGTTATACAATGAAAATTCCATTACTTATACAGTTTTTTTCGATTTTCTCAAAACTTGATTTTTGGACTTATTCCCTTCTTCAAACTGACGATTCAATTCCAGCAAACACAACCATCCATCCTGAGAAATGGAATAAATTACTCTTCATGCAGGTCGTGGAAGTTTTCATCAATTTATAAATTTCACAAGTGTTTATAGTAATACTTAATAGAACATAATTTTATGTTGAGAGAAAATGACAAGCAATCCCATTTCCGCGTTAATGAAACCAGAAATGCTGCCTATTTTTTCGTTTAAAAACATGAACTCATTTCATGAAAACATGAATTCATTCCTACATGAACATGTAGTAATTTATTCGCATTGTGCATGTTCAAACAACTTCAGTATTTTGTGGTACCATGGTACCACAAAATGGAATTGGTAATATTTGCAATCAAAATATTATTATCAGATCCGTATGGTTGCATACGTAGCACAAAGAACTTTCTGAAGAGACATTAGGAGGGAAAGTTTTACTACCTAGCGGTGAAGTGCTCAAAAATGATTGAGGATAAGGAAAAAGAAAGTTTTTCTTATGGTGATTCTAAAGATTTCCAGAAAATATTCATGCCTCTTTTGATCTGGTTTCAAGTACTTGGGATTGAATATATTGATTTTAGTTCCCAAAAATTCTGGCGTGTCCTGTCCAAATTTCCAAAGTACCCCATAGCATTTTTAGTTATAACGATTATTTTTGACGAGACTCTAAATTTGATAACTTCTCCAGACAAGAAAGCACCTCTCACAAGCTTAATCAGCATCATTTTCACTTGTTCAGTTTTTGTATCGTTATACAGGGACCGTCGACGACTGACGGTGCTATTCGGAAGGCTTTCTCGAATTTCGAATCAGTTACGCACCCGCACTTTCTTAAAAAGAACTAAACGCTTAGTGTACTTGCAATGGTTTCTTTTTACTTTCGGCATGTCGGTGGAGAGTACTTCGTATTTTATGTTAATGGAAGAAATAGGAGTCGTGACTCAATTGAACGACGAAGGTCCACAAAACAGCTTTTTATCTTACTCCACCTTTTCTAATATTATGCAAGGTATGTACTTTCGGATGACATATCTGATGTTATTCAACTTTTGTGTGTACTACTGTAGTCTGTGTGAAATATTAACTAACTGTTTTCAGTGCATAAAAGACAGAATAAAACTTATTTACTCAGAAGCAGAAAGCAAAGCACTGATCGAAAGTCATAGAGAATCAACAGAAATTTTAATGTTATTGGATGATATGTACTGCTTCAGCGCTTTTTCCGTAACTTTCAACATTATGACTGGCGTGTTCTGGACAGGCTATATCTATGCCTTTACTCCTCACCTTAGCTACAATGAAATTTCCAACTGCATAACAATGGTAACCAGCAACCTGCTCGTCCTGTTGAGGATAATTGTAGCTGCTACTTCAGCATCAGACGCTGCTCTGCAATCTCAAAATGCAGCCATGTCTCTGCCAGGGTATATCCCTTCTCAGCATAAGAATTTGAAAGCTCTTTTATTTCAGAACCAAAATCGCTATAAAAGGTTGACCTTGTGGAGGATATATGATTTTAACACATCTCTTTTTATTTCAATTATTGGCAGTTTACTGACTTATGGCATTATTATTGGAACTTTGGGAAATGTCAGTAGTAATCCCAATGAGGAACAGTGAAATAAAAGTATTTGCTGCTTGACCAATTTTATATAAGGGGAGGGGAAGAGTTGGACAAAACTGGGTTGGTTTCATGTGCAAAAGTTGACATTTTGGAGTGTGCATTGGGCAATATTAAGCTACCCAAGCCCAAATGTATATAAAGATTTAATTACATCCTATGAGATCCCATTATTTACTTGTAATTTTAAAGTTTGTTTTTATGAGTTGTTTGAACTACGCTAGAGTTATACATTTCTTAAGAATGCCATGGCTGGACAAAATCGGGACGCAGGTCATTGGACACAACCTTGAAGTTCTGAACCATTAGTACAAGCTTATTTTCCGTATTTAATTAAAGTATATATTTTAGATTTGGGTATTTCATGCAATTAATGTTAAAAAAAGTGAAAATAATTTCGTAAAATAAAGTTGAAATCAGTGAAAAATAACTGTATTATTTTACATCCATTGCTCCTTACAAATTGCCGATACTCCACAAAACTCCTAAAATTCCAGGAATTACTCCCTCTTTTCAAAAAACTGCGGGTTTCATTGTATATGTCGGGGGTTTCCAACTGGCGGGCCGCATGCGGCCCGCCAGGTCATTTCGTGCGGCCCACGAAGCTCCCTAAAAACCCCTCTAAAATAGCTTCAGAACACTTTTCAGCATACCAAAATTCAAAAAATTTTTCGGGGGTGGACCCCCGAACCATCTTAGTTTATTAGATTTTCTATTAGATTCTGGCTTTGGTAGTTTTTTGTGGTGAAAAATTAAGTTTTAGATTTGAAGTGTTAGGTTTATACCCTGAAATTCTGCTTGAGCGGGGTTATGAAGGCTTAGGTCAATCTTTATCAAGAGAGGGGGCAAATTTTTACAAACGTTTTCCTCAAACAATTTTCCTTTTAATATTGTAAGTTGTGTAGGGGATAACTAACACACATACACACACAGGCTAATATCACATTCCACTTTTTCAAAGCAACCGTTAGAGACTACTTGATTAGATTTCCTGTAGTTTTCAAAGCCAATGAAATGTTTATTTAATGCTCTAACACCCCTAATTGAGTAATATCATAATCTTTCTTTTTTCTTTTTCAAAAACTTAGGATTCGAAAGAAGTAGAAAATATGTCATTTTACCCGATATAAGGATAAAATGACGTAGTAAACCTTAAGAAGAAGAAAAAAGTGATTTCTTCAGGATACACAATTTTATTTGATTCCAAACAATAACTACATTAGTAGTTAAGCACTTTGACATAATCTATAATTAACTTTTGTGAGAAAGATAATCAGCAAATTTAAAAAAACTGTAAGTACAGTTTTAACTAATTTTTATTAGTTAAAACTGTAACTAATAAAAATAAAATGTGCTTATCAAAACGCAGCTTATTTTTATTAGAAAAAAACAAGAACTCTAACTCTAGTTACATTTTTAGAAAGTTTAACTAGCCACGATAGACATACTGATCAGCCAACGATAGTAAAAGTCACGTGATTTTTACATACTTTGCACGGCCGATAGTTGGGTAACCGGTGATGGTTGGGGTCTAGCTTCTATATACAAGCACACACCTCTTCTTCTTTCAAACCCCTCAATTTCCACCTGTCTCCCTTAGAAATACTAGTTCCAGTGTTGTCAAAATCACGTGACCCTTTTACTATCGTTGGTTTAACACTAGTTAAATGACATAGTGTGTCATAAGATAATACGCTATGTCATTTTATACCAATAAGTTTTATGTCATTTTACCCTAAAAGGTGTATTTTTATGTATTTTCAATTTCTTATAAAACAAAAAGACAAATCAACTTCCAACCGCATGAAATGTATTAATTAGATATAAATCCACACATTAATCATAGTTTTGGTAAAACTAAAGGTTGTGTATAAAAGAGAGCTCATTATAAAAACACAAGACAAATATTTTGAACAGGCCATTCCTTGAGTTCATATCCTTAAATATGTAGGTCATTCGATGAGTGTTTTTCGAGTAATTCCTTCCTTAACCTTTCTTGTGCAAACACAAATGCAGTGTTAGAAGATTAAGTTAGGCTCTATTATTTTCTTTCTTCCGTTTCCTCACATCTCTATTTCATCTTTCCTTTTTCCTTTTCTTCTTCATTCTCTCATCTCATTCAAGAGGAAGGTGCAAAGAAGTTAGGAATGCGTAACTTATAAATGTCGCACACACCACTTTGACCACAGTAATGGAGGCTCTAAAAGTCTTTAAAAATCATATAAACTAGAAGATTTTAAAGAAAATATTCATTTCTCTAAATCATTGTAAGGAATAATGAGAATTTCACAACTTCTTATCTTTAGTTCAAACTTTTATGTCATTTGGAGAAAAAATAGAGTTTTTTATGTAATCATAATGTTATTTTTACTGCATTTTTTTACTGCTGCAGTTTATTATAAAAATATATAAATATTCATAATGCAATTTATAAGGAGGTTGAACTCAGCCTGTTAGTAAGAAAGAACCCTGCAGATTTAGTCGCCCTACTTTGGTTTTTTCCAGGCTGGCATCTGACAACCGGGAATGGTATAGTAATCACATACAGTAGTTTGAATCCAAAGTCAATCTCTTAATCAAATAAGTGATGGAATCTGAACATTTTACAAAAAAAACATATTTTGAAGTGTAATGTTATTACAAAACAAAATGCTATGGTTCGCGAAGCTCCTTTGAATACGATGTAAAGTTTTGAGTTTCTTCATTCATGGGTTTTTACCCCTTTGTAAGTATCACTATCGACTTGGGACAGATCAAAAATAAAGAATAATAAGGTGTGAAAGAAGTGATGTTGCCTAAAGGGATCTTTTCTTTTCAAATAGTTATTTTTTTAGCCTATCATGTTGAATGGTAGTGAATATAACACTGAAAAATCAATAATAAATTAATGATATTTTGCTATTGATGGTTCATTTTATATACAGGGTGTACATAAAATAAGTAGCCCGAATTAAGGGCCTTTAAAAGCCCAACCGTTCATAGGAATTGAATGAAATTTTGGTGAAGACGTTTTGAGGAATAAAGACAAGAATGGTATAGGGTGGGGCAGTTAAACTTTATCAGTTACAGTTAAAGTGAAAAAATTTTTGAAAATTCCCAACCCCCTTTTTTTATTCGTGCTATGTGATCCCAGTTGTGAAAAAACAAAATTAACGTTGAACGGTCCTCTAAATTGTAAACTCACTTCTAAAGAGACAAATGAAAACAGCTATGAAACTTTTATTTCTGAAGAAGCTAGACTAGTGAATGGTTAAGAAACATGTTTTAACTAACTTTTCTAGAGGATTTCCTAAGTTCTAAATTTTTACTGATAGATCCCTTTGAAGCTAGAGCAGGGGTCCCCAACCCTATGCTCGCGGGCACCATGGCGCCCGTCGAACGGTCTAGGTGTGCCCGCTGATTGTGCCCAACGATAAAATATTTCAGTTTTCCACTATCCCATAAAATTCTAGAAATGAAATCGCAACATACATTTCAGAATTTCTTCATGTAAGGCGAGACTAGAAATTTTGGATCTTCAGAATGACATCATCCTCAAAACTATTATCAGATTATATGAGAAATTCTGGAATATAATTGATAGAAATAAATTTCCATTCTTAAAAAGAGCAGCATATGAAATAAAGTAGTTCTTTGGTTCCACACACTTATGTGAATCATTTTCGACAATGAATATAATAAAATAAAAAAAATAAAGATCACGACGTACAGATAAACACCTCGACGATAGTTTGAGGGCAAGAATTTCATCATAATCTCCCAATTATGAAGCGCTGACCAGTGAAATGCAATGTATTTTATATATTTTATAAATAATTTTTATAGTTCGCATGTTTTGCAAGCAATTTAATAATAATTTATTTTACAAAAGAATATTAATACTAATTATTTTCACTATGTTAAATTCATTTTTAAAATTAAATTTTTTGTGCATTATATGTAGTGAGTATTATTAACTATGTCCACCAACTATAAATTTATCTTTCTATAAATTTAAAAAATAAATGGTGCCCCCCATTCGACCGATATTCTGGTATGTGCTCTTAGGTACAAAAAGGTTGGGGACCCCTGAGCTAGAGGGTCATTCCACGTCAAGTGAACCAATTTTTAAGAAACTTTTTCCCTTGGGTCCTTCTATTTTTTTTCAAAATTGGTACACATGTTGAATATGCCTAAAAACTGAGATGTATCAAGTTAAAATGTTTTATCTCTTATAGTTTTTGATTTATGGGGTTACAAAGTTGAGAAAATTTGGAAATTTCGGTTGAACAAGCTTTTGTAATTTTCCTCATATTTTAGGGACAAATCCTTTCTCAGCAAAAACATTGGTAACTTTTAAAACACAGTTAAACAAGCTTTAAAATTATGTAAAATACGTTAGTTTTGTTTTAAAATTTGGTTAAAAAATTCAACTTAAAAATGTAAAAATTTTATTACTAAAAAAGTATATAATCTAAAATGTTCAAAAATTTATAGTTCATTATATTGGTGTCCTTATGATCTCTAAAAATTTTCAGGATGGGATCTTTATGGGATCATATCGTCATCTTAATATCAAACACTACTATCTCTGTTCGGCAAACTTCCGGAATACCGATCCTCGGCGGTTGGATCGTTGGAGAAGCTCATTTGATTGGTTCATAGGCGCTGATATCATCGAGCTGGAAAGATCAAAACAAACCAAATGAGCTTCTACAATAGAGTGTATCGAAAAAACTTTTTTTTCGATTTTGATGACGCATTAGTGCAGAAAAGTTGTCTAAGGTGCCAGAGAGTACCTGTGAATTTTTCAGAATTTTTGGATAATTTCTTAAGGTGCAACATTGGCCCTGAAGTTCCCCATGTTAATCCTATGAGGCGCTGAAGCGCGCAGCCAAAAAGGCCGAAAATCGGTTTTTCGCCCCTCATTTCTACCCTAATCACACGACGAATGTCTTGTCTCGAGTTATGGACTCTATATGATGTATGCTACCCGACAAAACTTGAATAATAACTTAAATCTTTATATTATGTTGATAGTGGGCTCTGATTTGAACGAGGAAATACGCGATTTTCGATGAAATTTGAGCATACAAAAAAAACGTAATATAAATATTTAGGCTATTATTCAAGCTTTTTCGGGTAGTAAACATCATATAGAGTCCATAACTTGAGACAAGACATTCCTTGGTTGATTAGGGCAGAAATGAGGGGCGAAAAACGAATTTTCGGCCTTTTTGGCTGCGCGCCTCATAGGATTAACATGGGGAACTTCAGGGCCAATGTGGAACCTTAAGAAATTATCCAAAAATTCTGAAAAAATTCACAGGTACTCTCTGGCACCTTAGACAAATTTTCCGCACTAATGCGTCATCAAAATCGAAAAAAGTTTTTTTCGATACACCCTATTCTACAACTATCCGATCTCCCAGTATCGGTATTCCCGAAGTTTGCCGAACGGAGATAGTAGTGTTTGATATTAAGATGACTTATGTTTAAAAAATAAGATGTTAGAATTGTTCACAAATTTTAATCTTTACGGCATGACTTCAGTAGGTAAAATAAACATTAAAATGAGAAAAAACATTGTATCATCAATCATCATGAAGCTTGGGTATTTAATTCTTGGGGTCGTATTACCATACGATTTATAAAAATTAAGGTAATAAAGCATTAGGGGTTTTAGGGGGTTTCATTAACATTGTTATGATAACTCTGTAAATTATATTGATTGCTAAATCTTTAAATTATATGAAAAGATATTTCATTAAAGCTATTTTGTATTTCAAATTAAGTTATTTATTTTGATTTTGGAACACTCACTAGTTTTCTGTCATATTTTTTTAAACAACCAATTAAGTTTTTAAATTTAATAGGGTGGGTTGGGGTAAAATGGGTCACTTTTAAGGTACTTTCACATTCTAAGTTTTATTTCTTAAAAACTATTACTTTTTAAGGATTTATTTCAATTGAAACTTGACATTACAATCCTTCAAAACATTTTCATCTAATTTTATCAAATATGTTTTAGTTATAAGTTGGTTAAACTTAGCATCAAAATAATGACCTATTTTACCCCAACTTGGGGTAAAATGGGTCTCGTTGCAAAAAGATGTCAAAAATATATTTATTACTAAATATACATGAAAATAAGAAAAAATGCAATCGGCTAAGCCGTTTTTATCTGAAAACATTTGTTTTAAGTTGTACTTAAATGAAATTGTTAAAGTCCGAAGTTAATGAACATTGTTCAACTAAAAAAACACAAAACTACACAAATAACACTGAAAATTTTGCAAATATGTGAATTTTTTCTTTTTTGACCCCTGAAAAAGTGCTATTTTCACATGCTAATATTTCCGCGAATATTCAAGATATTTTGATTAAATTTTTTAGTGAGTTCTTCATGACGTTGGCAACAATACTATCATTGAGGTTTTTGCTCTATCTCCTTTAGTTTTTAAATTAATTATTTTAACTTTTTAATTTCGCCTCTAGGGGCGCTGTAAGTCATCTAAATGGATTCTCCAGGCTCACTTACCTAGGGGTAGACCTTACATCCAAAATCTTAGGAGGAGTTGGTTCCGAATAAAAGCCGTGCAACGCAATTTTGAAACACCCTGTATAGATATTTTAGAAGTTAGTAAACCCTGTTTTTTCGACAACGCCATTTACCATTCAAATAAAATATTTTTTCAGTTCTTAAATTCATGAATCTAAATTTTTGACAGTCGGAAAATGTTGCCAACAGGTAAAAGATTATAATACAAAAAATGAGCGAAAATAATTCAATTTAACCCTTAACCCACCCTACTACATTTTGAGTGAAAACTTGTGTAATCTTACATGGGGGATGAAGAATTTAAAAATTGATGGGCTTTGATGGGGCGTGAACCGAAAAAGGTTGGGAAACACTGGTGTAAGGTGTCATTTTTTAAGATTTTTTTGCATTTAAATAATCAGGATATTAACTATTGTCTACATAGTTGCCCTATAGTATAAGAGGAGTAACCAACAATTTTTGGCAAATTTTCGATGGAGAGCGTGTGATTGTCTGTTGCACAGTACTACATTCACGAAGAAGTCATTTTTAATATTAATTCACTTCAATATCAATATACAATTCATTCATCCCCATAACAGAACCTCGTGTAATCCCTACAAACTCATAAATTTATGGGTAGCCAAGGTTGAAGTACTTAAAAGCTTAGAGACACATGGCCTGCACTCAATCTATAAATATAAATAACTTGACACAATTGGGAGGTATCGCATTGATTGAAATGAAATAAGTTCTTTGGTTTCCGTACAAATTCTGATATCATTGTATTAGGATTTTAATTCTTTAGTTTGAGATTTTTATGGATATGGCAGACTTGTTTACATTTCCACGTTTGCAATAAGTTCAAATTGAAATAAAAATAACAAACTGAACAATTTGAAAATTCTGCCAAAACCTCATTTTGTATTTCGAAATCATTTCTTTTGATTTTATAATCTGAAAGATAATAGTTGTAAACCCTTAAATCCAAAGTTTCAATTGAAAACCATCAATATTAAACGCTTGAGATCCTGTTAAAGTTCGTTTTTTGCGTGCGCAAACTGGTTTCCAATAGCCGTTTCCAAAACGGCAGTTTGCGGACCCAAAAAACGGACTTAAACCATGCTTTAACAGGCTCTCAAGCATTTATTATTGATGGTTTTTACGTGACACTTTGGACTTAAGGGTTTTCAACTATGATCTTTCAGATTATTAAATCAAAAGAAAGGATTTCAAAATACAAAATAAAGTTTTGGCATAGTTTTCACATTTTTTTGTGGTTTTTAAACTTTTTTGTAATAAAAAATTTTTTAAACTTAAAACGTTTAAGATAGTTTTAAAAATCATATTAAACCACAATTTTTGATACCACTAAGGAGCTACCGCCCCCTGCTCGCTATCGCTCGCCAACCCCCGTAAACTGCTGACGCAGGACCTTTTGGACAAATTCCAACTCGCTCAACTTTCCAAAAATACGTCACCAAATCCCCTCCATGAATAAATCTCCCTAAAAAGTTTTAATATAGTATATTACCTCGAACTTATCAAAAATTTAAACGAAATGTTTTTAAAAATATTCATCTTAATTAGTTTTAATCTATGATTATAAAAATAACTAACTCTTATTGTTATCAATATTTGGACCAAACAAAAACCATTATTTTAAAGTAACTCGTTAGTAGAATATGCCTAATGTTTATCATTCATATTTTTTAAACGCAGACTTGTTAAACAATACCGTTTAAGCAATTGAAATAATAAGAGACAAAACATCACACTCTATGTTTACAATTAATTTCGATAAAATCTGGATAAAATCAGACTAAAAATTTATAAATATTGGACAAAAATTGTGAAATTTTAGTATAAAATGGCGTACATGGAAGTTTTTTAAAACATGATTTTATCAGTCTTTGAGTGATATTTCATCAAGAAAGTACTTTTTTAACAGGTGAAAAAACATGTTTCATCTTAAAATATAGCGTCAATCGGTCGTTGTGATTGGATGCATAATAATTTGATTGACAATACTTGCTTTCTAACTGCGACCTTATCCGTTATCTAAAAAAATGGAAATATTTTAAAATTGAGAATTTTTTTGAAAAATCGAAGGGCCTACTCGGAAATCCGGAAAGAATCCGGACATTTTGATACCATATATGTGTCATTCAGTTCAGTAATCAAAAAGCCTTTCTCTGGAAACCGTTCACCAAAAATTTTTTTTAGAATAGAGAAATAATTAAATTTTTACCAATAGTAGTTCTACAAATTGAATTTTTCAATAATTTTTTGGGGTATCGCTCCATTTTTAATTCCCTGGGATTTGGTCTGGGACCCCCAAATCCTATGTGATTCCGACTCGTCTAGGTGTCTACTATCCCCCCTAGAAGTGTGAGCCATTATTTATGGGGCACCCGGTATAGGGAAACTATGTATAGTCCAGTAACTTGGTAGTTTTTTCAGGAAAAAAATACAGAAGTTTTTTTCTCGACGGTTTTATATGTTTTCGAGGGTGCTGAATCCGAATCTGAACTTTGCATACAAAATTTCGAATGGCATTTTGGTGAAAATTCGAAAAAACGCTAAAAATTCACCCCATTTTTTAGATTTTTGTTTGTAGAACGGAAAGTATGGGTTTCTCATGAAAATTTTAAATACAAAAAATAAAGATGATAAAACAAGTTACAAAATTGTTAATTACAACTTTTTTGTCATACTAATAGTTCGGCCGCTAGAGCGCGTTAAAAATAGGGCAAAATTTGCACCTGCGGGTAAATATCCAGAAAATCGAACTTTCATCTAAAAAATAAAGTATTTTTTTAAATAAGGTACTTTAAAAACTAATTTTATAATGTTTCACATGAAATAAACCATCTATTTAGTCTATTAATTAGTATTCAAATGCATTTTCCTCAGCAATTTTCCTTAAGAACGCAGTTTCAATAGAAGACAATAGTGTAATGATAAGTAAGTCACTTGTTGAAGAAAACATACAGAAGTTTTTTTCTCAACGGTTTTATATGTTTTCGAGGGTGCTGAATCCAAATTTGAACTTTGCATACAAAATTTCGAATGGCATTTTGGTAAAAATTCGAAAAAACGGTAAAATTTCACCCCATTTTTTCGATTTTTGCTTGTAGAACGGAAAGTATGGGTTTCTCGTGAAAATGTTAAAAGTAAAAAATAAAGATGATAAAAAACAAGCTATAAAATTGTCAATACAATTATTTTGTCCTGCTAATAGTTTGGCCACTAGAGCGCGTTGAAAAAAGGGCAAAATTCACCCTGGAGGTGGAAAAATCCAGAAAATGACCCTTATATTCCTAAAAAAGTCATATTTCGATTTAGATAACTAAGAGAAACTAAATTTATAATTTCTTACATGATATAATCCTACTATTTATCTCAAATATTATTTATTCAATGAATGTTCTTTAGGAATTACCTCCCAAAACGCAGGTTTTTTAGGCAAAGAAAAATCCAATTGCTATTTTTTTTTGTCCTAGGCACCCATTCCCAATGAAAACTTTTGTTAAGCATTAAAAGTTAATTTTTTATCTACTACACTCATTAATTTTTATATTATCGTCTCCTGCTCACAAACTTATAAAATCTATGAATAATTTTTCTTTCTGGAAAACTATAATTTTCTGTTGTAGATTATAAAAACTCCTGGCATGATTATTAGTAATGATACCAAAATTCATAATAACTTGACACGGGCAATTATAATATTTATTTATCAGTTTCTACACCCAGGAACGTGAATCCAATTGATTTGTTAGGGATAAAATTAAGCATAACTTGGTTATAATATAAAATTACATGGTCACAGAAAATTATCCTAATATATTTTTTAAAGCGATGAACATAATGGTTTTCTCCATTCGGGAATGGGGTTATATCATGTAAGAAATTATAAAAGTAGTCTTTCTTAGTTATCTAAATCGAAATATGACTTTTTTAGGAATATAAGGGTCATTTTCTGGATTTTTCCACCGCCAGGGTGAATTTTGCCCTTTTCTCAACGCGCTCTAGTGGCCAAACTATTAGTAGGACAAAATAATTGTAATTGACAATTTTATAGCTTGTTTTATCATCTTTATTTTTTACTTTTAACTTTTAACATTTTCACGAGAAACCCATACTTTCCGTTCTACAAGCAAAAATCCAAAAAATGGGGTGAATTTTTAGCGTTTTTTCGAATTTTCACCAAAATGCCATTCGAAATTTTTTATGCAAAGTTCAAATTTGGATTCAGCACCCTCGAAAACATATAAAACCGTTGAGAAAAAAACTTCTGTATGTTTTCTTCAACAAGTGACTTACTTATCATTACACTATTGTCTTCTATTGAAACTGCGTTCTTAAGGAAAATTGCTGAGGAAAATGCATTTGAATACTAATTAATAGACTAAGTAGATGGTTTATTTCATGTGAAACATTATAAAATAGTTTTTTAAGTACCTTATTTAAAAAAAATACTTTATTTTTTAGATGAAAGTTCAATTTTCTGGATATTTACCCGCAGGTGCAAATTTTGCCCTATTTTTAACGCGCTCTAGCGGCCGAACTATTAGTATGACAAAATAGTTGTAATTGACAATTTTTTAGTTTTTTTTATCATCTTTATTTTTTGTATTTAACATTTTCATGAGAAACCCATACTTTCCGTTCTACAAACAAAAACCCAAAAAATGAGGTGAAATTTTAGCGTTTTTTCGAATTTTCACCAAAATGCCATTCGAAATTTTGTATGCAAAGTTCAGATTCGGATTCAGCACCCTCGAAAACATATAAAACCGTCGAGAAAAAAACTTCTGTATTTTTTTCCTGAAACACCCTATTTTTGACACCAAGTTACTGGACTAGTAGACAACAGTTAATATCTCAATTATTTAGATGCAAAAAGTTTTAAAAAATGACACCTTACACGATTGGAACCACCCTTTTAAAAAGGGGGAGGGGTAACCCCCTGAAACTCCTAATGTTTTATTACCTTAATTTTCATAAATCATTTGTTAATAGTGATTAAATACCCAAGTTTCATGATGATACAATGTTTTTTCTCATTTTAATGCTTATTACCGAGTAATGCTTATTTTACCGAGGTCATGCCGTGAAGCTTAAAATAAGTGAACAATTTCTAAGATTTTATTTTTTAAACATATGATCCCATAGTGATCCCATGCTGAAAATTTTAAATTATACAGGGTGTATCTGAAATGGTGCAACAAACTTTCAGGGATGAAGAAACAAGAATTGGTATAAGGGGTGAAACCCCGGGGTGAAAATGTGCAAAAACAGATACAATTGTTCGATTCCGGTATTTATTACATTCAACCAATTCCAATACTTTGCATAAAAGTATTATTTATGTTAATTTCATTAAAAAACAGACGCATAAATGCAACAGGCATGCGTTGTAGGTAGATAGACTGCAAAAGAAAATGTCACGACGAAAACATTTTAATACTAGAGTCTAGTTGGTTGGTTGGTTGTTTTTAGTTTTATGGCACAAAGGAACAAGAGTCTGACCAAGGAACAACTTTAACTTTAATCTACCTACGCATACCTGTTGCATTTATTGGTCCGTTTTTAATGAAATTAACACTTTCATAATACTTTTATACAAAGTATTGGAATTGGTTGAATGTAATAAATGCCGGAATCGAACAATTGCATCTGTTTCTGCACGAATATGCAAGTTTTTTGCTGATTTTCACCCCGGGGTTTCACCCCTTAGAACTCATTAGCGACCCCCCTTTCTATACTAAACCAATTCTTGTTCGTCTTGATGTACTATCATCCCTGAAAGTTTGTTGCACCATTTCAGATACACCCTGTATACTTTTTTAGTAATAAAATTTTGAGATTTTTAAGTTAAAAATTTTTTAACGAAATTTTAAAATAAAATTATTGTATTTTACATAATTTTAAAGCATGTTTAATTGTGTTTTAAAAAGTATTGTGGCATCACATAGAGCTCCGCGTTTCATTATTAACGCGGCACGCATTTTAATTATGTTTATCTTTTTTCAAAATTTACACAGTGTCATTGTTAGGTAAATAAAATTATGATGTTTTTTTAAACGTTTGAGCATTTTAATTCACCGACTTTGACACTGTGAAACACATTGAATCATTTTAAGAATTTTTTTTGTTTTTAGAACAGCACACAGAGAAAAGTCCTAACAGAGGGTCCAAAACGATATTTTCAAAAGTTGGATGGATGTGAGGGCGCCACGATGAACTGTACATGATTGACAGAAGGATCAGCATTACATTTTGGTGACCGAACCTGTGATTGGCTGTTACTCAATATGCTATTTTCGAAGGAAAAGGAAAAAGTTTTTCTTGCCCAATCAGGCTATTTTTTCTCGCCTACCGTGACGTAGATGCGATCGCAGCGCCAAAAAGCCCCACATCCATCCAACTCTTCGATTTCCATTAGCGCCTATGGCCACGACGGACTCTCTGTTCTAGTACTCTGTGGAACAGCAGTTCCGAATCGGAAGTTAAAGAAGAAAACGATTTTAGACCACGTGTTGGCGTGCTTTCTCTCTATGTAAATGGTTGAGTTTTCGTAATCGGAGTATAAAATCACCACCAAGATTTTTTTCGTTCATTCTGTTCTTTGAGAGCTTAGTGAAAGGGTGTGCTCGTTGGATTACACTGAAATACCTGGGATTTTCGTAGCGTGGAACTAATTATCGATTAAAATGGCTTCTTCACTCGTGTTTCTGTGCCTCTTTGCGCTGAGTCCGTTCGCTTTGGCTTTTCCCACTGGCGAGACTGAAGTGCCAGATACCGAAACCCCGACGAACATGGATTTGTTTAATTCAACTGAATCGATTCCAGAATCCTTAATGGAAGCCACCAAAGCTTCCACAGTGCTTCTATCTAACGAACCAGAATCTTTAAACATCACGGAAACTTCAACTGAACGCCCTACCACTGATGCCTTCATCGCTGAAACAATCTCTTACACTGCCATGCCTGAGATTGAACCAACTGAGCCTGAGCACATCAAAGGCGCGGCAGCTTCAGCCTCTTTGTCGGGTCTCCTGGTGACCCTGTCCGTGCTGCTGTGGTTTGTCATCAAAGCTTGATAACTTATTTTTGTTAAGAACTTTTAACTCGTTTAATTTATTTGTTACTGCGTATTTTCTTCCAGAGCTGCGAGCGGTATTGTAAATATTTTAATAAAGGTGTTCATTTTTTTTTAAATGTGGTTTTTTTTTCAAAGACGGTGATTTAAAATGCCCAAACGTTTAAATATTACATCAAAATTTTATTTACTTAACAGTGACACTGCGTAAATTTTGAAAACAGATAAATATAAGAAAAATGCGTGCCGTGTAAATAATGAAACGCGAGCCCTATGTGTTGCCTAGGGTGGGATTTTTAACGAAAGTCCGAGTTTTTTTCGGTAGCACTCCCCAAAAAGGTGCCATTTGGTGTAAAACTAATATTCTGAAAGTTTCAGTTCAAAAAAATAATATTTAGACCCCACCCCCGAGCGTCAAAGTTCCAAAAAACCTCGCGATTTTGCACGTTTTTAGTTCTAATAAAATCCGAACCGGTGACATTAAAATAACAGACTGTTTTCTTTTTGTAGATAATTTATTTAGCTTCAACTTTTCTTATCGAAACTTCTTTGCAAAACTTACAGATCAAATGATACGACGGGTTTCACTAACTTCCCCCGCAATATCAATTTTTTAAGGAGTGTCAGAAAATTTCTTCAAATTCGTCAGCTACTGTTAAAATGGTTCAATAATGTCTAGATAAGGGTTTTTGACTGCATAGTAGGGTGTCCCTTAAAATCGAAGTTCGTGGAAACCTTTGCGACACCCCCAATTTTTTTTTCCTTTTGGTACCCTAAGACTGTGTGCAAAATCTTAAATCAATCAGATAATATTAACACGTGCCCCAAACGGCCTAAAGTTAGAAAAATTGGACTTTTTTCTCATTTTTTCGAAAATTTTTAAAAATGTGTTTAATAAATCCGTTGCCGAAAAATAGGGCTCTAACACATTTAAATAATCTTATTTGACAGTTTTTCATTACTAGTTAGGCCAAAATGCCTAGTTTGTAACCTAGCCATCAATCAGAAAATCCTCAAATTTGTCCATTTTACACTGAGAATAGAAGAATCAAAAAGCAGTGGTAAATGACTTAAAACCGCAAAATTCCATGACTAAACACCATTTGTAGACCATATTGATGTGGAAATAAAATATCTTGAGCTCAAATTCATTATGGGTTGCTTGATTATTACAGACGCCATATTGGATTGCATTAAAACTAAAAAAAATTCTGGAAAACCGGTATGGGCATGTTTGATATCAGGTATTGGGTGTTTGAGGTTTCTAAACTAAATTAAGACTAATAAAATCCTTTAACACAACTTTTTAAAGTTCTTTATGCAATTGTAAGGGCCAGTAGATCTTATACAAGTGCAAACTATGATTTCTGAACTATAGATGGTAATAAATTCTAAACACGTAAAACCGGCAAGAGTAATTCTGGAAACAAGTAAAAAATAAGACTACAATGAGTTCACGAGTATTTTATTCCATAAGTTAGTAGTTAGTTGAAAAGCTACAGTAGATACAAAATTAATCAGCTCTTAATAATGATTGAGTTATACTCTCAGAAGATAAGCAATTAACCATGCTTATAGAAACTGTTTATGTACTGTATCATAATTTTATACATTAACATAAAAAATACCTGCAATTCAACAAATTAGTGTCATTAAAAACAGACATTTATATTGGCCTTGTAAATATCATAAATATTAAACAACAGTTTCTTAAAATCATTTCTTTTTTAAAGTATATTTTTAAGTCAGAGCTATACTTCGCTCTGTAAGTTTCCTACTACCTCCGAATTTTTAAAGAAGGCTTTGTGGGTTTAAAATAATTTAATTTCATAAACAATTTTCACAAAAAATTTACTCGAAATCTAATTACTTCTTTAAGGACGTTTACTGATGAAAAGTTAAAAGTTGACAGCGCGAAGAAGAACTAAGGGTATAGTAGAAGAGTTATAGAAACTGTAGTTAATATTTAACATATTATCATAGCCACGAACATTGTCATAACGGTGTTTTATTGTTTTAATAACACTAATTTATTGAATTGCAGGTATTTTTTATGTTAATGTATAAAATTATGATACAGTACGTAAACAGTTTCTATAAGCATGGTTAATTGCTTATCTTCTGAGAGTATAACTCAATCATTATTAAGAGCGTATTAATTTTGTATCTACTATAGCTTTTCAACTAACTTATGGAATAAATACTCGTGAACTCATTGAAGTCTTATTTTTTACTTGTTTCCAGAATTACTCTTGCCGGTTTTACGTGTTTAGAATTTATTACCATCTATAGTTCAGAAATCATGGTTTTCACTTGTATAAGATCTACTGGCCCTTACAATTGCATAAAGAACTTTAAAAAGTTGTGTTAAAGGATTTTATTAGTTTTAATTTAGTTTAGAAACCTCAAACACCCAATACCTGATATCAAACATGCCCATACCGGTTTTCCAGATTTTTTTCTGGATTTTTTTTCTGGGGATTTCCAGATTCTGTAATCAAGCAACCCATAATGAATTTGAGCTCAAGATATTTTATTTCCACATCAATATGGTCTACAAAAGGTGTTTAGTCATGGAATTTTGCGGTTTTAAGTCATATACCATTGCTTTTTGATTCTTCTATTCTCAGTGTAAAATGGACAAATTTGAGGATTTTCTGATTGATGGCTAGGTTACAAACTAGGCATTTTGGCCTAACTAGTAATGAAAAACGGTCAAATAGGATTATTTAAATGTGTTAGAGCCCTATTTTTCGGCAACGGATTTTTGAACACATTTTTAAAAATTTTTGAAAAAATGAGACAAAAGTCCAATTTTTCTAACTTTAGGCCGTTTGGGGCACGTGTTAATATTATCTGATCGATTTAAGATTTTGCACACAGTCTTAGGGTACCAAAAGGAAAAAAAATTGGGGGGTGTCGCAAAAGATTCCTCAACTTTTTATAAAAACGCCTAAAAAAGTAGGGTGTCCCTTAAAAATCGAAAGTCGGGGAAACTTTTGCGACACCCCCAATTTTTTCCTTTTGGTACCCTAAGAGTGTGTGCAAAATCTTAAATCGATCAGAAAATATTAACACGTGCCCCAAACGGCCTAAAATTAGAAAATTTTGACTTTTTTTTCATACTTTCGAAATTTTTTAAAAATATGTTTAAATACTGTGTTGTTGAGTAATAGGGCTCTAACACATCTAAACAATTTTATTTGACCGTTTTTCATTATTATCTAGGCCAAAATGCCCAGTTTTTGGCCTAGCCATCAATCAGAAAATCATCAAATTTGGCCATTTTGTACTATGAATGGAGGAATCAAAAGGCAGTGGTAAATAACTTAGAATTACATAATTCCTCAACTAAATACCATTTGTATACGATATTGATGAGTATAGGAATTATCTGGAGCTAAAATTAATTATCAGTTATTTAAATACAGACACCTCATTAGATTGCATTACCCCTAAAAAAATTATGTGATAAACGGTATGGGATTGTCTTGTATTGGGTAATGGATTTTTGAGGCTAGTAATCTCAATTAAGGCTTATAAAATCCTCTTATACCACATTTTAAAGCTCTTTACTCAATTCAAATGGCAGGCAGATCTCCTAATACAAGTGCACACTATGATTTAGAACTACAGATGGTATAATTCTAAAAACATAAAAGCAGCAAGAGAAATTCTAGTAAGATATTTTAAAATGAGTGCAATATATCTAGACGTATTGTATTCCTGAAAAATTGAAGTAAATAAAAATTAACCCGCTCTTCATAATGATTGATCCTACTACACCCATAATATAAGCCATTAACCATATTTATATACTTTTCTTGTATTTTATCATAATTTTAAGCATTTTAAGCATAAACATAAAAAGTTCCTGCAATTTAGAAAATTATTGACAGGAAAAATCAATCGGAAACAAATATTGACTTTGAGAATATGTTAAATATAAACAACAGTTACTAAAAATCCTTTCTTCTTTAAAGTCAGTTTTAAGTCAGAGCTACTCTTCCCTCTGTAAAATTTTATACTATTTAGATTCTTTAAAAGACTAATGGTTTAAAATAATTAAATTTCATAAAGAACTTTCCCAAAAAATCAACTCGAAACCTAATTGCTTCTTTAAAATTGTTTTCTGATGAAAACTGTACGGTGCGAAAAAATGCTACAAAAGCAGTTGAAGGGTTATAAAAACTAGTTAATATTAACCGTACTTTCATAGCTGTGAACCAAATATCAGTGTCTAATTGGTTTTTCATGCTGCTAATTTACAGGAATTCTTTATGTTTATGCTTAAAATTATGATAAAGTACAAGAAAAGTATATATTTATGGTTAATGGCTCATATTATGGGTTTAGTAGGATCAATCATTATGAAGAGCAGGTTAATTTTTTATTTACTTCAATTTTTCAGGAATTCAATACTTCTGGATATATTGCACTCTCGTTTTAAAATATTTTTCTAGAATTTCTCTTGCTGCTTTTATGTTTTTAGAATTACCAGGGCCGGATTATCCAATAGGCAAAGTAGGCAACTGCCTAGGGGCCCATCGTCAGCTAGGGGCCCCGTCCCCAGAGGATGGGTACCTATATGTTTGAATTCAGGAAGGGGTCCATGAAAAATGCTTGCAAAGTAGTAACTATTTTTATTTTTTTCGAGCAGTAACTAGACTGTTTTTATGAGGGGTTGGTTCATAACTACTCAAAGGGGCCCTCACGAGCAGGGGCTCAGCGACGGGGGGACCAAGGGGACGAAACCCCCCCCCAGAGACCGAGAGGTCATCTGATGTTAACAAGAATTTCCAATATTCGTAAAAAAATTCAAAACATGTTCGAATCTCTCATAAAAAAATTACAGATTCCTTTCTATCCACTGAAAATTATCAAGATGTATGCTTGAGGGGGGTCCTATGGGGGCACGGATTACTATCTGTCCTTAAGATATTTCATTCGTATTTGGGAGAGTCCAACGGGATCTCCCCCCAGCAGTGGGCATGCTTGGGGAATGGGTGCGGGGTATGCTAGGTAGGGATATCCTTAGATACCCCTTGCACCCCCACTATACCCCAAGCACGCCCCTTGCTGGGGGGGTCCCGATCTGGGCTGGTTGAAAAAATTTTATTTATTGGCTGCTATGGTGCAGTGACCGGGAGACCATATAGAGACCGAACCCCGGCAGGATGACAGGGAATTTGAGATGATAGGAATATCTAAATTTAAGAAAGATAATTTTTAAACTTTGATTCAATGTATTAGGAAAGTTTATATTTTTTTTTATCATAAAATATTATTTTCAGAAATAAACGATAGAGTTAACCACTTAAGGTTATCAAAATTTGTCCATATCCCCTAAAAAACGCCCGCTTTCGAGTTTCGTTTGGAAGGTCAATTTCTTTTTCCTGAAAAGGAGTTAACAGCTGCACTCATGTTTTTTCCTTTGATTGAAAGAAAAAGAAAACATTCGATGCTCTCCTCATACCCTTGCTACGAGGGCACGACAGCCCCGGGTGGGCCCTGGGCTTCTCCAAAAAATTATCTTATAGTCATTAAGGGGCAGTTGCCCCCCTAAGTCCCGAGTTCTGAAATTTTATTCTTAAGAGAAATGTTTCAACTCATTTGGGTGGCTTCTAAAATGTTTCTTTGAGTTAATTTCAAATTTTAAGATTTTATATGAGAGTCCGGTCCTAAGCAAGGGGCCCGTGAAAAAATCGTCTAAAATGGTTCCACAGACGGACCTCTCATATTCCTTCTCACTGTAGTAAAAGTTTAATTATGAATAATATTGCGATGTGGTTTTAAAAAATATTTTAGAAAGGAAAGGGGGCCCCAAGTGTGCATTGCCTAGGGGCCCCGACGTGGTTAATCCGGCCCTGAGAATTACCCTCTATAGTTCTGAAATCATAGTGTGCACTTGTATTAGGAGATCTGCCTGCCATTTGAATTGAGTAAAGAGCTTTAAAATGTGGTATAAGGATTTTATAAGCTTTAATTGAGATTACTAGCCTCAAAAACCCATTGCCCAATACAAGATATGCCCATTCCGTTTATCACAGAAATTTTTTAGGGATAATGAAATCTAATGAGGTGTGTAATTCAATAAATGATAATTAATTTTAGCTCCAGATAATTCCTATACTGATCAATATCGTCTACAAATGGTATTTAGTTGAGGAATTATGTAGTTCTAAGTTATTTACTACTGTCTTTTGATTCCTCAATTCATAGTACAAAATGGAAAAATTTGATGATTTTCTGATTGATGGCTAGGCCAAAAACTGGGCATTTTAGCCTAGATAATAATGAAAAACGGTCAAATAAGATTGTTAAGATGTGTTAAATCCCTATTATTCAACAACATAGTATTTAAACATATTTTTAAAAAATTTCGAAAAAATGAAAAAAAAAAGTCTAAATTTTCTAACTTTAGGCCGTTTGGGGCACGTGTTTATATTTTCTGATCGATTTAAGATTTTGCACACACTCTTAGGATACCAAACCGGAAAAAATTGGGGGGTGTCGCAAAAGTTTTCCCGACTTTCGATTTTTAAGGGACACCCTAATACAGTGTTTCCCAACCTTTCTCGGTCCATGTCCCACCAAAGCCTTTCTAAATTTTCCATGCCCCCCGGTCTCAGTGGCATATATAGAAATATATTTTGAAAGGGAGCCAAAATTATTTCTTAGCCCCTCCCCCCTATGTATATTTAATAAGTCTAATGAAGCTTTTCAGAACATATTTTTAGCTAGAATTTGAATGCTAAAGAACTAAATAAAGTTATGAGTAATTAAGTTCTATGTACGAAGGGGGGTCTGGGGGTCCTCCCCCAGCAAATTTTTGGAAATTTTTCTCAAGGAAGCAGGTTTTTTAACTAGTTTGGTACCCCTAGATGGGAAATTTTGGATATAAATTTTTAGGTAAGATTTGTATTTTGATGAACCTAATGTAAAAAGTTTCAAATATAAGCGGTCTAAAAACAAAGAGATCTTGGGACATCCCCCAGAAAAGAATTGGAAATTAGACTCTAAAAACAGGGTTTCAACTTGGTTTTGATACATATTGGTCCAGATTTTAGACATACATTCTCAGATAGGATAATAGGATCAGATTTTGATAAACTTCTTTTTAAAAAGATTTTTTTAATTTTCCCCCAGATTGGCCCCACCTGGGGGGCAATTTGGTTGAAAATTTTCAAATTGCCCCCCTAGAAAATGATATTGCCCCCCGGTGGGGCGTGCGCCCCACGTTGGGAAACACTGCCCTAATATATAGCCATATTGAATAGTTGAACAGGGGTCCTCAGTTCTGCAGAGAGCACTTGGACAGTGGACACTTCTAATATTAAATCAACATTTCGGAATCGGTATCATCTCCTTCTCTTCATTTTTCTGCCATCCAAATAGTGTTGGATCCATAGATGGTAAAGATGACGACTAACTAACAGCCTCATTATGGCTTGAAAGTGAGCCCGTTTAACATTCACTGTGAAACACTTATCTATTGTTGGTGGAAGGGTCTGAAGAGAAGGTGCGCAAAACTGGGCATATTTACCACGTATTCTACTCTAAACGAAGATAAGAATGAAGTGTTCTCTTTAATTACCCTGGAGGACGTGTATAAATTACATGCGGTGGGGTTTTTTTTCAAATTTCGGACCGCTCCCTTCCTTTTGGTAAGATTTTGGTGGACCCTACTCCCCTTACCCACCCCCCCCCTTTTAAAAAAATTAACTTCTTTGACAATAATATTTGTTGTTTGTTTGTTTCTTTGATACTTATTTTAATACAATTACGTGTTGAAATCAAAAATCTGGTCTTAACTCGTAGGTAATTAACACGATTGACTGCTGGATAATAATAATGGATAATAATTCCCTGTTTTGATTAATCTGCACAGTTTCCCTAAACTTGTGCTAAAAATAAAAACGAAAAGGCGTATATTTTCTGAACCATAAGTTGACGTATTTTAATTTACTCCGTGAAAATAAGGAAGTTGCATGTGTCAGATTTTCATAAACATTCAAATGTACCGTATGGTTTTTTGTATGGTAAAATGAAACATCTAGTCAATTTTCAAAAAAAATGTACAAATAATTAATTATTTTAACTTAAAAGTGAAGAAAAACATGTGACTGAAAATGCTTATTGTTTAAAACGTGCGATGACGTCAACAATCATACCATCAACTCCGTTGCTTTCCAACAATGGTCACCGTACGATGACGTCACATCCCAAACTCTTAATGTTTTCGCGCGTTTTGAAAGAGGAGATTTTTGTTAATTTTTTTGCAATCAAAAAATTTCTCGATCGGCCTCAAATTTTGGGTAGTTGCTTTTGCATGAAGAATTGATCAAAAAAATTTTAAAAAATCATGCAACTTCCTCATTGGTGATATTTGGCTAGACCCCCTCGCCTCTTTTTTGACTCGTAATTTTTGCCTTGGTTATGTCGCTCTCTATGCAGCCAAATTTATGTAATCCTTTCCCAGACAATTATTTGTTTTATTTTTACAGCTATATTAAAAGCTAATCAGAACATTTCCACCAGATGGTACATTCTGAATGAAATAAAAGCAATGAATTATTTTCTTTTATTACTTAATTACTCCTTTTAATGTTTTACTGTAATTAGTAATTATACTAAACCCAATTTATATTAAATTTATGCAAAATATGAATTTATAAACAAAATATATATTAGACATTAAAACTCAGTGTTAAAAAATCCTGCTTTTTCAAAAGTCCCGTTTATAAGCGCAAACTAAACTACCCGGGTTATAGGTGGGTAGAAGGGAAGGGATTTTCCAACTCTACCATCTAAGTAGGGCCCCCGGTCACGAAATTTGAACGCGTTTATATGCGACGTGATCCAACCCGGTATTTTCCAGTCACGTCACTGATCACGTGACTTGTTGAAGTTACGCAAATCTCTCCCATCGATCATTATAGTGTTTTGTTAATTTATATTTTGAGAAATAAAAAGAAATGAAGGCTCCAAAATTCCATGGATGATTAGGATTTAGGCACCTCCACAACCTTAAAAATGTAGTTAATTAAAAAAAGAAATTTTTTAAATAAAATAAATCAAATGTGTGTCAATTTAATAATGTCAATCAAATTTAGATTCTAGAGAATTCCAAAACTTTTTGGTATACAGTAGCAGCTCATGGGTTCAAAAGGAATAGATGCACAATAAAAATATGAAGATATAAAATTTTTATGTGTTGAGGTATAACTCGCCTAACCTCCCTTTTTGTCTTGAGAACAGAAGCGAGAAAAATAAATCTTGCAATAAACAGTACTAACGCTATGTATTATTCAAGAAAATAAATCCTAACTTTCAATATTATTTAGGTTCACAGAAAGAAAACAATTTTTATAAAAAATCATTAACAAGACAAAGACACAAGGAATAATTGTTAGAGAGCTGGTACTTTTTAATTAAAAGCTTATGCCTCTGTAAATTAAAGTTTATATATAGAGATGGAGAAACCAAAGTTGATGACACTATATTTTTTCCCAAAAGCTTAAAATTTGGTTTATAAATATTTCAGGTAAACCATATCTTAAATCAAAATGTTTGATTTTTAAAAATCTTAAGATATTGAATAATGAATAAGATCAGATAGTAATAAAGTGGGTTAAAAATATTAAGGGGATAAAGTTATGTATTAAAGTGGGTAATATATACTGAAAAAATTTTAACTTGCTGAAATTTGCCATGTGTATTTCATTTTATTACAAATTAATTTAAAAAAAACAGTGATGAACAATGAAGGTGAATGGATATTACAAATAATAAGAAATTTAGACGAAGCTAATTAATACAAGATGTATCAGCTAACTGGGAAAAGTTTTCAAGTTATGTTCCAAATAAACATGAAAAAAACCTCACTCAGTTTTATGTTTAAGCGGTCGGCTAAAAATGTTTTTGAAAGTTTCCAGTTTCCACAGGCCCGTAGCTACGGGGGGGATCTTCATTCGCCCCCCCTAGAAAATTTTCAGAAATTTTATCTACAATCACAGCCATGGGGTAGCCAGGGGGCAGGGAGGAGCAGCTGCCCCTTCTAAAACACTAGTAATTTACTTTTAGCTAAGTTAATACCCAGTTTTTAAGGTCAAATTTTCAAAATTTTTCTGGGGGAGGCCCCCATACCCCCATTTGTATTTAAACCTTTATTATTCACAGTTTTTTTTTAAATAACAAGTTCATCAAAATCAAAATTCTACTTAAATATGTATGTCCTAATTTTGGTCTACAAGTATTAAAAGCAGTACAAACTACAAAACCCTGTTTTTAGGGTCAAATTTCCAAAAATTTTCTGGGGGAGGACCCCCAGACCCCCCTTTTAGTACTAGTAACCCCCACTATTTCTAAACAACTGTTCTGATATCAATATAAGAACAGATCACTCAAATTAATAAAGTTCTCTTGGGCGAAAATTTAGTCCAAAAATGCATAACAAACTACATTACATATGTAGTACGCCAATGATACATGGGGGGGCTGACAAATATTTTAGGCCCATTACCGAAATAAACTTTTATATACCCTTGCACAGATTGAAAAAGGAGGTTAGGGAAAAAATTGACACCCTTTATAAAATTATGTCAATTTAAAATTAGGAGTGATCCACCTCGATTTTCGAGTTTTCCTTTTAAATTCTGGAGTTTACATGGACAGTTCCTTCTATACTTTAACCCAAAGGATCTAAAAATGGGCTAAAACAGTAATTTAAACTTTAAATTTCTAAAATTTAAAAAAAGAAAACTTAAGAAAACATGAAAGGTAAAACTAGAAAAATTAAGGAATAACTCCTCCCGAAACAAAAGTCTTAACAGATCCTTAGACCTGAGGGTCCTATGGGTTTTGTCCCCTATTCAAACAGTTGAACTAACGCCAATGATACCTCCTGAAAACCCCTTGCCCCCCCTGAAAAAGTGGGCGCCCCACCAAAGGGAAATTCCTGGCTACGGGCCTGAGTTTCCATCTCCTAAAACAATCACATTATTCATAAAAAATAAAAAGATAATATTGATAAAAAAAACCTTAAAATTAAAATGGGAATTTTTCCAATACTAAAAAATATGAGGACTTTTCTGCTAGAAAATATTTTATTTTTTCAGTTTTGAACACATCACACTCATTCTAGCTTTTATGGTTCTCATAGCTTTTATGGTTCTATCAAATCATCAAATCAAAATATCAACACAAAACGACAAAACAAATTAAACTGATCGGCAATATGGCGGACTATGCACCACGCAGGGGATTGTGGGACACGAAAGGCATCATGGGAAAGGTGGGTAGGAAGGAATTAGAATTACACGGGAATCGAGCTGGGTTGAATTCGACCCGGGATATTCTTATCTTTTTCCCCATGTTGGGAATGCTGGGTAGAAAAGGTGGGTTCAACCAAGACCCTCTATATACATGGCCACCCAACTCCAGACGATGACGTCAAACGTGAGTGAAAATTGCCATGTTAAGTCTATGGAGTGACGTCAAAGATGAGTGAAAGTTATGACGTTGCACGGCCGAGTTGGGAGGCCTTTGAGGGTCTTGGTTCAACTCGCCTTTTTCCCGGGTAATTGGTTCATGTAAACGGCACTAATGAAATAGGTTTGTTTTAATAAAAAACCTATTCTTAACTTAATTAAAGTAAAAAATAAAGTTATATATCGTTTCTTTGACCCAAAAAATACCATACATGATGTATTGCATGCGATATTTTTATTTTCAAAAGTATTGATTTCAATGGAGCCCATTTTGGACGCCATCTTGATTTATAAAAAATGCTCAATATTTGCAGAGTAGCATAAATCGGTTCGGAAATCTACGCCATCAACTCTACCAGAAACCGTCATAAAATTCCGTACACACTCCAATGTCCAATGCACACTTTTTGTGTTGGGTTGGCACCTTGGCACCCTGACAAAAATATTTTAGTTCTGGTTTTGGTTATAGGTGGGCAATTAAAAATACTTTTCTGTATGATATAGCCTCTGTGACATTGGCTAAATTAAATTACCTTCTCAAATCTGGCAACAAAACTTTAACGACTAGTAAAAAACATGGCGGTTTTGTGTGTTGATATTTTTATTGTGCTAAAAAAGTTGGTTTTTAATTGGATTCTTTAACAATGAGAGAAAATAACCATCTTATATCTAGTTCTGATAACATTACTTTAGTTTCGAATACATTAGAGATGTTATGATCTTTGGTCCAGTGCCACAAAATTTTTTATGATTTATATGTACTCCGAGTGACAAGGTGCAATTAACATGTTTCCTATTAAATTTAGGAAAATCAAATCATCGTTTTCTCTATTTTATTTATTGATTGTATTACATATTCATCCTCATCGATGTAAAAATGCTAGCTCCAATCACTCACCTTCACAAGCATTGCTTACTTACGAAAAGGACTCTGAAGAACTGTCAAATCAAAAACAATATGTTGTTACCCTCAATGCTAAAGTTCTAGCCCATGAGCGGGAGAGATTAGAAAAGACATTTCAACAAAATTTATTCAGTTCACTTAACAGTAAACAATTTTCTTTTGGTAAAGGTGGTTACTTTTTAAGTCCTGGAAACTCTATAGGTTCATACTTGCGAAGAATCAGCAATGAAGAACTTTGTGTCACCAAGATGCAGGTATATAATGTAAAAGTTTTCAAATTATTCTGTTAAAATGTAACAAGCTTTTTAAAATCTTGCTTCATAGGAACTACTCGTATATTAAGTGTTCATTCAAGTCTAGATCCTCAAGTGTAGAGAGAGTAGGTACTGCTAATGGGAAAATTTAAAATATATTTATAGTTCTGGCTTGTGAGAAATGGATTTGAAGGGATAATGTGTGGTATAACAGCACTAATGTTCTTGTCCCATGATTCCACTTGGGAAGGGCATATTAGGACTGATCTTGTGGGCCTAATGTATTTGTCTACTTAATGTCTGTGAAAACGTAAGTAGTCTTTGAAGAGGTATGTGGACAGGTTTCAATCTAGTCGAATATTGGGGGCCTTTCACAGAATTCAAATTGAGCTTTAAAATTATTAGCAATATATTGTTAATTTTTATTACTTCTGCACCGATCTACTAGCTACCACAACTTCAATTTTTCATATAAATGGACCCAAAATATAACACCTGGATCGATAAAATGCTGAAGATAAAAAAGCTTGTGTTTTTCCATTCAGTTGTGGGATAACAAAGATTTCTTTAAATAATTTTCTGTAAAATTTAGGCATTGCTACATTAACACAATTCCTTATATAATCTATACTCTATTCATTTAGAATTGGCGCTTGAGAAATAGTGCTTTCCCCCATGCTAGAAGAGTAACTATAGTTACGCTCTTCGAGCAGCCAATAGTAAGCCTTCTTCGTCACTTAGACGAGGATAGTTTCTATGGTTACTACCGATCGGTGGTGGGGGAAGGAAATATTTTCAAGCACCAGTTCAAAATGAACAGAGTATAGCTCTTGGAAGAAATGTATATTAGGGTGGAGCGAAAAACTTTTTTTTGGAAATTGAAAACGCCTGAGGTAGCAATAGGTGCCATTTACGATAAAACTTAAAAATTCAAAACTTGAGTTCGATCAATTAATATCTTCAGGTTCCACATTGACGTTAAAGTTTCGAAGTTTCATCAAATTTTACGTAAAAATGGTTATAAATGATTTCCTCACAATTTTAGCTCCATTTTCAAACCATAGTTGGTTATGTTTATGTTCTTAGGATGTCAAAGAACATTTTAAGACCTCCCATGGACCTGAATTGGCGGGAATTTCCAATTTTTCAAGCCCGAAATAAGGGCGCATGCCATTAAATTAGGCTAGCGACCGAAAAACAAATTTTGGAATATCGGTGCCATATAGAGCTCAAAAGTTGCGTTTTACCCTCCCCATTCGTAGAAAAATAATAAAAAAAATCTTAAAAAATAATTTAGGGGTGTTTAGGCCCTAGAATGTGAAAAAATGGATATTTTGCATAGCGTATAATGGGAAAAGTCTTAATCAATTAAATTCAAGTTTTAAATGTAATAGAAACTTATAGTTTCCTTTATTTGGTGTCTTCATAGTCAAAAAAATAATTTACAAGGGTATTGCGCTGTGATTTGCGCTAAGCAGTTCAGGCATACAGCTCTGAATCGCCAAATGAGAGAAAAATTCCTTTATATACTTATTTATATTTACTTTTTCAGATAAGAGCATTAAAATTACTTATAGTATACCCTAAATTTTCCCTAACTATATCTTACGCAAACAATCTTTTATTTGATAGTTCTTCCCCTTAAATTTGAAGATTTGTTATAAAAAGTGGTAGTTCAGGTTTAAGTTTGGAATAAAATGCCTAAGTGCAATATAACGTTTTTTTTGTCTGTTTTCGGTAAAAATATCGACCTTAGTGTTTTAGAAGCATTTTATGTAACACGAATGTGTATTAGACAAAATAAAATATTTTAACTTAAAGTTTATAAATTTAGGGGTTTTAAAGCTTTTTCATCCTAATTTGCAATTTAAGGCTGTAATGTAAGACTCAAAAGTATTATTGACTATGAAGACACCAAATTAAGGCAACTATAAGTTTCTGTTACATTTAAAACTTGAATTTGATTGATTAAGACTTTTCCCATTATACGCTATGCAAAAGATCCATTTTTTCACATTCTAGGGCCAAAACACCCCTAAATTTTTTTTAAGAATTTTTTTATTATTTTTCTACGAATGGGGAGGGTAAAACGCAACTTTTGAGCTCTATATGGCACCGAAATTCCAAAATATGTTTTTAGGTCGCTAGCCAATTTTAATGGCATGCGCCCTTATTTAGGGCTTAAAAAATTGGAAATTCACGCCAATTCAGGTCCATGGGAGGTCTTAAAATGTTCTTTGACATCCTAAGAACATAAACTTAACCAACTATGGTTTGAAAATGGAGCTGAAATTGTGAGGAAATCATTTATAACCATTTTTACGTAAAATTTGATGAAACTTTGAAACTTTAACGTGAATGTGGAACCTGAAGATATTAATTGATCGAACTCAAGTTTTGAATTTTTAAGTTTTATCGTAAATGGCACCTATTGCCACCTCAGGCGTTTTCAATTTCCAAAGTTAGTCTTTTTTGGCTAGTTTCGCTCCACCCTTATGTATATAGTTTATTTTTACAATCGGGTATTACTTAGTAACTCATAAAAAGTTAATTAAATCTGCTTTCTATTGTTAAACCAAAAAATTATACATTTTTCTCAATTTTTAAGGTTTTTTTAGTGTACACTTTGAGTACAGTATCTGAGTAATATGTTGATTTCTTTTATATAATTGTTTTAAATGTTTTTTGTGCTTATTTTTAAGGCCATCTATGACACTTTACCTACTGTTGAAGTTATTGAAAACTTACAAGAAATTAAGGATGAGGTATTTATTATCTTTGCATAACACAGTATCTTAGTGTAGAATCTATTATTTTATTGTAATTCCATAATAATCTAATTATATTTTCTATGATTATAAATATTTACTTAATAAGGAAGTTGCATGTGTCAGATTTTCAAAAACAAACAAGTGTTCCGTATGGTTTTTTGTATGGTAAAATGAAATATCTAGTCAGTTTTTCAAAAAAATGTACAGGTAATTAAATATTTTAATTTAAAAGTCGAGAAAAAAACACGTGACTGAAAACGTTCATCAACTCCATTGCTTTACAACAATGTTTAATATAAGATGATGTCACATCAAAACTCTTGGCGTTTTCGTGCGCTTTTAAAAAGGGGATTTTTGTTAATTTTTTTGACAATCAAAGAATTTCTCGATCGGCCTCAAATTTTGGGTAGTTGCTTATTTTTGCAAGAGGAATCGATTAAAAAATATTAAAAAATCATGCAACTTCCTCATTGTCGTTTGTAGTTTAATCCCATAACATTACTTAGTGCTTCAATAATTAATCTAATCTGTTAAAAAACTGCTGTAAATTTAGCAGTTTTATGTCAATTTTTATTAACATTTGAGTGTACGAAATTGCATATCATGTATTTATATCATTATATGTTATTATATGTCATATGTTCACTTTATCTTTCAGATAAGTTACAGATTAAGTAGAAAAGTAAAGGAATATTTATCTGTTGTTGAAAAGAATAAACAACATGTTGAAAGTGTACTGGATACACAAAAGTTCCGTTTTGATCATACTGATATTGCTTGTTGTCAAATAGATCCAGAAACTTTGAGGTAAGGAAATTTCATTTAACTTTTTTACCACCTATACTAGAGTGATATTTTATTTTCTAGCATTCCAGCTGGTATACCAGCTAGTAAATTATAGTTATGAGAGATATGCGAGTGCATTTAATTGAACTAGAAAATTCAAGAATTAATCTAAACTTATTTGCATTAAACCCGTTTGAATACATATTTTTGGGGATAACAATTATTTATTTGAAGGACATCCTTTCATTTGCTAAAAAATTTAAGAATTATAGACCACTAAAATCAAAATGCTGTAAAATTGGTATTTTGCTTTGAAAACAAATGTTTACTTAAGTTTTTTTCAATTTTTAGTTATAATGATCATTTTGGTACTGATATAACCCTTGATAGAGGTTGCATGACTTTCCCTTATCCTCATTCTCCTGGCGGATTATACATAGGAAAGAATTTCTCTGCAGGTAAGTTAATTAAGTAGTTAAGCCTTTAATTAAGTTTTTAAGCAAATTCTCTTTGTAAGATATGAAGTTTTTAAAAGATCATTAAGCTATCAAATCAGTCATTTAAATTTAATTTTATTTCAATGATCATATTTAAACCTACTTACTTTTTTTCTGTCTAGCTTTCAAGATGCATTATAAGAAAGTGCCTTCCCTTTTATGGCAGTATTTTATTTCTTTGGATGGAGCCCATTTTGAATACCCTGGTTATCACTTAGATTTTCAGGAAAATTGTGATTCTAAAACATATCGCCACAGGTAGGATTCTTTAGTTAAGTGGTTCTCAATAGTTGGACCCTGGACCCCTAGTGTCCATGGAATTTTTTACAATATGATGCTCATTTATGATCATCCAATAGAAGCAGTTAGGAAAACAGCTATCTTCCAGGGGAATTTCACAGCAGAAATTTTATTGCAGTTCCCAAAACAACAAAAATTACCTTTTTTACACTACTGCTTACACTCAGGTACGGATATTTATAGTGGGGGTGTCCATAGAGCTTTCAAGAAGCTAAAAAAAGGGTCAGTGAGTCCAGACTAATTGAGAATCATAGCTTTCATACATGTGATTCTTCCGCCAATTGGCAGAAATCCGCCAATTTGCTTAGCAAAATTAAAATCCAACAATTCAATTTGCAGTATTGAAGTTCCACTTTCTTATTTTCCAATCGTGTTTTTACTGTAAATTCTAGCCGCGAGTGTTGTACAGTAATAAGTTTAAAGTGAAATCGAAATAATATGAAAACTAGTTGATTTAAGCTAAAAAATATGACTAGCATATTGAATTGTAGATCTCGGGAAGTAGAAGCCAATTGACCCCCTCTTAAAATGAAGGAAAATTTAGGTGTCATCTAATTTTTTTTAATATTTTCCGCCAATTTATTGTAAGTGATCACATGTATGAACTTTAATTGTTACCCCTTGCATCATTATTGAAATAAAATGTGAATCAGTTATTTATCCATTGCTTTCTCTTTTACAGACATGTTTATATTGATACCATGGAATCAAAAACAAAGCATGTTATCATTGTGATTGACCAGGGCAAGTCTCTAAGTCTGTTTCAGTTTGGAAGTGCCAAAATAATTGGGAAATACATTCTAGGTTTGCTGTCTTCCCAAGATAAAGTAAGAATTGAATATTTTCCTTTTTTCTGATTACTACTATTTAGGTTAACTTTATTGAAAATTCTGTAAAACACAAGTTTTCCTTTAGATCAGTGGTTCCCAAAGTGGTCCATATGGACCCCCAGTGGTCCACAGCAACTTCCAGGGGGTCCACGGGCATGAAAATGAAAATTGGGGGTCCACAGGAACTTCTAAGGGTCCACAGCGACTTTCAGAGGTTTACGGGAAAATTTCATTAAAATGGAAAACTTAGATAAGTTTCAAAAATTTTGTCTTTTTCATAATCAAATTTTAGTATAATATGAAAAGTTGGTTATCACAGAGTCCTCGCAACGCCAGCAGGGGCGATGGAATCATTTCTCTTTTATCGCGGTTAAGAGCCCCCGACCACCCGCGCATAATTCAATTTCATAAATTAAAACTCAATTTCCGTAATGTATAATTTGACTTCTTTTTATAGTTGAACTTAATTAAATATTGTTTGTTAACATGCATGAATTAATTGTGATTATTTCTGAAATTTTATGATTGGGTGAATGAATAACTCACTCATAAACCATTAACTTTGACAAGCTTGCGACCAAAAGTTTTATTGTTAGAGCTAAAAGTTTTTGTGCCTTGAATTGTAATGATATTAAAAGTTTAGATTTGTTTTTATTTCAAACGTTTTAAATGTTTGATTGTTATTATTTCCTTAAAAATATCGTGCGAAGACGAAAATAAAAAAAGTTTTTTTAACTTTGTAAAAGTGTGAAATCAAATGCTTATCAATGCACGAAAAAACCCTTGAACCAAGTTACAAAATTTTTGCGTGGTTTAGAAATTTATATCAAAAACATAATATTTTTAGCTACTTTTTGAACGGTCCCTTAGACAGGGGGTCCACGGGGTACGAAAAATGTCGTCAGGGGGTCCATGGGCCAAAAAAGTTTGGGAACCCCTGCTTTAGATACTTCACTTGGCTTATTGGTAATGTGTTCTTTTTATTTTTAGGTTTTTATTTTTGGTCTTGCCTCTGACATTCAACAAGCTCAAGGAAACAACTGCTCACATGAAAACTTTCTGTATGCCACTAGCGAGACAAAGTTAGAGTTGATGAGATTTTTTGATAATCTCACTCGCAAACCTAGTGAGTACTTGATCTGTCTTATAAGCAGAAATTATTCAGATTGTTTTGTTTTAAAATTATCACTAATTGTGCATATTTTTTACAGATTCAACCGATCATGTTTTAGGATTTCATAAAATTTATGACTTAATACACAACATTGATAAGAAGAGTAATTCTACCAACAGTGAGTTCCTTTGTTCTGATATACTGTTGTTTTACAAAACTAAAAACTATCCCCTAAATTTATTCTCAAAGGTGCCTAAAATAAGTATATTTGCATTTTATATCATTTTATTTCTAGCTCTGTATGCTTTTAAGCATTAATTTAAGCATTGTTGAAATGGCCTGCTGCTAAATTCATAAGAACCCCTATTAAACAGTTTTTATAAATCTAATTATTTATATTTCTTCATTCCAGATGAAATTCTTGTGGCTTACATTAGTCGAGGTTTGCTATCATCTTTGACAGACGCCAAACAAGTTTTAGAAATAATCTCTGAAGGCAATCAGAAAACTAAAAGCTATATTGTCATCAACACTTATGCCTTAATTGATGGTAAAACTGCTTGACTCTTTTCTGCTTCATTTCAGAAATCTTTATTTTAAACAGCTTATCTGTTTTTGTAACATCTTTTAAGGTATCATCCTGCTTTAGATGTTTTCAGATTTATTACATTGTTGCATAAATTTGATTTGTTTGTTTTTCATTCTGCATGTTTTGTTGCTGGAAATTATCCTAGCATTGTCTAGTATATTAATGAGATTACATACATTCAATCTTGACTTTCTTTTCACATTGTTATTTCTTTTATAGATGAAAAGGTTGTTTTGTATGAAAAAGACTTCCTGTTTGATATTTCACAACAAAACTTCAAAAAGTACAACATTCATCACAAAACCTCTAGAAAGCCTCAGGTTTGTAAATTTAGTTTCGTTAATTTGTTATGAGGTTATTCTATGTTCGATGAAAATATACATTCTGAAATTTTCCTATTTAATTGAAGGTGTAATTAATTCTGTGTACTTACTGTTAGTTTCCAACGTCTTCTTTTGGGTAAAAGTTTAGTTCCTTTTTAGGAACCTTATGGTTCTTATGTATTATTCTGTCAACTCTCATTTTAGTGGCATAATTTATGAGATTCGACTAAACTTTTTTGTATTCAGCAGAACGGTTGATGAGCTAATACAACCCACCTTACTTTCACTACACAATTTTTTGAAAACTAACAATTAATTTTTTCTACATTAGGTTAAAATGCTAGCTTTGAAAATTAAATGTTTTGGTGCAAGAAAACGTTACATTTATAACTTACAATTCAAAAACTTTAAGCAAGCTAACACATTTATAAGAGAAATGAAGGCCCAGCTTCGATAAGAGTCGACCAGCCGCCATGTTTACCCACAGCTCAAATAATGACACACAACCATATAGATATAATTTGAGCTGTAGGTAAACATGGCAGCTGGTCGACTGAATTGTGCCGTAATGAATTAAGTTTTAACTAAATAAATATGTGACTTTTCTTTCTTAATATTGGTTTTATACTTTACAGAAAGGTGCCATGATAGCCATCAATACTACTAAGGATATTGCCCTAACTATTGGAGATATATATGAAAACTTTCCACAGCACATGTCTACCAAATCAGTATTTTCTCTTCCTTACTATGATGCAGTCAGCAAAGGTATTTTGATTCTTCCGCAACTAGAAAATCAGGGATAATACATATTTATTTGTAAATTAATGTTACATTAGATCACCTTTTTTTCAAGGATTGGTTCTCAGTATTTCTCAACAAGTCTTCCACAAGGGCTCTATTGCAGGAGTAACAGGGGTTGATATTTCATTAACTGATCTTTCTGAAGATATATCTTACTTCAGGAACTCTGATTCTTTATATGTTTTTCTCATCGATGAATCAGGTAAGTCAAAGTGTTATAGTTTTGTATTTCAATAAGAATCCCTTTCGTGTTTGAGGGGCCATTCAAACATTACATAAGGGACCATTCATTAGTTACGTAAGGATGATTTTGGCAATTTTTGACCCCCCTCTCCCCATGTAAGGATACGTAAGATTTTTCAAACCCCTCCCCTCCCTATTATTATGTAAGATTCCATTTCGTTTTTCAAAATACTAAAATGTTAGAAAGGATCAGTTACACTAAAACTCTCAGTTTGACGTAAATCAAAAGATTTTTATTTTTCAACAGATAAGTTAATATTCTTGCTGTCAACTAAATATTACCATTATATTACTATCTCTAATCTCTCTGGAATTTGTTAACATTAACTTGGAAAATCTTACATAAGAATTGGTTTTACCCCCCCACCCCCAAGTGAGGGTATGTAGAGATTTTTTCACCCCCCCTCCCCCTCGGGACCCTTACGTAATTAATGAATGGCACCTAAAAGGCAAAAGCGTGGTTGTTGGGGGGTTTTTTCGCACACTTTATTTTTTGTAATATTTTGTCATTTGCTTTAATTACAGAAATTAAATTTTCATTTTTTGTGTTCTTAAGTTCTAAGTTTTTAATGATAGATCCTTATGAAAAGTTAAGTACAAAAAAGGTGGGTAGCAGTGCTCGCCTAATCATAGGGGTTAAGAATCTTATTTTTGGTGATAAGGGGGAAGTGGTTAAAAATCGCCAAAAATATGCATTTTTTATTTTTGAATGACCCCTATATTATATTTTTTAACTGAAGAATATTATTAATTTTTTTAAAAAAGGGCTAATCGGACCTGGAAAAAGTGCTCGAACCTACGAACCTGGTTCGGGGGAAGTCCCTACCAGTTCCATAGGAGCAATACATAAGGTTTGGGGAAATTTTATTAGGTTCGGGGGAAGGTAACCATTTTTTCCAGGTCCGGGGCTAATAGGCCTATGCCAGATAGTTTTAGCATTTATGCTTAAAAAAGTTTTTGTTTATCCTGTCTTAATAGTTCTTTTCTGCCAGGAGCCTATTTTTGTGAAATTAAGCTCACAAATTTGCAATATTGTGAAAAATAGTGTCCATTTACTTTGTGTAGGGTCCGTTTTTAAGGTTAAGTATGTTGTGAAGGGTCCGTTCTTAAGATAAAATGTTTTGTAAAGGATCCATTTTCTTAATGAGACATTTTGTGAAGGGTCTGAAAACAGACCCAAATTTCTTCTAAACAGACCCTGAAGAACCTTAAATAATCTTCACAAAAAGTTGTTTTCATTTTATGCTAGTGCTGCTAGCCTTCTCTAATCTTATTTCTTGCAAAACTCCTTAAGATACTCTTCAATGACTTTCTGCTGTCATTTTAAATTTGCTGGGCAACATCTTTAAAAATGCAGCTCTAAATCACTTTTATAAATAAAAAATAAGGTAATTAAGTTTTCAATTTTTCTGGGCACATTTAATAAACACAATAAAAATACTTTTTGTTGAACATTTTGTATGAACTTAAATTACAAGCAGAAAGCTTAAAAATACATATTGAAACAATTATTTTTTATAAATATTAAATAATATGTTTTTCCTTTTTTAGGTATAGCTTTAACTCATCCATCCTTCAACCACCCTACATATGCAACTTGGCACCACTTGGATACCCATATATGGCATTTAGAAGATAAGCCAGGATTTCATTTCTATTGCAAGACCATTTTAAAGTATGTGTGGTTTCAATACACTCTTTAAATGTCTTCATTTGATTGAAAAATGCTATAAGATTAAGGATAGTGTTTCTGAAAGTACTCTTTAGCTTTTATATTTATTACAGATCAGTATGCCAGATTCATTTTACTTGTTTAGCTTCTGAAACTATAATTAGTTGTCTTTAGAATTTTTATTCATATTGCCAAGTGTTTAAAATCCCACTTAAAATCAGGGTTGGAAAAACACATGTTTTTTAAACAAAAAACATGTTTTATTTGGGTTTTTTTACCCTTGACAAAGAAATGCTAAAAAATCCATTATTTTTTTAATTTAAATTTGATTTTTCAAATTGAAATTAGATTAATAAAGCTATACTTCTAAATACACCCCAAACAGTTCGTTCTTTTAAATGGTTTTTGTAAGTTTTCTTCACAAGCATCATGCTCTTTATCAAGCAATGTACTGCCTATGTATGTCATGGTGATTTGGTGGTTTGTACCCAAGCCTTATACTTGACACCATCTTTTTAAGTTCTATGTGATCCATACAGGAAAATAGTTTGTTGCCTAAATAAAGGGTGCAACTTGCTAAAAAATACATGTGTTTTAAACAATGTTTTTTGCTTTATTTAAAACAAAGTGTTTTAAACGTAACAACCCTGCTTGAAACTGATTTTTTTCCACATTTCCTCTAAAATTTGCTTAGCTTCTTATCCAAAGTGCTATCCTTAGTTATTTATGGTCAATTCCATTTTGTGACAGACATGACTTAGGACAACATTTTGGCTTCAAATAAGTACTTAATATTAACTTATCTTATTTTTTTGGTGTGCTGGTGCATATACATGAAAGGTTCCTGAATGGCAAAAAATAATTATTCTGAATGAAAACACTTTTAGTTTATGAGAGAAAAATATGCCGTGACAGACATGACACGAAAAGGACACGAGTTTGAGAGACCCTTAATTATTTTGCTCAGATTTGGCATGTATTTCATGTCCAAAGAATTTTTTACAACTTTATATAAAGGTGAAGTTCAGTAAAAAACACTGAAAATTCCAAATTTTATGGAAGATTTTTCTATAATAATTTTTAAAATTGTGACAGACATGACAAATACATCGATATTTCATTTTCAATTTTAGTCAAAGTAATTAACTGTAAAAACTATATGAACTCAAAATATTTTGTTATTTTTTTAAATTTTGTCAGTGTCTATGGGTTAGAACCAAAAACACTTATTTAAATGAAATTTTAAAAACATTCTCATGTCCACTTTTGCGTGGAATTGACCTTATACCTCTTATAACATCCCAACTCTCCCACAAGTGTGAAATTTTCTTTTAAGTTATGGCATTTTATTTGATGGTCCATTTATTTTCTAAGAAGACGCCAAAAGCTGGCCCAGTTGGAAATTTGTATTTAATCTTTCAGAATAAGCCTTGGAAGTCATTCAAAGAAACATCCTGAATAATTTAAATTATAAATGAATGATTCAGAACAATTTAACACCATATATCCTGTTGTTCCCAATTGGCTAAAAACCTTTTCTCTCTCGTTAACTTTTCCAGAGAACCAAGTGGACAACTTGCCTTGTCATTCAAAGTTCAAAAAGTGGATAGTGATGAATATGAAAATAAGGTTGCAGTATACAGCTGGAAGAAGGTAATTATTTTACATGAATTATTTTTAGGGATGATTGTGTTTTTGGAATACCCTAGACTAGATTTTCATCTTTTATGGATATCATACTCTCCCTTCTTATAATCAGTTTTATATTAATTATTTATCATTTTCCAGAATTAACCAATGTTTGAAGCGATTTTCCCTTCTGATTACAATACTAATATACAGTAAAGCACAGTTTATACGTTTCTCCTTTATACGACTTTTCTATCATGTGTCATTTTCTCAAGTCCCAATTCATTCCTATTCATTTTCATGCAAAAAAATTTTTTATATGATGCACAATAACAGTTGTAGGTCGTTACCCACTGTCTTAAAATTCGAAAACATTCTGTATCAGTTGGGAATATTCAGTTCAGTTCATCCTGGGGGAAATTTTCCCAGATTGAAGGTCAAATAAAGGATGTGTGGATGGTTGAAGGACTGCATTCCTTGGCTGTTGTGAAGCTGTAAGAGCTTATTTTCTTTGTCAGAACACTAGTGATAAAACATTTCATGAACTTAATTCGATATATAACGCTGTAATTCACAGTAGGGATTGTCGTTTTAGGGCATTTTGGTCATCCCGGGATTTCAGTATAAAATTCAACATCATCCTGGGAAATCCCGAAAATTTAATTAATGCCAGAATTTCACGAAAAAAAATAATTTTTAGGCAGTAAAATCAAAACTTGCATAAAGATGAAATTAGGGAGAAATTATTAATTTTTAATGCTACAATTTTTCAGTTCTAGGCTCATTATAATAGTACACACATATATCCCATAAAACCTTATGAAATGACACGAGCTTAATAATTTAAATTTGTTTTAAAAATACTCAAGTTAGAAGTGTACTTACCCTAAAAATGCTTTTGAATTCCCTTTATACATATGTATTGCAATACTCGGCTTCTCAATGGAATGTATGTTTTTAAAATGACGGCGCAAACCACTCGTGGAACCTCCTTTACACTTAATTATCAAAGAACACTTTTTGCATTTTGCTTCAGAGTTCGGTCTTTTTATGAAGTGCTCCCATGCAAACTTACTAGCTTTTTCTGACATAATACAAAATAATATAATCTCTTTAAAAGCTGATGACTTATTGAGATCAGGAGTACTTTATTCATCCCGGAATAAGGTTCAAACTATCCTCATAAATAATTATTCATCACATAAAGATTATGAGTTTCTTACATATCTGTTAGAATTACAATCAGATCAGCTTTGCGTTGGAAAATGGCCTCCTGCTGGGAGTAATTAGGATTTGTATCTCTTATCACTAACATACTAAAGAATTAAATTCGTTGATGAGTAACCCGAGTTTAACCATTTATGCCAAAATGCAAGCATTGTATGTTTTATACAAATCCGCAAGTTCCTTGTTTATTGCTTTGTAGCTATTAAGTTCTAGGAGTGGGAGCTAATTTAATTCAGCAGATGATTGATTTAAACCACCTCACTTCCATTAATTTATAAGTGTCTTCCAAGGAAAGGAAATATTTGTTCATGCCATCAGAAATGATTTTCAAGCGTTATTTAGCAGCATTAAAGAAATTTAAAACTTTGAGGGAATCCCGGGACGTGTCCCGGCTTAAAAATTCTACGGGATCCCGGGAAACAATCCCTAATTCACAGTCAAAGACAATCTTCATGTCAAATGACAATAAAGGGTTTTTTTTTTCAAAAAAATCTAATAAATTGGAGATAGGATATCCATATACAATGCAATGTATTCAGTAGGTTTACGATGGGCAATATAGCACTCAAGGCGTGAAAAATAAAATAAATATTTAATATAAACTTAAAAGGTGTGGTTTGTTTCATTTTATGAAATGTTATATGTTTTATATATCTTAAAGATATATCTGTATTTATAAAAATCAATGTTTGTCTGTATGTCTGTCTAGTGAGTCAGCGCTAGTGTTTTATGTATCTGAAAATTTAATCAGTATTAGTTTAAAAACTGTTAGGAATTTTTCCTTTAGAAAAACCTCAAATTTATTTCACTTACGTAAATCTTCATCAGGAGCATTAGAAACCTAATAATCAAAGATGTTTTCAATTATATGTCGTTTTATGTCAGTCCCTTGAAAGACGTATAAATGGTGCTTTACTGTATTTCATTTATAGACAACTGAACTAGATTGTCTTTTTCGAAACTCACAGAAATTAATTGATCATACATCTAAACTCGCTTTATGTTTGCATAACCTGAAAAGGCAACAAAAAATTGTCTCTTGCAGGTTGAAGGCACTCCATATATTGTTTGTGTAGTAGCCATTGAACCTCAAAAACCTGTCAAAGTTTTGAAGGATTTCATTTACTCTGGAAATGGAGAATTTTCCTACCATCGAATAGATTTACTCCCTGCCCTAACTGCCTGCAGGCACATGAAACAATTATCTTCACTGGGTAAGAAATAGTTACTTTAAACTTGATATTTAAATATAATGGTTTAATAGTTGAAAATCTTTTAAAAGTGGAAGTTCAAAACTGTAGATATAGTCATAAAATCTACATGCATTTAAGTTAGTTATATTTAAGCTAAAACTATTGTGTCAGTTAAACTTAACTAAATTTTTTGATAAAATTGTTATTATTTCAGGATCGAGTGCAATATTTTTCTCTGCTTCTTGCTTTCATTCGCCATATAAGTACTTAAGAGAAGAAGAATCTTCACAAACCATCTTAAATTATATGGCCTTTTTGAAAGATCCTAAAAATGTTGTTTCCAATCCTGGACTGAAGGTATTTTTCAAAACTTTTCTTTTTAATTTATAACTTTACTAAAACTACTTTTAAAAATTTATATATTCTAATCCAATTTTCATTGTTTTCAGGCTGCTGTTCGTAATGAAGTCCTTGCATTATCTCAAATCACTTCTGCATGGAAGGTAGCTGCTGAAGATGAAGAGTTTTCCAATTACATTGTCAGAAGGTATTTTTGAAATGAAAAAATATTCCTCCTAGGTTTTATTTTAATATGAAATCTTTAAGAGTCAAGGTTCTGTTTCAGTTTATGGGCTTATTTATTATGTTATGCTTTTATTTTGAAACATTTTTTAATTACAAAAAGTTATTGATTTGCTATTTTATCTGTAACTTAGATTTATTGCTACTCACAATGGAGTCTTCCAAGTTTATCCTGCTACTTTGATGGACAAATCTTACGACCCTACTCGGCGAGAGTGGTATATAAGAGCTTTAGAGCATCCCGGGAAAATAGTGCTGACTGCTCCTTATTTGGATATTGGGGGAGCTGGCTATGTCATCACATTAAGTCATACAGTGTTTGAGGGAAAGTGAGTTGTTTTCCAATTATTTAATGATACTTGATAGATTGGTATTAGTTTCATACTCTGTTAAAACTTACCATTATGTGTAATGTATCTTGAAAGAAAGCTCTTGTTTTTTGTAGGTCAAAATAATTTTACTGGGTAACTGCATGAAATTGTCTTATTTGTATCATTTAACTTCAAATTATATTAAATACACGGTTCTGCGGAACCTTGAGGTTCCATGAAGTATATTCAAGAGTTTCGGAAGCAAATAGTAGGGCGCCATTTAACTCCACAAATAAGTACTGTAATATTTTTTGCATGCTACAATTCAAAAAATTTTCTGGGTAGGACCCCCGTCCCCCATCATTTACCTAGTGCTTATGGCACGGCATAGTTGAAATCGTCTTTTTAAAGGTTTAAGAGGAACTTTCTGAAATCAGGGGGTAGAGTTAATGAAAATCCCCAAAAATTTTCTGGGAGAGTATCTCCAAGGAAAAAACTGTATTTTGCAACAAAATTTAAAAATCCTAAGCCAAAATCCTTGTTCTACAGTTTTGCAATTAATTCAGTATTGGCATTTTCTTTTGAGAATTTTTTCATTTTGTAGGTAGTAATTAATAATAAATTAATTTTGTTTGGGTAGTATCCCTTTAGTTTGTATTTGTTTTAAAAGGACGACTTATGAGATAGTTATTTCCTATTGTTATTAAAATATTGTAATACGATATTATCAGGGGTTCAGTAAAACTTGAACATTGCCACAAGGGTTCCGTGAGGGTGAAAAGGTTGGGAAACGCTGAAATACACAATATGCATTGTCCGCTTGTCGAATTCTATGTCAAAGTTCTCCTTATATTATTATAATCATTTTAACTCCTGCTTAAAATTATTCCGTAGGCCTACTGCTATGCACAGTTTTGATGATAATGTGGTTGCAGTAATGGGACTTGACTTCACATTCGGTTACTTTTATAAGCTTCTTCTTGACAAAATACCTGTGTGCAAAGAGGACCACATGATGTAAGTAATCTGGATACTTGCGTTTAAGGATTCTAATTTCTCTCTAGAAATAGTCAGTCATTGGATTCTAAAAAATTTTATAGTGTGGGCTAACATATCCTTTGATGTTTACTATGCATTTTTTTTCAGCTGCTTTTTGCTGGATGACAAAGGTTATCTTGTTTCACACCCAGATCTGATCGACCCCAGTGGACGTGGTCCTGTTGAACAACAGCACATTATTCACAAAGTTAGTACCACCTCATCAAAATGATAGTAACAAATCAATTTTTGCAATTATTTTTAAATGCCTTTTTCTTTTACCGTTTCTCTAGGAACCATTGGTTGCGAATGACCTCTTGAATCATAGAGAGTTTGTTACTAAGAAAGTTTGTGCTAGTTACAGTGATCGCACTATTCAAAGATACTACCAGGTGGGTAATGTGCTTGCTATTATTCTGGCATCATATAATGCAGTTAAATTAACTAAATAAAAAGCCACTAGAACATGCTTGTCTAAAGTGCAGCCAGCCTTTAAAATGCTGCCCAAACGCAAATTATGAAAATATTTAAATTTGCACATTTTTATTTTAAAAAAATAAATGTTTGCAATATTTTTCATATAAATCGATTCGAACTGAAATAAAAATATTTATGGAAACAAAAGGGAAGCCCCCTGTAACTGAATTTAAAGACGAAGATTGGGTTTTAGATTTAGCTTTTTTAGTAGACTTAACAGCACATTTAAATGGTTTAAATTTGAGACTTCAAGGGGAAAAATGTATTAACGATATGTTCCAGAAACCAGACAATAACAGTGTTTGAAAGAAAGGTGACATTTTGGCACAATCAAATAAAAGTAAAATATTTGACACATTTCAGTACTTTGGCTGCACATAAGCCTGTGAATTGCACAAAATATATGCTGCATTAATTTGTGGTTTAATTCAAGAGTTGGAAAGAATATTTCAAGATTTTCAAAAAAATGATCTAGAAGATAAGTTACCTTCAAATAAAATGCATTGAACTGCAAAGTGACATTCAATTGAAAGAAAAATTTGCGAATATTTCTTTACTGGAGATTTATAAAGATTACCTACCCCGCGATAAATATCCTAATTTTCACCACCATGCTTTATTGTCTTCCGCTTTTGGCAGTATAAGTATAGCACCTATATTTGTGAACAAACATCTTGAAAATGCATTTAGAATTACAACCTAGTCTATTTAACCCTATATCAATTTGCTTGTTCAACAAAAGCAAATTTATCCATCTCAAATGCAAATACAAATTAAGTCGACCAACTACAGGCAAATACAAATACAAATTAAGTCGACCAACTACAGGCCCAGCAAGGTTGGTCCAGTCTTTTTAACCCAAACTACCGGAATCCTGGTCCGGTCCATTTAACTCAAACCACCCAATTCCCATAGATCTCATTAATTTGTATTATTTCTATCTTTATGAAATCCAAACTAAATTAAATGAAACTTTTACAAATTTTAATTAAATATGTACCTATACATATCTAATAAAAACTGTAAAAAATTATAATAAAAAGAAGTCAATTTATTTTAATAAAACTACATAGAGTAAATTTTATATTCAATTTGTTGAAAAAATATTGCATGTGCGGCCCAGCAAATTATTTTTTTCATTGCAATGTGGCCCTCAAACGGTCTTAGTTTAGACACCCATGCACTAGAAGATATTTTTCCAAGAGTGGGATTGGTTTATGGCCCATTTTTATTAAATTACATATCTACTAAAAGTTTGCATTAGTTACATAGTTTTTATATTGTTCCTTTTCCATACCAAACAAACCAATATTAATGTTTTTCTTTTAGCTCAATACCAGTCTGGATACAGTTTTGACTAACCTTGTTCATGGGGAACATTGCACAAAGTATCAAGTAATATTTTTTTTCATTTAGTTTGTTTTGAAAGCTTCATTTTCAAAGTAATCCATTTTTTAAATTTTCTCTTTTGCTCGACAATCATACACCATATCTGAGGGCTATATTTAGTTACAAGCTATAACAAATCTTTTATTTATAGGTCATGCACATTTATGGATCCAACCTATTTCTTGGAATCGTTAACCAAACATGTGATGGGATAACTGCATTTTGTCCTTGTAGCATGGTATGTGGATTTTTTATGTTTAGTAACTTTGTAAATTATTCTAAGTCCATCTTGAGCATATTTTTAGTGATGATTAGTCAGAGAAAAACTTTTGTTGATACAACCGCACTTCTACACATAATTAATGCAACCTAATCCTCTTTTCTGAAACAGACTGATAGACTATGTCTGAACTGTCATCGCATGGAGCCTACTGATTGTGAATGTCCCTGTGAGTGTCCATTGAAGATGGACTTATGCTCTGGAGAGTTACTTAATGACACTAATGAGTAAGTGCACTCAAAAGGCTTTTCACCTTCCTTACATTTTCTTTTTACAACCCAATTCCATTGCTTCCACTTAACTCTACAAAGATTTGGGATCATAGACTTTAGAAGAAGAATAGACGGAGTATTTGGCCAAGGTCACGGCATCAGCATCATTTCATCTGCAGCAGCAATTTCCCTGCTACACGTGCTCGGTTGTTTTGGTTTTCGTTTGTGTTATAAAATCGCCAGCGTACGCGTTCACTTGATAATCTTGCAACATATATATTTTTCTATTTTAAAGTTATTATGAAGCATTTAGAACAAAAAGTATTAATTTTTTCTAAAATCTTAACATCGCTTTAACTTTAAATAACTTCATTAACTTTTAATATAAAAATGTTTACTAACTTTGGTTAGAAGTTACTTATCTGTGTGTCATCGCGGGAATTAACACTATTATTTAAAAAATTACATTTTATTGGTAGATATTCCTATATTTTATAGGTAGATATAGATTCCCTAATAGCACTCCTGATCTTTTACTATTAAAATTACATGAATTCTGTATTTTATTTTAAAACAAAAAAGTAGTGATGATTTTACATGAATAAAATATCTATATTTTATTCAAATATTTTCGGATGTGTCTTTAAATACACAAGTATATACTATAAAGCTTTTACATAAGTAACGTAACAGCTCTTAAAAAATAAAAATAAAGGTTCTAGACTAGAGTAGGTATATAGAGCTGTGAAAGAGCCAATGCCATAAACTAGTATAATATTACATATGAACTAGTCACTTTTGTTAATTTAGTAACATTACCCAGAGTATAAATTCTTTATATTAAACAGAAACTAAAATAAATTCAAATATAAACTTTCATAGCAATTCTAAGCCATGTAAACATGAAGTTGCATTATACAATATCTGACATAAATCGTAAGCTCTACTTTCTTTAATGAAACGAATACAATTTTTACTCACACACAATAACAATAAATTAATTGAGTACTTTAACGCATTTTTGAAATATCATTATTAATTTGAATCATTACTGTTCTATTTAATCACTTTTTATAACTGAAATGTCAACAAAAGAACTTTTTTGTATCACATTGTTAAAATCCGAAACAAGTCGCAATTGGTAATTTTTTCTAAAAATAAACAGTAAATCTAAAACCAACAATTCTTTCTCACATTTAAGAATAGCAACTAAAAAATAAATATTTTCCACAATAAAGCAGTTAGACTGTTGTTCTAAAAAAACTTCCCATGACGATTAAAACAGTTTTATCGCTAATAAAATCCTTCAAAATGTATTTCAGTTGAACGGAAAGGATTAAAGAAGTCTTACATGAGCAAAGAAAATCCTTGTCCAGCTTTATTTCGCAATTATAAGCCCCCCAGTAGTATAACCATCGCGATTCCCTCCACACGCCTATGGAGAAAGTGCGATAATAGTCCCTGCTCCACGTGCTTTTTCGAGTTGAGATGTTGATTACTCCAGGTTTCAAAACAAACCAGCTTATCGCTATTGGGATTCTTATCTCTATGCTCCGTCTTTCTCTCTTCCAAGGTCTATGTTTGGGATATAGCTGATTTGAAGAGATTACCCAAGAATCTCCTTTTTTTCCAAGGCCAAGTGTAGTTTTCCTTTGCTTCTTTCTAGTGAAAAAGTAAACAAGGAACTTTTTTTTAGAAATAGAAGTTATCTTTTATTTAATGAAGTGTTTTTATTGCTTTATAAAAATTATTTATTGTATTTGGTTTTATGAACTTCAACCTTTTCATTTTTAGTATGAAAATAAATCAAACCATGGCTGTTAAAACGGCGCAAGTTCAGACTTGCGTATGCGCCAAGTTTTTAGCGTTAAAGATGACTAATATGGTAACCCTAACTAACGTAAAAGAGTCATTTGGCTTCTAAATGTGCCGCTAAACAGCCAAAAATCGCCAAGCATACGCAACTGTGAACTTGCGCCGTTAAAACATTCTTAAAATGTGAACCAATAAGTTTCAAATTGCCACATTTATTTTTTCAAAAATCCATTTGATATCTAGGTTAAAGCTTTTAATTCTTTAGCTTTTAATTATTCAAGTTATAATGTATTTATGAACTGAGTTAATATTTTTAATTTATGTGTTACTATATATTTATTTTTAATTGTGGGAAATTTTCTGCTTTCTCTGCTGAAATTTCTTTCTCCTAGAATTTTAAAGCATAGTTGTGATTTAATAAGTGATGTGTATTACTTCATCTAATTGGGGTTTTATTTCAGGTACCCCACATGTCCTCATTTTCCAGAACTGCCAAATTTACCCATAATTGACTTGAATGTTCTTGAATTATTGCAGCCTTGCTATGAGCATCACTGTTCCTCTAGACAAGATTTAAGGTATTGACAATTGATCTGGCCAACTTTCTATACAGTTATACTTAAATTTGAATTTGCAATTTCAATTTGCTCCAAATTTAATCAACACTTTGCAAAAGTGTAAGTGTTGGAGTCTTGTCTTACAAAAGTGTAAGTCTTGGCTTGGTAAGTTAAAAAATTTGTGAAACTCATATAAAGTTGCTGAATCGGACATAATTGAGTGCAAAATCTTATTTTACAGATGTTAACTTTCTAGTTAAAAGTCTATTTAATGTCTATAACCCTTAAAAAATTTTATGGTTTTAATTCTCTGCCTTTATGGTACTAAACTTTAATTTCATAGTATGTGCTGCTTTTACTCTACTCTTCTGCAACAAATTTACTGTGTATTTTGTTTCAGTGAGTGCTTTGGAGTTTTGGGTTGTGAATGGTGTCAAATGGAATCAGATGGCATTACTCCTTTGGCCAAACAATTCTGCACCGAGCAAAGGAAATGCTTCGGAGGTGTTTTGGGTTCTAGAACTCCTTATGCTGATGAAATAGTTGGTAAGTATACATGCATGATTATCTTCATTGGCCTGATTAAATAAATAAAACCAAACAAAAGGGCTACATGTAAGAGATGGCATTAAAAGATTCTTAGATGTAAATTAGTGGGTTTTTTTGGATGGATAAAAAGGAATGCCTAAAATGTTTTTTATTTGCATTTTTCACCCTTTTACTTGTGTTGTGAACAATAAAGTTATTTCTGGTTTCATTCTGCATAAGAGATGTTTAGGGATTACCTACCTCTATGTAAACCCATTTTTCCCTTTATACCTTTTCCTTACAAATTGGTACATTGCAAAGAAATTGATTTAATGTGTCTTGGTGTTTTTTTTATTTTTAAAGTATGCAGATATTATAATAATTTTACTATTGGTAGTCTAAAGGTACAAGTCAAAATAAATTGTATTGTAGATCATGGAATTTTTTTTATTTTGCCCTGGCATGTTAAATAATAATTGGCAAAGCCAGCATTATCTTATCTAACTTCTTTTTCATGTATTTCAAGTTTTTAAATTAATTCAGGTTGTCTATTTTACTGTGAGCCTATTTTATTATTTTTTTACATTATAACAAAAAATGAATCTCATATGAATATTTTTTTAATTTGCAGAAAAACTACATGATGGTAATTTTCCACCTGTTAAAGGACATGCTCTTGGCCCAGTGGTTTTGATTTTTATAACGTTTTTCATATTACTGGCAGTATGCATTTACTATTTCCGTACGAGAAGAAGTGGTGCATCTCAGTATGGAGCATCCTCCCCAGATTCCAATTTTAGAATGACTCAACTCAATAATGAACCAGAGGAGTTTGATTCATTTCAGGAACCTATAAACCCAGGTAATTTAATATTTCATCCTGTGTTTGGTTATGTAAATACACACATTCAAACATCAACCAACTTAAGCTCTTATTGCTTAAAATATCTTAGTATCAAGATCCTTGAAATTCAATAACTGCTTTAAAAATCTGGATTGAAATTGAACGACTCCGATTCAAAAATTATGACTACTTTTGTGCAAAGAATGCTGTTCAAGTAGCTTACAAGGTTTACTGTATAATAGGAAACCCTTAAAAGAATTTTTTGTTAAATAAGTTTGGTCCTCAACCTGTGGGGGGGAATTCTAGAAAATTTAATTTTTTTATAAAACATCTTTCAGGGTTCCCATGAGTCAGAGAAAACCTGGAAAAGTCGGGAAAATTTAAACACGCCAAAAAAATCGGGGGAAATTGCTCATTTTTGCCTAAAACCTGGAAAATTATCAATTTTTAATGGTCCCAATTTTGAATCTATAAATTAAAATAAGAAGACTATTCATTGAAAATATTTGTTTAGAAAATCAAGAAATATCGAAAAAAAATACTGAGAATCGCTAGTTTTTGGACGGATAAGTCTTCAAAATTTATCTGGAAAATTCAGGGAATTTTATTTCTAAAATTGAGTGGGAGCCTTGCTCTGTGACTTACCAAAATTCTCTACTCACGAACATGTATTGAAGCCCTCCTTCCTCTTTCAGTAGCGCCATTCTGCCGCCAGCTGCTGCCTCAAGTGGAAAACATAGCCTCTCCCTATCGAGTCCCCACCAACTACCGGCGGCCGGCCGGCGGGGACAGCGACCATGGCTACAGCACTATGACCCCCCACGAGGACTCTGAGCTCACCCCCTACTTCGAGCCCTTACTGCTGGGAAGGGTCTCTCAAGAGCGTCCTCTGTCAGTCAGCAGTGGCACCTCCTCGCCCCTATCGTGTGTGCCGTCGGCAGCGTGCTCTGCCTCTCCCTCCCTCCTCAAGATGGAGCGAGGTGTGCCGGTGTGGGTGCCAAACAGAGACTCGTGCCATATCGATGCCAAGGCCAGAGGTGCCAGCTTGCTCGCCCATGTGCAGGTGCATTCGGAACACCTGGACTGAAGGGAGAAGGCTCTTATGTATATATGTGTATAGGTTTTTTCATTGCATTTGAAGACTTGATGAGAGATTCATTTCCAACTGATGTGTGTCAAACCCGGATTCGTTTGGATTTTTTATGTGCTCTCTGGAAATAGTTAACCAAGTCGCTATAACGTGCTGGTTGCATTGCATTTTTTCCCATGGGATTTTAGTAGTTTGATCATTCTACATTATTTTTATCCTGTTCCTGTACCTAATTTGATTACATTTACAATTGTGTAATGGTAACCATTTTTTACAGCTCAAGTCTAAAGTTCAGCTGTATAAAATCATTACATATTTTTACACAAGTTTTAATCTTTCATTTAATTTTTTATATAGTTTTTAATGATTTCTCAGAAAATTGAAAGAATGGTTTTTGTAAATGTCCTTTTAAAAATTTTTATTTAAAAGGATGTACTATTGGTTTGAATGTATAAATTAAAACTAGGAACTATTATGTGTGTGTGGGTTTGTAGATAAATTTGTCCCCTTACCTATATTTGTTGAAATCTATTTTTTCAAAATATATTTATTTCAATGTTGAAGTAAAATTATTGCTCTAAAACTGTTGTTATATTTATAAGGTAGTTTTATGAAAGTATGACTTCAATGATAAGCTATGCAACAAAATAAATAGGAAACATGCAATTTGAGGATTCATTTCTTGTGAATCCTTAACACCAATTTTAAGTTTTCGCATTATGTAGTTGAATCGTATTAGAACTGTTATAATAGTGGCTGGTACAACTACTTTTTAGTTACTCAAAAGCATTCTTCATTGTGTGTATATTATAGCATGGATTGCAATTTAGAAAGCTAGTTTTTGAATGTGAAATGATAACTCTCCCCATTTTCCTAATTTTTGTACTGATTAGAACTTTTGACTGACTTATTTAGATTTGTATAAAGAACAAAATGAATTTTGAATTTGTGTATAATAAGAAAGCGCTGAATGCTAGAATTGTTCAATAAATATATTTAAATCACTTAACATGAAAATGACATTAACATTCACTTGTATTGAAGTAAATGACTTCTACTTTTGAAAGAGTTTTCAAATTTCATTAAAAGATCTAAATATACAAACTAAAAACGTCTACAAATAATACTGTTTATATTTCCTAAATTATAACTTTAAATTTCCTTTAGAACTTAAATTAAAACCTTTATTTTTAAATTTTTTGAAGCATTCAATATAAGTAATTTTAACTTTTAATGTTTGAAAAGCTTTTAAATGCAATTCAGATTTATTATTTGATAGATTGTTTCTAATTAACTAAAACCAGTTACTTTTTTATTCATTCAAATTTCACCCATATTTATATGCAAAAAACATTGAAGCTAAAAAATGTATTGCACCAGATTACTAAATACTATAGCTCTTATTCAACATTTACTGTACAGTGTCTGAGTTAATAGATATCTGTAGGATAGGAATATTAAAATCATTAGTATTTAGCCAAGAAGCTTGTTGATATACTTAATTTGAAAAGCAGCTATTGTTTGTATTATTTATTTCATTGTTAACTATGTATATAGAAAGTGCATGTCCATTCACTCATCTATGCAACTATTTAAATCAAATGAGATTTTAATATGTGATCAATGTTTATAAAATGTTCTCCTTGTTTGATTTTTTTTAAATGAGGTAATACTTCAAATTGCTGGTAAGCAGTATTATGAAAACTATTGTTACTGTATGTATTCAGATCTAGGGCTTTATATGGAAATGAAAATGCTTATTTTCAAGTAAGCTGTTGTTTTAGTAAAATATCTTAGAGCTTCATATTGACATGCTGGATATTTGTTTTTATTTATCCAACTTTGTAAAAAAATTAGTTGAATAAAATATATTTTCCAAGATAGCATGCTTATTATTTTTGTTATGTAAGTTTCTAAGAGTGTTTATTAAGCATATTTTTGGATGTAAAACATGGTATGCTTAACAAAAACTTAATAATAATTTTTGTTTTATAGGCTTTTAATGTTTTCTTACCATTAATTTTGAAACTTAAATGGTTTAAAATATATATGGAATGGATCAATATCTTACTTCTTTACCTCTCATTAGTTTTTCCTGGGGGGAAACTAGCCATGTCACCCCCTGCCAAATTTGTCATTAAAAAATTAATGATAGTCTTACTTCAAAAAATGTCATTCACTCTGTATGACAAAGCATCCAACTTATTTGAACAAATTTGTTCCATTACCTCTCATGGTAACTCCAGGATCAGAGCACTCTTGACTAACCACAATTGGAAGTTGAAATATATGTCATGTAAGGTGTCAAAATTTGTACACCCTTGATATATGTTCAATAAATCTAGAATGAAAACAATTTTTATAATACTTAAACAGAAGTTTTATTCCAACATTTTTTTTTTCAAGTAACTTGTACAATAGGAAATGGGAATGTCAATAGCTTGATATAAAATATTTTGATATTCGCATATCAAAAATGTCAAATAATGACTAGATGCCTCTAAATTTTACAGCTATTCTAAATGAAAACCGTAACACATTTTAAGTAAAAGTAAATTATTTGCCAAAGTTACTTATTTTGTAGAATAAAACATTTCTAGCAGTTATAAAATACCTGATTAACAAGAAATGCTTATCAAACAAATAATTTCACTGGTTGCTTGTAATGTTAAACAGTTTATTTAATTTAAAATAATAAAGTTTAAAATCTCAAAGGAATTCCAGTTTTCACAATCCTTAGTCAAACATAAACAATTTAAAAATCAAACTATCCTTCTTAACATGGTTTCTTCGAAAATACTGGTACTAAAACAATATGTTGGTTAATTAGTTATCAAATGTGTTGGCACACAAAGTTAATTAACACAAGTTCAATGAATCAGTGTGATGAGACACTCATTCTAGTACAGAGGGGATGCTTTCTAGCATTGATTAATGGTGAAAGAAAATCTATATTTTAATACAAAAACCCTCAAGCAGAAGTACTTAACTGAACCTCACACATAGTACCATTTAATCACTGATAGAACAAATAACAAGTGAAAACCTACAATAAATAGATGAAACAATACTGCCAAATAAGACGAACAAAATAATGATTTACTTAAATATAAAAATGAAGACTAATTCTTATTTTCAGAAATAAGATATAAACTCAATATGACCAACATTCAATACTTTTACCTAACACACAATTTGAGAAATAATACTTATATTCTCCTCCAAAAACCAAAATAATTTTTTGGACTTCAAAAACAAGTCATGCCACAATAGTCCTTCCTAAGGCAAAGAAAAGTACTAATATAACAAGAAGTTTTGTCCAGCAAAGTAATACTTGTCTATGCACAGGTGCTTTATCACAGAAACTGAATGGTTCTTTGTAAATAGTAATGGCCCAACACTATGAATTGACAGTGTCTTGAGTGTTATTTTTATCCAAAGAGTTGGAATCTTCTAAAGGTAATTGTGGACTAGTAACAGGCGTAGTTAACATGGGCCCATGAGCATCATTTAGGTGCAGCTGACTACTGATGCCGTAGGGTCGTAGATGGTAGATTAGATATTCAAGCACATACATCATGTTTGGACTCACGTAGTGGAAGGAAACAGCACTATCACTGCAGCACTCCATACCCTAAAAACAAAGTAATAATCAAGCAAAATAACCTAGTAAATCTAGCAGGAAGCAAAAAAATTATCATGGCAAAAGATGAAATCTGTTAACACTTACAAATATACTTAGTTCGTAAAATTGTCTATTCTATTAGTTCTTTAAGTTTACTGTTTAAAATTCACCCATTTTACTCTTCATAATCTATCTAGTTACCTTTTTTGAGGAAAGGTCGAGATGGTCCTAATTTTAGCATTACTCAACAGGTCATTACAGAAAACTTACCAGTAGAATAAAGGTTTTCAACAGGATATATTTCAGCTTTAGAGGTTATAGTCAAAACTAATACTGATTTCTGTACGGACACCACACGGAAAACTACTTATAAATTTAAATGAATAAAATTATTTCATTTGCTGCCCAAGAATTTTCACCTTTACCTGCCCAAGAATTTCCCCTCCTACCATTCTTGACAGAGGTCATTACGTGGTCAAAAAGGGGGGAGGGGCAAGCAGAATCTCACCAGGGGGGAGTACGTTAAAATCTTACGTCATTTTTCAGTTCAGATAATATGTGTTCTTTCTCTTATCAATGTGTTTTAATATCAAATCACGCGTGAAATATTTAAGGAGAGGGGAAGTCCAGCAAAATCACACCAAGGGGGAAGGAGAGGTCCAAAACATCTCACGTAATTTATGGATGTCCCCTCAGTTCTTCAACCTATAATACGAGCGAAACATATAAAGGGGCCCACAGACGAGCAACTTGGTCGTCAACCAGGTCGATGATTTTTCCACGGATCGCCAACCTGGTTGACAACCAAAAAGCAAAAATTAATTAAATTGTAACAAATTAATATTTTTTGACACTTTAAATGCAAAATTATCTTTGATTTACATTTTCTCTCTACCAAAAATTACATAATTTTTATTTTTAATGCGTAAGTTTTTTTTCTTAATAACACGTTCCGATTAAGCTCCGCCCACCAAGTTGAAGATGGACGATCAGATCGTCAACCTGAAATTCAATCATCAACTTCCCCACAGACGGCCAACTTGGTTGTAAACATCGCAAATTGACAACCGGGTTGACGACCAAGTTGCTCGTCTGTGGGCCCCTTAACATGTGGTATATCTCACCTCCTCCGCCTTGTAGTAGATGTACTGCCAGTACCACGAGTCCTTGGGCACGTGGCCTGGGATGAGGTGGTGCTCCGGGACGAAGGGGAAGAAGCGTCCCCTGCCGAGGGTGTCGCGGGCGTCGCCGGCCACCACGCCCACGCTCTCCATGCAGCGGCCGATCTCGACGTCCTCTGCGCCGCCGTCGTCCGCGCGGCACTTGTCGGGGTCGGGGAGGGCCTGCTCCACGAAACGGCGCACGGCCTCGCGGCTCAGCACGTACCCTGCGCCGCCGCTCATGTAGCCCTGCTTCACGTACGGCTTGAAGCGGCACCCGAAGTATACAGGCTCAGAGGGGCTGTGCGACTGCAGCATGTACCTGCGATGAACGCACTTCTTTTAGTCATGCAAGGTCTCTAATGGCTGTACTCACCACTAACTTAACCTAAGGTTAACCTGGAATTAAACTTCTGATTGGTAGTTGAAAAAGAGAAACAAGTTTTAAGCCAATCAGAGATGCCGAAAAAGCTTGATTCTAGGTTAACCTTAGGTCAAGTTAGTGGTGAACTACATTCACACAGGAAAAGTTAATCTAGTTTAAGTGCTAATATAGCTTAAATATGGCATTGTGACAATGTTATATTTTAGCTAGATAGCACTTAAACTAGATTAACTTTTCATGAGTGAATGTAGTATAAGGGTGCGTTTCGACTTATCCGACCGGTTGCGGTACGGGTAAACCAATCGGACGAATGTGATTGGTCGGCCTACTCATTGCCGCACCGGAATAGATTCGGATAAGTGGAAACTTAAGCTTATCTTATCATATTTTCTTGGGCCACCCATGACATTTTTTATATAAGGGGACATCCATAAATTACATGAGGTCAAAAAGGGGGGGAGGGGTTTGGAAAAATCTCACCAAGGGGGGAGGGGGGGTCGATTAAAATCTCACGTCAACTTTTTAAGTTAGAAATTATACGATTTTCTTTCTTTTTTAAGTATGAGAAAGGAATATATGAGAAGGAAAGAGAATAATTATTTTTAAGGTTGTAGGTAAATCTCAAGTGGGGGGAGGGGGGGGGGGTCCAGCAAAATCTCACTAAATCTCACCAAGGTGGGAGGGGGGGGTCCAGATTTTGGAAAAACCACCTCACGTAATTTAAGGATGTCCCCTTACTTAATAAAGTACCATATCAATTCGTGAAACATTAAAGACTTGGCAAAAAATAACATTCAAACTAAAAAATATTAATCAGAAATATTAAAATTTTTATGTGTACTTTTCATACGACATTACTTTTCTTAGTAAAATTATTTATTGACTTAATTTCATAAAATTCACATAGTGTGTTGGTCATAACTTTTTTAAATGTCTCCTAAATCTTAAATGTATGAAGCCCCGGATATTTTGGAGACCCCGAACAGCTAAAAACCCCGGGGTACCAGAGAGAACATAGACGCAAAATCTCAAAATCTGATGAGTGCTCTTAGGATTCGACACGAGGCACTGGATATGCCAAAGTTGCTATATAGTTCTTCTGCCAAAAGCAAACGGTGACCCTTTTGGGTCTTCACCCCTAAGGGGTTCAGTGCATCTAGTCTAGTCATAATCCACACGAGTGTCACACATAGCCCGACCCTTCATTTCTATACTAAGTCAAGCAAACAGTTCTAATTACATGATCCATGTTTATAATGGAGGTAGAAGGCCTTTCGGCCTCTAAATCCTCTGGCCTCGCCGTTTTATTACCCTACGAAGATGAGTTGTTTTAAAAGTTCAGATAAGAAAAGCGCCAGCTCACCAAGCAAGCGAACAGTATTTGACGGTCTACCTACGATGTCAGGTGAATCTACCACAGCACCTACAAAGTCTGAACTGTGCGTTGGCAAGATTTAAGGGACGATACGGGACAATAGAGTATCGTCCCTTTTTGGTTATTATTTTTATTGCCGCTAAAATAAGACCTTTAGTGGTTTTCCTACATAAAATGCCAAATGCTTCAATGCCTGATTAAAATCTTCAAATAACATCGATATAATGTGTTCGCAAGCAAATGGATTGATTAGACTACATCTGTATCGAATTTGAGGTATCTGCCTATTCCATTTCAAGTGGTCCAGGACGTTTATTTCATTGTTGGAGGGACTCGTCTAATACAATTTCTTTCTAGTTTTAAATTTTTTTATTTCTAATTTTAATCGCCAGGATGTTTTCTTAATTTTTTGTAGTTGATGGTACCAATGACCAGTGCTCGATTTCAGCCGGAACGGTCCGGAACGCCGTTCCGGAACCTCTTTTTCGAAAAAAAAATTTTATTCTATTTCAGGGGTTTCCTAACTACGGCCCACGAGACTCATTCATCAGGCCAGCGGATACTTTTCTATGTACGAAAAAAGTTCCAAAATGAATTAAAATCATGTTTTTATAGTCAAATTTTTGTACTTACAACTCAACTTATCAGATTTGTTTTCAGATTAAGTTCATAACAGCAAGAATCCTACCAAAAAAATATATAAAAGGCATATCTAAATATAAAAAAATATTTCCAATGCATTTTTATCTTTTCTGCTAATAACAGTATTTGTGATTTAATTTTAAGGTTTTTACTTAATTGTTATTTTAAAACATGATTGTGAACCCCCATTTGAACTACCCACAATCCGCTTCTATTGTTGATTCTTTTTTATTTGAACCAGATTTGCCAGATCGCTGGGCAAATTTGCAAAGAAAATTTGCGACATCTTAAATTCTACCATTTAAGGACTTTAACTACGCATTATATTTTTTAAATTGGCAAAATATACAACACTAATGGTTCATTGATGATAAGCCGTCTCACCTCCTACAAGAGGAACCCTGTATGGAAAAAAGTATAACCCACTGTAAAAAAAGTTTCATCGTTTTTCAAAAAGAGTTCATCGTCTTTACAATTAATAATTTAAATTAGAACACTCTTCCTATCATTAATTTAAATTTGAAAATAAATGCTTAAGTTTTGGTATTAAAAAGTATTCGCTTTTTCAGTTTTGATACCAATAATTTTACCGTTCCGGTACCTCTTTATTTAGAAATCGAGCCCTGCCAATGACAGTCGCGCCAGCCTTACTTGATTCATGAATTGAGTTCTTTATCACAATAAAACTGCCAATTATTAAATTTAATTTATAGCTTTCTTAAAAAACTAATGTTTTTCAATTTAACTTGGATTTTTATAGCTATCTGACACACCGTTTGCTTCCCATGAGTACTATAAAAAATAGTCATAGCCACATTTTTAAAACTGTAAACGTTCCCGATTATGGAACATTACAGACCATGGGATTCTGGATAAAATTTCACTACTCTAATAGCTTTCCGGGATTTTGAGTTGAAGTCGGTACCCTCGATATCTTAGTAGATTAAATTTCGTATTTTGTTTCTTTCTCTGTAACGTTATGGCTTCTAAGAGCGGAACTAACACATAAACCACCCGACCTTTAATTTCCGTTCTAAAGAAACAAAAGAAAATATAATTGACTTCGATTAGAGATAGCGGGGTATTAGGTAAAAAGAAAACTCATTGCTTGTGGGAGTTATGGATACTAAAGGCTCTTAAATCCATTATACAAAGAAAATCCGTAGTTTCTCTGAAAAAAATGACATAATTACTAAATGGATGAAAGCGCGCTGTCTCGTAATGAATAAACGAGATTACATTATCGAGCCTATTATTTATCCATTCCTCTTAAGGAAAGAAGAGTGTCAGGTTCTTAGCTTGAAGTAAAGGAGAAAGATCGGCGATATTAGTGCTATGAATTTGTAAAATACTAATACCAAGATAAGTCAAGTACAATAGGCTCATCGATGGGTAGACTTAAAGTTTCTAAAATAGGAGGTTTTTTAATCGTTTGTAAAAAAATTTTACAGGGAATAATTCATTATAAGTAGTGATGGGCAAAATCGATAATTTTAGGTATCGAATACTTTGGTATCGAATACTTATAGGTATCGAATACTTATAGGTATCGAATACTTTGGTATCGAATACTTATAGGTATCGAGTACTTTTAGGTATCGAGTACTTTTTTTCAATGTCGGGAAATGAACCTGAAGGGACAATTTTTTTAGGGCCTATCCATAATCAGACTAATATTCAAAAAACTGAAAGCGATCCATCAAAAAGCCCCGTAGCTACGGGCCTGGAGGTGGATAGAGGCGAAGGATTTGGCGGGGGAAAAACCTAGCAGCGTCAAATTTCTCTCGCGGATGATAACGACTTGGGTGTGAGCGTTGCAAAATGAAAACGGAAACAGGCTGCGTTTGATCTACAGTAGGTATTATAAAGATTACTTCATTGAAAAATTTAAAACGACATATGTCAATAAAGTATCGATACTTTTGTGGGTATCGAATACACTCGATACCTATAGGTATCGAGTACTTAAGTATTTGGTATCGATACCTGCCCATAACTAATTATAAGGTAAGACAGTCAAGGAATTGTTGCTTTGTGAAAAAAAAGTCACATGAGGGAATCTATCACAGATATTATTTTATATCAGAAACCTTCCTCAAGAAAAAAACATTTAACCAGTTCACAACTTTTTATGCACACTTGAATAAAAATTGCACATTGGAATGTTTAGGCGGTTTTTATTTGGAACCAACGTGTCCTAGGGTTACGGAAGTTTATTTGTTTTTTTTGTTAAATTTTGCCTTCATTCAACTAAACAAACCCACTTCACAATAAGACTGAAAAATTTGCAAATTTATGAACTTTTTCCTTTTTGACGTCTGAAAAAGTGCTATTTTCACATGCTAATATCTCCGCGAATATTCTCACGATTATTTTCATGAAATTTTTTCAGTGAGTTCATAACAACGCGTTGACAACAAAATACTCTCACTGAGGTTTTTGCTCTGTCTCGATTAGTTTTTTAACTCTTTTACTTCGCTGCTATTAGGGGTGATGCAAGTCATTTCAATGGATTCTCCAGGATCATAGGGTAGACCTTACTTCCGTGACCCTAGGACACGTTGGTTTCAAATAAAAGCCGCGAAACGGACTTTTGAAACACCCCGTATATTGGGGAAGTAAAAAATGCATTATTTTTTTTTCTAGAAAATATTTTTATATAGATTTTCATCATGTGAAAGTTGCCAGAAAACCCAATTTCAGATGTTATCAGCCCAAAAAAAATTTTCAAATAAATTTCAATTGAATTATAGCTAATTTCTATTCAGTTTATTGAATCATGATCAGATTCATCGCTAATTCGCTATATTTGATGCGATCCTAAATAAAGGAAGAAAAACACGTGCCCATGGAAATTGTGGGATGCTCAGAATTTGATACTTGAGTTGGACGTCGAAATCGCGGGATGCTCAGTCAGAGGGTTAAAGATACCTGAATATAAATATCACTTTCACTGTAACAGATATTGGACCTTATTTTTAACCGTGCTTAAACGGCAAACAAGTTGTTTCAAACCTATTTTCAATATTTCCAAACCTACTAAAATTGCCTACCTTATTAGCATAGTTATACTGAAAAGATAGCATTAAAAATAAAAAGCAAGACCAAATAATTTCGAAAAGAACTCGGCATGTATGCCAACTACACTATCCCTCATTGCACAAGTTCGGATGAACAAAGAGGCAAAACGTGACCACCAAAGTGAATCAAGTTCGAAGGTCAATCGGTGCCACATTTCCCACCTTCGACATGGAATTTTTCCGAAAAATTAACAGTAAATAATGATGCAGCTCTGAGTCAGGATCAGGAAGACACGGGCGAGTGTTTGACACGCATATTCTGACACGTAAGCAAAAATTGAGAGGAATTCAACACTACGATGGATATAAATTAAGAAATCATGGTTGGAAATTTTGAAATCTTAGGATACGAGGTGGTTATGAGACAAATCTCAGAAATGACTGGGTTTGCATGATGAAATATCCTGTTCATCATGCAATCCGTCGAAAGAAATAAATCAATCGAGTAAAAATATGTCAAAGGATATTAAGAGAAGGACAGCAGTAAAAACTCTCGCACAAAATAATAGTCATATAAGTTTTCATAAATTCATGGAAGTTCGGGGTAGCATTTTCATTGATAAAATCGCACTCTTCAGTTAAAAAAAACTTGCGTAAATTTTGTAGCTTCACTCAATAAAATTTATGGTTATTGTGTTTTATTTATGGTCCCATATAAAATAACTCACGGGAAACATTTTGGGAAGATCGGGAAACTGAACCAATATTGATAGAACAACTCCATCTGAATAAACAATTTCAGTTCTTGTATATGCCTCACTTTACACATCAAAGCAAAGACATAACAAGGTCCTTTGTTTAGCTGCTCTCTTACTCAAGCAGTTGACAATTCACAAATCCAGTGAAGAGAGTGATGAGTGAATCTTTCTTACCAACACTATCAACTTAAAAAACCACATGGCATTTCAAGACTACGTGTCTCCATTTAATGGACAGTGGAAAATAGAATTTGTCCAGAGGAAAAAACGTGAGATTTACTGAGGTTAGAAAAGACAATATAAAGTTAGAAGATGAAAGATAATTCCTATGAGAAATATTATACTAACAAGATCAGCTGCAGAAAATACACTGCTGAAAAAAATTAAAGGATATTGATGGTTTAGCTTTAGATCATAGGTGTCTAAACTATGACCGTTTGAGGGCCACATTACAACGAAAAAAAATTTGCTGGGCCGCACGCAATATTTTTTCAACAAATTGAAATAAAAATTTACTCTATGTAGTTTTATTAAAATAAATTAACTTCTTTTTTATTATTATTTTTAATTAGATATGTAAAGTTACATAGATAATTTAAATTTGTAAAAGTTTCGTTTCATTTAGTTTGGATTCCATAAAGATAGAAATTAATTCAAATTAATGAGATGGATAAATTTGCTTTTGTTGAACAAGCAAATTGATATAGGGTTTAATAGACTTGGTTGCAGTTCTTAATGCATTTTAAAGATGTTTGTTCACAAATATAGGTACTATACTGCCAAAAGCTGAAGACTTTAATAAAGCATTATGGTGAAAATTAGGATATTTATTGGGGGTAGGTAATCTTTATAATATTCCAGTAAAGAAACATTCGCAAATTTTTCTTTCAGTAGAATGTCGCTTTGCAGTTCAATGCATTCTATTTGAAGGTAATTTATTTTCTAAAGAAAATGAGGTAAAAATAATACGTTGAAAGGGGATCTTCCTTTTTTCGAAAATCTTGAAATCTACTTTCAAACTCTTGAATCAAATCCCAAATTAATGCAGCATATATTTTGTGCAATTCACAGGCTTATGTGCAACCTAAGTACTGAACTAGGTCAAATATTTTACTTTTATTTGATTGTGCCAAAAAGTCAACTCTGGAACATATCATTAATAAATTGATTTTTTCCCCTTGAAGTCTCAAATTTAAACCATTCAAATATTCTGATAAGTCTACTAAAAAAGCTGAATCTAAAACCCAATCTTCGTCTTTAAATTCAATCACAAGGGATTTAAATTCAATCAAAAACCCCTTTTGTTTCCATAAATATTTTTATTTCAGTTCGAATCGATTTATATGAAAAATATTGCAAACATTTATTTTTTAAAAATAAAAATGTGCAAATTTAAATATTTTCATAATTTGCATTTGGGCCACTTTTTAAAGGCTTTTGGGCCGCATGCGGCCCGTGGGCCGCACTTTAGACAAGCATGCTTTAGATCCATATCGGCAAGCAAATGAAAAACTTTCACACAGTGGTGTGGAAGCGTTTTTTAGGGTCATTTAAAAGCTAAATAGTCCAAGAAAGATAAGGTTTGAAGTGGAACAAATTGTAAAAGAAAGTTTGATGGGTGATTCTTATAGGAAATTTTCCGTAGAAAACGATGGTGAAACGTATACCAAAATTAACCGTGTCCTTTAGCCAATATGGCGGATTTTCCAAAATGGCGGTCAATCGTTTTTAACTTATTACTTCCTAAAAATTGTTAATAAAATTATAAATTTTGCAGTAAATGATTAAAATTTAGTAGCAAAAACAATGGGGAACTGTTTTTTTCTCTTACGATAAGTCATTTTTCCAATATGGCGGATTTTCCAAAATGGCGTCCACTAATGTTTATACTAAGTAAAATTCTGATGATAAATTCGTAATTTTTTCAGGATATGGTAAGAATTAAGTCGTAATAATATTGATAAAAGTTTCCTCCCCCTCAATGTATCAAATATGGCGGATTTTCCAAAATGGCGGCCACTTATTTAGATCCTTTTAATTTTTAATTTTTTTCTTAATAATTAGAAATATTAAATGTTATTAGGTAAAATATAAGCAGAATACTTACATTTTACTAAAATTTACTGGTAAATAATGTTAAAGGTAGGTAGAAATTCAAAAATTACCATTTACCACTAAGTTTGAAATATGGGGCCGCATTTTTGGAAATTATTTCTCTGTATCGCAAAATCTTGGTTAATATACTATTTTATAGGTAATTTAATATATAAATATTTATGTTATGCCAAAATAAAATTTATTTATATGTAAAAACGTTAAAAATAAAAAGGCTCTAAATATGTGGCCGCCATTTTGGAAAATCCGCCATATTTGATACATTGAGGGGGAGGAAACTTTTATCAATATTATTGTGACTTAATTCTAACCGTATCCTGTACAAATTTTGAATTTATCATCAGAATTTATGTATTATAAACATTAGTGGACGCCATTTTGGAAAATCCGCCATATTGGATAAATGACTTATCGTAAGAGAAAAAAACAGGTCCACATTATTTTTGCAACTGAATTCTAATAATTTACTGCAAAAGTTTTATTTTATTAACGATTTTTAGCAAACAAGTAAAACACGATTGTCCGCCATTTTGAAAAATCCGCCATATTTGATACATTGAGGAGATGAAACTTATATGAATATTATTATGAATTTATTCTAACCATATCCTGTAAAAATTACGAATTTATCATCATAATTTTACTTACTATAAACATTAGTGGACGCCATTTTGGAAAATCCGCCATATTGGATAAATGACTTATCGTAAGAGAGAAAAACAGTTCGCCATTTATTTTACTACTAAATTTTAATCATTTACTGCAAAATTTATAATTTTATTAAAAATTTTTAGGAAGTAATAAGTTAAAAACGATTGACCGCCATTTTGGAAAATCCGCCATATTGGCTAAAGGACACGGTTAATTTTGGTATACGTTTCACCATCGTTTCACTTTCTTTTACAATTTGTTCCACTTGAACCCCTTTTTTGAGCTAACTTTCTTGGACATGCATGCAGATATTAAAAGAAAAAAATTATTTTTACTTTTTTGATCGAAATTGGAAAATGCACATTTCCGAATTGGAAAATGCACATTCGAATTGAAAAATACACATGTGATTGTGAAAAAGAAGTGAAAAATCTATCAATACTTAATTGGAAGTCCATTTTGATTGGGGTAGGGTTTCTCCGGACTATTAACAATGCAAAAGTGCCACGTTTCAAAAAAAAGCTTTCGTAACCAGAGTGGATGTAAGCAGTAACCTGCGGGATCTATAACTTCATTACAATTCATGATTGCGATTCGGGTGATCCTGAACTTGGGTAATTATTAGCATGTGAAAATAGCGCTTTTTCAAGCCTCAAAAAAAGAAAAACTACGTAAATTAGCAAATTTTTCAGTGTTATTGTGTAGTTTTCACTTCTTTTAGCTGAATGAAAGCAAAATTTAATCAAAAAACAAAACAAAATTGCAAATTTGCTAACTTTTTCTTTTTGGGGGCCTGAAGAAGTGCAATTTTCACATGCTAATATCTCCGCGAATATTCACGATATTTTCATGAAATTGTTTTCAGTCAGTTCTCCATAATGTTGGCAACAATATTCTCCACTGAAGTTTTTGCTCTATCTCTTTTAGTTTTTAAATTAACTTTTTTATTTCGCCGCTAGGGGCGCTGTAAGTCATTTCAATGGATTTTCGAGGGTCGTTTACCTAGGGTTAAAACCTTACTTCCTTAACCCTAGGAAAAGCTGGTTCCAAATAAAAGCTACAAAACAGACTTTTGAGACAGACTCAAGAGTCAACTCACTCACCTTAGGTTCTCGACCACGACGTAGGTGTCGTCGTCCGCCTTCATGAACCAGTCGGCCTGGTCGAGGTAGTGTCGGTGCACGTGCGCGAAGGCCTGCTTGGTCTTGGCCCAGAGGTGGTCGCGGCCCTCCTGCACGTCCAGCGCCACGGCCGGCAGCTCGGGGTCCTCCTTGGAACTCATGAAGAGCAGCACGTTGCAGCGCTGCCCCCACGTCGCCTTCACGTGCTTCGCCTTGCGCTCGTGGTTCTCGGGGCCCGTCATCACCCAGCACAGCACGCGCACCTTCTGCGCCAGCTGTGCAGCCACCTCCGCCTCGCCTGCGGAGGAAAACAAGAGAGTCGTCTTTGAGAAGGTTTTTGACTATATCATTATCCATAAAGAACGGTCCACCGAGGATTTTTTTGGTAGCCAATTGTGGTCATACGATACGAATATCAAATGGGGACATCCATAAATTACGTGAGGTGTTTTTTCCAAAATCTGGACCCCCCCTCCCCCCTTGGTGAGATTTAGCGAGATTTTGCTGGACCCCCCCCCTCCCCCCACGTGAGATTTACCTACAACCTTTAAAAATAGTTTTCTATCCTATTCGTTTGCATTTTGTGCTTCACAGCACCTAAAACTTTTCTATTGTGTGGGGGAAAAAGACATTATTCCGCCTAAAAATCGCCACAGTATCATATCTGTGCGTATTATTCCTTTCTCTTAAAAAAGAAAATCGTATAATTTTTAACTTAAAAAGTTGACGTGAGATTTTAATCGACCCCCCTCCCCCCTTGGTGAGATTTTTCCAAACCCCTCCCCCCTTTTTGACCTCACGTAATTTATGGATGTCCCCAAACCAATATTTGTGGGGGGGTTGCTGAGTGTTTCGGCAGCTTAGGTTATAGTGGTGTAGCATTACCATTACCAACACCTATAGGGCAATTCCACCGTAACTCACGCTACATTTTTTTCAAAATTGCAATTTCAAATAATTTTTAAATATAGAAATAACTATTATTTTCTTTCTAAAAAATCATACATATTGAAATTTATGTTAATAATTTAAAATAAGTATTGCGAATCTTTTAAGAATTTTAGTTTTTTAAATATTAATTAAAATAGAGTCGTAACTCACGCTACAAGAAAAAGACATGGATTTATGAGTATTAAATTCAAATTTGTTTTTCTGCTTAAATCGTGTTTCAATAATTCTATATGCTTGTCAGGTGTTTGAATATACTTCCTTTATTCTAAAATAGCAAACAGTTTTACTGGGAATGCTTAAGAAAATCAGAAATAAAATAAAATATAAAGAGCTGTTCGTAACTCACGCTACAGTACTTCGTAACTCACGCTACATGTGTATAAGCTTTCAGTTATTCGTGAATATAAATATAATTAAATTGATTTAAACACTTTATTTCATTTTTACTACAAAGTTTATGAGTATATTTAACAAAAAAGTTGCAAAAACTAATTAATTTATTTTTAATTTTCTAAATAAACTATACATTTTTCACTAACAAATTAACCTTTAAAACAAATATTTCTAAATATTGACTTTAAATGCTGACATTCCGATAAAAATAATTTTACACAAAATTTAAGCAATGCAAAACACAATTAGATCAATACTGCATAATTATTCCCTAAAATAATTAGAAAATTTTATTATTTTATTTTTTCATTTTTCTTGATCATGTCCCTGTTCATATGGAATAGCCCTATAGCATAACCAACCCAAGTTCGATGCCTTGAGACTTCTGCTTGGGCCATGGGTCACCTCAGCCCTTCATCCTTCTGAGCACCAAACTCGCATTGGGAATCAAAGGGGGGGCAGCGTCGGGCTAGCTACTCGGTCTGGACACAAGCTAAGTAATTAGCACCCCAGGCCCAAAGGCTAATGATGCGGAGATGGGCACCGCCTGATAGGTCACTATTCTGCGCCGAATTTGATTTTTTGATTATTACAGTGACCATTCTAGAATGAATTCCCATACCCCCGGTTTGCTGGTTTTATGTTGTATACCCTGAATTCCTCCTTGCTACACCAAGAGGGAGGTCTCCCCCAAAAATGCAAAAAGAGGTCAGCTACTAAAAATGAGTTGAAACACTATTATTGTTCTAAAACTTTCCGGGGAAGGAACCACACAGGCGTCCCTCTTGGTTGGCAAAAATATAAAAGAGGTATAATTCTTACGAATTTTATGTTTTTTACGACACTTATACACACTAGAACAAGAGTATCACAAGAACATCGCAAGAGTATTTTCTAGAAAAACTGATCCACTTAAGATATCATAGAGTAGAAAGGCATTAATAGTATGGAAAACACGGAAAGAATCCGAGAGATAAAGGAAATTTCTCACAAGGATTTCCTTTTCTCTTAGGAAGCGGGTATTAGAAACAACAAAAGAGTAAAATGAAGTACCTCAGTGAAGCGAAGCCGACTAACACGATAAAAAAACCATGATATAACCAAGCATTACGTATTTTCCATGATGATTGTATTTGGAGAAGCTATACACATTCTAGTGTTTTTTAATTCCAATTATTCTCAGTGAAATTTTAAATTTCCAAATTACTTATTAATACGCAAAATTACAAGCATACTGGGCTTCCATAGTATATTTAGGCTTAAACTTAATCATTTAAATCATATTTATCAACAAAATCAACTTAAAAAATTAAATCATTAAATCACAGAGAGATGCTCAGAGATTTCTGGCACATGTTGAGTGGGTACAAAAGTTACCCATCACCATTTTATATTTTATAAGTCCATCGGCCTAACCAGGTGTACATTCCTCAATCGGGTCAACGTGTGAGGTCCAAGGATAGCCCCCGAAAGCTATATTTAACAATAACCATAGATTCCAGGTGCAGACATAAACCCTTCGTTTAATCGTCAGAAATAAGAATAGAGGTCCCCAAAATTTATTGAGGGGGTAAGACGAAGGCCCGGGGAAAAAGTGAATGCTAATAAGATGGGGGAACCAACCAGAATGCTTAATCTCTTGACATAAACTCCAAATGATTAACCACTGGGAACCCTAGATTTTTGAGGGACGTCCGTACTCCGGACCAGGACCAATATTATTATCTAGAAAATTCTAGGTGGGCGGAGTAATCATAAGAAGGGGGCCTATAAATGCTCCTACAAGAGATTCCTGAGGGGTTCCCAAAATTTTCATAGTGCCAGATTGATGTGTCCACTCTACGTCCAACCACCAGAATGATGAAAGTCTGCAAATGGGTAAGTGGATACAGTTACCCCGATATTCACCAGCTCTCTCTCAGTGTATATATGTTATGAATTAGATTATTGTTTTAGTATTGAGAATCCAGCTAAATATATATAACTAAATTTTAAATTAAATATTCTTAAAGATAAATGATAACTGTCTAAAATTTGTGTAGATGCCACATATTTATTCCTACTGTTTAAAATTTGTGTAGTATTTGTGTTAAGTGTAAATAAATGTGTTTTATCGTAAAATCCAAGCCTTTTAAATCATTTCCTAGATTCCATTGTCCTGGGTATTGTTAGTATATTATCTTATGTTAAATGTAACTTTTAGTAAATCACAACGCAATCTAAACTCTATATAATGATCTCGGCTAATATAAATGTTGGTAGAAGGTAAGGGCCACCCAACAAAAGTGGTGCCGTTCCCTTTTAACTAAATTAAAGTGGGTTGATCATTGATAAGTTATAAGAGGGAATGGATATCATGGAAATCTAGATTGAATGATTTGGGAAGACTTGGATACAAATTATGAATTTACTATATTGACACAATTGTTCACCTACTTATTTAACCAATGCAAATGAGGGTAATATAACATTATAAATTGTGTGTATAAATATTTTAAACTGATAACTCGGGAAAAGGAGTAGGAAAGGGACTTTAGATACTTATTAGTGAAGATAAAACAAAAAAAAAATTTTTTTTTTTTGCTGAGTACATAAAGAAAATGGCACCCCCTGAAACCCAAACCCTCTCCCAAATGGAAAACCCTCTCCCCAATTCCCAAATGGAAACACCCAGTTTGTCAAAATTAACCGCATTCCAAACCTTAATTCCCGCTTTTGACAATGCATCTGCTGTTACAGCAAAATATTTTTTTAACACGATAGAACAATTAGCGAATTCCAGTGAATTTTCGGATGAGGAAAGGCTAATCATTGCGAAGTCGCGTCTTCGAGGCGAGGCCTTAACTCATTTGATAAACTCAGCCAGCTTGTCCAACGAAACGGACTATAAACAATTCAAAGGAAAAATCATTGACTTTTTTGAGGCAAAAATAAGCAGAGCCACATCACAATGTGAATTTTCAAAAATAAAAATGCACCCCTCTGAAACTGTGAGGCAGTACGCCAACCGGGTGGAAATTGCCACAGAAAACTTTTTTGGCGAAACAGACATTACTTCAGCCCCTGTGCTTAAATTATTTGAACAAACTAAACTATCAAAATTCATAGAGGGAGTGAAAGACGAGTATAAAGCTCATATTCTACTAAAAGACCCCAAAACCATAATTGAAGCCGTACAATTTCTAGAGATTTTAGAATCTAACTGTAAAATACTGCAACCCCAAATGCTAAATGCTGTAGCCCCAAACGAGGGATTGTTCAACCAACACATTCAAAATACCCACGAGCTCATAGCAGTCATTGCTAAAGATGTAGAGGGATTAAAATTAAAGAATACGCAAGAAAATTCCTCCCAAATTTTTAAAACTAAATGTGAAATATGTCACAAAACTAACCATATAACTAGAAACTGCTTTTATAACAGTTTGACGAATAGACAAAACCCACCCAGATTATATAATGAGGGATCAAGTGGAGCTCAATATAGAAATTTTCAAACTAGACCCCAAACTAATAGATGGATCGGGGATGGAGAGAGACGGGATAACAGAGGTAGAGCTTTCTCCCCCAACAATAATTTTAACCGAGGGCAAAGAAACCGTAGTGTAAGTAGAGAAAGAGTGGGGTGGTCTAATAATTCTCAGTATGTACAAACTCCTATAAGAAATCAGGGAAACTTCCGTCGGGGTCGATTTTAAAAACTTCTCAAAAATATAATGTGCAAAATCAAATCGACCCCTCACTAAGCTGCGAACCCACTGCACACATAGTAAATACAAAATTCGTAAACACACAAAATGATTTTTTCCTACCAGTAATAAATACCAAAATAAATGGGGAAACTTTAACGGGTCTTTTGGACACAGGAGCGAGTGTATCCATAATACAAAAGAAAACTTTTGATAAGATTAAACACGACCCCAAAATTAAACAAATACACAAAATTCTGAAAGTAAATGCAATAACAGGCCATGAGCTAAATATTATTGGTGCTTTTAAATTACCTATTGTGTTGGGCAATAAAAATTTCTCCCATTTATTTTATGTAGTTGAGCAGGACTTCCATGCCAATTATTCTTTGGTTATAGGTTTTGATTTTATTCAAGCCCATTCACTCATTATTGATTTTAACGAAAAGATTCTAAAATCAAATAACTTAACTATAAAGATAAGAGACGCAAATGCAGTACCCTCAACAAATAACATGCAGGGAAATTCCGCAAAATTAATTCGTAAATGCATTCTGGAACCTAACCAAATAAAAAACGTATCTGTACTAATTGAAGGTCCTGTTAAGCAAGGTGATACAATCAGTATCACATCTGTCCTAAATAACCCTGACATAAAAATCCAAAATGAGAGAGTTGACGTAGATGAATATAAGGAAGCCCATTTAACTTTAGTAAATAAATCATCGGATAGGATATCTTTAAATAAACATACAAAAATCGCGAGTATTTCTAAGCCAGATTGTCTTAGGACAATGGAGGATATAAGAAAAAGAAGAATAAGAGAGTTCAATCCCCAAAATTTTAAATTAAATCATTTACAACCATCTCAGAGAAACTCATTATTAAACCTATTAAAAGAGTTTGCAGACATATTTAGTGATAATCTTGAGACCATAGGGTTAACAGACCAAATCTCACCAAATTTTTCAGTTGATTATTCTAAAATTGAAAGTAAACGGGCTTATCCAGTGCCACATGCGCTGAGAGAAGAATTGCAAACTCAATTAGAAAAATTGTTAAAAGCGGATATAATTGAAAGGTCTGATTCGCACATAGGACACCCTGTAATTCTAGTAAAGAAAGGCACCTCCAGTCCAAATAAACCTACTTATCGTATTGTCCAAGATTACCGCGCAACTAATGCAGCTATTAAGTTTCCAAAATATCAAATGCCCATCGCGAACCACCTGTTAGAGAAATTACGAGGATCAAAATTTTTCGCATCTTTAGATTTGCAGAGTTCGTTTTTTCAAGTCCCACTTGAGCCTAAGGACAGGGCCATAACTACTTTCAATACAGTTTTCGGAAACTTTGCTTATAAAAGATTACCACAGGGACTTAACTTCTCCCCGGGAGTCTTACAAGCATTAACCGATAAGCTTGTGGCAGATATCAAAGAACTAAATATCGCAAATTATATTGATGATTTTTGTTTAGGAAGTGATACTTTTGAGGAAATGCTCGATAAATTAAAACAATTGTTTTTAAGAATACGGAAATTTGGGTTGACCATAAATCCCCAAAAATGTATATTTGGTGTACGGGAAATTAAATTTTTAGGGCATAAATTGAATGCTAATGGTATCACTCCCACGGACGAAAACTTACGTAAAATAGAAGATTTTCCACGTCCAACCACAGTACGGAAAACGAGACGGTTTTTGGGCTTATGCGGTTATTATAGACGATTTTTGCCAAATTATAGTGATATCACCACTCCACTTACAGAATTAACAAAGAAAAAGAATAAATTTGTGTGGACGGAAAAAGAACAAAACGCGTTTAATACTCTAAAAGATTGGTTAGCCAAGAAACCTATTTTAACCCATCCTAATTATAATAAACAGTTCATTTTGTCAACCGACGCCTCAGATAACGCTATTGCAGCGATGTTAGGTCAGAAAGACTCACAGGGTATAATTCATCCTATTTCCTATTTTTCACGTAAATTAAATACCACTGAGTTAAAATATTCCATAATGCATAAAGAGCTATTGGCTATTGTTGAAAGTGTAAAGTCCTATACACATTACTTATATGGAACAAAATTTATAATTCGGTGTGATAATTCATCCCTGCAAACCATAAAGAACCTACCAAACCCGGCAAATCGCGTTAGTCGCTGGCTTATGTTTTTGGCTGAATTTGATTACGTTTTTGAACGAATACCCGGAGCCGAAAACTTTGCGGCAGATATATTTTCGAGGGATTTCCACTCCGTAAACTTAGTTAGGCATGTACCAAATTTACAAGAAATAATAATAGAACAAAAAAATGATCCAAAATTGGCATTACTTAGAAATAAAATAGAAACACGACCAGAAGAACTAACCCCATCAGAAAACAACTACTTTATTAATAATGACCTAATCATGCACTTGGGTTTGATAAAAAGAAGTATAGGAACTAACGAAGTAGAACAAATAGTTATCCCTGACAAATTAAAACCAGTGATTTTAGCTAATGCTCACAGTGCTCACTTTGGTCATGTTAAAACTTATGAGAAAATTAAGGAAAAGTACTATTGGGATAATCTGTACTCTGATTCGAAAAATTACGTGCAAAGCTGCACAGAATGTATAGGTTTTAAGTCACCAAATAGACTGCAAAAAGTCCCAATTCAAAGAAACTTAATCCCAGATCGACCAGGTCAGGTCGTGTCGATAGATTTTGTAGGAAAATTACCGCGAACTGCGCAGAATAACCAATATATAATGGTCGTTATTGACCACTTTACGCGATACATGAAATTGTATGCCATGGAAAATCAAACAGCGATAAATACAGCTGAAAAACTATATAATTACATCACACAATTTGGGAAAATGGAATATTTACTAACTGATTGTGGGACAAACTTCACAGCTCAGCTTTTTAAAACAACTGCCGAAAAATTAGGTATTGACAAATTATATACTACCCCATACCACCCCCAAACAAATGGCGCTAATGAGGCCAGTCATAAAGCCTTGCGTAAAACAATATCAATTTTAGCGCGAGAGACCCTACAATGGGATAAGGAACTCCCAAATTTTGAAATGTGTTATAACAACAAAATTCATTCTACAACAGGGGAAAAGCCCAGTTTTCTTTTATACGGATACGATATTGATCTACCAGATGATATTAACCATAATAATAAACCAATGTCAGATATCAATAACCCTTACCCTGAGTACATAGAAGCAAGGATGCAAAATTTGGCTAAAATTAAGGGAATAATTCGCGAAAATCTTTTAAAATCAGCTGAAAACCAAGAGAACTATCAAAATAGAAATGCTAAATTAAGGGAATTTCAAATAGGGCAATTAGTGTTTCTACACCAACCCCATTATGACAGGAACTGTCACTTACCTAAGAAAAGGAATTTTAAAGGTATTTTTCGCATAATAGAAAAACATACCCCAGTAAATTACTCTATTGAAGAGATAAATAACCCAAGGGCTAAATTAATGAGGGTTCATTCCTCACGACTTATACCCTATACCTCAAGAAATGACAATCTAATAATTAATGAACAAAATCCAGAAAATATAGAACAGACATTACCCAAACAATTACCCCATGCTGTCTTTGATGAAGGGGATTACACTCCCTACCCCATTCTGTCTGATAATAGACGGGGTACCAACAGATTAGAAAAACAAAACTCCCCTAACATACCCACAATGTCTGAAAATATTCAAAGTGATAATGGAGATCGAATTGATACGGGAAATCATCATATAGTTACAGAAAATCACGATACCAATACAGAGAATCAGGCAAATACTCCACAAAACAATATTACACCACAGGTAGTAGAAACTAAAAATAAAGAGGATGATGGAAAAAGTAATTCTGACCCCAATCAAACAAATGATCCAAAACCCAAAAGAAAACGGAAACAGATTAACGAAAATCTGCCAAAACGCGATTTTTCCCTTCGACCACGGAGAGACAATACGGTGGCGGAGGTGCATGCAGAAGATTGGGGCACTCGTTTATTCAACTGGGCGGAGCGAGTCACGCGCCCACCGGAGGAAGAAGTCCGAGAAGGACAATCCTCAATACTGACCTTTTTGGATAAAATGGCGGATAAATTAAAAGGTGATTAAGAAATATAAAATCACGATACAAATAATTGATATTTACAAAAATTGTCAATTGATTTTTTTCTAACTAATAATCCAAATCCCAGAATATAATATTTTCTCTCCAAACCTGTTGCCAAACCCCCTAATAACAAAGGAAGCGTCACCGCCAGAATATTCCCAACCCCTCTCAAGGTCGAAACCCCTGGAGCGGCGTGCTCAATAGGTCGACCCGCTATTATGTATACAATTGGCATCGGAAAGCAAGCGACACTGTTGTGTACAGTAAAAGCAGCACAGATAGGTTTATTGTAGAAATAAAACGCGGAGAGGAAAATAAATGGGACTTGAAACGGGAAAATGTGTATAACTTAGTAGAAATAATCTTGGAAATGAATTGATGAGGAAAAAAATTACAGAAAATATAGGCATAAAGATTATAGATAGTATCACGAAAAAAAAATATTAAATTGTAATACAAAATAAATGAATAATCATCAAAATTCTAATAAAAAGAAAAAAAATTTGAGCCATTGCATAAATGTAAATTACTCATATATAAAATCAAATATAAACCTGTAAATTTGCGATTGATAATGTAACTGACAAAAAAAAAGTCATAAGTACCTATTACAAAGAGTACTGAATTGTATTAGGAAGATTGGGTTGAAGAAAATTTAATGCATGTGGAAAAAAAAAGAGGGAAAAAGAGAAAATAAATAAACGAGAACAAGTATTAACAGACAGATACACGGAAAACCTGCGGGTCAGGTTCTTCAAGTTAAACAAAAAATAGCACAACAAAAATATATAACTATAAACACCGTGCAACTCATCCAACTAAATATAAAAAAATAATAAACAAAAAAATAAATGAGGAAACTTAATAAATAAATGTGGAAATAGTGTAATAAAAATAGTGATAATCAATGAAAAACAGCTAAGATAGACCCATATATACCACAGGGTACCATGGGGTGTATATGTTGTTTATGTGTTGTTTATTCAATGCAAATATGTAAAATTTCACACTAATTTAATAAATTCTCTGAGGTTCACTAGACATTGAAATACGGCCTGATCAACCGGAAATTAATGAATGGTGAATCTGCTTACATAATTTATTCTAATAAACTACATATAGTGAAAATTGTGGAAAAAACATAACTAAATAACTTACGACGTCGGATTAACCGACAGGATTCTTGAGACGATGGTAAATTAAAATTTTCAATAATAATATCTTCCTATTAGCAATTCAATATCATATCTTCTCTAAATAATAATTCATATGCAACTAAAATATTGGAAAATTAACATCAGATCACAAACAAACAAATAACAATCATAGCGCGTTAGATGAAAAGAAAAAGGACTAAAATTCCACGGTGTAAACCGCATTAAAATTTGCAACAACAAAGAAATTGCCATGAATATAAAAGGTTTCAAGACTCTTAAACATGCAACAATCTTATGAGGTAATCCCAAGTGCTAAATAATCATACAAAGAAAGAGGCAAAATAAAAAGTAATGTAAATTTGAGCCCTATGAGACATGAAATAAGGAATGCTTGAAAACAATTAAATAATCAGGGAACGATACGAAAATTTTACCGAGGTGCTGTCCAACGACTGCCTCTTCAAATGTGCTCTGTCACAGTGCAAACCAATGTTAGTAACATCCCTTCGGCCGAGGAAAAGTGCACGGACAACATACGGGCCTTTCAAGGGATCAAACGACACCGCTAAACACCATGAGTGCAAAAGCTATCTTACTAGTACCCCAGAGCTATGAATTTGTCGTGGGAATTAGTCGATTCACAACCGCGCAAGCCCGACACGGACGATTCACACAGGAGGGGAAGGTAATCACACTGTACTACAATGGTGAGGTGATCGTAAAAAGAGCGAGGTAATTGGGCACTCGGAGACACGAAATTCGGGCAGAGAAAAAGCTTGTATTGGAAAGAATATAGTGAATGTTTAGGATACTTTGATAAATAACGGGACAAACATCCCAAGGACTAAATGAATATATCTAAACGAATGATAAGAATACAACGATAATGAATTAGAGAAAACATAATGGTTGAAGGAAAGGTTGAATAATGTGTCATTAATGGTAATAAAATGATATAAATGAAAAATGAAACACATTTATGAACATATTGTACGTTAAAAATTGCAAATGAATTGATGATTGGAAAAAAAAAGAAACAATCCAAACAGGATTGAGATTGAATTTGTAAATATATAAAACAGTTGGGATGGATACTCTACTTAGTGTTGTAGATTTGACAGAGTAAGACATAAGGACAAATAAAGTTCGTAAATGACTTTTTAAAGTATTGTCTTAATGATAATTTGTCGGTTAAATTAATGAAAGGTGAAAGTTCAAATCAGCTAAAGAATTTTCTGTTAGTGTGTATATATGTTTCAAATTTAAAATTATTGTATGTGCATTGTGTTAATTTATTTTTAATATTAAAAGTGCAAGCCTTATGAAACATTCAGGGTAGATAATAAAATGAGGTTCTGAGTGTAGGCGAGAAGTATAATAAAAAAAAAATGTGCTGACATTAGTTTGAGTAACAGCAATTAATTAAACTAGATAAATTTGCTAATATTGATCTCAAAAGTGATTAAATGCTTTTAAATTTGTATATAAATGAATATAAATAAATAATAATATGAGGAATGAATTAATATTAGTAAGAAAATGAAATTTAAACTATGTACATTTGAGAGAGATGGTGTTGTTGGTCACTGTTTGTCCACTAACCCTTGCTTACAGCCCACAGCTCTCTAATGACATACGCTGTGTCAGAGACCACGAACATTTTCGAGAAATGAGGTCGAACTCAACCTCTGCAACCTTATCTCGAATAACCAGCTGAACCTATAGACTGGAACTTGGGTAATCGGGCTGATAACCAATGCAAGCCCATTACAGTGAACAAAAAAAAAATGGGGGTCACACCCAGAAACTTCTATGAATTTGTGTGATTGCCTGAAATAACCACGGGTATCTTATGGACAACAGTTTCGGTAACCGACTCCACCGGATCCATATGGGCCATCCCCAGCCGGGAAGATGCCCTTCCATTTAACTGAACCTTGCGCCTGCTTAAGCTTTATAGAGCACTTACTTCATCCTAACGTTGGCATCCTCCCTTAGCGGTGCCTGTTCAGGAGCAACCTGCAACCTCGAATGCACTCAGGATGCTAGAAGGGTTCTCCATCTCAAACCACCCATTGCTAGTTCCTCATGATGCCAACCGGCATTTATGGCTGAACCACAGCGGTACGACCGCGGGTGCATATTACGATTCATCCTTCGCTTCAAAAGTCAACCGTTAGTACCTCATGCCAATCGGCATATATGACTGTCCACTGCATCTCTATCCATACGAGGAGTCATGCCACTTCCCACTGCTGAAGGAAGACATACTACTAGATTCGGCATCGAACTTAGTGCTAGGACTCTGTGTTTGTGGTGCACACGGTTATCCAATAACGGACGTTTTGGGGTGCTCCGACGAGCATTCATCTACTGATAAAACTGTTCAACATCCACATCGAGTACTCCGAATAGTTCCGAACTGCTCCAGTTCTCAAACTGTTTGTGCTATAGTTATCCTGCGAACATTAGTGACTTAGCTTACCTGAGTATCATTGAAGTCGAGTGAACTGTGCAAAAGGAAGAAAACATTGAATCCAGTGAACTTTTTTTTAGTACTTCCTTAATTTTTAGAATGATTCATATATAAGTGAATTAATACTCTTTATGAATAACTGTTTATTATTTTATCTTATTTTATGCTATTCAGGTTTCAGGTAAAACGCTTTATATATTCTAGAAATTCAAATATTTGGTTGTAGTAGTAATAATGTTTATAGACTAACGAGATTTAAGGATTATCCCATTGAAAAAAGAACCTAAATTTTGAGTTATTACTGTTTTTATCTCTTTAAGAAAAACCAAATTTTTACTACTACTTTCCACCAATTTTCTGTAAATGTATTGTGTTGTCTTGTATTGTGTTTCTATTGTAACTTGTGTTGTTTAAATGTTAGGGTATAGCATGCTACCTTCATTTAGAGAAGTTGACACATTAAGCTGAGAGAGATACTGCTGTGACCCAAAAATTTAATTTCATTTAAGGTTGAATCCGCATAAAAAAAAAATATTTCAATTTTTTTTTCTTGGAGAAGTGGCAGGAATGTTGAGTGGGTACAAAAGTTACCCATCACCATTTTATATTTTATAAGTCCATCGGCCTAACCAGGTGTACATTCCTCAATCGGGTCAACGTGTGAGGTCCAAGGATAGCCCCCGAAAGCTATATTTAACAATAACCATAGATTCCAGGTGCAGACATAAACCCTTCGTTTAATCGTCAGAAATAAGAATAGAGGTCCCCAAAATTTATTGAGGGGGTAAGACGAAGGCCCGGGGAAAAAGTGAATGCTAATAAGATGGGGGAACCAACCAGAATGCTTAATCTCTTGACATAAACTCCAAATGATTAACCACTGGGAACCCTAGATTTTTGAGGGACGTCCGTACTCCGGACCAGGACCAATATTATTATCTAGAAAATTCTAGGTGGGCGGAGTAATCATAAGAAGGGGGCCTATAAATGCTCCTACAAGAGATTCCTGAGGGGTTCCCAAAATTTTCATAGTGCCAGATTGATGTGTCCACTCTACGTCCAACCACCAGAATGATGAAAGTCTGCAAATGGGTAAGTGGATACAGTTACCCCGATATTCACCAGCTCTCTCTCAGTGTATATATGTTATGAATTAGATTATTGTTTTAGTATTGAGAATCCAGCTAAATATATATAACTAAATTTTAAATTAAATATTCTTAAAGATAAATGATAACTGTCTAAAATTTGTGTAGATGCCACATATTTATTCCTACTGTTTAAAATTTGTGTAGTATTTGTGTTAAGTGTAAATAAATGTGTTTTATCGTAAAATCCAAGCCTTTTAAATCATTTCCTAGATTCCATTGTCCTGGGTATTGTTAGTATATTATCTTATGTTAAATGTAACTTTTAGTAAATCACAACGCAATCTAAACTCTATATAATGATCTCGGCTAATATAAATGTTGGTAGAAGGTAAGGGCCACCCAACACACAGTTCTGTACTTTCACAAATTGACATAGAAAAGTTTCAGCACTGGTATTTCAAAACATTCATTTGAATCATGCTTATAATTAAGAGAAATCATTGTGAACTTGAGGTCATTGTCCGTTGTGACCTTTAACTTTATATATATTTTTTCAATTCCACTGATCATAGAACCAAATAGTTGTACGATGACCTTTAATTTAAAATACCATAACATTTTCTCCCAAACCATTAATCAAGCAACCATTGACTTGAAGTAAAGACAGATGAATACACAAATACACGCCCAAGTCTATCAAAAACTGCTTTCACTAGAAAGAAAACGCATGCCTAAACAATACCCGATGCACCCCATACCCCATTTCATTCACCGATTTACGGACATGTCAAAAGGTAAAAGTAATATCTTCCTCTACAAACGTCAAATACGAGACTGGAAAAAAACGAACATTTAATGGAAAGCTTAACAGACACGTTGAAAGGAAGAGGCACATGCATCTTTTCCACAACACCTCTCCCTACAACACCACGCCTCCATTTTCAATAATGTCGTATTCCAGTAATTACTACCACAGGTTCAATAATAGACCGCCCGAGAATCAAACGCAGCGGCTGTCAATAACCCGTCCTTGGCCAACAACAACAGAAGTCACCGATCTGACCGTTTTTTGTGTGTTCCATCCGCCCTGTGCAGAAAAAATAGGGAACAAAACGCGTTTTCCCACCGCTTCCGTCGCAGCTACAAACCACCCCGTTTGATGACTCCCATTGTTACGCTTATGTAAAGGATTTTTTTTCACCGACGATATTGTTCCACTTGACAGTGACGATGTGGCTGTCTCTCGGGATACAGCGTCACATCAGACAGAAACGTGGTCATTGTGCCGCACAACGCCCGATGATGCTATTCATGTTAGTAGTGGGACGTTTCCCCTTTTGACCACCTGCCCCGTGGTTTACTAGCGAAGGTCAACAGGAAAGCTGTTCAAAGCGAAGATGGCCCATTGCGAATTACAGCAAGGGTCACGCTTATTATCCAAACATATTATGCATCATAACCTACCTCCAAATTAGTCAGGGTCGAAAAAAAAATCATTGACTAAAATGTTACTCATGACAATTCAGGAGGAAAAGATTGGGGCACATCGAACTTTAAACAAAGCAGGAATACCTGTAAAAGGGTACCGTAAAATGAGGTAACTTTGGCCCAAGGATCGAAAAGTGCTTCTAAGTGTTATATTATATCTGTATGAAAAAATTAAATTATCACCTAATTAATGCTAGACCCAAAAGGTGGTATTGCTTCATGACATCCTCCAAGCGGTGTCTTGAAACTTCTAAAATACGATCACTTGGGGGCTTCCAAGTTAGGTAGTATCAAAAAGTCAAGTTATCAAAAGTTCATCTAACAACTTTTCTTAGGAAAGGCGATAAAAAACATGATCCCAAAAAGCTAGGTCATATTTTATGTCAGTTTTAAAGTCCTCTAACAGTTTTTAATGCCACTATTTTGTTTCACTTCGTTGTTTGACACTGTCTTATTTAACTTTTATTACATCGGGGTAGCTTTGGTCCAGGTGAAGTTATCAGGTGAAATAAGTGAATTACTCATTGATTTTAACCCTTCAATACGGCAAGGGAATCAGAAAAGTGCAATTTTTGCACTTGTTTGAGTTCCTGGGGGGCAACTCAGATGAGATATCCATTAGATCATGATGTGTCTGGAGACACAAAGGAACATTTTATTCTGTTCCTTGAAGTTTTTCAGCTACTGGGCATAATGATGCCTCAGTCGTAATTTAAAAATTTTTCCACCGTGGGACAGCATATGTCCCAGCCAGTGCGAAAGGGTTAAAGAAGCTGGGGTCTAATATGGATGAGAAATTAATTCTAAACACAAAATACATTCAAATTATAAAACTTTTATGATCATGATTTGGAAGCTTAAGGAAACACTGACTTTTCTACATGAGAGAGAGAAGTTGACTTTCAGTTATTCCCATCAGCTATTTGGTCCTTTAACTTTAAAGCACTCTAATCAATAGAAAGCTATTATCAGGAGTAAGATAAAGCAACAGAGTATCCTTGCTGTATGACTGGTATGACTTGCTGATAAGTTCGCAAAAAAAAACGTGCACAGAGACAATATAATTCAGATTTCTCATCAGATTAAATATATCAATGACGGCTCCAAAAATCGTGCTCTAAGGCTAAAATGAATACCTATATCTCCAAAACGAAGCCATAGAAATGGATCACGGTTTTCAATTCTAAAAGCTACGTTTAATTTGTTTGACCAGCTACCCAAGCTCAGTGCTTGGACAAGCTGACCAAATGCAGTTGTAGTTTAGCCTGATTCTAAACAACGGCATATTGGGCCCATGAATTATGAATAAAATATCCCAAAGAAAATTACACAAGTTAGTGTTTAGAAATGAACCAAGTTACAGAGAATTGATATTTGAATGCATAATGTATAGTACTTAAAAACGTGATGAATGTTATCTTTCTCATAACAGATTACATATCTCGAGTGGAAGAAACTGGAGGAAACTATTTCTAGAAATTTAACAAATAAGCTTCAATTTATAGGATACAATAATTTTCTTAACTACATTATAAGATTTAATACTTTAACTTTCACTGGTTTTATTAAAGGGGCCGTTCAAATATTACGTAAGCACCTAAGGGGGGAGGGAGGTTTGCTCTTTGCTTACTTTTCCTGACAAGGGGGGAGGGGGGATATGAGTGATGCTTACGTAAGATACTGCATTTTCGAAAATCTCTTGTTTCTTGCATAAATAATTTCAAAACTCAACCAAAAATAAATTTAACAAAAAATTGAATTGGAAAATCTGACGCAAGCACTTTTTTTTGGGGATGGACCCACCAAACATTTTGAAATTTTAACCCCGAAAAGTAGTGTTCAGACTCCTTTTTGAACCCTTAGGGTTATACTCAAAAAGGACAGCTCCCTGCGTTAAGTCACCTAATTTTCAAGGAGAAAAAAATAGTACTTACTAAAAGGAATGTCAAAATTTCGGGGAGGGGGGTCCGGCAGTTTCTTACGTAATTAAGGTTGGGGGTTGAGGTTTGCTTATATTTGCTGACAAGGGGGAGGGGGGTTAAAAATGACCCAAAAAGTGCTTACGTAATATTTGAACGGCCCCAAACATTGATACAATTACAATACAATAAGATAATACTAATATTAAACAATAAGATACAATTACTAATGTACGGTTGTTACACATAGTCTAAAACAATTTAATATTCAAGGTTGCATGTTTCTTCTTAAGCAGTAAAACTAAGAGTAAAAAAGACTGAAAGAAATAGGTTTCAATGAATAGTTGAAACAGAACATAATGTCAAGTAGACCAAGACCACAGAAAATCAGTGGTTCTAAAGGCAAAAAAGAGAAGGATAATCAACCCGATTCAATATTCCTTTCGCACTGTGACTCCGAATTGCTCCAGTGTAAAGAAGGATAATAGTCGGAAATCCGAAGAAATACTTTCAAAAGCGCCCCAATGAAAGCAGCACTAAGGTTGCCCACGTGAGAAATGTTATTGTGTCGAGCGTTTATTCAAAAGCAGCGAAAAGATGCAAATTCACTTAATTACTTATTCAACCTTCCGTATTCGCGTAGCTTCTTCCAGAGCGAGATTTGCAAACAATCCTCACCGAGACCTTCATAAGTAGTTGCTCAAAGGAACTCTCCAACTACTCACTCGAGTGTGTTACACATTCAAAACAAAATCTGAAAGCGCAGATTTTTTCTCAGTGAGCATCTATATGTTACCTCAAAGCCTCTTGAATAGCGTAGTGCTCTTTCGAAAACTTAACAGCACACCACTAAATTGAGCAGGGTTACTTACAGCCGTATTATTCACCGGTAACTTGACCGGCGGTTAACCCGGCAGTCGAACTTCTGATTGTCAGTTAAAGAAGGAAAACTAGTTTTCCACCGACTCACGGTTAACCGCCGGTCAAGTTACCGGTGAATATAGCCATTAGCAAGGGTAGATCTAGGTTTTAAATTTTGGAGCCCATTTCATTATTTTTTGTGGAAAAAGAAATTGTTTTTGTGAAAAATTGAAGCAGTGATAGTTAGCAGATGAGTGTGTAAAAGTAAAATTGACTCACAAACCAAGAAAATCCTGAAAAATTAAAATATTTTGTGAATGTTTTCTTGCTAATTATCACTAAAGCTAATTTTAATTTTAAGAAAGGGGCGTTTTTATGAATTCATTTTCGTAAAGGGACAGATTTAAAGAGGAGGAACTTTTGTGAAGGGGCAACTAAAGGTATCCAATTTTTGTCTGGATCAACCCCTGCATACATAAACCTACGTTAAACTATGAGTAGTATCTGAAAACGTGAAAATTTTCTCAGGATCTAATTAAAAATTTTCAAAATTATTTGGACCCTACGTAAAAAAACTAAACATTCTCGGGACTCAAATAAATGATAGGATCTTGTTATAAAAACATTCTTCACCTTTTACCCCATGCATCATCAAAAATATTTAGTGATGGAAGTTTGACCTCTATAAGGGACATAAGTAATGGTCTATAATGGAAAAACTGAAATCGATTAGGATATTTGTCGTCAACACACGCTGATCGTTTATATTTAAATCGAAATAGTCCAATTTACTATAAAAAATTGAGTGACATTGAGCCAGCACCCAAACATTTGTCATTCTCCAGTCAGTTTTAAGATTGAAAGTAGGAGATGAATTAATCAAACGCGAGTCTGTAAATTCATTTTATGTCTGGGGCACAGATTGAGAAAACTGTTTTTTTGACGTTTTAAGGATCATAAATGTAACAGCTAGCAAGCGTCTCTCAAACTGACAGCTGCAGTGACATCTTCTGCCAAAGGTAAAATGAGAAGCATTTCAGAAGTCCAGAGATGTGGAAGACACCTTTCAACCAGTCATATAAAGAGAGAAAAAATAATCGGAGCGGTGGGAAAGTTTCATCCTGTAAATGTGGGAAGGCATCTTTTATATCTAATCTATTTCAAGTATAAAAAACAGATAAAATAGTCTTGTATATTAGACAGAATTGTCGATAAATAGCATACAAAAGCATTGAATGAACATAATTTGGGACAGAATAAGTAATTAAATATAGAGTAGATAACTAAACAGCCAAATCCAAATGCATCATTTTGAACGCAAAGCACAAATAGTTCTTACAGCTATTGTGTACATTGTACATGTACAAGCTAAAATAGCGTAATAAAAAGAAACGGTAAAAATAACTGTCATAAAAAATGTTACAAGCCAATTTTATCATTGTCCTTCAGAAGAAAGAAATCAATTAGCAGTTCATTCCCACTTTTCCTCTTGGCTGTTTTACCGAAAATGGGAAATAAACACAACTACACATCTATGCAAACATGCAATAACAATGTCTAACACAGTGTTTCCCAACGTGGGGCGCACGCCCCACCGGGGGGCAATATCATTTTTTAGGGGGGCAATTTGAAAATTTTCAACCAAATTGCCCCCCAGGTGGGCCCAATCCAGGGGGGAAATTAAAAAACAACTTTTTAAAAAGAAATTTATCAAAATCAGATCCTATTATCCTATCTGAGAATGTGTATGTCTGAAATCTGGACCAGTATGTATCAAAACCAAATTGAAACCCTGGTTTTAGAGTCGGGTAATATTCCATAATCGAGGTTTTCGCCAAACTTGGCGAGATCGGATTTCAAGCGTGGCGAAAAGTGCGCCAAGCTCCAAACATCTACCAGCAGGACTATTCCTATATTACGGCAACCTTAGTATTTATAATAGGTGAAATAGTGATCGCTTTTTTATGACTTGAAAATATTGAAATAGTACTAGTGGCGGCTTTTTTTCACTTCAAAATATTTGAATATTAAAATATTGGAAAAAGTTAAAGGTTAATAATAATAATAATAATAATAATAATAATAATAATGAATTAATAAACTTTAATATTAATAATAATAATAAATTAATGAACAAAAAAATAATAATTTTTAAAATAAAGTTTTTTAATTTGTGATTAATTACGTTTTGGTTAATTGGCAACATCATAATAGCCTCCGCATTTTGCAATGATTTTAAATTCATGAAGTGATCGTTTTAAAGTAAGTGGTAAGTTTTTTCTTAAATATGTAGACATTTTTAATTTAACATATTTTCTACTATAAGATACTCGAAATTTAAAATTTGTGACTAAAGTCTAATTTTATAATTGAAAATATCAAGCATTAAATAAGGATAAAAAAATACTTAAATGGAAAAAGTTGACAATGCTTACTTCTCTTTAGCAATTTTGAATATGGAACTTTTAAACTCAAGACTATTTAATAAAAATATTTTTATTTGTTTTTTTAGTCATTTTCTTTTATGATTTGTTTTGTATCAAATTTTATTTTAAATTTTATGTTGTTCAATTCCGTTAGAGTCCCCGCTAAATATCGCCTATCTCTTTTGAACACCAAAAAGTATAAATATTGCTAAATAATTTTAAATTCATGGTTAATATATTGGTAAAATCCTAGTATACGTAACCGGCTTGGCGCGATTTTGAAAAAGTCGCCAACTCTAAAAAAGTTGGCGACTTTTTCAAAATCGTCACAATCAAAATGGCCGCAATTGGCGTGGGCAAAAACATTGAAAAATAACATCTCAAAAATTGAAAAATATCATGAAAAAGTAATAGAAATCTTACACAAATAAGTAAACTTGAAATTCAAGCATTAATAAATTTTAACAGACATAAAAAATCCTAGGTTTGTTTTCACTAAATATTCATATTAGGTTGTATTCATATTAGGGGAAAGGAGGATAAGAGTACGCACACAAATGCCGATCCGGTTATGTGTACTAGGACTTTACAAATTTTAGACCAAGAACTCAAATTGACCAAGAATTGAAATCAAGAATTCAAAAGCCAGACCCTCAAATATTTAGTACACGTAACTTTGTTGACTCACATATCAACGTAAAAAAATGAGTCTTTAACGAAAACAAAGTAAATAAGTTATACCAAGTGCAAATTTCTGGAATTGTCAACTGAGAATTTAAAAAAAAAAGATAAAATTTATTAAATTCAAATTTTAAAAAATTATTATCAATACAACTTACCCACAGCTGTATCAGGCATTAAAAATGCAGCCTACTTGCACTCGCTTAATTTAAATTTTCCCGATGATGCGTTAAACGTGCTTGTGTTTTTAAAAGCTTTTTATCAAAATTAAATTACTAGTCAAACTTTTGTAAATGTCAAATTTTCTGTATTTGTAAACCCCAAAAATTTGAAAGCCAGGGGACGTTCTTTATTTTATACAAGCATTTTTTAAATTTAAATTGATGAATTGCATTAGTTCCGTAATCCTTTGGATTAACTTACAATCTTTATAAAAAAAATTATAATACTTGTAAAAACAATACCTCTTAAGCTATTAAAAATAAGAGACAAAACCTACATGGTACTCAATGTTTTCAAACATTTTATTTTGGTATCAGATTTAAATTTGATCGCCCTCTCAAATGTCGCCAAACATCGCCAAATCCAATTGGTTACGGATACTAGGATTAAACCAATATATTTAATTAGATGTTAACTGTTCAGTTTATTATTCAGATTATTATTAAACCGGTGACTATCGTAGCCAAGAAAATCCCAGATCCGCCATTTTTAAAATGGCGGATATTTTTTTTTTGATTTGATCGATTTGGAGCTTGGCGCGATTTCCGCCACGCTTGAGATCCGATCTCGCCAAGTTTGGCGAAAACCTCGAATACGGAATATTAGCCTTAGAGTCTAATTTCCAACCTTTTCTGGGGGATGACAAGCAGGGGCGTAGCGAAGGGGGGGGTCCCCGGGTCCGGACCCCCCCCATGGGCCCGACCTAAAATTTTTGAACCCCTTTTTTAGGCTTTAAATATTCCAGTGCCTACTCAAAAGAGGGCGTCTATGTCCCTTAAAATTATCTAAAAACCACCTTTTTTTCTTGTTAAAATCTAAAAATTTCCGGGGGATCCCCCGGTTTACCTATAAAAAACTTATTAGTTGAGGGACGATATAAGGGGAGGGGGCGATAAAGGGTACTAAACGAGTAAACCAAACCCTGTTTTTAGGGTCAAATTTCCAAACAAATTTGGGGGAGTACCCCCAGACCACTTTACCAGAACTTTACCAGACCAGAACTTTATTAAACAACTTTTTTAATGATGAGTTCGTCAAAATACAAAACTCCTAGCAAATGATAAATTCCTGAAAATATAATGATCGAAATTCGGATTAGGTGTACCAAAACGAGTTGAAAACCTGCTTTTTAGACTTGAATTTCCAAAAATTTTCTGGGGGAGGTCCCCCAAACCCCCCTTAAGGTAATTCGATTATTTCAATTATTTTCAACCTTTTTAATATTATATTCGTTGAGGAGATTCAATTTGATTTTCAAAATTTTTAGCCCCCCCCAAAAAAAACCGAATCCTGGATCAACTACTGCCTCAGAAACGTCAGATTTTTTGTACTTTTTTTCCTTAAAAATTATCTGGCTCACAAGGAGCGGTGCTCCTCGGTTATTACCTCATGAATGAAGTAAAAAAACTCCTTTTTAAAATCAAATTTCCAAAAATTTTCTGGGAGTGGACCCCCAAACCCCCCTCTTTAATATGGAGCTACAGAAAACTATGTTTCTCGACGGTCTCTGTACTTAATAAAAAAAATTATGTGGATCAGAACTTTCAATCGAAGTAATACTTAATCTTAATTATTACACTAATTATTTTATTAATAAATTATTAACTGTATTAATTAACACAGAGTAGAAATTAAAAGTAATGTGAAAATTATAACTTTATTTCACTAATTGTGGACTGGACACTTTTTGATATCCATTGGTAAATTTTTCGCACTGGACCCCCCCCTTAGGAAAATCCTGGCTACGCCACTGATGACAAGATCTTTGTTTTTAGAACGCTTATATTTGAAACTTTTTTTTACATTAGGTTCATCAAAATGCAAATCTTACCTAAAAATTTATATCCAAAATTTTCCTACTAGGGGTACCAAACTACAGTAGAACCCCGATTATCCGCGAGCGGATGAACCGCGGTGCGGATTATCCGCGAGTGCTACGAAGAAATTTTTTAATTATGAGAGCAAATTTTAGTCGAGATTAGAGAAGTTTTAGGTGTAGAACAAAGGTTTCTGCTGTGTACTGTACAAATTTAAAAAGTTTCACATATGTTTTTTGTACTATAAAACTTAGTTTTTAGTCTGAAATGTTTTTTTCGTGTTTTCACCTCATTTTTAGTCTTTTTTCGGGTTATCCGCGATTTTCGTTATCCGCGGTACCCTTGCCACCCAATTCCGCGGATAATCGGGGCTCTACTGTAGTTAAAAACCTGCTTCCTAGAGTCAAATTTCCGAAAATTTGATGGGGGAGGACCCCCAGACCCCCCTTGGTACTTACAACTTAATTTCTCATAACTTGATTTTGTTTTTTAGCATTCAAATTCTACCTAAAAATGTTCTAGAAAGCTCCATTAGACTTATTAAATATACATAGGAGGGAGGGGCTAAGAAATAATTTTGGCTCCCTCTCAAAATATGTTTCTATATATGCCATTAAGACCGGGGGGGCCATGGAAAATTTAGAAAGGCTTTGGTGGGGCATGGACCGAAAAAGGTTGGGAAACACTGGTCTAACACAACCAGTCTACCATTAAACGCGGAAAATAATGCTGATTGCAGTTGATCTCTTTTTTTTCAAGACTCAATCTTACAACATTACCCCCCCAAGCTAGACGGTAAAACTCCAACGATCTAAATGCAAAAGCCGTCGTCGCTTGTGATGCAATTAAAACATTAACATTTTTTATTTTACTTAAAAGACTATTTTCTTGTTGGTGATAATATTTTTAAAATTAGGTGTTGATGTAACAGTAAAAATTAAAATGCACGTAAAAACGGCCTAACTAAAAGCATAAATATAGTCGAACCCATCCATAGAACTAATACTATTTAAAAATAAGTAGCTATAACAAATCGACATTACAATTAATCGATTTCAAACACACAGGGTCCTTTAAAAACCCTGTTTTGAAGAGTTTCTTTCCCCCTTTTTCAACAAAAATAAGAAAACACCAACCCTCCCCTGAATATTTACATAGGCATACTGCCCAGTGCCCAACCCTTCACCTTCACATGCTCTTGTGGACTGGTCAAAATGCTTCACCAACTTGAACATTAAAAAAATTTTCGAGTTTATTTAATTAAAAACTTAAATTATTTAAATTAAATTATTTAAAAAGATATTATCTTTTATTCCCGCCACATTGTCACAAAAAATCGTCCAACAAACTTCTAGGTGTTATGTTTAATTGAAAAACGCGGTCTCCCTATTATATCAAAGGTACAATAATAGTATTTTAGCCTTGCTTCTTTTTTCATATATTTCTGTTTTCTCCCTAAAAATTTTATATTTTTGTTAAAATAAGATGCTAATCTGACCTAAAAAATCTGCTTACAGATGTCATCCCTATATAATCCTGCTTAATTCAAATTTATGGAATCAATTTCAAACCAATTCCCTGTGAAGCAACAAAAAAGCACTTACTCACAAAATTTAGGGCCAATCAGACCTACTAACATGAGAATGCTATTATTTCAAAATTACGTCCGTGAGGCAAGTTACCTGCTTTTATGCTAATATATGAACCGGTATAGGTTATTACATCGGTTTTAGGTTACAGAGTACAACAGTCTATTTGAGCATCATCAGTCCATGGAGGAAACAGGTTTACCAGCTGATTTCCATCATTCCCACATTTTTATTGCAAGAGCAAGAAGACACCAACACACTTTCACCCACAATTTTTCTGCAGTGACTGAATCTGAGGTCATCAAACGGAAGTTTGATAGCCGGCGGCAATGAATGCAACGCAAAATGGATGTTTTAAAATACATAAGGCTGCTAGTCCGGTTTTTCTCAACGTGGCCCTTGATATAACCGAGGGGGGGGGGAATGACAAATTTTGTGAATCCAAAAAAATGCTGTGCATTGCAAATTACCAATATAACTAAAAATATAAGTTTAAATCCTGCTTTTATAAGAATCAAGTTCAAATAAATCTCTCTGGAAGACTCAGTGTTACACCCAAAATTTTAAAATTTGATGCATCAAGGTTCAAATCCTACTCTTAATTTTTCTAAAAAGTTACATTTGACTTTCAAATCAGATTGTTTGAAACCGACTAGTAGTATAACCACATTAACTCGAGATTTCTAAACACATTTTCCACTTCCCCATCCCCACCTATTGTTGGAATTACACACCAAACTCACCACGAACACAGAGAGACTAGGAAACAGACAAGAATACGTAATAATATATGAGCGAAAGAAGCCGAACTTTCCGTGACAGTGGAATGCGAATTTCTACATCAGATGGGTAAAGGTGTAAACGGGATAATTTAAATATTATCAGTCAGGCCCGTGTATTGGAAAACTGAAGAGTTTTTCGTGATTTTGCTACTGCTTTCTAAGTTCATTAAAAATATGCATGCATTATTCAGTAAAAGCCCCTTAAACAAAAAAGGAACTGGTAGGGATACTTGAGCCATAGCAATTTTTTTAAAATTATAGGCCAATAAAAATAAGTAACTTTCTTTATTATAAATTATACAAGGCTATTTACTCGCCATTTTACTTTTTAAATGCTTTTTCTTCTATATAGCCCTGTATTTAAAACTATGTTTTCGAAGTTTTAATATAATAATGATTGACGACTGATATATGATGCAATACTTTAAATTTAAAAAGATGCCAATTATTATTTTTAAAATCGTTTAAGAAATTTTGCTTAACTATGTGTAACTATTTACTCATGTATCCCCACCATGGGGATGCTTGAGCTACTATGTAAAGGCAAATGTAAATAGTTTTTAGTTTTTACACATAGAAAAATTTTCCAAATAAAAATCCCTAGCACTTAATTTTAGAGAAAAGTATCAAACTTTCAACACAATTTTTCTTTTTGCTGTAAATTAATTTAGAAAATTATAAAAAATTAAACAGTAAAGAGTTGCTCACGTATCCCCACTCTCATCTACATATATGTGAGTAACGCAGCCAGGAACATTTTTCAGAGGGAATTTCAGAGATACTGTGCAATTTTTTGTCGCTTCTTATAAAGTTAAGAGACAGTTTTAACTTTTTGGGAAGAACAATCCCAATGCCCCCATCTTGATTCTTCCTTTAGAGTTTAAGCTAAAACTAGACAGTCAGTGGGAATGGGTGAATTAATAAAAAATGGACCAGCCTTGTTGGGCTTCGAGCCTGTAGCTGGTCGACAAAATTTGTATTTGTATTTGTATATGAGTATCAAAAAAATACCACTATCTATGTAAATAAAAACTTTTAATGATTTTCTGAGAATACTTAGAAGGACTATTCAAAGCTTAAGATGTTTTAAATGGTCTACTCTAGAAGTTCTCAACAGATCTACGACTCAATAGAAAATATTTTTGCTACACTCCAACTGTTTGAAAATATGGTGAGATAGTTGGATAAATTTAGAGATGTTTTACGGAAAAAACGAAACAAATTAATGAGAGTAATATGAAATTACAAAACAATTCCGTGGAATATTTAATCCCACTATGACTATATCATTCAAAACTGTATTTTCAGATTTTTCGTTTTTGCATTAAGTAAGCCTTCCAGACAACGACTAAATTCTCCTTCCGTAAATAATCTCATTACACGCTTCTACGACACAATGTAGCATTTCAATAACAACAATCCATAGTGAATCCAGTGAGGACAGGAGGTCCAATACATCGTCAGGAAGGGTATAGTTCAGAAATGAGATAACCTTTACAAAACACCTCGTGTATCCACTAACTCTACTTTATCAATTTTCTCTCAAAGGTCTCAAGAGATAATCGGATCTTCCGGTCGAATAAGCAGCATACATAATAATCTGTCGAGCTATTGTTCCGATGGCGGGTGAACAATGGACGACAATGGCAATGAACTCTCCATGTCATATTATTGCGACTAGAGAAAACCACGCACATAGTAGGGATAGCGCACTGATGATATAGGCACGCATTATTACCATTTTTTAAGGAAACGTGAAATAACATCAGGAACCACAGCGTTGGAGATGTTTTCCATGCACAATTGGCAAGTAGATAGCCTACCATTTCCTTACATGATGTATTGGAGCTTGAATTCTATTCTTAATAAAAATCAAATAGAGAATCCACAAAACGGACATATTTGCAACTGCTATCTTTGCACAATTGAATGCTGGAAGAGATGTTCCAAGAAGTGTAAGCGTTTCTTACGAAACAAAGAGGTATTGACGTTATTTTGAATTTCAAAATATAATCTTAGAAACTATTTTGTGGCCTTCATAAAAAAGACCTCTGTGCAATATAGGAGGAAATATCTTACTAATAATGTACACTTTTAGGTAACGATAGATTTTTGTCATTCTCAATATTTTGTGTGGTAAAATATTCTTTAACCCCCTCAGTTATACAGATATTAACATAAATAAATAGGTAATAGAAAAATTTAAAGTAAATCTACTTAAAAATAGTTTTATAAATATATTTCAACTTTGACGTTGATTATTCGATTCTCAATAAGTACTAATCATTAATCAATACATAATGAACCGGTTTTGGCTGCATCAAATCTTCACCTTTCGATATGTTAAAATAGTTAAAGGAGCTGTTCTCAAGAATTCATATAAATCCTGTCACAATCACAAAAGCTGTCCCAAAAGTTTCTCTCAAAAATTCCCAAATTCTTAAATTTCTGAAAGTACTAGTAAAAACCCATTAATCAAGCTTAAAAGTATCATCTCCAATAATTGTTAGCTTTAAAATTTAAAAAAAAATCCCAAAACTAGACCAAAAAAATAAGGATGTTTAGGGAGGACAGAAAAATTTCCTAAAAAGGTAAGAATCAAAGTACGCGCTCCGTAATATAGTGAGAAAACCCGATTCTTCAACAGAAATCGGTATTCTCATCACTTTAACAGCAACGACTGTCTCTTCATCAAAAGCCTCCCCGCGGAATTACGTGATCCAAGCCAGCAGGCTTTCGATATCGAAACCGATTCACGCATGTGCGCTTCCCGGGCGTGTGATTTCCGACTCCCGAAGGCACACGCGAGTGACTTTCTGGCTCGGCTCTCTCAATAATTATCGAGAAAGCACATCTTCGGGAAAAACGTTTTCCTTTCAACGCCGAAAGGGCAATTTGTCCAACTTTCGGCAGTGGTTACTCTTTTGACGCGCCCGTTTTCTTAGCCTCCATCCATTTTTCGCGGATCAGTGGTTCGACTGATGGACCCTAACCCGCAGCAGAATGAATGCTAATGGAAATAGAATCAATCGCACGTCGTGACTGTCCGTTTTAGGATGCACAGATATGTCGGGTGGTAGTTTGCTATTTCAAGAGGATGTAAATCTGGACTGGAATAAATCGATGGCTCTTATCGAATCCTTTCTGAGGCGGCGATCGACAAGACAATTCTTTAAAGAGCAGAGATAAATCAATTCAATAGACAATGAAATCATCATATTATCAAGGAGTTCCCAAACCGGAACAGGAGAAATTGAATGCTGATCTCGAAAAAATGAGTTCTTGCACATTTCAGATAAATTTGGAGTAAGAATTTCTATGAAATAACCCTTCCTAAATACATATGAAAGGAGAAAAATTTTTTAATGAAAATTTTGAGGTGCAAACTCAAAATCCTGATAAGTTTACCATAGCTGTAAAGAAACCGTTACGGGTCTCATTAATTTACCTCATTGAAACTTTACCTATCTATATTCCCCTAGAGTTTGAGCATTACAAATTATGTTTATGACCATATAAGAACCTCCCAAGCCCTAAACAACCGGTCTGGTCATTGCTAGGCTATTAACTTGAACGGAAACTAGAGCCCCTCCCTATCAGATAGTTCCGAAATAGGAGCAATGCAAAATGATGTCGAGAGTCACACCCTTCTTTCCATTACATGCAGTAATGATGTTAGTACAGAGTAAAAGCTGGACACATAAGCATCATAGAGATACGCACAAACTATTGAAAAAAAACCCAGAAAGCGTCAATATTTACTCAGCGTATTCTGTACCATTTTCACATTCACTCCTCTCAAACTTGCATATCACTTCCGCATTACACACAAAATTCTGTGAGGTACTTCCAGTATCACAATTGAAATTTTAAGTTTTAACTCTATATATTCTATTTGTCCAATTTTTTTTCCATTTATCTCAATACTGTCCGTCCATTTATCAATACCATACTGTCTACAACATAATTGCATGAAAAATAAAAGGACCGGAAATATTTTATGTCTTTGCCCAATGTATATTTACACACAAAAATCGTTTTCCTGTCACACAAATGAGATTCATACTACAAAGTGTTTTTTCACTAAAACACATTCTTGCAAGATGCTGTCAAATTAAAATGAAATATTTAATAAAATAGGGTTAAATTTTAAATTTTATCAATAAAAAATGCAGTAACTTTTCTTAATAGCTATTCCTTAGAGCAGTGGTCTCCAACCCCCGGTCCGTGGATCAAATGGTACTGGGCCGTGGGCCGACCATTTTATTGAAAATGATTTTAGATTCCTAGGTTTATACTCCAAATTAATTAATGAAATGAATTATAAATAAATTTATATTTACTTTTTGGTGTAACTGTATTTTATTTTGAAAGCATGTTTAAGTACAATTAAAATAAAATTAATAAATCAAAATAATCTAAAATGTAAACAACCACCCAGCGGGCCGCCTAAAAATTATCAAACGTTGACCGGTCCGTAGTGGTAAAAAGGTTGGGGACCACTGCCTTAGAGGTTAACACTACGTGACCCGTACAGGGGAGAGAGGGGGTCTTCAAAATACCACGCTCGGTCACAGGGGGGAGGGGGGGCTTAGGGTTTCGTCACGTAGTCAATTTCCTCTAATGAATACGACAAAATTAAGCCAAATAAATTATTAAAATTAGACAAATTAAGCCAAATAAATTATTAAAATTAGACAAATTAAGCAAAATTAATTTTTTTAAACTTTCTGTTTGCAAAAAATGATGGCAAACCGTATTTATGAATTACTACGTGAAAACTAGAGGGGGAGGGGGGTTTTGGCATATACTACGGATGGTCACCAACCAAGGGGGGGAGGGGGGTCAAAAATGGTAAAAAATGTGTCACGTAGTATGGGTACGTTCCCTAAGCAGAATAAGTGGCAGAAATGGCAAAGGTTTCATCATGCTATCGGGGGGAAAATTCAATAGAAGTCTAAACAGAGCATTTACTTTCCACTAAAATTTAAATGGAAAAGGTCTACTCCGGAAAACTGCATATACTACATATTAGTAGCGCTAGCATTTTTATTTCAACGAAAAGAACTTTTGATGCGCGTGTATGATGTACTTTGTAATGGTTTGTCCTTAAATCAGTAGAAGAGATGACTAATCAAAGGATTTCAAGGAAGTTGTTATCCCAAAAGACCATGAACAAAATGGTCAAGTAGTGTACAAGATACAAGACATAATAAATCTTCTACACAGTACAATTGAACATCACTACCATCCCCAACAAAAGCTCGGGCGAATCGCCTTCACACATCATGCCAACTGCAAAACTATTTTCAACACATTTCGGCCAACAAGATTTCAAAAAAAAAAAACGACAATCCTTTCATTTTAAACGAAGAATAGACAATTTCTTCACGCTCCGTGACCAGACGAAACTTCCGAAGCCGTTTTATTCCGAAAATGAAAAGGATAGCGAAAAACTGCGAAGGCATTTATTTTTTTCAACAGTGCGATCTAGGATAATAAAAAGTAACATGTACCATTGTCTTTAATTTCTTTTGAAACGTGCCATTAATTGAAATAAACAAGGCGATACAAAGGCCGAGAGCGCCACACATTGTAAAACAAAAGAAACACTTTCGCAAGTAAGAAAAATACAATTGGGTCTTTCCGACACTGGCTGCGGCTACCTAGTTAAGACGTAACGATTTTTATTTCCGAAATTTACATGACAGTGCTGCATAGTAGTACTATTAGAAGGGTGGGCATGGCACAGCGCCCGGGGATGTCATTGTCCCCTTCTCGGACAGTCACGATTCAAAAGTTAATAAGTACATTAATTTGAATGCCTTTCTTTTATGAAATACTTTTTCCTACAATTTTAAAAGAAGTTGCTTTCACTTTGATTTCCCGAAATATTCTACGAACGTATAAAAAAGGATATTTTAAAGAACGTATTAAAATAGAATTGTTTTTCCATTAAACAGAAAATATTTTGCTCTATAAAAATCTCCATTAAAAGGGTGGAAAGTAATTCTTGAAATTTTCCATAGAAAGGATGCAGTTCTAATATGGGATCGATGCTAAGGGGAAAATGAGGGGAACCATGAGCTACATGACGTTCATGAACACCAATTCTTTACCTGAATGGAGCACATCACTCAATAACTTCGCAAAGCAATCATTTGCGTTTTAACAAACAGAAAGTTATTAATCTCAACCTAAACACATATAATGTAAGTAGAACACCCGCACTTGCCGACTAGAAGAACGACGATCGTCATTCCCAAACAAACAGCTGAAGAAATGACCACAGTTAAACTTCGCTCATTAACATCGTTTAATGATGCGTCCCCCAAAGAGCATTCAAAAAACCATACAGTTTTCGAATTGAGCGATGTCAAGTTCGTGAGAAAACAATGGCACAGGAGGAGGAATGACAGCACTTATTTGCTCCAGTGAGGCTCTTATTATTGGGACTGATCACTGAATGTTGAAATTCCCGGAACCAACACATGGCCGACCGATAGTTGCTACGATAGAAAACATGCTGACGGATGTTTCACTTCAATTATATTTTGCAGGGCACAGACAACCAAAATCTAGAAAATAGGTTAAAGAGGAGAAATTATTCCCGTTTTAAAATGACTGACGCTATCGGTTTAAAATGCTGATTTAACTTTTTTAAATAGCTGGTTGCGATGGATGATGGCTGAGATGAACGATAGTAACTGCTTTGTATAAGTGAAGATATTGAACGGTTGAAAATTAGCTCACGCTAACCCTGCATTTAACTATACATTTTTCATGTATTGCAAAATACAGAGTACAGAGTCATATTTTCATGTCTTGTGTTCTTCATGTCTGGGTTTACCTCTACCAGGGTTACATGGGCAGAATATTTTGCCAACCTCGTTGTGTCGGTTTTTATTCCAAACTCTCTCTCTATTACGCAAACCGCAAAATGTTTCGAGAAGATAGCTGTATAGATAACTCAGCACTATCGGTCTATTCTCAGGCTGCAATGTGTTAAACGGGTAAGTATAATAAGCTATGAACAAAAAATGTTGCTATAAATGAAAACAACTTAATGGCTTGATAGTACTACTACGAATAAGATTTTTTATACAAACGTTTCACTCTTTACCAAGAGTATTTTGATGGGTTCCATTAAGCCTCCGATTCATAAGAAATGTTTACCCACAATAAGCTGAAATGCCGGGTTCTGACGCAACACTTGTGACGCTGTGAGGAACAATTAAAACTGTTAGCACAGCTGGCATACAGCTCTCAATTCAAACACTTATGCACGTAAGAAATTTCAGAATCATCGTCACGTCTTCGAAACATCAGATAAACCGTTTACGTTGGTTGGAGGTTGAAGAGGAAAAAAAGAAACACGTGGATCTAACAGAGCAAGATAATGTCATTTTTTAGAATCTTGTTTTTGTAGTTTAAATAAGAATCATCTCAATGGTATAAGCCAGGTATTAAATTAAAATAGATTGCATATGCAATATATGCACCTATTGCATACACAATTTCATTGATTGTTATATAGAAGAATTGAGAATAGAAGAGTCCATTCTCCTTTTCTTTTTAATTTGTACTCGAAAAATTATCTTATCAGAAGTTTTTTGTTTTCTGTTGTTTTGAACTTGAAATTTTCTCTCAAAAAGACTGATAAACTGGTGGGAAATTTATAATTTTGTGCACGCACTCCTGATATCAATAACGGACATCCCATCATTTCATCATTGCAAGAAACACTCTTCGCTTTTCTTAAGCTTAAAAATGTTTTCAAAAGTTGAGAAAAAAACATGAACCAGCACAAACTATCGCGTACAAGGAAACGGATACTATATTCGGAGCAGATGGATAAGTAAAAAAGCATGCTGGTGTTAGGGGAAAAAATCTTCACGAAGGGAAGAGAGATAAAGGTAAAACGCTACTGGACATATATTAACACGTGATGTAATTCCCCGCTATGCGTTGAATCAAATCAAGGAAGATGATGACCCACATACCAAAATGCCCACGGTCAATAATAGACTACCTCCAAAGGCCTCACACCCTTCTCTTGGACAGACACATTAAAGCAAACAGTGACATTAGATCGGATAGTATTCTTTCGGTTTAATTTTTTATTAGACTACAAAGCTGTAGACGTTTGCTTCGGTTGAGTAATAATTTTATCACGCATTTGTGGAGAGAATTACGATGAATCACTCACTTGTGAACAAAACAGTACGAGGGAAAAATGGATCGACTATATGCACTTGTCCTTTTGAATTATACTTCAAAGATGAACATCCAATGTGAAAAGTCAAAATTAATGGGTCTGTGAATGCATACTTTCTCTTTACCACGAAATAATTACATTTTAGTAATTTCGTACTACCTACATAACTTGATTATACAAAGCTTGAATTAAAATTCAAAGGTGTAACCACTATGTAAAATCACTAATGGTTACCTCCATGTGAAATGCGAGAATCTTGTTTACAAAATCACAAGCCCCGAAGAAAGGAAGAAAGATATACCCATATATGCCTTTAGAATTTGTCTCAAAAATGTTGCATAGAAATCAAAAAGCATAGAAAATCAAAAATTTAGATGAATGTGGAATAGAAATCTCCGAGCAACTCAATCGTTATCACGAAAGTTACAAATAAGACTCCAAAAAAGAATCCCTCCATTCAAATTCCAAAACTAAACCCATAAATTGGGCAATGATAAAACATCTTTTAAAGGTAGTCAGTCCCATTTGATATAGACGAAAACCAAACCATTGATACAGCATAGAATAATAGGTGTAATAAAAGCTACTTAAGATTCACCTCTTTCCGTAACACGGTCTTCGCGGTCAGGGACACGAGCCCGAGCGGCTTTTCAAGCACAGAAAGAAAAGAAAGTATCATCGAGATATCCGAAGTCAAAGGATTGCATTAAAAGGAGTGAAACTTGAGAAACAATGCGTTCTGCCTTTTCCACACACACACATGCTTCGGACGTCTTGTTAAAGAGGATCGGTTACGCCAAGAGAGAGAGAGAGTGAGTGCACAGGGTGGAAAGGGATTTGCTATTGTCAGGGGGCCTCGAAATGAAACCCAACTCAACTTGGCATTTCGACACTCCTGAAATATCCAACCCAGCTGCTGTCGAATTCCATTGATGAGAGAGAGAAGATAACTGACGTAAAAGTATGCAATATTCATTCACTGGTATTTATTCAGTGCCAAATATCGAATATCCGCGGAAGGTTTTTATTATAGGACTGGCACTAGCTAGAAAAATTGTAGTAGTATAGCTGGCATATTGCGAATACAAGGAGCATGGAATTTTATACTGTTCCCAGCACTCAAATGAGAAAATTGTTGAATAATACAGAAAATCTCGCGTTATCTACTCTGGCTGTGGCTACGCCCCAGCATACAAGAATATATTTTGTCAATGGACCTCAAAGGACACAGGTGACGGTTAAAAGGGCTATAGACTATAGAGTGTAAAGGGACGATTTATGTTCGTTTTATTTCCTTACAAAACTTTTAGAAAGAAAGTTTTGTAGTTAATTGCTATTATAAAAAAGCTTTTTGTATGGAATCTTTTGAATTAAATTCTTTTGGAAAGTTACAAAATATTTTCATAAATATGGTGTTCTTAGTGTTTTATGTGAGCATCACTAGTCCTCCCTGGCCTTCGTCAACAAAAACAGAACTAGCAAATACCAAACCCCTTCCCCTCTTGGTGCTTGCATAATATATCAATGCTCTCCTTACCCAGGGGTTTCTATAACTATAAACAAGTCCTATCACCCTTTAATCACAGAAATATATAAATAATACATATTTTATAAAATAAACATGAGCTCCAAAGAATTTTATGCTCTCCATCTAAACTATATTTTAGCTTTAGCTTAAGTACCCCAAAACCAAAGAATAGTTTCCTCAATCCTCATTGAAAGATCCACATTTCATACAGTTACTCCAATTCAATATACAGTATAAACATATATACATAGCAAAAAATTTAGAAATTTTAGTTTTAGTTTGAAATTTTAGAAAATTTGATCAGGATGGAAAAAAACCGCACATTATCAGGCAGCATAGAATTTTTAGACTCGAATATCTTTTATTTCTGTAGAGAAAGAAAATTTATGAATGGTGGTATTCATTTGGTCTCCCCGAGAAATTTGCTTCTTTAATGCATACTGTAGTTTGAATTGTGGGATAAGCAAAGCATTTTTGGTCTTTGAAGATAACTCTTAAAATTAAGTTTTGAATGCTATTTATTCTACTGGAATTTCTGAAAATCTAGCTTTTTCTATAGATATTCATCACAAAAGTAAGAAAATTTCTATTCCAGTTGTTTTTCATAAGAAACTGGATTATTTTATCATCTCAAATTCAAACCTATAAGAAGCTCAGAAAAAGATGTCGATGTGGGTTCTTTTCTCTGCATAAAAAGTCTCCTAATTAGAAACAATGTAATGGCTTTTGAGATCAATCACAGATATTTTTAAAATTAATCTTCAAAGTTTTTAATAGAATGAGTCCTCCTGTGAATCAATTACAGCTGTGACTATTATTACTTAGTAAAATGAAGTTAAACAAATTTTCATTTGAGATAAACATTTACCGTTCCAGTTAATACATACTTAAAGATAACTCCTATACAACAAATGCAGTGCTTAAGGTATCCGCCTACCTTTGAGACCATTTTTTTGAAATACTTGATTTACAAAGTTTATTTTTTAATTTTTAGTTTCAATGTACGTCAAAAACATTGATTAATGCTAAAAAAACAAAATTAATTATCTTATTTTCTAAAATATGGGGTGATTAGTGTAAAATTTAAATGAATTTTTATAAAACCCGTCTCACTCTTGCCCAAAAACCCCTACCCCTATTAAACCTAAACCTAAAAATGATTACCCCTATATAAATTTCCTTTGGACACAAGACATAAGTATCGTATAACACTTATCTTCAAAATGGACTATTTTCTAAGACATATTTTGAAAAGTAATTGTTTTAAAGCATAAAATGTAAGGGTAAGTGAAAATTTTCAAAATTTCTACAACCATTTAACAAAAAAACGTCAATAAAAATAAAAAATATAAACTTACATAAAATTCTGTAGTCCATCTGGTTAATAACAATATTAATATTCTGTTAACAGTTTGGAGTGAATATCTTGGATAGTTTTTGAGTAATCATGTAAATAGGGGAGGGTTTTTATGCAAAATTTAGTTCTGAGAAAATCAGCTTTAAAGTTTATATTTGTATACGATTGCACAAGACTATCTGTTTTAAAAATGCTGTAATTTCTTTTCTTATTCACCTACAAGTAGCATGAAAACAGTTTTGGAAAGATAAAAGTCTAAACTACTTGAAAATGTAAGAACCAAATTTTCGACGAAAAAGCCGAAAAACTATAACTGTAATCTATAACTGTTCAGTTTATCATTAAAATTAGAAAAATTGGTTTACATTTGAATATTGAGCGTTCAAAAGAGATTGGCGATATTTAGCGGGAACTATAACGGAATTGAACCAAATCCTTTTTTAATGTGGTGAATATAGGGACTGCATAAAAAAGTATCACATAGAATTGTAGCGAAAATCCCTTAGCGTATTTGAATTGAAAAACTCTTTATATTCCAACCATAAACAATATGCCCACCCTACAACTGAATTGAGAAACCGTTTCTATACTTATCGTAGATTCTTTGTCAGTTACTATGTAGTCAACGAAGACTGTTGTTTCACTAAACCCTTGAATATATCTCGGTAGCCATACATGCAAGATTTTTGTTCTGTTTCCATTTGATTGAAATTTTCATCCACCGCACAAAAAAAGTCGCAGTAATAGAAAATCGCACAAAAACAGGTTTGGGTGTAACGTAACAGAAATGCATCATGAAATGCAAGTAAGTACAAAACTGTAGAATTTACCTTTATGAAATTCTTCATCAGCTTTATGAAATGACACTGGGGATTTTGGGCCAGCTGCATCTTTTAAATCTTCATGTGAATGTGGATCATGAGGTCCGCCATGTTGTTCCAGGGGTGACATGCTCCATAATGCAGTTGAAAACACATCTGTCTTCTCCCACGCAACTACACTGAGTAAGACATAGGCAAAACTGAATCCAAATGTGATTCCAACAGCTAGGGTTAGGATGCATTTTCGGGAAAATGCAGCATTGCCTCCAGGATGAGATGAAGTCAGCATTTCCCACTTGTTATTTGAATGCAGGAATATGACTATTGACGCAATAACTTTCCTGAAATAAAAAAAGCAGACTTTAGTATTGCTACTTCTACTACTTACTGTTGATTGCCAAAGCATAAAAAAGTAAATATACATTAGTATTCACTACAAAACAATTTAATGTGAACAGGATAGACTTATTAACATTGCATGCAAAAACCGACAAATAATAAAATTAATTGTAAGTTTATATTACACTTTTAAATTTGTTGTCTTTCAATCAAAAATTATTTAGCAGAGTTAATCCACTTTAACTCAACTAAATTACTAGATTCAATAATTTTCTATTTTAAATAACCATTCAAATATTCATGGCAGACACGTACCAAGTTAACCTTCTAGTAGTACCCATTCTCATAATAATGTCTTGAGTAACTCGAAACAAGCAATTGAATTATTATCTGAAACTATCAGTATTGTACCAATACAGCTGCTCAGGATCTCTCATGGGCATTTTCAGCATAATCCAACAGTCACTTATTCCATTAATCATATCAACATACATATAAGTTGAGAGTGGACGTACCTACTCCTACGTAGGACAGGAGCTCTCTATATGCTCAAACAGAATAATTTATCTAGATAAGTAATCATAAAGCTTCTTTGAATGGTAATTTTGGTACTTGCGTATTAACGCCACAGCAGCTACAGATTTGGCGGCTTTAATTAAGATTATAAGATAGATTTAAAGGTTTTATTATTATTAGACTATCAGAGGTATTTTTAAGGCCAAATCTGTACCTGCAGTGGCGTTAATCCATAAGTACCGTAATTTTAAGTTAGTAATAAAAGGAAAGGTAATCAACACATGAATTTTTAACCAACATCAAAATGTCATGTTGTAAAATAATACCAATGACTAAATTATTGGTGCACACACACAGACAACTAAATCAAAAAATAAATCCGAAGTTTCAATTGTGGCGCATCAAAACTGTAGCATTTAACATAGGTCATGCAGAATAAACATTAACAATATTGCATTTAATTAAAAATTGACTTTTCTTGTATAGTATCTACCAGAACAAAACCGGACACATAAAATTGCACGAATAATCACATGAGATTCCAAAAACAATTAAACACAAAAATCTAATTATACTGAAATTAGAAATTCATACAATTTCATAGGATGAGAAAAATTACATACCAAATAAACCATGATCGATTTTTTATTCAAAGACTAAATGTCGTTTAGAAAAACTAACTTGTCTGCCGAAAAGCAGGCTATGGATGAATATCATCTTTTCATTCAGAAAATTATCGAGGAGTTTTTATAGGAAATCGAATAGGTTTCACAAAAAACGAACACATTTGGAACGGAATGAAATCACAAACTTTCAGCAGAGAAAGTCGCATCCTATTTGTTTTGTTTTGATTCTGCATTTCATTCCATAGTTTTGCTTTGCCTCTTTGCGCCATCTCGCGGCATCCGGCAAAGTTACGCTCCTGCTGCCATCTAAGGAGTTTTACTAGAAAAGGTTTATATGAATAATATTTTAACAAAGTTAAAAAATAAGGAATTCGTTTTCGTTTATTTGTGGGTCATTTTCACCAAACGCTTACATTTCAGAATAAAAAATTTTTTTTCAAACTTCATAATTTCGTAATAATATTAATATAGGAGTTTTTATATATGTTTCAAGTATATGGAACAGCAGTTTGTCATACACTTTTGCCCATAGTTTAGTGTTTTAAATATTATAAAATATTTAATATAACTCTGGTAAATTATTTATCTATATATATAAAATCCAAATACGGGTCATTCATTCATTCATTCATTCATTCATAACACTCATCACGAAATCTCCAAAACTGCCGGACCGATAGGCTTGAAATTTGACAGAGACCTTCCTCTCAGCCACTAGACGCGCACTAAGAAACGATTTTAAAATCGAACGACTCCTTCCCTGTTTTTCGGCGCTTTTTCGACTTCGTTTTACCCATTGAAATAACATTATACATTGTTGAAATGCATAAAATGCAGGGTTTACATCTCTATCTTAAGGCGACGTCTTGCCTCACTTGATAAAATATAATTTGAAAACAATTTATAATTTACAATGAAATTTAAGAAAAAAACAGTGTGAATATCTGTATTTAAATATTTTAACAGTAATCAGAACGCCGAAATATATTAAAATAATTAATTACTTTCTTTAAGATTTTAATTTTCTTAAATTTATGGATCAAAAATTGAAAAGTTTCCATGAAAACAGAGCTACTGTTGAACCAACAATACTATACGGGTCACGTGATTTTTTGCTTCAGTATTTTTTATTTTATTTAAAATATACTGATTTTTTATGTATATAGAGGGTATAACTAAGGTTAGAGAGAGTAAATGTATCTTCCTCTTTCGGTCAACCTCAGCTTCTTCCTTTCTCCCCTCCGAGTATGTCAAAATCACGTGACCCTTTTAGTATCTTTGGTTTGACAGTACAGAGCTAAAATTTTACAGAGCATGGTTTACTAGACTATAATCACTAGATTTTTTTATTATAACTAGCAATCTGTTTTTACTTTTAAATTAGCTTTTAAAGAAGTTGGTTCTTTTAAGTAGAAGGCAAGATTTTAATAGTTTTTTACTTGATAACTTTTTATCGAGGATTTTTGAAATTTATTTTATTTTGAAATTGAATTTTTGAGGAATTTTGAAAGGGCAGCGGGAATACTTCATGAAAATTCTGTTTAAGACTTTAAACACTAAATTTCAAATGACTGAGATGATTTCAATTAGATTGTTTTCATCACATAGAAAGGATAAATGTTTAATAGGCAAAAAATCGGGATGGAATGAGTTATCACATTTGGAACTGGGATGGAAAAAAGGCACCGGTAATACCGTGATGAAAATTTTTGGGAACACCAGGATATGAAAATTATCGGGAACACCGCCGGTATATGAAAATTATCGGGAAAACTGGGATATGAAAATTATCGGGAACACCGGGTTATGAAAAAGTACCGGGAACACCGGGTCATGGAAAAGTACCAGGAACACCGGAATATGAAAATTATCGGGAAAACCAGGATAAAAATTATCGGGAAAACCGGGATATAAAAAGGTACAGGGAAAACCGGGATATAAAAATTATCGGGAAAACCGGGGTATCAAAAGGTACCGGAAACACGTATATGAAAAAGTACCGGGTACACCGGGATATGAAAAGGTGCCAGGAAAACAGGGATATGGATATTACCAGGAACACGGGGATATGAAAAGAGTAGGGGACACCGGGGTGATTGGTGATACGAAAAATCGGACATAAACTTGGGAGAACTTAAAAAAAAGGAATAAATACACTCCACCCGTGCAAGGCCGGGCAAATCAGCTAGTTTTAATATATAAATTACAATATTTTTATCTCTTCAAACAATATTTACAAATATTTCTCTTTAAATGAAATATACAAGACCTTTTTTTAATGAAATTAACGATAAATCAAGCGAGAAATGTCAAATCCTTCGTAAAAAGGGAAAGTTGTTGATACTACTTTCAAAATCAATGACATAATAGTAACGGGAGTTGACATTTTTAATAAAATGACGGAATAAAACATACATGCATGGTTGGAAACTGAAATAAATATCCATATATCCTATTAATATCAATAAATAACTATATTTCTGGGGTTAAAATTTCCAAAAAGTTTATTTAATATTAAAAATTACTCAAAAATTACCGTAACGGGAGTTGACATTAATAAAAATACGCTACCTTGACGACATATAATTTCTTTGAAAACACGATAGTTTTCGAGCCAAAGAATAAAAACACGGTTTAAATATATTCTAAAGTATTCGCCTGTAACGGGAGTTGACATAAAGTGAGGGACAAAATATTTTATTGATTTGTAAAAATATTAAATTCAAAAAATTAATTTTTACAATTATAATAACCTTTTAATAGTTCATAATTTTGATATTCATCGTTTTTTCTTTCAAAAAGTCATATTAAATAACAATAAAACTACTTTTAATTTCATGAAAATCGTTAGGGACAAGCGTTTTTGGCTATTTTCGTATTTTTAAATATCTTTATTTACATAATTTTAAGCTTTTCTTATTAATTAAAAGCTAGAAATATTTCATTTAGTCTACTTTACCTAAATCAAAGTTTAAACAGAAATTTTAATAATGATTAATTGTTTAATTTTCATGTTTTACCTTCGGGACAGCAAATGTAAGCAAATTTTGAAAATGACCCTTGTCAGACAACTAAAATTCTCAACGCCCCGTTGGTTTGTACTATAGGATTCTCGGATTACATTAAAAAATAGGGATATAGCCCCGAAAAAATGTTTGTAGGTTATATTTTCAATTGTAAGGGGACATCCATAAATTACGTGAGGCGTTTTTTCCAAAATCTGGACCCCCCTTGGTGAGATTTAGTGAGATTTTGCTTGACCCCCCCCTCCCCCCCAAGTGAGATTTACCTATAACTTTTTAAAAATAATTTGCGAAATCTTATCTGTGTGTAGTAGGGTGTCCCTTAAAAATCGAAAGTCGGGGAAACTTTTGGGACACCCCCTAATTTTTTTCCTTTTGGTACCCTAAGGAAGTGTGCAAAATCTTAAATTGATCAGAAAATATTAACACGTGCCTCAAATGGCCTAAAGTTAGCAAATTTTGACATTTTTCTCATTTTTTCGAAAATTTTTAAAAATACGTTAAAATATTTTTTTGCCGAATAATATTGCTTTAACACATCTAAATATTCATATTTGACCGTTTTTCATTCCCAGCTAGGCCAAATTACCCAGTTTTTAGCCTGGCCATCAATCGGAAAATCATCAAATTTGTACATTTTACACTGAGAATAATGGATACAAAAGTTAGTGGTGAATGACTTATAACGGCATAATTCCATAACTAGGTACTGTGGACCATTTTGAAATGTAGATAAATTATCTGGAGCTGAAATTAATTACAAGCTTTTTAATTACAGAACATATTGGGACACAATAATACTGTAAATAAGCCATATTGGATTGCATTACCACTAAAAAAAATTCTGGGATATTCGGTATAGGCATGTTTGATATTAGGTAATGCGTGTTTGAGGTTTCTAATCTCAATTAATACTAAAAAATCCTTATACCACATTTTAAAGACCTTTACTCAATTCGAAAGGACAGCAGATCTCTTATTACATAACTATGGATAATTCTAAACACATAAAAGAAGAAAGAGAAATTCTAGAAAAATATAGAAAAACATCAGTATATCCAGAAGTATTGTATTCTGTCATTCTGTGTATTAGTAGAAAAATTAATCCGCTCTTCATAATGATTGATCCTACTGCACTCAGAATATACGTATAAGTTATTAAGACTGTACTCTGTACTTCTCTATTTTATCATAATTTTATACATAAAGAGCATAACATATTCGTATAACATGAAAAACCTATTAGATACTGATATTGTGTTTGAGAATCTCTCTATTCTAAAAAAAAGTTTTTGGTGAACGGTTTCCAAAGAAAGGCTTTTTAATTACTGATCCGTATAACATGTTTTTGGTATCAAACTGTTCGGATTCTTTTGAGGATGTGCAATAAGCCTTTAGAATTTCTAAAATAATTCTCAATTCTAAAATATTTCCATTTTTCTGGATTACGGATAAGGTTGCAGTTAACAGCAAGAAACTATCGTACAATTTATTATCCCTCCAATCACAAAAACCAATCGACGCCATATTTTATGATGAAAATAATTCCCTTCACGCTTTAAAAATGCGCTTCAAAATACTTTCTAAATGAAATATCTTTAAAAGACTGATAAGAGTTTTCCAGAAACTTACAATACTATTTAAATATAGAATTTCTCACACCAAAATCAATTGTTTGTAAACATTGAGTGTAATGTAGGTTTTGTCATTTACTATTTTCAATAGCTTAAAAGGTATTGAAATAGCTGAAAGGTATTTCAAATTTCAGTAGAACTATGATATTTAAAACACACATAAAAATATTTTTTATAAAAAGTTTGGCGTTTCTATTTTTTAAAATTCGAATTATTTTAGAATTATTAGGATTCAAAGTATCAATTTTTTCTTCTCTTTCTGGTTGTTCACTAGAGAAACAGCCGATTTGTATGAGTCTGATTTCTTTTATTTCCGACGATTTACTATATACACAAGTGCATTTTATAAATTTAAAAGTTTTTAGGTAGTGGTCAGAATTAAATTATTGATAAGCTAGAGAGATAGATAGTTTCAGTTTTAAAGGAGCATTAACTAAGCCGACGAGCCCGGAATTGTGCTGGACTGTTGAGATGAAATAAGCGAGCTCTGCTCGCTAAGATCGCGAAGCGATCTGAAAAGAACTGCGAAGCAGTTCCGGGGGTTGGTGAGCGATAGGGAGCAGGGGGCAGAGCTCCCCTAGTATGTTAAATATTAACAATGGTTGCTGAAACCAGTCCTTTTTTTTAAAGTCAGTAATACTAAGGGTTTAAAATCATTTAATATTATAAAGAAACCTCTTAAAAAAATCAATTCGAAACCTAATTTCTTCTTCACGAACGTTCACTATAATGAAAATCGTATCAGTGTGAAAAAATACTAAGACTAGTTGAAGAGATCAGTTAATACATAGAAATATTATGACAGAAACTGTAGTTAATATAGCTAAAGAACCAAATATCATTGTTTAATAGGCATTCATGTTACAAATTTTCTTAATTGACAGACTTTTTATGTTTAAAATTATAAAATACAAGAACCGTATCTATAAACAATATTCATGGCTAATAAAAGTTTTCATATGTATTTGTAATGTTTCAATTAAGATGTCAAAGATTTGAGATGATTTGATAAGTTTAAGATAGCAAATTTTGGCTTTAAAACTGCATGCAACTGGTAATTTTCCATAGTTCATTAGCACTTCACTCGCTCTGTTGAACCAAGGCTGAACTAGATCAACAACAACAGTTAACTGTGTGTACTACCACGGTTACGATCAAGTTCAGCCTTGGTTGAACAGCTGGTGTATGAAATAAAATCAAGACAGATTCGTCGCTTAAGCCGCAAAATGACATAACTGCATTTTCCCTATTTTGCAGGAGATGAAAAAAACAGTTTGGCTATTAATTAAAGAAAATAATATTATTATAGTTTTAATCCTTCATTTCTGGCCTTTTTGACCGGGGATTGAGAATGAAACGCTTCTCTGTGGCGGCGTCCCTAACAATATCAATGAAAGGCGTGCAATTATGTCATTTTGCCTTACGAATGCAGTTATGCTAAAATGATAAAATTGACGATTGCAGCGATTTGAGTCATTTTTTCGCAAAATCGTTGGTGCCAGGTGATCCGGGGCCGGGATTTGCATAAAGATTGATGCATAACTCAAAATGGCCAAAATGTCAGTTATGTCATTTTGCGCCTTAAGCGACGATGATGTTTTTCTGAAATAAATTAATTATTATAGCATTGAAAGTCTTTCCATAACATTATTGTTTTATCTGTTTCCAGTTTCGAACTATAAGTGTTGCTTTTTATAGTGTTTTCATAGAAAGAAAAGAATCGCTTCTAGCTGGTCAAATCCAAAATTCACCCTAAAAAAAGAGGGTTATTTTACTTTTTAAGATCAAAAACCTTGAAATACCTTTTTAAACCCTTAAAGATTTCTTTTTTAAAGGTAGAACTTAACTTTAAACCGTACAGATTGGAAATGACATCAATTTCTCCTATACCAGAAATAAAAATAAATTTCATCTTATGAAAATTACCGCTCTTCAACGTATTAGGAGAAAAGCTTAATTGAAATCTTTCATCAAAATATGAAAAGTTTTTGAACTAAGAGTACAGTAACCCTCTTTTTTAGAGTAAATTTTGGATTTGATTAGCTAGAAACAAGCATTTTCGTAGAAAAACATTTTTTACGTGAAAAGTTCAGTAGAAGGCCTAATTACTGTTATTTTACTGGTCTTTATAATTTAAAACATCAATTTAACACCAAAGGTCATCATTTGAGATAGTTCTTTTGAAGAAAATTGGAATTTTATTACTTTCTACCACTGTAGTGCATTATAAGCTTTGATGAGCGCAACCTCCCTTAGTTAGTACCTTTTACTCTTAAATTATAAGCACTATAGGTGCAGTTAATAACCTTAAATAAATATAAACCATCTAAAATGTCCTAAATAACAGATTTGAACCAGTTTTATAACAATACTAGCTGATATGCCCGGCCTTGCACGGGTGAAGAGCATAAATTTTTTATTTATGGAGTTTGCTATCAAAACCAGCTCATTCCATATTTTTTTAAATCCCCTTTTTTGCATGTTTTGAAAATTGATAGGGTCCTTCATAACCTGGCGAAGGGATTTCGCTCAAATCCAGCTCATTCCAATCCAAAATTAGATTAAAGTGTGAAAACTATGATCTCAACTGTGAAATTTCAGATCATTTGAAAAAGTTAAGTGAATGTCATTTATTTAAACTCGTAAAGACACAAATATTAACTGGTAAACTGAAAAAACCCAATTTCACACAACTTAATTGAACAAAAAACTGAAAAAAGCATGAAAAATCGTGTTTTTGCATCAAAATCAGCTCATTCCAAACTAATTAGTGTAATTACGCCCAAGGTAATGCAACAGAAATGAAAATGAAAAACTAATCAAATTCTAGGTGGTTGTACCTACAATTAAAAATTTAAAAAACAAATTTAGCTTTAGAACTGTGGACGTGAGAAGTTTTTTGTCTCTCTTGTAAAATTTCCAAAAATGGAATAAGCTGGTTTTGATAGCAAACGCCTCATTTTTAAGTTTTCCCAAATACATTTCTAATTTAATATAATCAACATTTACCAATCCTCCCGGTATCCCAGGCGTATTTCTCATATTCCAGTGTTCCCGGTAACTTTTCCTATCCCGGTGGTCCTAATAATTTTTCTTATCCCGGTGTTCCCAGGTTGATTAAAATTCCTTCAGTTCTCAAGCAATATAATTTTTGAATGATTTCCACATGGAAAAAGTATTCTTAATATTATTTAAAATTGCTTAGATCCCTTGATTAATCATATCTTCAGGAATTAACGTTTTCCGTGAAATTATTCAATAATTAAAGCTTATTCCATTTTGAAATTTAGGGAAAAAATCAGTCTTTTCTAGTTTAAAAGGGAGTTTTAATAGTTTTTGGTTTGTTAACCAACTTTCTTAAAAGCTAAAATATTATCACCTTTTCATTTTACATCCTCGTTTCCATGGAGACTATTTTAACAACATGATAATCCATAAAGCTTTTTAAAATATAAAAATTAGATAAACTCTCAAATAAAAATATGTTAAACTTATACTAAAAACTTTTAAATTTCATTGAAATAGATTTTTAAATTATTAATATAATTTTTAAATAGACTTGTACCTAGTGTTTCTATTAAAAACTTGTCGTTTAGCATTAAGTTTTCTTTGTAACAATGGAGTAAACAGATCTCTTCTTGAGGAGAAATGAAGCTATTTCAGCAAAATGACCTTAAAAAGGGTCAAAAGGGGGTTTTTTTTTTAATTGAATTTAAAATCTCCCCATGCTCCACAGAGTATAACATGGGGCTTACAGAAGTAAGTTACAATCTCAAATAAAAATAATAATCAGAACAAAACAACAGAATCAAAAAACACTTTCAACAAAATTAACAAATAATGTAAAAGTTTCTCTATTAGATATCATAGCAAAAGGAGATGCTGGCCAATTGATGTGCAATTTTCTCAAGGCCAATCTCAAAACTTTTCTTTGGGATGAAAATCTAGGGCAATCATAAACAATATGATGGACATCTTCTTCACCAAAACCACAGTCACAAGACGAAGAATGAGCCAAACCAAAACGATGAAGATACCTCCTGAACCCTCCATGACCAGTTAGAAATTGAGTTATTTTAAAGTTAGCATAGAAATGAGCACAAGACATACGATGGCCAATAGTCGGGAAATATTTCCTTGTTAATTCACCCTTCTCTGAACCACCGTATTCATCTGACCAGGTTTCTATAATGCTCTCCTTCATAATCCTTTTGTAATATGACTTCGGTATATTAGCAGGTTCAAACTCAATACTTAAATCTGTTGCGGACTTAGCCAAAACATCTGCCCTTTCGTTTCCAAACACGCCCGTATGCCCTCGAACGAAAGAAAAATACACAAGAGTCCCATGATCTCTCAAAGATTTTAGTTGCCGTTGTATGTCTGTGATTATATCATTAAAAGAATTTATGTTTTTTAGAGCGTCTAAGGATGAAAGGGAATCGGTACAAATAAGATATTTCAAAATAGGAAAATCTTGCTCCGAGATCCACCTAATCGCAAACTTCAAGCACAAGAGTTCCGTCAAAGGGGTTCAAAGGGGTTCCGTTTAAGGGGTCATTAAAAGTTTTCGAAACATAGCCTATGTTTTTTTCTGAGTTTTTTTACGTAGGTATACCAAGTTTGGTGCAGATCGGAAGTAAACTGTGGATTTGTATAAAAGACAAACACACATATCCTACTATACTATTATAATTGTGAATGTTTGTCCGGATGTTTGTTACTCTTTCACGCAAAAACTACTGAATGGATTTTAATGAAATTTTACCATAATGTAGCACCTGCCCATTCTACTAAATTGCGGATACCTACCCATTCTACTAATTTGCGGATACCTGCGCATTCTACTAAATTGCGTCTCTACCACTAAATTAATTGGGGATCTACCACTAAATTGGGCAAAATTTGAAGGTACTTTACAACTCCACCGCTATATTGGGGCTTTACCGCTATGACACAGCAGGAAGTTATTTTTCTATTAACAGTTACTATTAAAGTTATTTACTATTAACAAACTGTAACTGCTGTTTAACTGTAATATGGATGAAATTAGCAAATTGAAACTCTTCCACTATATTGGGGATCTAAAACACATGCAACAAAAAAAGCTAAATTGCGACTTTCTAAATTATTTTCAGATACTATTAATTGATAGTTATTAACAGTTAAAGTTATTTTACATAAAATTATAAGGTTAATGAATAAACTAACCGCTGTAATATATCAACTATTAAATGCCCATACCGGAATTAAAGACCAAGACAATCTCACAAACTCAAATGTAGACTGCACTACTCGCATGTCATTGACACTCCCTTAACAATGCACGGTGGACCGCCCCCTAACCTTTCACAGAGCAATATGTGTGGTGATAACGGGGCGGCAATCATTGGGGTTGATAGTGATTGCATCTTTTTTCCCGCAATACCAAGGAGATGATTTTCCATAGATATATATTTTTTCGTTACAATCATTTCTATTTCGTTAAATTTAGAGTTTATTATTCACTTTAATTACAGATTGGCTCAAAATGCATATCCTATCACAATCTTTATCTTTAAAAATACCATAATCTTTTCGCCTGAAAGGAAAGGATACTTTGAAAAATTAGAATGATCGACAATTTTCAGACCACTTGACATATAATACGTTACCCTATGGGTGAAATTATTTTACAACTTCGATTAAAAATTACTAATTATGCGCCTATTGGATAAGATTTTAAATATTTTAAGCAACATTTTAAATAAAATTTATGAGTTCTGTTCGAGAAGTTGATTTTTCTCATAGAATGTTAGAAACATTCAAGTTAAAAAGGATGAATCCATTAATTTTCACTTTGATTCAATTAAAGATATTACTTATTTTATTCACAAAGAAGCTTTTTCTAGTTTAAACATGAGAATATGTCATTAATCACCTAAACAAAAACTATTCCAATGCACTTTTTTTTTCTGAAAGCATTGTTGATTGAGATAATTTTTATAACAAAATTGTTTTAAATATACGAGTTTCCCAACAGTTGAAGAAATTTCCATCGTTATAACCTTTTCTTTAAAGTATGCTATAATGCTGCCACTACATACATTAATTTTTACTGATAATTTTCTATATTTTTTTATTTGCAAAGATGTTCCCATTTGTATTTCTTTTTCATATTAACTCAAATTTTTTTCTTTTTAAAAGAATTTTTATCATAACTTTGATTTTTTCATGATAAAGTATGAAATTTTCTTTTATGAAAACGACAGAAACAAGACAAATTTTTCATTTTAAAACATTTTTATTATTTTCATGAATAAATAATGTTCCTTACAGATTTGAGACCACCACAAGGCAACCTTAAATCTTCACCAGATCTACAAAGCTACTCGTTTCATCTTAATGGTTGATATTTGGACATACTCAGCTCAAAGTGCTCAATTTTTTCAAGAGACCACCCTGAGCCACGCTGAACAAATTCATCAAATGCCATTCTGATTTTAGCAAAAGCTTCTTGAATGTGACTCTCTATAGTATCACTCACTAATTCCAACAAAACGTCACTTCTAAAGTAAGGAGTTGCATGCTCTTCCTCACCATTCTCATTAAAGCGTACAAGAGTACCCCACTAAAAATAATCTTAAGATTTTCTTAAGAAAACACCGTTTTCTTAAGAAAATCTTAAGATCATTTCAGAAATCTTAAGATTTTCTGCAGATTTCGATTTGTCTTCAAATTTTCTTAAGAATTTTTGAAGACAGTTTACAGACATTTTGCAGACTTCGATTTGTCTTCAAATTTTCTTAAGAATTTTTGAAGACAGTTTACAAACATTTTGCAGACTTCGATTTGTCTTCAAATTTTCTTAAGAATTTTTGAAGACAGTTTACAAACATTTTGCAGACTTCGATTTGTCTTCAAATTTTCTTAAGGATTTTTGAAGACATTTTGCAGACTTCGATTTCTCTTCAAATTGTCTTTTGTTTTCGATTTGTCTTTGTCTTTCTTTTGAAAAGACAAAATAATTGTGCAGATTTTTTTGTCTTTAAATTTTCTTTATATTTTTTTAACAAAATTTTCAGACATTTTGCAGGTTTTTTTCTTGGTTTTAGAAAATTTGAAGACAAAATTAACAGACCTACTAGAGGTTTAATATATACCTTAAAATTATCTAAAGAATTTTTAGATGTTTCACAGGAATTTTTTAGAGTTTCATACCTTTAAATTATTTCCAACGAAAACCGCAGGTTTTGTGAACACAAATCGATAAAGATTTTTAGCTTCATTTTCCCCTTCTTAAAACCTGCAGTGCAGGTTCTTAAAAAAAATAACTTATGAATGTTCCAACTTTAATTTGTCTTCGTAAAAACTGCAGTTTTAAAACTTCATTTCCCTTTTTTGTAAAAATCTTCAATATTAAAAAGTTGATTCAATATTTTTCTGCAAAAATGTTTTAAGTAATTTACAATTGAGCACAAGAAAAAACTGAGAATTTTTAAAGTGAATTCTTATTTTGAAAATGATACAACATTCCAACTGCATTTTTCAGAAAAACTTGTTAAATTTAGTTTTTTGGTTTATTTTCAATGTGTTATTAAAATAATTCCTGAAACATCCTCTCCACTTTCCCTCCTAATGAATGATAAATCCTCCTATCCAAGCGTGACATAATTTATATGGACAGCCCCTTATTAAACCACATGCACAAAGAAATAAACGCATGCATTTAGAAATAATGCATGGAAATAACGTTAGCCTTTTTTTTCCGATTGAAACAATTCAAATGTATTTATCCATCTTTCAAATGCATCAAATTCTTCATTATAAACTATAATATGTGTATGGAAAAAGACCACACGTAACGTGTTTAATATAATTTCATTCTATTAACATATTATTGATTAGAGGCTTATTAATTTAAGATCAATAGATAAACGATGTGGTTCTAAATTCTAATTCTTTTATACAATAAACTGCTCGCGTGATGCCATCCCTGTCCATGAATCCGTAAAAGAAATTCTTCTGTACACTCTACAACATAAATGTTCACACAAGAGGCTCTGCGCGAGTACACCACCGCGGTACAGGTAAGCGATTGGCCAAAACTGCCCTTGTGATAAGTTCCAACCAATCACAGCATCAATACTAATGGAACCTCCTGGCTGAAGAAATTATCTCTCACATATATTTCGTACTGTCATGAGGAAAGAAGTAAAGCAATCCTCAACTCAACTCTAGCAAAACAACGACGCGGCGTAAACAAAACGAGCATGGTATCGTTGCCGCTTAAAAATTAGCTTTTAAAAACATTTTTTATTAAATATTTAATTATTTTCATGTTTTAAGTTATTAATCTTGTATCCTCATCCTAGATCATCTGCATGAGGCAAATGTTGAAGTCATTAGTCTTATAAAGATGAGACCATGCTCCTTTAGTTTACGCCGAGTCGGGAAAGAAATCAAATACATGATTAACAAATTATTTTAAATTTATTATTAGTTATAAAAATAATTATTTTATGGGTAAGCAAAAGTGAAACCTCGTGTTTATTTATTCTCTAGTGTGATTGGATATAGATTCTCTCATTATTATACTGCAATTAAATTTCATATTTTATGATGCAATATATTTTTATGATTTCATATTTTATGATGCTCTTGGCACCTCAAACAGTTTTATATACTAAGATATGAAGTTGTCACAAGTAGAATACACTGACTTATGTACACGCACACAAAAATTTGATACTGTTTACTGTCCTGTTAAATAACCAACCTGTTTTAAATGCTACATATTAAATTATTGCTAAATTTTTGTGGTTGTATAACACAATTATTTTATTAATATACATAACATTAACATTTTATTTGTTAGTGAGCAATTTTTTGGCAATAATTCTATATTTTGATGTTTAAAACAGTCTGATAATGTATAACAGGATACTTACTAGACTCAAATCCACAAAACACCTTAATTTAATGCTACAGTTTACTCTTTATATCACAGACTTAGTCATTCAAAAATAAAACCCTTCTTAAGTATTCATAACTTTTGTGATATAATATCCAGTTTTAAAACTTTCATTTTGATTAGCATTGGTATTAAATTTTCAATTAGAATTTCTTATTACTTTTTTTTGTTCTTACGTATTACTCCGCCAACTGTTCAGAGGCAGTCTGAGATTTGATAATAATGCTCTTAGAGGCACAGTCAATGGGATAATACAATAAAATACATTAGAAAAACTGGTACCACATTTTTTGGTTGTCATGGATAAAACAATATATTTGTTGATTAGTTAGTAGATTTTGGCAATATCTCTAATTTTTGATGTAGAAAACAGCCTGGTGATATTTAACGGAAGAGTCGAGTGGGAATGGAATTGAATCTAGGAATAAAATTAATGTACCAGTGAATTACAAGGTCAATACTTAGGGTGAAGTGTTCATTTAAATTTTCAAAACAAGTAAATAAACAACTTCTAACACCATTCTGTTTTTTTTGTTTCTTTTGCTATGTGTAATTTTTATAAAATATCATAATTCATTAAAGATTGATAAGAGAGATTTGTGCCCAGTTAAAATGTAATCTTTTAACTATTTTCTAAACATTTAATGATTATAATAACTTAAATCCAATAAAATTCATTTAGACATACCAACAAATTTTGTAATTAATAATAAAAATTTTTATGATCTATGATCGTATAAATTGTGTTTTGCATTTTCTTTAAGTATTATACGTTGAGATTTTCCAATGCAAAAATTAAAATAATGCTTAATAATTTTTAAATAAATTTGATCCTAATGCCTAATTACTGGACTAGTTCACCATATATGATAATTGATTTATTTTAATACTCTTACCTTACTTAGGGATGAGAAAATGTTATATAAATCACAAATGATATAATATCAAAATATCTAGATAATAAAGTTTGATAGTTTCTTGTTTTAAAAAATATGTAAATTATAAATCATTGCCAAAGAGAGATTTGAAAAGATATTTGTGTCCAAGTAAGTCCTTTAAAATCCAAGGTGTTTTATTTTTGCTGTTGATATTTTAAATACAAGTTTTTTGTATGCATTATGTAGCGGAGTTTCTGCAAATATTATGCTTTATAAGGGTCCTCTTTTTGGTCGTCAATTTCAATTATCTGCAAAGTTCATAAAAGGTAAGAAAAAGTAAAAAATTCAAAGGTTTTGTAAATTTCTGTTTGTGCATTAAAAGTGCACAATTTAAGAAAATAATTCATGCACAATGAAAAAATTGCACAAAATCTGCACGTTTTTGGCACCTCTTGTTTATGCATAAAAAGTGCAGACTGAAAAAAATTGCATATTTTTTAGGTTATTTGAAACACTTCTGAAGAAAATCTAAAGAACCCAATCTGAAGAAAATCTTCAGAAAAAAAATCTGCAGATTATCTTAAGTTATTTGAAACACTTCTGAAGAAAATCTTAAGAATATAATCTTAAGAAAATCTTAAGATTATATTCTTAAGAAAATCTTAAGAATATATTCTTAAGAAAATCTTAAGAATATATTCTTAAGAAAATCTTAAGATTATAATCTTAAGATTTTCTTAAGAAAAAAGTGTTTCAAATAACTTAAGATAATCTGCAGATTTTTTTTTAAGAAAATCTTAAGATTTTTTTTAAGCTTTTACAACTCCATACCATTTAATTGCACCCATTGCATGCAGTTCTTCATTTAATTTTGACTGTAGGTGCGGGGCTACTTCTTCAAAGAAGAGGATGAAATCCCTTTTCATTTCTTCTAAAGGCTCGAAATAAACATTAGCAAATGTATTTAGCGCCCTTTCTTCCCTTTTGACTCGTTTCGAACTCTCCGCTGCAATAGGTAATACTCCTCGCACTTTAGTCAAAGCACTTGCAGAGTGACTCTCCCTTAGATGTTGTTGCTTTGTTTTAACAGAGGCAAAGGAACGATCACACAATTCACAATTAAACTCCCCACTATTATGTTTTAACATATGAATAGTATAGTAGTGCTGTCTTTGAAAGGATCTATCACAAATTTCACATTTAAAGTATTTTTCTTGAGAATGTGTTCTCTTATGTCTTTTTAAGGCATCATTTCGGGTGAAAGTTTTGTAACAAATTTCACAAATGAATTTTTTCTCCTGATGTGTTAGCATATGCTTATCATAGTATTTTCTTTGGAAGGATCTGTCACAAATTTCACATTTAAAATAATTTTCTTGTGAGTGAATCTTCAAATGTCTTTTTAAATATTTATCCCGGGTGAAAGTTTTGTTACAAATTTCACAATTGAATTTTTTCTCATGATGTTTTAGCATATGCTTATCATAGTATTTTCTTTGGAATGATCTATCACAAACATCACATTTGAAGTAGTTTTCTTGAGAATGGATTCCCAAATGCCTTTTTAAGTCATCCTTTCGGGTAAAAGGTCTACCACAAATTTCACAGGCAAACGATTTTTCTCCACTATGAATTTTCAAATGTTTAACAAGAGAGTTTTTCCATGCAAAAGATTTTGAACATATAGAACAAACCTACAAAAATAATTGAAATTAACCTTTATACTGTCACCTATCATAAAAGATACCACCAAAGTAAAAGTGCACTTACCAAGCGTTGGCTACGCACATGCATGCCAGGAGATGCAACCATTCTTTCATCAACATGTTGAATGAAAGTACCAGGCTCCTCAATTTTATTGAAAGTAATAGCCTCACCACAAGGATAGTTAGACTCTGATTCATTCCCATTCGGCACACAGCTCCATTTTTGAGGTGAAATATCAAAATCAGCTAACTAAAAAGGAGCAATATTAAAATATATAATTGATTTAGTAAGAAAATGAACTGATTATACCTCTATCAAGCCTTCATCAAGCCTAAACCTTAAAGAAAAGTTTAAAAAATATTCAAAAAGACTTGTACATACTTTTGTATTATCAAAATCCATCGAGGAAGCACTAGATTCTTGTTGACTCATTTTTGAAAATTAGAGATGAGTGTTTAAACGAACAAAAATATGAGAAACAAATAGCGTTAAATAATTAGAAGTTTGCAGATCACAGGGGAAGTCCTCACAAATAAAGAAGTAATGAAAGTATCCACACCTTTGCGGCTCATTATATACCAGTTGGAATAATCGCCAAAGTCGCCAAATAGTATCGCCAAATCATTAAACATTCTAAAAAAGTCGCCAAATAGTATCGCCAAATCATTAAATATTCTCAAAAAATCGCCAAATATTGTTACCAAGTCCCCAAATAATGACGCAATAATGATGAGGTCACGTGATTATCTATTATCATATGTTTACTCTGATTGGTTGATAAGTTATCAACTATTCACACACACTAGAAAAATTTTACAAGAAATGAAAGCTTATACACTAAAAAACTAAAATCTTTGTTAAAAATAAAAACTTAACTGAAAATTTTGTTAATAATAAAAACTTAACTGAAAATTTTGTTAAAAATTAAGACAAATGCAGAAAAATAAATTAATACTTAGTTAAAAATAAAAACGAACACGGGAAAAACTTTACAAGAAATGAAAACTTATGCACTGAAAAACTAAAATCTTTGTTAAAAATAAAAACTTAACTGAAAATTTTGTTAAAAATAAAAACTTAACTGAAAATTTTATTAAAAATAAAAACTTAACTGAAAATTTTGTTAAAAATAAAATCTTAACTGAAAATTTTGTTAAAAATTAAGACATGCAGAAAAAAAAACTTAATACTTTGTTTGAAATGAACTAGAAAACGAAAAATTTTACAAGAAATGAAAACTTATACACTGAAAAACTAAAATATTTGTTAAAAATAAAAACTTAACTGAAAATTTTGTTAAAAATTAAGACAAATGCTGAAAAATAACTCATTACTTTGCTAAAAGTAAAAATGAACACAGAAAAAACTTTACAAGAAATGAAAACTTATACACTGAAAAACTAGTCTTTGTTAAATATAAAAACTTATACACTACGAAACTGAAAACTTTGTTTGAAATGAACTAGAAAACGAAAAACTGTACAAGAAATTAAAACTTATACACTAAAAAAACTAAAATCTTTGTTAAAAATAAAAACTTAACTGAAAATTTTGTTAAAAATTAAGACAAATGCAGAAAATAACTTAATACTTTGTTAAATGTAAAAACTTAAAAGCTACAAAACTGAAATATTTGTTTAAAATAAATAAAAACTTACAAGAAATTTTACAAGAAATAAAAAGTTACGCTAAAAACTTTACCAAAAAGAAATTATTACGAAAAACTTTAACAGAAAGAAAAACTTAAAAACTATAAAACTAAATACTTTGTTGAAAATAAAAAAAAACTTTGAAAAAATTTTACAAGAAATAAAAAGTTACACTAAAAACTTTATCAAAAAGAAATACTTCGTGTGAAAAATAAATAAAAAATTTTAAAAAATTTTTACAAGAAATAAAAAATTTCACTTAAAACTTTACCAAAAAGAAATTATTACGAAAAACTTTAACAGAAAGAAAACCTTAAAAACTATAAAACTAAAAACTTTGTTAAAAAATAAAGGCAAATGCAGAAAATAACTTAATACTTTGTTAAATATTAAAACTTAGAAACTATGAAACAAAAAACTTTACCATAAATAAAAACTTATACAGTACAAAACTAAAATATTTGTTAAAAATAAAATAAAAACTTAAAAAAATTTTACAAGAAATAAAAATTTACACTAAAAACTTTACCAAAAAGAAATTATTACGAAAAACTTTAACAAAAAGAAAAACCTAAAAACTAAAAACTTTGTTAAAAATCAAGACAAACGCAGCAAAATAACTTAATACTTTGTTCAGTATAAAAACTTAGAACCTATAAAACTAAAAACTTTGCTAAAAATAAAAACTTTAGGAAAACTTTGTTAAAAATAAAGAAACCAATACAGAAAATTTTTAAAAATAAATAAAAACTTCGAAAAAATATTACAAGAAATAAAAAATAACAGTTAAAACTTTATCAAAAAAAGAGATACTTATCAAAAAAAGAGATACGAAAAAAGAGAAAAAAGAGAAAAAGAGAAAAAAGAGATACTTACAAATTATAAAACTAAAAACTTTGTTAAAAATAAAATAAAGTTGAAAAGTTTTACTAAAAAACTAAAAACTTTATCAAAAAGAAATACTTCTTGTTAAAAAAATACTTTGAAAAATATATTTGTACAAGAAATATACTAAAAACTTTACCAATATCCATACTTTGTTAAAATTAGAAGACAGATAGATTCACGTCCCCCTTTCGTTGAGACCCTTTTTTTTTATTATGAAAACTCGGTGGGCTGAAAACTCCTTCTTAATGAAGGAAATTTAAAAATAGTACTTTTAAATTTTTCAGCCCACGTTTTACATAATAATTAAAAAAGGGTCCCAATGAAAGGGGGACGTGAATCTATCTGTCTTCTAATTTTAACAAAGTATGGATATTGGTAAAGTTTTTAGTATATTTCTTGTACAAATATATTTTTCAAAGTATTTTTTTAACAAGAAGTATTTCTTTTTGATAAAGTTTTTAGTTTTTTAGTAAAACTTTTCAACTTTATTTTATTTTTAACAAAGTTTTTAGTTTTATAATTTGTAAGTATCTCTTTTTTCTCTTTTTCTCTTTTTTCTCTTTTTTCGTATCTCTTTTTTTGATAAGTATCTCTTTTTTTGATAAAGTTTTAACTGTTATTTTTTATTTCTTGTAATATTTTTTCGAAGTTTTTATTTATTTTTAAAAATTTTCTGTATTGGTTTCTTTATTTTTAACAAAGTTTTCCTAAAGTTTTTATTTTTAGCAAAGTTTTTAGTTTTATAGGTTCTAAGTTTTTATACTGAACAAAGTATTAAGTTATTTTGCTGCGTTTGTCTTGATTTTTAACAAAGTTTTTAGTTTTTAGGTTTTTCTTTTTGTTAAAGTTTTTCGTAATAATTTCTTTTTGGTAAAGTTTTTAGTGTAAATTTTTATTTCTTGTAAAATTTTTTTAAGTTTTTATTTTATTTTTAACAAATATTTTAGTTTTGTACTGTATAAGTTTTTATTTATGGTAAAGTTTTTTGTTTCATAGTTTCTAAGTTTTAATATTTAACAAAGTATTAAGTTATTTTCTGCATTTGCCTTTATTTTTTAACAAAGTTTTTAGTTTTATAGTTTTTAAGGTTTTCTTTCTGTTAAAGTTTTTCGTAATAATTTCTTTTTGGTAAAGTTTTAAGTGAAATTTTTTATTTCTTGTAAAAATTTTTTAAAATTTTTTATTTATTTTTCACACGAAGTATTTCTTTTTGATAAAGTTTTTAGTGTAACTTTTTATTTCTTGTAAAATTTTTTCAAAGTTTTTTTTTATTTTCAACAAAGTATTTAGTTTTATAGTTTTTAAGTTTTTCTTTCTGTTAAAGTTTTTCGTAATAATTTCTTTTTGGTAAAGTTTTTAGCGTAACTTTTTATTTCTTGTAAAATTTCTTGTAAGTTTTTATTTATTTTAAACAAATATTTCAGTTTTGTAGCTTTTAAGTTTTTACATTTAACAAAGTATTAAGTTATTTTCTGCATTTGTCTTAATTTTTAACAAAATTTTCAGTTAAGTTTTTATTTTTAACAAAGATTTTAGTTTTTTTAGTGTATAAGTTTTAATTTCTTGTACAGTTTTTCGTTTTCTAGTTCATTTCAAACAAAGTTTTCAGTTTCGTAGTGTATAAGTTTTTATATTTAACAAAGACTAGTTTTTCAGTGTATAAGTTTTCATTTCTTGTAAAGTTTTTTCTGTGTTCATTTTTACTTTTAGCAAAGTAATGAGTTATTTTTCAGCATTTGTCTTAATTTTTAACAAAATTTTCAGTTAAGTTTTTATTTTTAACAAATATTTTAGTTTTTCAGTGTATAAGTTTTCATTTCTTGTAAAATTTTTCGTTTTCTAGTTCATTTCAAACAAAGTATTAAGTTTTTTTTTCTGCATGTCTTAATTTTTAACAAAATTTTCAGTTAAGATTTTATTTTTAACAAAATTTTCAGTTAAGTTTTTATTTTTAATAAAATTTTCAGTTAAGTTTTTATTTTTAACAAAATTTTCAGTTAAGTTTTTATTTTTAACAAAGATTTTAGTTTTTCAGTGCATAAGTTTTCATTTCTTGTAAAGTTTTTCCCGTGTTCGTTTTTATTTTTAACTAAGTATTAATTTATTTTTCTGCATTTGTCTTAATTTTTAACAAAATTTTCAGTTAAGTTTTTATTATTAACAAAATTTTCAGTTAAGTTTTTATTTTTAACAAAGATTTTAGTTTTTTAGTGTATAAGCTTTCATTTCTTGTAAAATTTTTCTAGTGTGTGTGAATAGTTGATAACTTATCAACCAATCAGAGTAAACATATGATAATAGATAATCACGTGACCTCATCATTATTGCGTCATTATTTGGGGACTTGGTAACAATATTTGGCGATTTTTTGAGAATATTTAATGATTTGGCGATACTATTTGGCGACTTTTTTAGAATGTTTAATGATTTGGCGATACTATTTGGCGACTTTGGCGATTATTCCAACTGGTATATAATGAGCCGCAAAGGTGTGGATACTTTCATTACTTCTTTATTTGTGAGGACTTCCCCTGTGATCTGCAAACTTCTAATTATTTAACGCTATTTGTTTCTCATATTTTTGTTCGTTTAAACACTCATCTCTAATTTTCAAAAATGAGTCAACAAGAATCTAGTGCTTCCTCGATGGATTTTGATAATACAAAAGTATGTACAAGTCTTTTTGAATATTTTTTAAACTTTTCTTTAAGGTTTAGGCTTGATGAAGGCTTGATAGAGGTATAATCAGTTCATTTTCTTACTAAATCAATTATATATTTTAATATTGCTCCTTTTTAGTTAGCTGATTTTGATATTTCACCTCAAAAATGGAGCTGTGTGCCGAATGGGAATGAATCAGAGTCTAACTATCCTTGTGGTGAGGCTATTACTTTCAATAAAATTGAGGAGCCTGGTACTTTCATTCAACATGTTGATGAAAGAATGGTTGCATCTCCTGGCATGCATGTGCGTAGCCAACGCTTGGTAAGTGCACTTTTACTTTGGTGGTATCTTTTATGATAGGTGACAGTATAAAGGTTAATTTCAATTATTTTTGTAGGTTTGTTCTATATGTTCAAAATCTTTTGCATGGAAAAACTCTCTTGTTAAACATTTGAAAATTCATAGTGGAGAAAAATCGTTTGCCTGTGAAATTTGTGGTAGACCTTTTACCCGAAAGGATGACTTAAAAAGGCATTTGGGAATCCATTCTCAAGAAAACTACTTCAAATGTGATGTTTGTGATAGATCATTCCAAAGAAAATACTATGATAAGCATATGCTAAAACATCATGAGAAAAAATTCAATTGTGAAATTTGTAACAAAACTTTCACCCGGGATAAATATTTAAAAAGACATTTGAAGATTCACTCACAAGAAAATTATTTTAAATGTGAAATTTGTGACAGATCCTTCCAAAGAAAATACTATGATAAGCATATGCTAACACATCAGGAGAAAAAATTCATTTGTGAAATTTGTTACAAAACTTTCACCCGAAATGATGCCTTAAAAAGACATAAGAGAACACATTCTCAAGAAAAATACTTTAAATGTGAAATTTGTGATAGATCCTTTCAAAGACAGCACTACTATACTATTCATATGTTAAAACATAATAGTGGGGAGTTTAATTGTGAATTGTGTGATCGTTCCTTTGCCTCTGTTAAAACAAAGCAACAACATCTAAGGGAGAGTCACTCTGCAAGTGCTTTGACTAAAGTGCGAGGAGTATTACCTATTGCAGCGGAGAGTTCGAAACGAGTCAAAAGGGAAGAAAGGGCGCTAAATACATTTGCTAATGTTTATTTCGAGCCTTTAGAAGAAATGAAAAGGGATTTCATCCTCTTCTTTGAAGAAGTAGCCCCGCACCTACAGTCAAAATTAAATGAAGAACTGCATGCAATGGGTGCAATTAAATGGTATGGAGTTGTAAAAGCTACTCTTGTACGCTTTAATGAGAATGGTGAGGAAGAGCATGCAACTCCTTACTTTAGAAGTGACGTTTTGTTGGAATTAGTGAGTGATACTATAGAGAGTCACATTCAAGAAGCTTTTGCTAAAATCAGAATGGCATTTGATGAATTTGTTCAGCGTGGCTCAGGGTGGTCTCTTGAAAAAATTGAGCACTTTGAGCTGAGTATGGCCAAATATCAACCATTAAGATGAAACGAGTAGCTTTGTAGATCTGGTGAAGATTTAAGGTTGCCTTGTGGTGGTCTCAAATCTGTAAGGAACATTATTTATTCATGAAAATAATAAAAATGTTTTAAAATGAAAAATTTGTCTTGTTTCTGTCGTTTTCATAAAAGAAAATTTCATACTTTATCATGAAAAAATCAAAGTTATGATAAAAATTCTTTTAAAAAGAAAAAAATTTGAGTTAATATGAAAAAGAAATACAAATGGGAACATCTTTGCAAATAAAAAAATATAGAAAATTATCAGTAAAAATTAATGTATGTAGTGGCAGCATTATAGCATACTTTAAAGAAAAGGTTATAACGATGGAAATTTCTTCAACTGTTGGGAAACTCGTATATTTAAAACAATTTTGTTATAAAAATTATCTCAATCAACAATGCTTTCAGAAAAAAAAAGTGCATTGGAATAGTTTTTGTTTAGGTGATTAATGACATATTCTCATGTTTAAACTAGAAAAAGCTTCTTTGTGAATAAAATAAGTAATATCTTTAATTGAATCAAAGTGAAAATTAATGGATTCATCCTTTTTAACTTGAATGTTTCTAACATTCTATGAGAAAAATCAACTTCTCGAACAGAACTCATAAATTTTATTTAAAATGTTGCTTAAAATATTTAAAATCTTATCCAATAGGCGCATAATTAGTAATTTTTAATCGAAGTTGTAAAATAATTTCACCCATAGGGTAACGTATTATATGTCAAGTGGTCTGAAAATTGTCGATCATTCTAATTTTTCAAAGTATCCTTTCCTTTCAGGCGAAAAGATTATGGTATTTTTAAAGATAAAGATTGTGATAGGATATGCATTTTGAGCCAATCTGTAATTAAAGTGAATAATAAACTCTAAATTTAACGAAATAGAAATGATTGTAACGAAAAAATATATATCTATGGAAAATCATCTCCTTGGTATTGCGGGAAAAAAGATGCAATCACTATCAACCCCAATGATTGCCGCCCCGTTATCACCACACATATTGCTCTGTGAAAGGTTAGGGGGCGGTCCACCGTGCATTGTTAAGGGAGTGTCAATGACATGCGAGTAGTGCAGTCTACATTTGAGTTTGTGAGATTGTCTTGGTCTTTAATTCCGGTATGGGCATTTAATAGTTGATATATTACAGCGGTTAGTTTATTCATTAACCTTATAATTTTATGTAAAATAACTTTAACTGTTAATAACTATCAATTAATAGTATCTGAAAATAATTTAGAAAGTCGCAATTTAGCTTTTTTTGTTGCATGTGTTTTAGATCCCCAATATAGTGGAAGAGTTTCAATTTGCTAATTTCATCCATATTACAGTTAAACAGCAGTTACAGTTTGTTAATAGTAAATAACTTTAATAGTAACTGTTAATAGAAAAATAACTTCCTGCTGTGTCATAGCGGTAAAGCCCCAATATAGCGGTGGAGTTGTAAAGTACCTTCAAATTTTGCCCAATTTAGTGGTAGATCCCCAATTAATTTAGTGGTAGAGACGCAATTTAGTAGAATGCGCAGGTATCCGCAAATTAGTAGAATGGGTAGGTATCCGCAATTTAGTAGAATGGGCAGGTATCCGCAATTTAGTAGAATGGGCAGGAGCCCCAAAGTACCTGTCCAGACATATCCGCAAAGTATCTACATGCCTTCTGTTAATTACTAATTAATCTTCATAATTAGCCTCCCCTCTACTCAGGGAGCCGCAAAGTATCGGCCCAGACACTCCGCAATCTAGTAGATTGGGAAGGGAGCCCCAAACTAGTAGATTGGGAAGGGAGCCGGAGAGCCGCCGCCGGCGCAACCCTGCCCACCTGCCCAGTGGGGCAGAACCGGCAAATTCTATCTACTTGTAGCTTATACATCAGAATAACACATAGGCTATAATTTATAAAGAGAAAATCGGTCCTTCATTCTTTTTTTCCAATTTTTCTTCTTTTTTCACTTATTTTTCCGTGGTTGAAAACCTGTTTTACCAGTCATACAACGAGTTAAAAATAAAACATTGTTTCAAATGAGACAGATCACTAGACTTTTTCATTTACTAGATCTTTTATTTTAGTTTTAAACACTGGTTTTAAATTTGTTAATTTGTTCACTAGACTTACTAATTTACTAGACTTTTTATTATGGTTTCAAATTTGTTATTTTATAAAGGCACCAAGATATTAAACATTATCAGGAACATCGGGATTGTAAAAAGTGACAAGAACACCGGGATTGGAAAATTAGCGAGAACATCGGGATGGAAAAAATTACCGGGTTATAAAAATTACCGAGAACACTGGGATAGGAAATTTACCATAAAGACACCGGGAATACCGGAATATAAAAATTACCGTAAACACTGAGATAGGAAAATTACCGGGACCGCCGGGATTAGAAAAATTACCGTGACCACCGGGATAAGATTACCGGGAACACTGGGATAGGAAAGAGGTGCCTGGGATACCGGGATGATTTGTAATATTGCTAATTTACAAAATTATAAATGTATTTTAAGAAACATTTAAAAAAATAAATTTATAAACTCCCCCCGTGCAAGGCCGGGTATAACAGCTAGTATATATATATCTCTATGATATATATATATATATATATATATATACACACATTCAATTTTATTATATTAGATAAATCTCAAAATATACTTTTTTTAAAATTCGGAAAATTGGTCATTTTTCCACTTTTTTCTAATTTTGGGGCTCTATAGGCAAACCCTAGATTCAACTTAGGGGGCTGAAATTTCACACACTATCTTTTGGGACCAAAAGGAATAGGAAAAGGCCTTTTACAAATTTAAACAATTTTGTTACATTCAGCTTCAAAAAAGATTTTATTAATTGCCTTTTAGTGCTTCAGCTTTATGCAAAATCTTATTAGGCGCGCAAGCTTTTTTCACAGTTTTCAAAAATAGAAGTTATTTTCGAAAGTTATGGACATATACTCATCATTTGCCACCACAGGCTTTTAAATCTGAAAAAAAATCATAACCCTACTGTGTGTTTGTATGTGTGTTCCGCGTCTCCTTTTAGACCACACCGAAGGCGTGGAAATTTCCTCCATTTCAAGATTTTTTTCCTTTGAAATAAATATATTTACTGAAAAATACAAATTTTTTTCATGGAAAACGAGTTAAAAATAAAACATTGTTTCAAATGAGACAGATCACTAGACTTTTTATTATAGTTTCAAATTTGTTATTTTATAAAGGCACCAAGATATTAAACATTATCAGGAACACAGAATATAGAGCTTAACAGAGTGTTCATCTCCATAGACGCTAATGGCAACTTTTTTAACAGGGCTTTTCCCATTGAAAAATTTTAGGCCAAACGGACCCGCCTCCTTTAATATCACGCTATTCCTGCTAATTCTGTCATTCGCCCACTGAAGCTGTCACTCAAATCCAAATCGCCTATATAAAATCAAATCAAATACATTTCGCATTCTCTGATTGGCTGATAGTGAACTGAATTATAATATGCGTGCTGAATTAATTTAATGATCTCAAGAGGAAAACGGCAGTTTGGCATCTCTGTTCAGCTCTCTACTCTGATCAGGAACATCGGGATGCGTGGATCCAGGATTTAGTTTTGGGGGAGGGCTAAGAATTTCCAAAGTCCAATCGAATCTTCTTTTTGATTTTAATATGGAAAGGGTAGTGGAGTTATCTTGCTTCAACTACTAAAAGGGGGGACTGGGGGTACTCCCCCAGAAAATTTTTGGATATTAAAGTAAAAAAACCCTCTTTTTCAACTCGTTTTGATACGACTCATCCGAATTTCAGATATAGGTTTTACGGTAGAATTTCGGCGTTTTGACGAACTTAATATAAAATAAGGTTGTAATAATAGAGTTACAAGTACTAAGGGGGTCTGGGGGTTCTCCCCCAGAAAATTTTTAAAAATTTCACCTTAAAATAATAGGGTTTTAACTAGTGATGGGCAGGTACAGGTATCGATACCAAATACTTAAGTACTCGATACCTATAGGTATCGAGTAGTGATGGGCGATTTTTTGAGGAGTTAACTCAGTGAACTAACTCCTTAAACTGAGGGAAGGATCAAGGAGTGGGGAAAAAAGAGTGGTAGCTCAGTTGTACCTTTTAAAATGCACCTTTTTAAGATTTAATTTGCGATATTAACTTGAAATCCTTGTGATGTTACCTCCAAAAAACACTAGATGGCAGCACATCATCATGTATGAGCGAGCCCTTTACGTAATCCGTTGCCATAACAACCCACTTTGATCCGAAAAACTACACGAGGAGTTACGTCTTCCTTAAAGGAGTTGAAAGGAGCTGACAGAGTTATCAGAGTTGCTTGCTTCTGGTCTCCCCTCTTTGGGAGTTATCTGCTGTGTGCTCTCAACTCCTTCGATCCCGGGGAGTTGGGATGGGGAGCAAGTGACTTCAGATCGGTCTTCCCGCTCCCACGATCCCACTCCCGGGGATCAGAGAGTTTATAGAGTTATTCCTTACTCCCACTATCCCACTCCCAGGGATCAGAGACTTAACGAGTTAGTTCCTCCCTCCCAGCGGTTTCTTAAGTTCGATGGAGGCCATGATTGTTTATTATACACATCTTCTGTCTGTACGGCACTGAACGAGATTCTACATTGTCTTAATCACTATGTTTAGGATGATTATTAACAACATTTACTGCGCGCAATTAAAAAAATAATTATGGTTTTATGTTTTCCCTATTCTCAGTTTCTAATAATCATTTAATATTAAGATACTTCATTAAAAATGTCTACGATTAAAAAAGATTGCGAGAAGAAGAATTTCGTGAAACGAAAGCTGCCATTATGGAAAAGCATGCATTTATTTCTGACGGAGCATTATCATTATTTGAATACTTGTTGATAATAAAAAATACTTGATCTTGAGCAAAAGGCTTGCTGTATAGATTAATATTTTAATGGTTGAGCAATGTTTTAGTGGATTAATGAGGCGATTGATTTGGATTTAAAAATTAAATTTTCAACTGATTTTTGAGAATTGAAACACGAGCTATGCTTGTCTACCTCTACCAGCTATGATGGTGGCTCCAAAGGGCGGGAAGCGAGATCGTTGGCGTCTTGCCAAAACCTTTTGCTCTTATGTTAGTAGCGTGTTTTTTGTTTCAAACCCGCCATTTTTTAGATGAATGAGTGATTAAAACTAGATTACTTATTAGAAAAATTGTATTGATTTTTCATTCTGGTGACCATTATAGAGCAAGAGCCCGTGAACCCCAGACCTTCGTTATTTTGTAAAAGCTGAAAACTTGTCAGCGCATGCTCCCAACTCAGGTAAGAACGATTGACCATTATGAAGTTTGGGTTACCCTGGTTTTGGCAGGTAAACGGTACTAAAGGTGTGTAAAATACCGATCTACTTTCGTCAAATTGTAAAGTATGATTTTTTGGTATTACCTTCAGAATATTATAAAAAATCACGTCATTCATTCCCAGACACTTTCCATAGTGGCAACCCCTTGCCAGACACCCCTAATGTTCATGAAATTATAATTCTACTTACGTTATATTGTAAAAGCTGATTTTTATATATAATACTTGGGTAATAGTTAGATAATGTTTCCTCATTAGCCAGATATTTTTGATAGTTCCAACCCCTTGCCAGACAAGCATGTAGGGTAGCTGTAGGACACAGAGTATAGAGCTTAACAGAGTGTTCATCTCCGTAGACGCTAATGGCAACTTTTTTAACAGGGCTTTTCCCATTGAAAAATCTTTGGCCTCAAGTCCCGCCTCCACGCTATTCCTGCTAATTCTGTCATTCGCCCATTGAAGCTGTCACTCAAATCCAAATCGCCTATAATCAGTGTTAAATTCAAATCAAATACATTTCGCGTTCACTGATTGGCTACTAGTGAACTGAATTATAATATGCGTGCTGAATAAATTAAAGATCTTAGGAGTAAAACGGCGGTTTGGTATCTCTGTTAAGCTCTCTACTCTGTGCTGTAGGAGCGAGCGCGAGAGTGTATACTAGGGTGTATCGCTAGCAAACTTAGAGCAAAAATGTGCACCTCAAAAAACTTTTGAATTTAAATATCCGTGCTCGCGACAATCTAGTGAACAGGCAAATATAAAATTTATAAACATTAAACACGTCTGATTAAGACCTACGAAAACAATGAAAAAATGAAACTTTGATGCTTAATAATTCCAAAACTAATTAGAATTTTGTAAAGAATTAAACGCCAATCTCTTTCTAAAAAATAAGAATATAAGTGCTTAAAAAATCATATTGATACCGTGATTAGTTTTCATTTTAGGTAGAAAAAAACGAAAAAGTGTCAAAAATTTCGAAAATTAAAAAATCAATTCCTCTAAACCAAATTCGAAAAAAGGGCAACGTAGTGCACATCTACATACTTCAGAGTATTAGGTTGAAAAAAATCATAGTTCTGCTGCTAATAGATTTTGCTGAACTGGATTACCGGCGAAAAAAGAAAAACTTCAACTTTGACCTTAAAAATACCCCAGAACTAATTATCACATCAGTTAGCTTTTTGTTCTAGAATGTGCCCCAAATATTCCACTACAAATATTTCAAATTTCATAAACTTCTATCTAGTAGTTTTTGCGATTTGAGAGTTCAAATAGTTGAAAAATTAAATTTTCTGAAACAGCGGCGGCGGTGACAGTAACTTTTTTTTAATGAGAAAAAATTAAACTTCCGCCCGGCCGATTTTGGCCGATTTTTAGTATGTTATTATTGAGATCATTCCTAAGTGAAAACCGTTGAGAAACCATTTATTGCAATTTGTCCGAGGTTCAACTCTATTTTCAGTGGACTATTATTTTTGCGTGAAAAATAGATTAAAAAACTAAAAAAAACTTATGTAGTTGTAGCATCGAATGTCTTTTCTTGAGATGTTTTTGAGATTTACACAGATTAATAGTTGTATAAATCTGTGCCAAAAAGTTAATTTGCATAAGTCATTGTAATCATGCCATCTCACTCGCACCCATCCATAGGATACTGTCTCGCGCTCGCTCTACAGCTACCCTACATGCTTGTCTGGCAAGGGGTTGGAACTATCAAAAATGTCTGGCTAATGAGGAAACAATATCTAACTATTACCCAAGTATTATATATAAAAATCAGCTTTTACAATATAACGTAAGTAGAATTATAATTTCATGAACATTAGGGGTGTCTGGCAAGGGGTTGCCACTATGGAAAGTGTCTGGGAATGAATGACGTGATTTTTTATAATATTCTGAAGGTAATACCAAAAAATCATACTTTACAATTTGACGAAAGTAGATCGGTATTTTACACACCTTTAGTACCGTTTACCTGCCAAAGCCAGGGTAACCCAAACTTCATAATGGTCCATCGTTCTTACCTGAGTTGGGAGCATGCGCTGACAAGTTTTCAGCTTTTACAAAATAACGAAGGTCTGGGGTTCACGGGCTCTTAGACTATTACTTTCCAGTAAATTTAGAATACTTAAAGTTTGCAGTAGAATGGTCGCGGATTAAATTGGATTGGATGCCTGAATTGTAAGATATGTGGTTATTTTTGAAGTGAGTATTTTTTCTTTTGAAATATACCTAGTACTGCTGATTAATATATTAAAAAAATACTGAAATATGCCCCAATGTGCAGAGATTAATATTTTAATGGCTGTTTTGTTATTGCTTGATGTGTTAGTGTCTGAATATTTGGTTCTACGGTCGTTCCCCTACTGGGGATTTTCCTTTCCCCCTTTCTTCTTTTTTGTAGGTAGGTTTTTGTTAGTAAATTGTTAAAAAATTTTCCAGTAGGCGAAATATTGAAGGTTTATTTCAGTTTTCGTTTACAGTTCAATATAAAAACTTTTTATCGTTTGAATGACTTTTCCGGCATACTTTTTAGTTGATGTATGTAGGTAGTTAAGATTAAGAAGTTATATAATACTAGCGCTGACGCGCTAGACACCGGCTTCGCCAGTCCAAATGTAAAAAAGAGCATTTTTTATGTTTATACTGTTACAGTTAAAGTCCGGAAATCAGTTAATTTACAGATAACCTAGGTAATTTGCAGATTAACGAGGGTGATCCGTTAAAGAGCGAATTTTTTTTCAATTTCTAAGATTACCTAGGTAATCTTGAAATTACCTAGGTATTCTGCACCCTACCGACTAGACACTCGTTAATCTGCATACTACCTGTAATCAGTTATTTCACATATTAACGAGGGTGATCCGTTAAAGTACAAAATTTTATTTTATTTTATAAAAAGTTTAAGGAGGTTGGGGGGGCTGCCGCCCCCCCCAAACCCCCCTGCCCTAACTATAACCAAACTCGTTTTGGGGGTAAACAGTAACAATGACGAATCAAAAAAGGGGGATCGGTACTTTTTTCATATTACACAAAACACGCAAATCCCACAAAAATAGTAATGAAATAGCAATTTTAAAACTAGAATATAAAAACAATAATAATAGAATATTAAAGTACCAACTGAGATTTGTATCAATTGTGGTTTTCGATCTCGATTTGACAGCGTATTTCAATGAGCACTTAAACTAGCAAATCTTAATGAAAGCGCTGTGTAATCGGCTGGCAGCCTGCCCTGAACTATTGCTAGGATTCGCGATCGATTACATATGTTAAACCCTTGCCCAGGTTCCAGCGATTATTGAATAAACGTTTGTTGAAAAGATATTTCAACAGCTGGGACATTTGCTTTCGTTAAAAGAAATCTCTGTCACTCTGAAGTCGAAGCTTCAACACAATTGTTTCAAAATACCCGTTTTAGTAGTAATATACTGTACTTAATCAAGTAAATTTACAGTACTTACTTGCTTGTATTATTTTGTTTTAACATTCAACATGACAACTACCAGTGCTACGCACTAAATTTGAAATCAAAACACCAAATATGACAACAAACTACGTATTGAAACCCAACTGCGCAGGGGTAAGCGCATGGCGCAGTAAGCACCTCAACATTTTAACAGAAAGTACTGAACGAAACAAACTATTTTGAACTTTAACTATCAAGAGGCCGTTATAGTGTAGATTCCCTAGGTAAAATGTGAAAAACTCTAATATCCGCACATTAACGACAGAAATCAGTTAATCTTAAGTTTACCTAGGTGTTCTTCAGAATAACTAATTATCAACTTTAGCGGTAACAATACTACAACAATCGATGTTATACCTTCAACAATTAATATTATATATTACCTTTAATTACAACAATTGGTGGTTTTGCCATGATGTCATGGTTTTAGGAATGAAATACGGGTTTTTTTAGCCGAAAATAGACCAAAAAAGTTATTGGGATGCTTCAATTTTAAATTATTATTCTTCAGGAGCCTTTCTGAGAGCGAGTAGGGCAACTTGGTATAGTTTAAAAGCGAATGTAGGTTCGAAAAGTTTAAAACTATAACGGACATACATTCAGACGAACATTCATTTATGTATATAGATTTTGGGAGTTACTGAGTTGCATTAAAGAGTTAACTCCTTAAGGTGAGTGAGTTACTCAGATCTGATCTTGTAAAAGAGTTGAATCGCCCATCACTAGTATCGAGTGTATTCGATACCCACAAAAGTATCGATACTTTATTGACATATTTCGTTTTAAATTTTTCAAAGAAGTAATCTTTATAATACCTACTGTAGATCAAACGCAGCCTGTTTCCGTTTTCATTTTGCAACGCTCAAACCCAAGTCGTTATCATCCGCGAGAGAAATTTGACGCGGCTAGGTTTTTCCCCCGCCAAATCCTTCGCCTCTATCCACACCTCCAGGCCCGTAGCTACGGGGCTTTTTGATGGATCGCTTTCAGTTTTTGAATATTAGTCTGATTATGGATAGGCCCTAAAAAAATTGTCCCTTCAGGTTCATTTCCCGACATTGAAAAAAAGTACTCGATACCTAAAAGTACTCGATACCTATAAGTATTCGATACCAAAGTATTCGATACCTAAAATTATCGATTTTGCCCATCACTAGTTTTAACTCATTTTGGTGCATAAAATGCCATAGCGAGAAATATTGGTAGCTTTTTCCAGTGTGCGGGAAGTGGTCACGTGGGGAAGGGGTTGTGTTATCTCATGTTTCAGAATTTGATTGGAGATGAAACTTCTGAAAAAGAGACCGACCACTTTTGACGGGCCCGTCCGTTTCGGGAACATATGCTAAATGATATGAATTCAGCGAGTTAAATTTTTATTTGGAAAATGAACAAAACATCTAGTACAGACTTTGACTAAAAAAAACAAAGTGGAACTCGTGGGCCCGGGCCCCTTAAAGCTCCGGGCCCTCCGACATTTGTCGGGGTTGCTGCCCCCTATGGGCGGCCCTGGTGGCGTAGCTAGAGATGTAAAGGCTGGAAAAAAACTCCGGGTTTATTCCCGATAAACCCGGTTTTTTGGGATGGTAATTTTGAATATTCCCGTTTCGAGATTTTAGAGTGAAATTTTGAATCTTTAGCTTTTTGTAAAAGGTAAGTGATTTCAAATATGGTATGTTTCATATGTCATATGTATCATTTTAAGGTTAATTTTAATTCTAAATTCTAAGACTTGGATTTCGGTTTAAGCTAAAAACAGAAGTTAACGATCTAATATAATAAAATTGAATGTGTGTATATATATATGTTTGTCTTTTATACAAATCCACAGTTTACTTCCGATCTGCACCAAACTTGGTATACCTACGTAAAAAAACTCAGAAAAAAACATAGGCTATGTTTCGAAAACTTTTAATGACCCCTTGACCCTCTTTTGACCCTTTTTATGGTCATTTTGCTGAAATAGCTTTATTTCTATTCAAAAAGAGATCTGCTTACTCCATTGTTACAAAGATAATTTAATGCTAAACAACAAGTTTTTAATAGAAACACTAGGTACAAGTCTATTTAAAAATTATATTACTAATTTAAAAATATATTTCCATGAAATTTAAAAGTTTAAGTATAGTTTACCATATTTTTATTTGAGAGTTTATCTAATTTTTATATTTTAAAAGCTTTATGGAATACCATTGTTGTTAAAATAGTCTCCATGGAAACGAGGATGTAAAATCAAAAGGTGATAATATTTTAGCTTTTAAGAAAGTTGGTTAACAAACCAAAAACTATTAAAACTCCCTTTCAACTAGAAAAGATTGATTTTTTTCTTAAATTAGAAAGTGGAATAAGCTTTAATTTTTTAATAATTTCACCGAAAACGTTAATTCCTAAAGATATGATTAATCAAGGGATCTGAGCAATTTTTAGAATATTTTTAAAATATTTTTCCATGTTGTCAATGTGTAAATCCTTAAAAAGTTATATTGCTTTAGAACTGAAGAAATTTTAGACCATCTGAAAACACCGGGATAAGAAAAATTACTAGGAACACCGGGATAGGAAAAGTTACCGGGAACACTAGAATATGAAAAAGACACCTGGGATACCGGGATGGATGATTGGTAGATGCTGATTATACAAAATTATAAATTGTATTTGGGAAAACTTAAAAATAATAAATTTATATACTCAGCACCCGTGCAAGGCCGGGCATATCAGCTAGTATCTAATATAATAAAATTGATTGTGTGTATATATATATGTTTGTCTTTTATACAAATCCACAGTTTACTTCCGATCTGCACCAAACTTGGTATACCTACGTAAAAAAACTCAGAAAAAAACATAGGCTATGTTTCGAAAACTTTTAATGACCCCTTGACCCTCTTTCGACCCTTTTTATGGTCATTTTGCTGAAATAGCTTTATTTCTCCTCAAGAAGAGATCTGCTTACTCCATTGTTACAAAGAAAATTTAATGCTAAACAACAAGTTTTTAATAGAAACACTAGGTACAAGTCTATTTAAAAATTATATTAATAATTTAAAAATCTCTTTCAGTGAAATTTAAAAGTTTTAAGTATAGTTTACCATATTTTTATTTGAGATTTTATCTAATTTTTATATTTTTAAAACTTTATGGAATACCATTGTTGTTAAAATAGTATCCATGGAAACGATAATGTAAAATCAAAAGGTGATAATATTTTAGCTTTTAAGAAAGTTGGTTAACAAACAAAAAACTATTAAAACTCCCTTTCAACTAGAAAAGATTGATTTTCAGAGACAGAAGGTTTTTAAAGTTTGCACGAAGTGCAGAGCTGCTCAGGCATCGCCTGAGCATATTTTAATCTGTACCGATTTTAAACTTGACGAGGTTCTTTCTGACAGATTTTTATTTCTTGACTTCTTGAAAGTTCATGGACTCCTGGAATTGGTCTGATCTTTATTAGGCCAATTGGGATTAGCAACAACACAACAAGATTGATTTTTTTCTTAAATTGCAAAATGGAATAAGCTTTAATTATTGAATAATATCACTGAAAACGTTAATTCCTAAAGATATGATTAATCAAGGGATCTAAGCATTTTAAATAATTTTTATAATACTTTTTCCATGTAAATTTGGAAATCATTCAAAAATTATATTGCTTGAGAACTGAAGGAATTTTAATCAACCCGGGAACACCGGGATAAGAAAAATTACTATAGGAACACCGGGATAGGAAAAGTTACCGGGAACACCGGAATATGAAAAAGACGCCTGGGATACCGGTATGATTGGTAAATGCTGATTGTACATTAGAAATGTATTTGGGAAACTTAAAAATGAGGCGTTTGCTATCAAAACCAGCTTATTCCATTTTTGGAAATTTTACAGGAGAGACAAAAAACTTCTCACGTCCACAGTTCTAAAGCTAAATTTGTTTTTTAAATTTTTAATTGTAGGTATAACCATCTAGAAAATTCGATTAGTTTTTCATTTTCATTTCTGTTGCATTACCTTGGGCGTAATTACACTAATTAGGTTGGAATGAGCTGATTTTGATGCAAAAACACGATTTTTCATGCTTTTTTCAGTTTTTTGTTCAATTAAGTTGTGAATTGGTTTTTCCAGTTTACCAGTTAATATTTGTGTCTTTACGAGTTTTAAATAAATGACGTTCACTTAACTTTTTCAAATGATCTGAAATTTCACAGTTGAGATCACAATTTTCACCTTTTAATCTAATTTTGGGTTGGAATGAGCTGGGTTTGAGCTATATCCCTTCGCCAGGTTATGAAGGACCCTCCAAACTTTCAAAATATGCAAAAAAGTGGATTTCAGAAAAATATGGAATGAGCTGGTTTTGATAGCAAACGCCTCAAATAATAAATTTATACTCTTCACCCGTGCAAGGCCGGGCATATCAGCTAGTAATATTATAAACCTCCTGAAATCTCTCTATTCTAAAAAAAAGTTTTCAGTGAACGGTTTCCAGAGAAAGGCTTTTTAATTACTGAACCGAATGACACATATATGGTATCAAAATGTCCGGATTCTTTCCGGATTTCCGAGTAAGCCCTTCGATTTTTCAAAAAAATTCTCAATTTTAAAATATTTCCATCTTTTTAAATAACGGATAAGGTCGCAGTTATAAAGCAAGTACTGTCAATCAAATTATTATGCATCCAATCACAACGTCCGATTGACGCTTTATTTTAAGATGAAACATGTTTTTTCACCTTTTAAAAAAAGTACTTTCTTGATGAAATATCACTCAAAGACTGATAAAAACATATTCTAAAAACTTACATGAAAGCCATTTTATACTAAAATTTCACACTTTTTGTTCAATATTAATAATTTTTAGTCTGATTTTATCGAAATTAATTGTAAACATAGTGATGTTTTGTCTCTTATTGTTTTCAATTGCTTAAACGGTATTGTTTAACAAGTCTGGGTTTAAAAAAAATATGAATGATAAACACTAGGCATATTATACTATCGAGTTACTTTAAAATAATATTTTTTGTTTGGTCCGAATATTGATAAACAATTAGAATTAGTTATTTTTATAATCATAGATTAAAAATAATTAAGATGAATATTTTTAAAAACATTTCGTTTAAATTTTTGATAAGTTCGAGTTAATATACAGGGTGTATCTGAAATGGTGCAACAAACTTTCAATGATGATAGTACTCATCAAGACGAACAAGAATCGTTATAGAAAGGGGGTCCCAGACCAAATCCCAGGGAGTTAAAAATGGAGCGACACCCCAAAAAATCATTGAAAAATTCGATTTGTAGAACAACTACTTTTGGTAGAAACTTAAATATGGTCTCAAAGATTCAAATAACCTCAAAAGTCTTCAGTTTAAAATTTGTTTTATTATGAAAAATGTTAAAAACACAAAAAATGTGAAAACTCAGCCAAAACCTTATTTTGTATTTCGAAATCCTTTCTTTTGATTTGATAATCTGAAAGCGTTTAATATTAATTGTATTTACGTGAAACTTCGGACAAGGGTTTTCAACTATGTTCTTTCAGATTATCAAATCAAAAGAAATGATTTCGAAATACAAAATAAGGTTTTTGCTGAGTTTTCACATTTTTTGTGTTTTTTAACTTTTTTCATAATAAGACAAATTTTAAAGTGAAGACTTTTGAGGTAATTTTAAAGATCATATTAAACCACAATTTTTGAGACCATAATTAAGAATTTACCAACAGTAGTTCTTCTACAAATTGAATTTTTCAATGATTTTTTTGGGGTGTCGCTCCATTTTTAACTCCCTGGGATTTGGTCTGGGACCCCCTTTCTATACCGATTATTGTTCGTCTTGATGAGTACTATCATCCCTGAAAGTTTGTTGCACAATTTCAGATACACCCTGTATACTCAAACTTTTAATGGAGATTTATTCATGGAGGGGATGTGAAGTATTTTTAATAAGTTAGTTGACGTTTTTTCTGTAAATTGTTTAATTGTTTTATAAAGTGTGTTAAGTTCAACGAGTTGGAATTTGTGGGAATTGCGAAGCAATTCCAAAAGGTCCTGCGTCAGCAGTTTACGGGGGTTGGCGAGCGATAGCGAGCAGGGGGCGGTAGCTCCCTAGTAATCTAAATAGTTATAGAAAGAACTATCAATTACTAGTGTTTTTGATAATGTTTAAAATTGTCTTACTCCTCAAAAGTCCTAGAAAATGAATACCGATGGCGAAATATCGGTTTGTTTGTTTACGGTCAAAATTCCCAGGTTTTTTCCCGCCTCCCAAAAAATGTGGGAATTTTACATCTCTAGGCGTAGCCAGAAAAAAATTTCGGAGGGGGATGTTGATATTTCGGGAGGGGATATGGGGTAGGGTGGAACATAGAGGAAGGATAACTATGGGGTGGAACGAAACTCTATCGAACGATCCTCTATGGCAGCGGTTCTCAAACTGTGCTCCGCGGAGCCCTTAGGGCTCCGCCAAGCATTTCCAGGGGCTCCGCGAAGAAATTTGAAATAACTACACTTTTTGATAATTTCTAATTTGCTTTTCTCTGAAATGTTATATAAATAACTTTCTGTAAGGTGTCGGTAAGGTCTGCTGGTTTTTGCCTTTTTCAGGTCTTTTTTGGTTTACCAAAACAAGTTAAAACCCTGTTTTTAGGGTCAAATTTCCAAAACTTTTCTGGGGGAGGAACCCCCGGGATGGGACGATTTGGCGCTGGCCGTTTTGGCGCCGCGCCGGCCCGTTTCGGAACCAAATTTTTCTTCTTCTAATTTTCAGAAGATTTATTAGAGTTCTTTTTACTTCCATTTTATTTCTGCCGCTGAAACGGCCGCGCCGAATAGTAGCACACCAAGGAACCCCATTCCCCCACCTCTCAAATTGATTACTCAGCACCTTTTTTTATAAAGTTTAGCAAAATTATTATCATACTTAAAAAAGTGTGTCCGAAATTCGGAGTAGATGTACCAAAACCAAGGGAAAACCTGTTTTTAGTAGAGTCAAATTTCCAAGCCCCCCCTTTATAGCATTTGGAACCTAATTACACAAAACGTTTTTTATATTAAGTTCTTTAAGATGCAAATTCTGCCAAAAAATGTATAAAAAGCTAACATTGATCCTATGGTATGGGAGGGGATAAGGAATGATTTTGGGCCATGTGTAAATAAATTTCGATATGTACCTCTGACGTATGGTCTAACAGCCCCCCAAAACAGCTCTCGATTTCAAAAGAAGTCACTTTTAAGAAAACAAAATTTACAGATGTATAGATTTCTGTATGAATCCTTTGTTCATGCATCTCCGGCATAATGATTAAAAAGTGATAGCAGTGACAAAATTTAAGTGACAGAAATGAGATAAAAGGCACAGAAATTTAAATAAAGATTAACATTGAATCCAATGATAAAATATAATTGGTAAAGAAAATATTCCACATATCCTGGGGTGTATATCAAAGGGGCGAGAGGGCCCTGCCTCTCCCCCGGAAAATCGGACTACGTATAACAAAACAAGTTAAAACCATGTTATTTAGGGTCAAATTTCCGAAATTCTTTTGGGGGAGGACCCCCAAAACCTCCTACTGTACTTAAAACTTTATTATTGTCAATTTTTATAGTAATTTCGTTAAAATTAAAATCCTACCTAAAAATGAATGTCCAAAATTTGGACAATGATGTACTACCTAAAACGAGTTAAAAACTGTTTTTAAGGAGCACATTTCACAAAATCTTCTGGGGAGGAAGGACCCCAGACCCTTCTATTGTACTTGGATCTTAATTCGTCACAATTTTTCTTACAAATAAATTATCTTAGATGCAAATTATACCTAAAAATGTTTTAAAAGCTACGTTAAACTGTTAAATATGCATGGGAGAATGTCCAAAATGAATGTCTAAAACTTGGACAATGATGTACCTGAAACGAGTTTAAAAAAATCTGTTTTTAAGGATCACATTTCACAAAATCTTCTGGGGAGGAAGGACCCCAGATCCTTCTATTGTACTCGGATCTTAATTCGTCACAATTTTTCTTACAAATAAATTATCTTAGATGCAAATTATACCTAAAAATGTTTTTAAAAGCTACGTTAAACAGTTAAATATGAATGGGAGGGGCTGAGGAATAATTTTGGACCCCTTCCGAAATAAATTTCTTTTATGCTTTTATTTCTAGAAGCAATGGGTTTTATGTAACTTGCTTTTATACCTTGAAAAATTTATTTCGGAAAAGGGCTCCGCGAAGAATTTGTCTCTTGAAAAGGGCTCCGTGACATAAAAAGTTTGAGAACCCCTGCTCTATGGGGTGGAACGAAAAACGCCCAAAAAAACTTTTTTCGAATATTCAATTAGTGATAGTGCGGAAAAGTTGCCTTAATACATCAGTGTCAATATGTGAAAATCTGAAATTTATAAAAAAATATCTTGAGGTGCCTCAAGAGCCTTGAAGTTTCAAAAAATTTTCACTTTTTCTACAAAACAACAAAAAAACCCCAAAGATTAAACACTAAAATTTTTTTCATGATTTTTTTATGTGAAACTACTACTATCAGAGATATAATGGCACAAGTTTCGTTTTTTTATCGCCCTTTATTTGGGAGAAATATTTTTTTAGAGTTACGCAAATATTGTAAAGTTGTTTTTCTTGCATTACTAGAAGACATAACTCTGGAACTATTCAGTTTAAAAACAAGAAATGGAGCTCATTTTGTTCATAATTTTAATCTCTTTGTTTCCTTTCTTCAATTTTTTTCACAATTTCAAAAAAATATATTTAAAAAAAATTTTAACCGAAAAAAGTTATTAACCTGTAAAAATTTAATACCAATCAAGAAATGCTTTGAGATTATCACAAATTACTAAAAAATTGTATAATTCTAGTTAATTTCAGCTATAAGTGCTTCATAAAAACATTTTCAGTTAAAAGTTTTCTTTTAAAAGCATTAAATACTTTCACTAAATACTGATCAAAATTACTTATAGATTGTAGTTTTAGTTAAGTGATTCTCAGGGGTCTGCAAACTATATACTAAATATGAATTCTTAACAATTGAATCGCTTATTTCAGAAACATGTTAAATGCAATGTTAATCCTATGGGGTTTAACTGGTTTCTGAAATAAGCGATTCAATTATGGTAAAGCTTTTACTGTTTTTGTCTTATACTTTAGGAGTTTTATAAGTAGTTATGGTTCTGGTACAATAAGTTGACACAGATTAGAAATAAAAAGCATATATTCAATTAAATATTAAAAGGAAATATAATTGATTATTATTGATTGAAATATAGTGATTGTTATTTATGACTTCTGATTACACAATAGTAAGAAATTATAACAGTTTTGGAAAACAATCAAAAACTAAAACAACGAAAACTATTCTTGAAAAATATCTTGTGATTTATTCTATTTTACATTTAAGCACTGAGCTATAAGTTGACCTAGATTATACTCTGTTCATTTAGAACTGGTGCCTCAGACGTAATGTATTAGAAGCAGTTACTACTGTAATTATCATCGAAAATTTTTTCTTGTGCAATAACAAGGCAGTCGAAACAGAAGTAGTTAAAATACTGTAAAAAAATAGGTCCCTGAAGTTGTGTGATGAGCGTTATTAGGCGTTTTTGATCCTGTTTCAGGCGCCAATTCTAAATAAATAGACTATAGAGATAAAAACACATAATGATTTTAATTAATACATAACATTTTAATTGAATTATAGGAAGTGAGGATTCCATGTTTCAAGATGTTAATAGATGCACGGCTGTGGATAAAAATTAGGGGGCATCCCCTTAAAAACTGAGGGTGATGGAGGAAAATGGGTGTCATATTTGAATTCAGCAGATCCTTTTACACAAGAATCAGCTGAAATTCAGTTAGTGGCTTCAAATTTTTTTTTGTACAGCACAGTTTAACTCAAAGGGTGGCATTGAACTCTTCCGTGGGTGCTTTGGGGACGCTCTCACCTCAACCGCTTTTAGTAAAAATCATTGCTGCATATTGCCATCAAATTTGGGTCCTTGGGGAAAGGTTAGGACCCTTCAAACGTGAATTGCGTAAAAAATAAGAGGAAAAAATAGCGTATAAAAACCTCTATGATTTTTAGCTATTTTTAGGGGGTAATTACCCCTTAAACCTATCCATTTGTTATAAAATTATCATATTTCATTAATTTGAATCATTCTTGTCCCCTGGGGGGCAATTTGAAGAATAAAGCAATGCTTTTTGACCCTGAAAATCAAGTTTAAAGTCGTCGAAAAACGTAAAAAGGGGGAGGGACTGTTCCCCGAAAATCCTGAGTCAATTGAGAATTTAAATGGTGATTTTCGTATTCAGCGACCACAAATCTATAAGAAATGACTGTTTTCATCAAGGAAATTTTTTCATTGTTGAACAGTGTAATCGTTCTTTTTCTGTGTTTTGATAAGGGGTAATAGTAGTTCCTCATAAAAAAATAATGAACAAATTGTAAAGATTTTATCATTGGATTTTTTGTTGTTTTGTAAAAAAAGCAGCATTTTTTCGAAACTTTAAGGGCTTTGAGGCACCTCAAGATATTTTTTGATCATTTTAAAATTTTTAACTATTGATACTGATGGCTTAAGGGGTCATCCATAAATTACGTGAGGTCAAAAAGGGGGGGAGGGGTTTGGAAAAATCTCACCAAGGGGGGAGGGGGGGGTCCAGGTTTTGGAAAAAACACCTCACGTAATTTATGGATGACCCCTAAGGCAAATTTTGCGCCCTATCACTAAACGATTCGACAAAATTCGTTTTTTCGTTCCACCCTAATATGGGGTATTTTTAGTGGTTTTCTATGGTCCAAAAGGAAATTTCCTGAGTTTCGGGGGGGGGGGAGATATATCCCCAAATCCCCCCCTCTGGCTACGCCCCTGGACTGGGGGTTCAACCCCAGATTTTTTTTTTGAAATTTGCCTCCTAAACTGTTTCATCTCATGTTTCCAAGGTAACACGCGGACCCCTAGAGTTGCGTAGATCAGTTTAAAAACCTCTGGAATATAGGACAACTTCTACCTGTCTACAGCAATTACTTCTTCTAAAATGCTAAACAGAATTTTTTTTTCAGTTTTGGGAAGAGATGGAACCAAATTTGGGTATTGGAGTTGGCATTCTTTAAAATTTTTAGGGGACGCCTATAAATTTCGCCTTTTTTTATTTTCCCCTTGGTGAGACTTGCTGGAAAAATCCTTTGCCATTCTGGCCACATGTTTCGTCTTTTTTTTGGCATGAATCTTAACAAATACATTGTCCAAGTTATGATGATGATTACCTAGGTTGAAATCAAAATTATTTTTACAAGTCGTAATTATCAAACCACCTATTGATTTTCTGTTTTTATCAATTTGTGCATAAATTCTCCTAACTTAACTCTGTTCATTAAGAATAGGCGCCTGAGACGTAATGTGTTAGAAGCAGTTACTATTGTAATTATCGAAAAAATTTCTGCAAATGACAAGGCAACCTAAACAAAAGTAGCTAAAATACTGTACTGTAAAAAAATTGGTCTCTGAAATTGTGTGATGAGCGTTATTAAGCATTTTTTATCCTGTTTCAGGCGCCAATTCCAAATGACAGACAATAAACGCTGACAAAAGATTTAATATGACTGCCTTCCCCCCAAGAGATTTTGCTGGAACCCCCTTATGCCCTCCCTTAATTTATGAACATCCCCTACAAAACAAAACGTTCAGAGAAGCTTGAGAACTTCTCGGGGAAGAAAAATAGTCAGTGTATAAATGCAATGTCAGAATAAAACCACATGAAGTTTTTGAAATGTCAATTTTATTCTACTTCTACTTTAGTTTTACAAATCTTGAAACAAAAATCACTAAATCACTCAAGTTCAATAATTTTATGCTAATTAAACTTACTTAGAAATTGTAGTTGAAAATACGGCTTCATTTTTATACTTGCATGATCCAAAAATAAAGATTGGCTGAAAACAAGTCAAGGTTAAAGTAAATTATTTTTCATGGGATTTTGGGAAATGAGTGATCAAGCATAAGGCTTGGGTACAAACCACCAAATTGCCATGACATAAGACAGTATATTACTTGATAAGAGGCCATTCATTAATCAAGTAAGGATGATTTTGGCAATTTTTGACCCCCAACCCCCATGTAAGCAGACTTGGAAAAGTTTTAACCTTCCCCTAACCTAATAAAATTTGCCCAAACCTTACGTACTACTCCTATGGAGCTAGAAGAGGCTTCCCCAAAACCAGGTTCGGGGATATTCAATAGTAATTTGATTAGAATAATTGGAATTAGTTTACATTAACCTGGAAAATCTTACGTAAGAATGGGTGTTACCCTCCCACCCACCCAAATAAGGGTTTGTAGAGATTTTTCCAACCCCCTCCTCCTCAGGACCCTTACGTAATTAATGAATGGCCCCTAAAGAGCACGATGCAGTGAAGAAAACTTAGAAAAATCATTTAAATGAACAAACTAATCATTTAAATGAAAAAACATGTTTTTCCCAACCCTGGAAATAACCATCACAGAAAAAAAATTTACAAAAATATTAAAATACTAATATAAAAAAATTGTTTTCAAAAATTTCCTATTTTCCACTTCATAAGATCACAAATTTTTAATTCTACCAGGTGCTTCAAAATCTGCTTTTCTCTTATCTTAACAATCACTGAAAAACACTAAAATTCATGAAAATGACTACACAACAAAATCTTAATTCTGCTGAGAAAAAGGAGCAAGAAGTTTTCCACAATGGTTAAAAAGAATACTTTTTTTTGGGGGGAGGGGTTGTTCAATTAGTAAATTTCTTAACTTACATTAACATTAAAAATTTTACAAGTGTTTCTTAAGAGAAGCCACAAACAAAGCAGACTTTTGAAACACCCTGTATATATATTGTCAATTGAATGGTTTTAAAAGAAACTTATTTATAAGCAAGTTCAAGTTATTTTTTAAAGGTATTACGAATTACATGATCTAAATGTCTAGAAGTTTCATACGGTTGTTCTTATTTTACCACACATAATGTAAGTTAAAGAAGTTTACTAATTGGACAACCCCCCCAAAAAAAGTAATTTTTATAATGGTTTTACCATTGTGGCAAAAACTTCTTGCTCCATCTTAATTTAATGCTGCAAAAAATTTTAAGTAAAACTATAAAAACTTTAAAAATGAGATTACATTGACCCATCAATTTAAGATGTAAGAAACTCAAATTTGAGGAAATTAAAAATTCTATTTTAAATAGAATTTTTAATTTCCTCAAATTTGCAAGGGAGCTAAGTGCTATATTATGCTAGTGCTATATTATTTATTATAAATCATTTATAATAAATAATATAGCACTAGCATAATATAGCACTTAGCTCCCTTGCACCATCATCCTTATAAAAAAAGTTCACTACATTTAGTTCATTGCCAGTTTTTCTCACAGTTCCACATTACCATTCTGCCAGCAAAATGCCACTGCCCCAGGTACTGGGAAATCCTGGAAAGTTACCACAAATGAGGCAAATCAAATGTAGATGAATTTAATCAAAATTGAGAAGACTGGTCAACCTGGCATGTAAAATGGCAGACAAAGCCTGAAACTGCAAAAAATGCATAATATTCATGAGAACAAAAATACCCATATTTTTTATAACTCCTTTAAGTAGCAGATGCATAGGTGCTACTGAATTTAGCTCAAAATATTTGGGAAATTTATTACAATAACTAACCTTTTATCCAGAATACCAAACTCTGGAACATTTACAGATTAAAAATAAAATAATAATTTTGAAAATATTGAATTCTTAATCGTGGTTCGTACAGAAGTTTGAAGAGTAAAATTAAGTACCTTTTAAGGATTTTCTAAGGATATTTTAGTTTTAAGTAGTGATGGGCAAAATCGATAATTTTAGGTATTGAATACTTATAGGTATCGAGTACTTTTTTTCAATGTCGGGAAATGAACCTGAAGGGACAATTTTTTTAGGGCCTATCCATAATCAGACTAATATTCAAAAAACTGAAAGCGATCCATCAAAAAGCCCCGTAGCTACGGGCCTGGAGGTGGATAGAGGTGAAGGATTTGGCGGGGGAAAAACCTAGCCGCGTCAAATTTCTCTCGCGGATGATAACGACTTGGGTTTGAGCGTTGCAAAATGAAAACGGAAACAGGCTGCGTTTGATCTACAGTAGGTATTATAAAGATTACTTCTTTGAAAAATTTAAAACGAAATATGTCAATAAAGTATCGATACTTTTGTGGGTATCGAGTACTTAAGTATTTGGTATCGATACCTGCCCATCACTAGTTTTAAGGACCTACTTGTATACATTTCAAACCGTCAATAAAATTTTTTTCAATGCGTTTTCAAGAATATTGATTTTTGTCTCTCAAATAGGAATAACATTAATGAACTTACATATTTGATATTAACCACGCTTATGTGGGAGATACTTAGGTTAGATTTGATGGTCTAATGGTTCAAATATATTCAGGGATGAGATTGACAAAAAAGCAAAAATTCGGAAAAACTGCGGGAACGAAATTTTGTGAAAAAAAACCCCTCCTTTTAGTTTTATGGGTTCAATGTATCTTTTAAATAAATTTTTAGTTTGATTTTGGGCATATAAATGACAATAATACGAAAAATTTTGAAAATTTGATCCTAAAAATCAAGGTTTTAGCTTATTTTGGAACACCATCAAAATTTTTTAAGTAAGGGCTTTGCCTCTCTTTATTCCTTTCGCGACGGGCGGCCCCTATCGAGCTGCTCCCACGGGCTTGGGGCACTTCGCAGAGGTGCCTAGTTTCAAAAAAAGCTTTCCGTAACCAGAGCTGTTGTACGATTTAGTAACACCGGACTTGTTGGCTTCGAACCACGGTCAAGTTGTTTTTTCTACATCGCAATAACAACGCGAGAAGAAGCCGACTTAAACCTGACGTCCGCGGCCTTCCACGAAAGCATCGCGGCAGAAGCGGTACACTCCGCGAATTAAACAAACACGAAACTTTCACGATTTTCCGCGAAAACTCGTGATTTTTCTTGAAAATAATCCGGAAAAGTAAAATCTGAATTACAATTAGTTCGCGGGCCGCGAAACAATGAAAAAGCGGGACGTCTCGATTTTCTGCGGAAGAAACTCATGCCTGGAAGAAAGGTTCAACAATCCGACCTCCCTCGTTTTGTTTGAGGGAGGTCGGATTGTTAATTATTATTACATATTAAGCAGTAGGCAAATCCGGGTTTACTGATTTTTCTTATGGATTCTTGAACGAACACGCCATTAATTTTTTCTCTAGCCAACTCCAGCTGTTCTCTATTCCTTTGTCTATCGCTCGAACATCAGTTCCATCCAAACGGACAACGATATCGTTGCGGGAGGTCGTCATTACTAATCAGGTTCTTATCTAATATTCCATTAAAAAATTACGCGCCAACAGAAAGAATGAAAGCAACTGGGCAAGATCAGCCGAAGAGCGATACGCGCTGTCCGGAACGATGGGGAACGGGCGCTGATAAGGGGAGGTAGAGTTCTAGTTTTTACGTTACTTGAATTTTTCTTTCAAAAATTTTTTGAGGATTTAAAAAAATTAACAATTAGAAACGCTTAATTTTCAAAATGTAAAAAAAAAGTCTGAAAATTTCGGAAAAAGTCTGAAAATTCTCAAAAAAATCGGAAAATTCGGAAAAAGTCTGAAAATTCCCAAAAAAATCGGAAAATTCGGAAGTTCCGAAAAAATTCGGAAGAATCTCATGCCTGTATATTTTAATGAAACGTACTCACTTTAACCATAAAAGGATCACAGCGGTTTCAAAACTTATTATGGTTGAAAATATACATTTTCAATCGTGTATATAGGATACAAGCGCCCTTTTCTTTCTCTATAAAAAGCGCGCCTACTTGTATAATTAATGACTGCAAAAAAAAAGGTTAGAGATGACTTTGTATAACCATCTTTTTCAATTTATAAAGGATTGTAAGAACTTTTACTCGAGTTTAGTTCCTTGAGTGAAATGCACTAGCTGAAATTGAAGTTGTTGAAGAAAAATTTGTACCATCACACAGTTGATGGAAGCACACGAAAATTAGACTGTTTCTGCCTACAAATAGGCACTTTTTAATAACTCGTGTTTTGCGGAAAAAAATAGTAAATAAACCAAGTACTTTTTAAGAGCCTTATAAATGATTACAAAAAGTAAGCACTTAAGGTTTTCAATCACTGTACGAACCAATAAGTGCTGCAGCACTACCCTATTACTTCTATTGTGGATTTAATTGCTGCTCTCTAGTTAAGCTCGAAATCTGATAGAACCTGGAATTTTGAGGATCAAGCTGTGTTGAAATACTGTCTGAGGGTACCCCCGAAAAGTAGCACCCGCTTTAAAATACCCAGAAACCTGGTGTACATAATATAACTATTGACATCAGCAACTAAAGGGGGGTGGACTCATTTGTTTCCAATTTTGTTATTAATCAATTGGGTCGAACTCAGCCAACCTTGAGCCCACCACTCTGCCATGATGTGAAGGTTCTGAATCGTCTAATTTTAGACCCAAGTTTTAGTTATCTGTCGGTTTATCTTAACTTTAAAAGGTGGATACTAAGACTCTACATCCAGAAATTTAACCCTTAAAAATGCAACTCATTTTCAGAGGAATCCTTTCTTGTCCCGATACTCATTAAATGATAATAGTCTAACATGGTCTCCCCCTATCTCTGCACTGGTTTTAATTTTAACCGTAAATTAAGTTAGATTCAAATTCGTTGGACATAACTGGAAACGGGTCCATGCAGCCGAAAATTACTGCATTTATCTTGTAAGTAAAGGATATCAATGCTTCAACTTAGCCAGTTTTCACCCCATTGCCGGGTAAGAAATAGTCACTGCCAAAATGTTTTTTAAACAATAATAATAATTGAATTGCCAGTTTCCTTTTTTTTCAAATATTCCCCCACCACTGCATATATGTGGTTCGATCATATTCATCACCCAAGCAGAGGTTCTCAAACTGTGTGCCGCGACAATAACGTTGCAAAAAACTCACCAAATTTAAATATGGAACACAAATCTTCTTACAAGGAAACTTTCTTAGGGTAAACTCACAGAAATGCACGAAAATTTTACAGGCATAAGATGACTCAAAACACTGTTAAAAAACTGCTGAATTTCAATATGAGGAGTTATTTAAATTTGAAAATTGGGTTCCGAGTTGCCAAACCTGGCGACTTTCCAATCGGATGGAATGAGAAATTTGATTCTACATGACAGAAGTGGCTCAACTAATAGATTAAATGTTACGCGAGCTCAATTCCCAACAGTAACGTTTGGAATAAGAAATTAGACTATTTCTTACGAGATAACGTGAAAATTTGATTTAAATTTATTTTATTCATCCCTTGATTCAAAATCTATAATCTGCTTTATCATGAAACACATTGAGGATAGATGGACATATCAGACACAGTAATTTCTTCGCAAATCCGTTACGGCCTTGGGTTGGGGGTCATAAATGTCAGTTGGCTTGATTGTAATTTTGTTTTGTTTCATAAGCTTATTTATTTTTAATTAATTTTTATTCATGCTGCATATTTTATGAACCTTTTTTGATTGGCCGATTTAAAGGCACTGTCTAAATCCACGAAAGTAACAACTCACCTCTAACGAATTTCGCTAATACTTTAGCATGGGTCAACTTTCGTGGATTTAGACACTTCCCAATTTTAATTACTTTAGAGAAAACGCGTCCAGTTACTTTATGCCATTTGGCGCCTTCACTGCATGTTTCGACTAGTAAGGTTGCACTTGGCATTGAAAATGATGATTTTCAAAACTAATCTACTCCTTTCGTAAAAATTTCATCCATTTCTGTGAGTTCAGCCTGAGAATGTTTCCGTGTTAGCTGTTTATGGGGGGTGAAAACAGTGAATATTATCAAACTTTTTCCCTCTTCTTTTCCTTTTATTCTTGCGTTCATAAAATGCCAAATATTTTTTTTATAACTTACACAAAATAAACGATCAAAAACACTGCTTTTCACAAGAATTCACACTGCCCCACCGAAACTCTGACTTTGTCTACCAAAACAAGTTAAAATCCCGATTTTTAGCATCAAAAAGATTCTGAGGGAGAGACCCCTAACTTAAAATATATGCCCAAAATTCGGAATAGGTGTACACCAAAACCAAGGTAGGCCCTGTTTTAAGGGTTAAATTTCCAAAATTTTTTGGAGATGACCTCCACATCCCCTTTTTGACTTGGAACTCTTATTATTTATTCACAACTCTTTTTATATCATGTTAAATACACCAAAATGCAAATCCTGCCAAAAATGTAAATCTAAATTTTGGAATAGGTATACTAAACAATTCTTAAAAACCTGTCTTTTAGTCAACTTACCAAAATTTTTCCTGGGGGAGGACCCCCCCTTGGGGCTGTTCAAATATTACGTAAGCACCTAAGGGGGGAGGGGGGTTTGCACTTTGCTTATTTTTGCTGACAAGGGGGGAGGGGGGATATGAGTGATGCTTACGTAAGATGGTGCATTTTCGAAAATCTCTTGTTTCTTGCATAAATAATTTCAAAATTCAACCAAAAATAAATGTAAAAAAAAATTGAATTAGGAAATCTGACGTAAGCACTTTTTTCTGGTGATGGACCACCCTAACATTTTGATATTGTAACCCCGAAAAGTAGTATTTCGACTCATTTTTGAACCCTTAGGGTTACACCCAATAAGTACAGCTCCTTGTACGAGTCACCTAATTTTCAAGGAAAAAACAGTACTTACTACAAGGGATGTCAAAATTTCGGGGGGGGGGGGGGGGGGGGGGGGGTCCGGCAGTGTCTTACGTAATTATGGTGGGGGGGGTTGAGGTATGCTTATCTTTGCTGACAAGGGGGGAGGGGGGGTTAAAAATGATCAAAAAAGTGCTTACGTAATATTTGAACGGCCCCCTTTCATAATTCGAGCTTTATTACAACTTTTCTTTAATAACACTAATTCTACCTAAAATAAGACAAAAAGAAACTACGTTGGACCTATACATGGAAGGGTTGAGGGCTAATTTTGGGCCCCTCCTGAAATAAATTTTATAATATACTGCTCCCAACTTCTTACGAGGACACTTTTTTCCTCCCCAAAATTTTAATCTTTTTTGTTCCGAATTTTTTGAGCTTGCTAGGGGTGCCGCCACTGAAAAAATTTGAGAACCCCTGGCCTAGCAATTCAGTATCGCATCTTACATCCAGCTGCCAGTAACCGATAATTAAGAGTCAAGGATGCATCACAAAAAGGGACAAAATAAATTCAAAAATATCCCTTTGATCATATTCAAAAAATATTTCAATAAGTTAAAATTTTCTTTGTAAAAAATAAATCACTGCAACTCAGCTAAAAATTAACTTATTATTAAACAGATCTTGTGAGAAAATCCCTCAACTGGTAAACTTACCTGCTACATAATTTAGTACTCCAATTATTTCATTTCAATGCACGTGGTGCCCCCAAGCTGTCATTGAAATAAGATAATTGAATAATTAATTTTTTTTATCCAGTTATTTCAACTCAAGAATTCAAATATATTAAGTTTCATACGATTCCAAACCATAGGGCACAGCTATCAGTAGAATTTAGAAAGAACTGCATCTAGAAAAATCAACAATTCATTTAATATAATAGTGAATTTAAAAGGTGTTAGAATGTGGATTTAACCTTAACCTTTTCAGACCTAGCCGCCCCAATTTTCCATAGGATCCAATGGTAATCTCGGGCGGCTCATGATTGAAAGGGTTAAAGCAAATTAAGAGCACTTGAAAGTGGACTTATTTGTACCATTACTGTTAAATACTAGAAGCTACATTGTAAATTAAATATTATTTAAGTAATTTTTTCAAGAATCATCTTAGAAGGAATTAATCATGTGCTTCCTTTGACGATTTCACTCAAATAATAATAATAAAACTGACATCGCCATTTAAATTTTAAAAACTTAAGAATAATAACACAGTTTTTAATTGAATAGATTTTGTCATCAGGGAGTTCATAGAATATGCAATTAAATTTGAGTCCCAAGTCAAATTAAAAAAAATTAAAATAAAATAAGGCAAGAGTTGAGGCCTTTAAAGGGGGAAAACCCCAAGAAACACATTTAAAGAGAATTATACAAAAAATACTAATATATTTGTCAATTACTTAAACTATAGCTTTATGAATAACCAAATCAAAAATAAGTTTAAATATTGCAACAGATTCAGACTATTAAGTACTTAAAACTTCAGCGAAAGTTTAAGAGCTTTTTAAAAGGCAGTGAAATTTTAGAAGCATAAGAAACTCATGCAATAGATGAGAAGTAGTCATAGAAAGTAAGAGGTTAACAGCAAAAGAAGTTAAGGAAATGTTAGCACCCCACTTAAGTAGTTTTCATTATTCACAATTTAAAAACTTAAGTTTACTTTTTAAGATATACGATAATGCTCACTTGATGTTTGATTACTTAGTGAAGCAAACATCAAAGAGAATCAGGACTTCATTTAACTTCAGTCTTCGACTTCACTTCTTTATGTTCGTCTTCATTTTCGGCTTCAATTTTTACCCCATAACTTTTCATGCCCATTTCAATTTTCCTCTATATTAAGCTTCAATATCTTAAAACTTCAGTGTTCGGTATTCCCGACGCTTCGTATCTCTAAACCAATTTTCTGCTCCTCAACAATTTTTGGTTCATCTTCATTATGAAGATAAATATACTCTTCGAATTTCTTCTTTATTCCAGAGCCCTTAGAAATTCAAACAAAAACAAAGATCAATATTTGATTATTTTATTTTTATCAGTTAAAGACAGACGTAAATAATAGACAAATACAACAATGGCCTTCTTACACAATCAGTTTTGTAAAACTGACAACTATTAAAGTATTAATAAGTCACAAAATGAGAAAATGAATGAAGCATATTTACAAGTTGACTGCCAAAATGATATCAATTAAGTTTGAACAAATTTGATTAGGCATATATGTTCACTTATTTACTGTCCATGAATACACAAGACAGTCCCTCAAAATTCACCTGTGAACTAAAAACACAACAAATAGGTTATCAGTAGATGTGATCTCCCATATTCCATCAGTAGTACCCGTACTTACGGGGTGAGTAGGAGCGAGACCTGGATCGGGAGTATCGATGCTTGCTGTAATATGGTGAAGGGGAATGGTTTCTGTAACCTCCTTCTCGGTGACCTCCAAACTTTGGACTGAAAAAGAAATTATTCTGTAAGAAAGTTTAAATATGGACTCTTCCACAATATGAAATTGATTAAGCACAAAATCAACTTACTAGGTTGGTTTACCCATGTAAATTCCAGGAGTAGGTGTATGAGCCCTCTTGGTAATAGAAAAGTCAACTCTTATTTTTCGCCCATCAATCTCTTGGCCATTGGATCTTTCCTTTGCCTGTTAACAATTTTTGTTAGTCAAAAGTTTTATTTCTCTTGAGAATAGTACAACAGTTTCTGCTTGTGAGAGATGCCAGTTTATAGGGAATTCCATTTAATAGACCCTAATCCCAAAGAAACTTAGCTGTTTAAATACAAAAAAACCACTTAACTGGCAAAATTTTTTAACAGCTATAAACAATAAATTTATATATTTTTTTTCATTAAACTATGTTATCAAATTGGACTAAGTTGCACTGCTTGCCACTTTTATCAAATTGTTTATTATCCATCTTTTTTGCAAACAGTTTTAGCCAAAAGCAATCGCATACAAAAATCTACAAATGCAGTAAAATTTTAAAATAAATCAATTGAAAGATACTTACAAGTTTAGCATCCTCGGTTTCTTCAAAGTATACAAAAGCAAACCCTCTAGATCTCCCACTCTAGAAACAAATTTGGGGGTTATATTAGTGTCAATATTAATAAAGCAATAAAATCTTAAATTATTGGGCAGTGGTTCCCAAACAGTTCACCACAAATCCCCGGAGTCTTTCCAGCAGCACCGCTAACTCGAATGCAAATAATCACATCAAAATCCCATACACAATCCAAAACTTTTTTCAAGCTTGATGTTAAGTCTTTCCAAAACATTTTTAGAACTCTATCCAATTTTTTTGTGAGTGTTGGTCAGTTATCTATAATATTAAAAGTTATAATTTATTTAATCTTGTAACTTTCTAATATGATGGCATTTCATTGCATATAGACGCTCTGATTAATCCAGTGATAAAATAAAATCAAAGAAAACTTTATTTGTTAATTAGAAATTATAATATAAATACAATTTAATATTAAATGCTAAGGGGCCATTCATTAATTACGTAAGGGTCCCGAGGGGGGGGGGGTTGGAAAAATCTCTACATACCCTTACTTGGGGGTGGGGGGGGGGGTCAAACCAATTCTTACGTAAGATTTTCCTAGATAATATAAACAAATTCCGATTATTCTAATCAAGAGATAATACAATAGTAATATGTAGTTGACAGCAAGAATATTACTTATCTGTTGAAAAATAAAAATCTTTGATTTACGGGCCATTCCATGGTGACGGGTGTGACAATCAGAGAAAATTTTCGAGGTTGTATCTAAATTTGGGGGTATATATTAAACATTAAATCTCTAAAAAGTATTTTTAGTATGTTGTCCTATGCTTATACTTAATTTTAGAAGCAAAAGTAAAACTTCAACAACTTAAAATTTTTTTTTTTAAAATTTTAAAACGCTGTGACGGGTGTGACGCTCCCGGGACAAGAGTTTTCACTTACCTACACATTTGTTAAAATTCCTGTGAATTTATGAATGTTAGATGACTGAAACATTTTTTTTCTTATAAAGGAGATTCAAATAAAGAATAATACATAAAATTTATTAAAATATTTATGTAATTTAATTTATAAGAATTTTTTTTCTGCTGTGACGGGTGTGACAGGATTTGTGACGGGTGTGACACAGTGTGAATTATGCTATTTTAAGGCTATTTACTAAATAAACTATGATCAATATAGGCAGTTAACTTGATTAAAGCTACTATACAAACATAAATTTATAAAACTGACCACATTTTATAATGTTTTAAAACTTTTAGTGTTGATTATTTTTTTTGTTGGGTTTGATGAGTTTTCCATCTATTTATATCAGCATAAGTTTATTTTCTAGCATTTAATGTGGTGTAAAAAGCAATGTTTATATTTCCCTTATTTCCTGGGTTCATATAAATCCTTCCATATCAAATTTTAGTGTTGCTTTCCGTAATTTTCCAACATTGCACGTCTAGACTTAGGAATACCTTAATTTCATAAGATGCTTGGTATGTGTAAAAAAGTGTAAAATTTCATTCTAAATTAAAACCAATGAGAAAGTAACATATACTTTAAGTATGATATTTGTTTTTAAACTTTGATGCTCAACCCACAAATAACAAGTTATTTTAAAGTTGAGAAAACTTTTCCGACTAGCTGTAAGGATATTTAAAATGCAAAATTTGCTCCAATTTATCACTGATTACTACAACATATAAAAATGGGAATCATAATGATTTGAGAATGAGTCTAGTATTAGTAAGTACTGGACAATCTAATAGTGTTAATAAATTATGAATAATAAGTCAATCATAAAACTCTTTTCTAAAAATTTTTTTTCAATTAATGATTAGTTAAAAAAATTTTAAAGTAGTTTATTTTTTATTAATTTTTATTTTTTATGTACATTAAATGTCATGTTAACTAATGTCTTTTCTTTAAAAATCTACAAAAAGTTTAATAAAATTTTGATTAACTCGCATTTTAAAAAATAATTAATAAAATTATTTATTGTTTAATAATTAATTTTTTTGCTAGCCATGACTGTCTTAATATGTTTAAAAATTATAATGATACAATTTTTTATTTCTTTTAGAAATCATTCAACTATTTTTTAAAAAATTTTAAATGTTGTCACACCCGTCACAGGAATTTCGTCACACCCGTCACACTAAAAATCACACAAAAAAAAAGTTTTAAAATTTTTTACTACATCACATGTGTTCAGAACTGCAACAATCAGAACATCTGAAAGTTTAAAGGATTTATGCTGAAAATTGAATCTTGTAGAATAACTTTTCTATCTTTTTTGTGACGGGTGTGACAGAAGGACAACATAAATTCAAAGGCACCAAAAATCAAGTTTTAAAAATATTTTTTGAAAATTAAAGGTTTTATAAGATAAACAAGGTCACAAATAATGATATTATGCATCTTTAATGAAAATTTAGCTGCTTTTAGTATTGTTTAGGTCAAGATGAAAATACCCTATTTTACTTACTTGAAAAGTTTTTAAATTTTTCTAACTTTGAGCCCTCAAAAAGTATACAAGAAAATTTTTTAAAGCTTAGCTCTCTGTAATTTCTTCTGGTTCATATCTTTACCTTTAATTTGATGTATAATTTATAGTTATAACACCCATTTGAAATTTCAACCCTCATGTCCACTTTTTCATGGAATGGCCCTTACGTCAAACGGAGAGTTTTCTAACATTTTCTTGTTTTGAAAAACATAATGGAATCTTACGTAAGAATAGGGGGGAGGGGTTTGAAAAATCTTACGTACCCTTACATGGGGGAGGGGGGTCAAAAATTGTCAAAATCATCCTTACGTAATTAATGAATGGTCCCTAAGAATATTCACATTAGTTACTTTGTTCTAGAATACATTCTACGAATTCATTAGATGAAATGACAATAAATGAAAATCAATTCAAGTAAATATTTCTCACTATTGAAGCTTTCTGCTTTTTGGATTGGTTTGTGGAAAGTTTCTTATTAATGTTTGGTACAGAGGACCCTAAAGTCAGAGACTCCATAGAAGATATAAATAAGAAAACAATAATTAATGAACATCAAAACTGGTCAATACCTGGGCATCATAAACAACTTGGACATCTTCAATAGGACCATACTTCCCAAACACTTCTTTTAATTCTCTTTCTTGAGTATACAAACTTAATCCAAACACACCCAAGCATTTACTGGGCTCAGGATTATCCTAGAAAAATCATGTAATATTTTAATACACTTTCTAACAGGGATGAGATTCATAAAAAGTCGTTAACAGCATTTTGTGGGAAAAAACTATTAGTTTCATAGGTTCAATGTATCTTAAATATTTAGTTAGATTTTAGGAAATAGATGACAGTAATATGAAAAATGGGGTAAGTTCCAAAATTCAAAGGAGGGTCTCATGCCTGTAATTAATCATTTGTTGTTATTTCATTTCACCATTGAACATTAATAAAATTAGCTAACTCATAGTTCTATTAATCATGGCTGTGACACTTTAAACCACTTTTAGAGCATGAAACTTGTCAGAGCAAGTTGAGGTCATTCTAAAAACGCATTAAAATTAAATTTGATCACTAAACCCACTTAAAAAATTGTAACTCAATAATCAACACAGAAAATTTTTTTCCATTAAAATAAGCATACCCTGTTTCCAACATGTCTCCTGCGACTCGACATGGGAGAGCGATTGTATCTAGATGAATAGCGTCCTTTACCACCTCCACCTCCGTATTTATAATAGTTATCATCATAGTATGAACGTCTTGGGCTGTACTGGGGGGAGTAAGACCTCCTTGGAGTATAAGAACGGCTGGAAAAAGTAATTTACATAAATAAACATAATCAAAACAAATAAACATGGTATTTATGTTTATGACTATTACTACTGTTTTTAAAAGGAAAAGATACCTACCTTCTGCTTCGGCTTCTTGAGCTGAAAAATTAGACAAATATATAAATTGTAAGTAAAAAAGGACTAACAAAAGAAAATTTATAAGAAATATGTTCAAAAAATCATTAAAGGATAAACTAGATTACTTATGTAATATGTATTAACATGGCATACTTGCTAACTTTTGAAATTCGTAAAACTTTTTTGCATAACATAATAAAACTACAACTTTAAGCTTTCCGCGTTATCAAGCCTGAAAAACATCAATGTGAATTCCAATCTGAGTAAAGTTGTCTTTTCCGCATTGCAAACAGAACACGAAAAGAAGCAAACTCTACAGGTGAGCGCACGTGGATGGAATAAGGAAGTTGCATGTGTCAGATTTTCAAAAACAAACAAGCATGGTTTTTTGTATGGTAAAATGAAATATCTTGTCAGTTTTTCAAAAAAATGTACAGGTAATTAAATATTTTAATTTAAAAGTCAAGAAAAAAAACACGTGACTGAAAACGTTTATTGCTTAAACTGTAGGATGACTTCAACAATAATACCATCAACTCCATTGCTTTTACACAATGCCTATTGTAAGATGACGTCACATCCAAACTCTTGGCGTTTTCGCGCGCTTTTAAAAAGGGGATTTTTGTTAATTTTTTTGGAAATAAAAAAATTTCTTGATCGGCCTCAAATTTTGGGTAGTTGCTTATTTTTGCAAGAGGAATCGATTAAAATTTTTTTTAAAAATCATGCAACTTCCTCATTCCGTCCGAAAGATGGAATTCTGTCCCCAGGACAGAAAGTGGCACACATCGCTCACTCCTTTCAAGAACGTCATATCTCAAAAACCCTAAATTTTTAGGAGGCATTTGAAAGTTTAGAATTGCATTGAAAAAAATAAGAATCTGGTTAATTTCTTTACTATTCAGTTTAAAAATACGAGGGTTTCGCAGGGTTGTGGTACTCCTTCAGAGCTTTCCGAAAACAGTCATAACTAAATATCGTTGATTTTTGAGATATGACGTTCTTGAAAGGAGTGTGCGACATGTGTATTAATTAGTAATAACTTTTTTTTCAAAATAGATTAGATGCATTTTAAAGAAACATTACTGCTCATTTTTTAATAAAGAACTGTTTTAATATAAACATAAATTAGCTCAACTTAAAAATACACATTTAATACAGGAAAAGCAAGTAAAATTCAATTATAAATATTAAAATTAAGAACTGCTTACTATCTGCGATGCCTAGGACTGCGAGACCTTGATCTACTGTAATGACGATATCTATGACCCCTGGAATGACTCCTACAATAAAAAATTAAACGGTCAACTGATGATCACAGGAAATCAGATATTTAATTGTTACTATTAGTATTTTTATTCCCACTAGATATCGCCCTATGCTTGTTTTGGTAAAATCTTGACCTTCATTCCCATAAAATATTTTTAATGTTTTGTTTTCGAAATATAGCAAGATTTATGCATATGCATCAGCAGCATATAATAATCAGAGTTGAGATTGAAAAAAAAGCAAAGTCTGAAAAAACTTGTGAACAACATTTTCAATATTGTTTTCCAATATATTTTTAGGTAGAATTTGCATGTTAATGTACTTAACTAAAAAAGATTGGAAAAATAGAGTTCCAAGTAACTAAAAGGGGGGTTTCGAGGTACTCCCCCAGAAAAGGTTTTTAAATTTGATCCTAAAATTCAAGGTTTTAGCTTATTTTTAACACTTTATCCGAATTTTTTGCGGTAGGTTTGAGGAAAAAATCTGAAAATTCTCTGAAAAATAGGAAAATCCAACAAAAATCTGAAGAATAATGAGAATGATAAGTGATATTTTCAGAGGCGAGATGGAAAAAGTATAAAAATAACTGCCCACATTGCGAGTCTTAAGTAAAAACAGAAAAATAGGGTTTTGTTCCAAATAACTTCATTAAGGTATCCCTACCCCTAAAATGACGATTTTCGACTTTTTCGTTGAAAATTTGTATCTTACAATTTCAAGTAGTTTAGACTTATCTTTCCAAAACTGTTTTCATTTTACTTGTAGGAGAATTAGAAAAGAAATTACAGCATTTATTTTAAAACAGATAGTCGTATGCGATCATATACAAATATAAACTTTAAAGCTAATTTTCTCAGAACTAAATTTTGCATAAAAACCCTCCACTATTTACATGATTACTCAAAAACTATCCAAGATATTCACTCCAAATTTTTACAGTATATTAATCATATTGTTATTAACTAGATGGACTACAGATTTTTATATAATTTTTATTTTTACTGACGTTTTTTGTTAAATGATTGTAGAAATTTTTCACATACCTTAACATTTTATGCTGTAAAATAATTAATTTTCAAAATATGTCTTAGAAAATAGTCCATTCTGAAGATAAGTGTTATACGATACTTGTGTCCAAAGGAAATTTATGTAGGGGTAATAGTTTTTGGGCAAGAGTGAGAGGGGTTTTAAAAAATTCCCTTAAATTTTACACTAAGTACCCCATATTTTAGAAAATAATATAATTAATTTTGTTTTTTTAGCATTGATCAACGTCTTGATGTACATTTTAACTAAAAATTAAAAAATTATTTTTGTAAATCAAGTATTTCAAAAAAATGGTCTCAAAAAGTTAGGCGGATACCTTAACCTTTTAAACAACGCAATTCAAATTTAGAATTAAAGGTTCCGATTTTTGATTTATATGGCCTGTTTAATCATTACTAAAACCATTCTAGCCATTTTTTGGCAGAAATAAAATCTAAAGTATGATTTTGAGGATGGGAACATCGGCGTCCGGGGTTAAGTTTTTAGGGGGATTTCAAGGACTAAAAGCAAGATTTGGCAAGCTAGCAATAATAAGTATGTTTCTAAAAATTAAAGATTAATTCAGAAAAAATTTTAAGAATAAAAACCATAAGCCGTATATGGACCAGTTTGAACCAAACCTAACAAAAATGGGACCAGAGAACCTACATTTTGCTATTCATAAGCACGAGGTCGATCTGTCCCTAAATAAATTTGGGATCAGCCAGCCAAAAGTAAGCTAGTGTTTTTCAGTTGAACATTTTCTTCTGATTCCGTAGCGTAGCCCATGGATGTTCTACGAAGAGTTTGAAAAGATTAACACTATTTTGAAGAGGAATTTCAAAATAAATTTCTAAGGGAGGACCCCTAGCCCCCCTTGAAATTTTGACACCTATTATATTTCCCCCCTTGAAAATTCTGTGTTTTACAAGGAACTGTTCTTTTCAGATGTAACCTAAAGGGTCTTAAAATACGCTGAAACTACTTTAACCCTTTCAATACGGCAAGGGAATCAGAAAAGTGCAATTTTTGCCCTTGTTTTTTTCTGAGCTCCTGTGGGGGGGGGCAAATGCGATGAGATATCCATTAGATCATGTGTTTGGAGGCACAAAGAAGCATTTTATTCTGTTCCTTGAAGTTTTTCAGCAACTGGGACATAATATTGCCTCAGTCGTAATTTCAAAATATTTCCACAGTCCTGGGACAGCAAATGTCCCAGCCGGTGCGAAAGGGTTAAGTGGCAAGTTTCGAAACATTTTCTAGGAAGAACTTCGAAACTCCCCGCTAAAATTTTGACGTCTGTATAACAGCGTTTCTCCCTTGAACATATTGCTGTCTCATGAAGCTTTTCTCCTTGGGTGTTCCACAAAGGTAATAAAACAGAAGAGGAAATAAAAAGAGAAGAGGAAGGTAACAGAAGAGGAAATAATTAAAAGGAGATAAAACACTAGTTTAAAGGAGAATTTTTTAAAATTATTCTGATCTGAGGGAGGACAAAATATTGTTGCATGGCAGGCATAAATAAGGGGGGTCGAGGGGGACCTGCCCTCCCCTCGAAAAATTCAGACAGGCATACCAAAACTCGTTAAAACCCTGTTATTCAGGGTCATATTTTCAAAAATTTTCTGGGCAGGGGCATCATTTCAGTTTTTGTTTGGGGGGCAAGGAATTTTTTTTAAATGGGTCTGGATCTCGCTATAACTAGGTTTTTTGGCGGGGGTTGCCTCAACTTCATTTTTAAGGTAAAATGTCAAAATTTGACAATGTGAACTCCAAGGAAAATGGGGATCTGGGGGTTCACCCCCAGTAAAATTTTGCTCTTAAAGTAGTGTTTTAGCTTGTTTTGAGACCCTTTGAGCTGCATTCAAAGAGAACAGTTTCTTGTAAACCACATAATTTTCTAGGGAAAAGAGGTGTAAATTAACGTCAAAGTTTTAAGGGGGTCTAGGGGTCCTCCCGCAGGAATTTTAATTCCCCTTTAAAATACAGGGCTCCCATTGAATTACACTTTCAGAAATAGTAGCAATAGTCTCCTCAAATATGAAAAATAGTCTCCTAAATAGTCTCCCAAATTACGAAAAATAGTCCCCTTAAATAGCCTTCCCAAATAAAATCCTCCCATTGCATAAAAAATAGCAGTAGATTTTTCAAATAAAATAGACAAAAGCTGAAAATACTAAGAAAAATCACAAATCAAACAAAATTAGAATAATTAGGGATGCAAGTGCCCAACAGGGGTTTTGGAGCACCTTTGGAGCAGGGAAAAATACCATTTTGGAGCAGTAAAACCAAGTGTTGGAGCAGCAAAATTAAAAGTTTCAGGGCAGGAAAAATGCCATTTTGGAGAAGAAAACTGAACTTTTAGAGCAACTTTATTTTAGTGGCCAAAAATAAGATGGAATAAATAATATTTTACCTTTTTTAGTTCAGAAACTATTTTATAAGCCTAACATATAAACTTTTTGAAATCCTTAAAAATTACATAAGCACCTTTTTAATTCACTAGTTGGTAACTGAATCAGACTTGCCAACCTCTCAGAGTCAAAAATCAGGGGAAATTTTTATCGATGTTTAGACCTTTAAAACCAATTTAAATAATTGAATATCTATAACCTGAAAATTCAAGAGAATTGTGGAAATAATTCTGATAAAAAAACTTTGCTAAATTAGATTATTGAACCAATACCCTCAGTTTTGGAAATTTAAATAAATGTTAGTTAAATGAAGCCATTTACAAAAACTGAAGAAAACCAATGTTTGCAGTGAACTGTTGTCAACCTGAGTCCCAAAAGCAAAAAAAATTGAGTCCCTAAAATTTTATGGGATAGATGTGTTATTGAAACAAAGGAATGCAATATCATTCCACCCATAATTAGAAAATATGAAAGGATTTATTTATTCTTACAAATTTAATTTCTTTTGACAAATCTTTTTGTATGCACGTAGGGGTGCACAACCTTTTTGGGAGGAAGGGCACTCACATTGTTGATTGAGACATGGAGGGGCAAAAGAAACAGTAAAAATATTAGACTTAATACAGTAGGCAGGTGCAGCTTTTTTTTTATAAAATTTTAAGTAGAATTTGCATCTTAAGGAACTTAACATAAGCTAAGATGTAAGTAATAGAGTTTGAAGTACACTAAAGGGGGGTTCTGGGGGTTCTCCCCAGAAAATGTAGTAAATTTGACAGACAAGACATTGACAAGTTTTTGTATAATAGGTCCAACTTTTGGACATATATTTATAGAATACAATTTGAAAACAGTTTTGAATTATAGAGATTCAAGTGCAAAGGGATTCTGGGGGTCCTCCCTCAAAAATTTTGAAAATTTGACCCTATAAAACATGGTTTTAGCTTTGTTTGGACACCTAGTCTGATTTCATTTTTTATGGGGGGGTGGCAGGTCCCCTACCAACCCCTTGATATCATATCTGAAACTGAAAAAAGTTATAATTTAACTAGATTTTTGAAAAGGGCTGTATTATTATCTTATCTTGCTTAAAAAAGATCACTAGACTTATTAGGCTCCTCTGACCACACTTAAGTTTCTTCTGCATCGCAATTACGATATGAAAAAAGCCAACTGCAGCTAGGCGCCAAAAAACGGTACTTTCGCGAAAAAACGCTATTTTTCGACTTTTCCCACATAATGTGATCCTAAACTCGACTTGATGCCTTCTAATCCTTGAATAGTTGTTTTTTCCACATCGCGCTTACAACACAAGAAAAGGCCGAATTCAACTAGCGCCCGCGGCCGTCCAAGAAAGAAGTCGCGGGAGGAACGAAACACTCCGCAAGCCAAACGAAACTTCTGCGAAAATTCGCGATCTTTTCGACTTTTTTTCGTTATAAATCGTATTTTTCTCGAAAATAATATGGAAAGTAAAATAGTCGTAAGATCGCGACTTCTCGCGAAAGTTTCGTTTTGTTCGCGGATTGTCCCGTATCTTCCGCGACTGCTTTCGTGAACGCGGCCGCAGGCGCCAAGTAGGCTTCTTCTTGCGTAGTTATGCGATGTAAAGAAAACAACTTTACTGTGGTCAAAAGCCAATTTTTGGCACAATTCGTCCGAAAATTCCCTTTTTGGCGCAGTCCGGCGCAATTTCGGCCAATAAAGTGTTTTTTGGAGCAAGTTGTTGCAGGGTACAATGATTGGCGAAATCGGCGCTGCACTTGCATCCCTGAAAAACACAAAAAAACGAAAATAGTCGCCCAAACTAAAAAAAAGTAGCCAAAACCTTCGAAAATCATTGAAAATAGTCGCTTTTGGCCCTTTTTTGCTTAAAATAGTCTCCATAGTCGCCCAACCTCGAAAATAGTAGCAATAGTCGCCTTTTTAGTCGCCTATGGGAGCCCTGAAAATAGTGTTTTATCTCTTTTTCAAACTTTTTGGGGGAACTTCTAAAGAGAAAAGCTTCTTGTAAGAGGAATAGTTTTCAAGGGGGGAAACACTAGATAAGAGACGTGAAAATTTTAGAGAGAGGCCCCAGAAAATTTTTGAAATTTGACCTCAAAAGTAGTGTTTTAACTCCTTTTCAGACATTTTGAGTGGCACCCAAAGCTGCTTGTGGAAGTTGCAGAATTTTCCAGGGACTTGCAGCTATTTTTCACATTACAGTGGAAACCTTGGGGGGGGGGGCAGTTGCCCCCCCTAAATGACGCCGCTGTTTCTGGGGGAGGACCCCCAAACCCCCCTTTTGTACATGAAATTGCATTATCAAGCAGAAAAATCAAGACCTAAAAAAAGTATCTGTTCCATTACTAAAAAGTGTTGTGAAAAGACAGGGTACAGCTTTAGAATAGGTCAACTTTTTTGCTGTCGCCAAGTTGGCGGTATTTCATTGCCGATCGGTTGCGCCGGCTGGGTTATCGGTTGCTTACGTCAGCGAGTCAGCTCATCGGTTGTTGATCGGTTGCTCATGTCAAGTAGATTGCTCAATTCGGCAGCCATGTTTATGCAAATTTATTTTTAGTTGGAAAATAATATACGCTAATTATAGAGATCGAAATGGTAGAAAAATAAAAATTAAATGAATTCTCATTTTTATTTTATAATTTCGAGGTGAAATAATTCATTACTCTTTTTGGTTCTTCCATCAGCTTTAAGTTTAATCTGCGGTCTTGTCATTCATTTGCCATTTGCGGCGGCCATGCATGACAGTATACGATGAATCCGCAGCGTGTTATTTCCGTAGGATCTCGTTAGATTTGATTAATTCAATTCAAATTTCTATTGAATAATAAGGTAAGATTGTTCATTCTAGCTATTAGTGCTGGTAATTTAGAGTAAATGTCTATTTTGGTAGTTATTAAACTCCATATTATCGGTTGTATTTATTGTTTCTGTTATTTATTTGGGCTTTGAGCCAGTGTAAACAAGATGGCGGCTGGTTTGCAAGGTTGCCGGATTTCTGGAAGTTCGGGTTGCAATGTTTCTAGTGACTGTTTCCAGCCGGCGCCAACTTGGCGCCGGCTGGAAACAGTCGCCAAAAGTTGACCTATTCTAAAGCTGTTCCAAAGACAGTTCATATAGTTAACTCATCATGGTGACCACCGAATTACTGTATAATGAAAACAAAAGAGTGATTCAAATTTTAGGAACCTCCTAAGGACAAAAAGGTTTAAATAAAATGTAAGCAAAAAAATTTCCATGCTTTAAAATTGGCTGAATAGCCTTAAGAATGAATGTAACAATCATGTATAACACTAACCTTGGACCTTCAGTTTCTACTTCATCAGGATTTTCATTTGTTTTACTACATACAAGAAAAACCTTTATGTATACAGTTACCGAATATAACACAAATGTATTTAACAAGTGAATTAGATTCAAAACACCAAAAAATAGTTAAATCATGCAAAAACTCAAGTTTTAAATTTTTGGGTATTTGACTGACTTTATCAAATAGACCCTGTAATATGTTAGATCAGTGATCTCCAACCCCTGGTCCGCGGACCGGTGCCGGTCCGTGGATCAAATGGAACTGGGCCGCGGGCCGACCATTTTTTTGAAACTGAATTTAAATTCGTAGGTTTATACTCTCCAAATTAATGAATGAAATGAATTATAAATCACTTTATATATTTTTTGGTGTAACTGTATTTTATTTTGAAAGCATGTTTAAATACAATTAAATTAAAATTAATAAAACAAAATACAGTAGAACCCCGATTATCTGCGAGCGGATGATCCGCGAGTGCCAGGGAAAAAGTTTTTAATGATGAGAGCAAATTTTAGATGAGATTAGAGACATTTTAGATGTAGAGCAAAGGTTTCTGCTGTACTGCACCTATTTTAAAAGTTTTACATATCATGTTTAAGTACAATAAAACATAGTTTTTTTGCTGAAATATTTTTTTCGTGTTTTCACATCATTTTTAGTCTTTTTTCGGGTTATCCGCGATTTTCGCTATCCGCGGTACCCTTGCCACCCAATTGCGCGGATAATCGGGGCTCTACTGTAATCTAGAATGTAAACAATCAACGCCCCCGCCAGTGGGCCGCAGTAAAATTATCAAGCGTTGACCGGTCCATGGTGGTAAAAAGGTTGGGGACCACTGTGTTAGATGATTGAAATATAAGACAATGCAAAACGAAATATTATATTTAAAACACACACAATCAATAAAACTAATTTTTAAACATCTAACTTATTTTTAATTTCAAAAAATTCCAGGGTTGGCCGGTTTAAACCAAATGGTTTTTTTACCAAAAAAACCACTTGGTTTTTTTAGAAATTATTTTCAGGATTTTTTTTAAAGAAAGTGTTAAGTATAATCTTTTTAACAAAAATTAAAAGGTCAGATTTATTTAAAAAATTGATCTTTTAAGGCGATTAAAAATCAGAAATCTTTTAATTTAATGGTTTTAATTATTGAATTCTCTATCTAAACTTAACCTTAAATGCTTAAGTTAAACTTATTATATGTTGCAAGAGATAGTTTATCACAAAAGTTATCTGTTTTTCACTGGATTTTAATTAATTGATAAAACCAATTTGTCTTATTTTTCAGTCATAAAAACCAGTAGCTTTTTTACTAAATTAATAAAAACAGTCGATTTCTTTAATGATAAAAACAAAAAACCAGTTGGTTTGTTTAAAACAGATAAAAACCAGTTGGGTTTTTAACTAAATTAATAAAAAACCGTTGCTTTCCTTTATCGAATTAATTATCTCAATCATTTATCCAATTTCAATTAACATTAGTTGCTTACATTTCACTTTTATTTATTTAAAAAATATAATTTTCTCTTTCTAAAGAAATTTCTTAAGTTTATAAATTAATCCATATATAATTAAGATAAATAATTTGATTATTTCAACCATTTACCCAAGATAAATTAACACCGATTTTTATACACTACAATAATATTATAGTCAAATTGGAATATTTTAAAACAAATTAATTTAATTTTCTAATTAAATTAATTATACAAATCATTTGTCAATTATTAAGAACCCCTGAAATAAATGCCTCATTTACAACTCAATTTCAAACATCACTGCTAAAATAACTTATTCTGAAAAAAAAATTATAAAAAAAAAAAACTTGGTTTAAACCAAAAAAAACCAAATAAACCCGTTTTTTTAACCAGGTTTTTTGCCAACTCTGAAAAATTCCATTTAATATTTAGTAATAGAAAGAAAATGCTTGAACATGAACAGTATCAAAAAAATGCAATTCACTGAGTTAAATTATTTAGGACTCATATTGTCAAACAATATACTAACAATATATTTACAATATAACAATAACAATATAAATATAACAATATTTTACAATATACTATACTACTATTAACAATATACTATATACATCAAGCGACCTTTGTAATAAAAGATGATGCTTATTTGTAAGAAATAATTAACTTAAAAATTCAATTAAAAGCATTCCTCTTAACTATGGGTAAATACCCACTTATATTTACTTTCACTAACTAGATATTACTTTACTAGAATGCACCACAAAATATTTTTTATGAAACTTAACATGTACATCCTCATATTTTGTGTCAATTGCAATTAAATATGCTGGCAGATCAGTGCATAAGTAGTTAGTAAAACTCTACTCGCAAACTAAGAAAATAATGAAAAATTCATGTTTTGTGAATGCTTTCTTGCTAAGAATCATAAAAGCTAATTTGAATTTGTGAAAGGGCTGTTTTAGTGAATTTTAATTTTATGAAAGGGTGGCTAATGGGCCTAAATTTTCAATTTGATTGACCCCTGAATTTAGATTTTAGTGTAGTAATTATACCGTAAAACGGGGTGAATTGGATCACTTTTGAAAAGAGTTTTTTAAACCATTCTCTCCAGTTGTGTTAGTTATAAAATCAGGATAAATTCTGAATTACTCTTTACATTGTTCAGAAGTGGTTTCAGCCATCAAATATTATTTTGCAATATCTTAGGTCTACCACGGCTTTGAAGTTGAATCAAAAAAAGGTCACAAAAACTTGGCTGTCAAAACTTTGCTTCTAACACCCAAAAAATTATTTTTCTCAACTTTTGGTATCCCCTGCTTGTTGGGATACGATGAATCACGTGATTGGAAGTAACTCTGTTTGGAACCAATCATGGAGGGAATCAACATATCCAAACAAGCGAAGTCACACTAATATCGTTTATAACTACCAAGTTTTGAGTTATGAGAAATTTATAGAAGATTTTGGTGTATTTGTTGTATTGACTAACATTTTATCAAATCTTAGAATCAGGCTCATATCATCAGTGTTAAGTTTTAAAGTTTGATATCTTTAAATTCTTTTAAGAGTGTGAAATAGAATTATCTAGGCAATAATTCCTAAACTTACCTTGATCTGGAGTAGGAGCGTCGTCGGCGAAATGAATGAGACCTAGAACGACTGCGGCTTCTACTTCGAGACCTTCTTTCTTCATCTACTTGATTTGCTGGGGATCCTTCAGCAGAAGGAGTTTTTTCCTCAAGGGATTGACGATCAGACCCATTCCCAACGGCATCAGGACTATTCTATAATAATGAATCAGACATCTTGTAAAATACAGTAAAGATAGATTTGGAATAAGCTAACAGTAATATTCCATTTTCCAATAGGTTATAAAGTAAAAACTAGTGAACATTAATATTATATAAAAGGTATTAATACACAATATCAATAATAGTGGTAAATACCAAAGGAAAACATGGTTGATGAAAATTGCCTGTTCATCAAAAGAAACCAGGCCTTGCACCAAAAATGGCAGTAAAATAGTGAATTCTGGCATCCCAGCAGGCCTGTAGCTACGGGGCCCCTGTGCCCTCCATTTGTATTTCAACCTTTATTATTCACATATTTTTTTAGTAAAAAGTTCATCAAAATTCTACTTAAAAATGTATGTCCGAAATTTTGTCTACAAGTACCATAAGACCCTTTACAAGTTTAAATCACTTTTTAGAGTGAAATTTCCAAAAATTTTCTGGGGGAGGAGGACCCCCCTTTGATACTTGTATCCTCCATTAATACAAAAAACTGTTCTTATATATTAATATAGATCACAAGAATTAATGAAATTATCTTAGACGAAAATTCAACCCAAAAATCAGGGATGAGTTTGGTGAAAAACAAAAAAGCTGAAACCAAAAATCCAAAATTTTACGCGTAACACATATCGGGGATGTTGCACACCTTCAAGCATTTTGTAACAGTTATTGTATCAGCTAAACTTAAATTTTGTAGCTCATTTTTTTGTTTTAGGTTTGATATTTTGCATTTCAAATTAGAATTTAGTCAAATATTTTATTTAGATCCTCTTAAAGCAGAACATATATTCTGATTCTCAATAGCTCGACAAACAAAAGCATGTTTACAAGATAATATTAATTGAAAATACTTGTTTGCTTTATTAAAGAACTTAAAGCAAAGAACTCAGATTGCATATATTTAAGTGAATTTTTTAAAAACCTATTAAACCAGATTAAAGGCAGACCTTCCAACATTGAAAAACAAAATGTATTTTTATATTCCTTTTATTCATACCATATATTAAATTAACTTGATAAAAATCAAATGAAAAAATATTTTCTACAGATATGTATGAATTTATAGAGAATAATACATTTAATTTACAAATGTATTACATAAGTTTTTTAAAATATCCAAGTAATTTTTTTATTTATAATTTTTTAAACTAAGAAAGAATGTAGTTTACAGGAAGCTGTTGAGAAAATTAAACCGATTTATCCTCTGGAAAAGCTTTGATCAATTCCTAGACTGAGCAAGAGCTTAATAGGTATTAATGGGCATTAAACATGAGTGTCAAAGACCTAATTTTGTTAAGTTTTGGTCATATTTTTAGGTAAAATTTGCATTTTCTTAAACTCAATATAAAAAAAAGTTGTGAATAATAGAGTTCCATGTACACAAAAGGGGGTCTGGGGGAATTTTTCCCCAGAAAAATTTTGGGAATTTGACCCTAAAACACAGGGTTTAAACTTGTTTTGGACACATTGTCCAATTTTTTTAGAGGAGGGGTCGGGTCCCCTGGCCCCTTTATATATGCCCCTGATGATATGATCTTTTAAACAGATTATGATCTAAAAGGATTAAAAAAACCACTCCATTATTTTCTTATAAAGTTGCTTCAAAGCGATTTTCCACTAAAAATGTACAACTTATAAGATCTAGATCCTAAAGTAAAATCTGAAGAAATGCTGACTAAAATCGGGAAAAAATTATCTGAGATGTTTCACTAGACCTATTAGTCTCCTCTGACTCCTATTAGGCTTTTCTGCATCGCAATTAGAACGTAAGAAAAAGCGAACTTCAACTAGGCACAGGAAAAACGGAACTTTCGCGAAAAATCGCAATTTTTCGACATTTTCAGAGAATATGATCCAAAACACCGGACTTTTTGGCTTCTGACCACTGTAAAGTTGGTTTTTCTACATCGCAATAGAGATGCAAGAAACGGACTTCAATTTGGCGCCCACCACGGCTGTCCAAGAAAGTAGTCACGGGATGATACGGAATACTCCGCGAGCAAAACGAAACTTACGCGAAAAAACGCGATTTTTCCGACTTTTTCACGCGATAACTCGTAATATTTCTCGGAAATCTGGAAAATTTAAAAAGTTGGATTATCTGAAGAAATCCAAATCAGTTCGCGGGCCGCAGGTAATGCATCCAAAATATCTCTCAATGAAAAGGCTCAAGTTTTTCCACAATACCCAAATACGAGCCGACTTTACCGAAGGTTACGTCCATCTCTAGGTTGCATGCTAGAAACAGCAAGAAAAAAAGTTTTTCCATAATACAGTAAACGAACGAGAAGAAGCCATCTTTACAGGCTGCGTTATACGAACCTATCGCCGATGCGCGTGCGAGGTAGGAATGCCAAAGACAAAGTACCGGGAGATGGCGGAAGTTTTTTTCTCTGAAGTAGAAGGAGACGAAAAAACGGATTTTTTCAGGATTACAAAAAGCGGAAATTTCCTTGAAAAGCGGAATTCTTAATTTTCAAAAAAATAAAAAAAGCGGAATTCCGCCACAGGGCGGAAAAAACTCATCCCTGAAAAATGTATAACAAACTACATTAAATATGCATGGAAAGGGCTGACTAATTAATTTAGTCCCCTACCTAGGCTTACCATACGTCCAGGATTAACCCGGACAGTCTGGGGTTTTTAGACCTGTCGGGGGGAAATGTCCTGGGCGCTAAAATGTCTGGGGATTCATACATTTAAGATTTGCCAAACATTTTTATGAAAAAATTCTGACCAATTTAAAATTGCATTATTTTACGTTTTCTAACGTCTATATTACTTCAGAAAACTTACTTTCAGTGAATTTTGTGATAAAAATTAAGTTAATCAAACAATTTTTGAAAAAGTAATGTTAAATGAAAAAATAAAATTTGATATTTTTGTTTAATGTTTATTAGTTTGAATAGTTTTTAATCTTTGGTATTTTAAAAAAGGAACTTTAAAAAAATCTCAAAAATATATCCTGGGTTGGCCCCGATAAAATATGGTACGCGTACCCCTCCAATCTCGGTTAAGTTTTTTTTTCTGCATTGCAAACAGAACACAAGAAGAAAAACTTTTTAGGTGAGCGTGTGGCAAATCCGAAATAAAAAACTTGCAAAAAAGACAAATTCACTCAATAAAAGGATCTTAAGAAAAGGGATTAGTAGAAGAATCTGGTTTTGATGTAAAAAGATGCAATTAGAGAAAATCATTTACGTCAAAAGTGTTTTGCATGTTTACAGATAGTTAAATGGACAATAACGCAAATATCCGTAATTTTTTTCAATCAATCCGTAAAAGTTGGCAAGTATGATATACCTTAGCACTGATTGAAAAGGGAGGAATTGACACCCTGTATAAAAGTATGTCCATTTAAAGATTAACAAGGAGGAAGTAATCCACTGCGATTTTTGGATTTTCCCATTTCAATTCTGGAGCTTACATGGAGCAGTTCCTTCTATATAGTTTAACTCAAAGGGGTTTAATTACGTTAGAGTTCCCACTAAATATCACCAATCTCTTTTGGACTGTTTTTGAGGATCGAAATTTTGTGAAGGGCCGTTTTTGAGGGTCGGAATTTTGTGAAGGGGCCGTTTTCGGCCCCACTTTCTTTCTAGATGCACCCGTTTCTGGAACAAATTGTTCACCAAAAGACCTTACTTGTGGATACATTCTTAAAATCCGGTCCTGGAAAAAGTGCCCAAACCTGGTTCGGGGTGCCAGCTTCCATAGGTGCAATACATAAAGGTTCGGGTAAATTTCGGTTAGGTTCGGGGGAAGGTTACAACTTTTTCCAGGTCCGTTAAAACCCTTTTGAAATATTTCAGCAGAAAGATTTTTTTGCCCCATCTTTGAAGTTGTCATACTGTAGGTAAGTAGGTACAAGATTTTTAGCCAAAAACTTGCCTGCAGTTTGGTTACATGGAACAAATATCGTTTAGCATATACAAATAATTCATAATGAGAGGATAAAGGCTAAATTCACCTTTACTATGAAATGCTTCGGTCCTTTCACCACAAGTAAGCGTCTCAAGAGATTAACCTATAATAATGACTCTTCTTAACAATAAATATCAGTGAATGGGGAATTTTTCCATTATTTAATGGTAACCGCTAAGCAAATTCATTGGAAGGTTTAAAAACGCTTTCGTCAGTGCATTGTGAACATAAATACATAATTCAATAAACTGTCAAAAGCCCAACACTTTTCAGAGGTGCTCAACAACATCATAAAAATAAACTTGCAAGACTTCCTCTCTAATTTCTCGGTATTTCAAACTTAAAATTAAATTAATATAGCAACTACAGCCACTAAATCATTGCATAATGAAGAAGTTAAAAGAGTGAAGGAAAATGACTTATCTTATACCACAAGTAAATATTCTCCAGTAAAATATTTATTAATTCCTTAATTTACCGACAAATTATATAACATCAGATCTTAACTCGAAATGTAAGATACAAAGAAAACACATATAGTTTTTTAATTATACATACCTCCCGATCACTCATGGCTGCCAAATTATTAGCTGGTCAAAATAAAGAAATCAAAAGAATGAAACAACAGAAAATTTTACTTAAAAACAACCGGTAGTTAACAAACACACAATGGCGGGGAACTCGGAGAAAAATTCTAGAACAATATGGCGCAGTTTGTTTCGAGAATAGTACCGCATTCTTCTAAAATTAAGCGGGATCAGTGAGATAAAAATTAAAGCCAGAAAAAGACCAAATTAACTATTCAAAATTTTTTAAAAATTAAAATATTATTTTTAAGTGAACATTCATTTCAAATATATATTTAATTTAATTTAATTATGAACATATTTTTTAATACGTCATAGACCACACATCAGTAAATTTGATGCCACTCAGCAAAGTATAATAACTAAAAGACACAGATGGAAAATACTAAAACCCATGAGTAGTTCATCGTGCCGCCCTCCAAACCATCCAACTTTTGAATATATCGTTTTGGACCCTCTGTTAGGATTTTTCTCTGTGTCTAAGGCTAAGCGCGCACTAAGAGACTTCTGTCTCGGCGACTTAAAACACTAGTCACTCGAGAGCAATGCATTTCTATGAGGAAATTCTTGGCCTAGTGATCTTGGTCTCGTCGCCATGTGCGCGCACTCGCGTATTTCCGTTTTGCGGTACTTTCTTGGCGAGTTTTGTCGCTTGGCGAGAATCACCGCAGCGGTCGTTTCGCCTGTAAACATTTGTGAGCCGCGAACACGCGGTTTCCGCCTGACGTGCCATGGAACACGCGATTATCGCAGATATTGAAATGGAAGATGTTAGAAAATTATAAAATGTTAGATAATTATTAAAAAAGTACACGCAGTCTCGCAAGTCACTATATCTTCCAGGAGCAATATATCTTTAACTGTTTCTTTTTAATTTTCAATTTTTTCTCAAATTTGAACTAATGTTTTCAATTTATAGAACTCAACTTATTAGTTGCTTTAAATTTTCAAGATGATCAGTATTTTAATTTGGGTTATGGGGTAACCTTTGAGTGCCACTCTTCAGTTCTGGGGGACAGAATTCAGTCTTACTTTACGGAATTTTGTTTGGGTTTAATACGAACTATTAAAATTGGTGGACCGATTAGACAAGCTTCATGAAAATTAAATTGTGAACTTAATGAATATTGAGATTATTTCTAGGCTTAGTTTAAATTTTTTATTATTGCATTCTTAATGACAAATGATTTTCACATTTCCAAAAAATATTTAGTTTAATTTTGTTATACATGAATATAAAATAGTGTTTGAGGTTAGTTTACAATTTTCAAATAACTTTTTAAAAAATCCAGATTTAAGTTGTAAAGCTGTAAGAAATCTTAACCTCAGAAAAATGCCAGATTTTCAGAGAGTCAGTTGAATAAGTAACATAATTAAGTAAATAACATCCATAAAAAAAGAATAACTGAATAGTGTTTCCCCTTTCTACAGCAAAAATTTTGTGTTTAACGTGTTTCTGGCATAACGATTCTATATTACAAATAACTAATTTTAAAATTTAGTTTTAACTGTTTTATGGTAAATTTAATTTTTATTACCTTGCTGAACATAAAATTAATGATTAGCAATAAACCCTGTTAGCACATTAACAATTAACATTACAATCATAAACAAGAAAGCAAATAAATTTTCTTACTTTTCAAAGTAGCGAACAGAATAAAATTACGCACGATTCCTCTAAGAACACTTAATAAAATAAAACACAATTTCATTACGAAAATTACAGCAAAGCATATAAAGCGCTAATCGGTAGTGCTACACTTATCATTTTTTTACGTTCTTCATTTCAAGAAGTACCGCGGCGCGAGTACAGCAACAAGTAACCTCATCTGCAGTATCTGGCTGGGTTGCAATATCAAAGTGGCGCCAAGCGACAAAACTCGCCAAGAAAGTACCGCAAAACGGAAATACGCCGCGCACTCTAGCTTCTTGCAATAGCCAGGGAAGCAATTTTGTCTTTGTCTCCGAGAGCAATTTTGTCTTTGTCTCCTAGTGCGCGCTTAGCCTAAAACTAACATTTTTTTTAAATAGTCCTCTCAATTTTTTAACCAATCAAATTGGTCAGGCAGTGACATTTTTCTAACTTGAAGATGTGAAATTATGGCGCAAGTTCAGACTTGCGTATGCGCCAAGTTTTTAGCGTTAAAGATGACTAATATAGTAACCCTAACTCATGTTAAAAGAATTATTTGGCTTCTAAATGTGCCGCTAAACAGCCAAAATTCGCCAAGCATACGCAACTCTGAACTTGCGCCGAAATTTTTACTGTAATTCACTGAAATTTTTGTGTAAGTTAGGATGTTTTAGAAAGGGTTAAACCAAATAAACCCGGGTTTTTTTTGGGGGGGGGGAAACATAGAGTAGGGAAAAAACAACAGGTTTTTTTTCCAACACTGGAAAGATATCTGTTTAACTTTAAAAAAGTCCAGTGAAATTTTTAAAAAATCCTCTTTAATTTTTTATTTCTAGTTTGAACCACAGAGTTTAGAGCTTTCATCTCCATAGACGCTAATGGCAACTTTTTTAACAGGGCTTTTCCCATAGAGATTTTCGAGCACATCAGACCGCCTCCTTTTACCTCCTATAGCTCCACCTCCCACCTGTCACTCACCCACTTCATTCGCATACTGAAGCTGTCACTCAAAGTCATTTGCTCAATCAATCGCATTTAGCTTTTTCTGATTGGCTGCTGAACTGAATTATAATCTGATTGCTGAATTAAATTAATTACCTTAGGAGGAAACCGGCCGTTTGGCATCTCTGTTAAGCTCTGTACTCTGAACCACGGAGAAAAATCCTAACAGAGGGTCCAAAACGATATATTCAAAAGTTGGATGGATATATGAGGGCGCCACGAGGAACTAAATGATTGACAGAGAGATCAAACCTGTGATTGGCTGTCACTCAATCTTCTATTTTCGAAGGAGGAGGAAAAAGTTTTTCTCAACCAATCAGGCTTTTCCCCCGCCTCTCGTGACGTAGATGCGATCGCAGCGCCAAAATAACCCCACATCCATCCAACTTTTCGATATCCATTAGCGCCTATGGCGACGGACTCTGTTCTAGTACTCAGCTCTGAACTTTAACCCTCTCGGCACCAGAACATCAAAAAAGTGAAAAAACTTTTTTTTCTTCTTCTCAATACATCCAAAATGCCCCTATAATTTGTCTGAAATTTTTTTTCTTGTGTGCACTCCTTCCTAGTTATTTTTATGAACCTCATATGGGCCATATTTTTTTCATTTTAACAGAAAATACTTGGTTTAGAACAGCAGTTCCCTAAGTGGTCCATATGGACCCCCAGGGGTCCACAGCGACTTCCAGGGGGTCCACGGGCATGAAAAGGAAATTTGGGGGTCCACAGCGACTTTCAGCGGTCCATGGGAAAATGTCATTAAAATGGTAAATTTTTATGCGTTTCAAAAATTTCGTCTTTTTTATAATCAAATTTTAGTAATATGAAAAGTTGGTTATCATCGAGTCCACGCAACGCGACCACCCTAATAGCCAGGTGACTAATATGTGACACGTTTGTGACTTTCACTTTGGGGTCACGGGCATAACCGTGAAGTCACCAGAACGTCACAGTGACAGCTTAATGTCCGCAATTTGTGACCAAAATTTGTGACCACTCGTGACGTCCTTGTGAAGTCACAGTACAACCAGATTGTGACTACGTGACGCCGCAGAGTAGTCACGATGTGAACGTCACTTTATGACCTGATTGTGACGTCGCAGTGTCACTTGATGACTTGATTGTGACGTCACAGTGACTGGTATTCGACATGTTGCCGTGCTAACTGGTCACCTAATGACTTGAATTTGAACCTTTTTAGAAAAACCTCGATATTCTAGCATTCATAATATAGCTTGAGCTACTAGAAAGGGTTTGCTTTCAAGTCTTGCATAAGGTCCCCTTTGAAGATTTCTTGTTACAGATATTTATACAGGGTGTTTCAAAATTGCGTTGCACGGCTTTTATTCGAAACCAGCGCTTCCTAGGGTCATAGAAGTAAGGTCTACCCCTAGGTAAGTGACCCTGGAGAATCCATTGAGATGACTTACAGCGCCCCTAGTGGCGTAATTAAAAAGTTAAAAAAATTAATTTAAAAACTAAAGGAGATAGAGCAAAAACCTCAGTGAGAGTATTGTTGCTAAGTAAAAAGTTCGCATATTTGCAAATTTTTTTGATTAAATTTTGTGTTCTTTCAACTAAAAAGACACAAAACTACACAATAACACTGAAAAATTTGCAAATATGCGAACTTTTTACTTTTTGACCCCTGAAAAAGTGCTATTTTCCCATGCTAATATCTCCGCGAATATTCAAGATATTTTGATCAAATTTTTTGCAATGAGTTCTTGACGTTGGCAACAATACTCTTACTGGGGTTTTTGCTCTATCTCCTTTAGTTTTTAAATTAATTTTTTTAACTTTTTAATTACGCCGCTAGGGGCGCTGTAAGTCATCTCAATGAATTCTCCAGGGTCACTTACCTAGGGGTAGACCTTACTTCCATGACCCTAGGAAGCGCTGGTTCCGAATAAAAGCCGTGCAACGCAATTTTGAAACACCCTGTATATTTTAGACAGAGATTTTAATACTGGTAACAAGTATTTTTTTTACTTGAAATCAGAAATACCTCAATATAATCCTATTAAAACTTGTCGTCACTATTCGGTCACACGGTGAAATCACAGAGAGGTGACTTAGGGCTGACGGTCACCTCGAGGAGTCACAATGACGTTGCAGAGTGTTCACACAAGTTCTATTAGATGGCGGTCACAATGTGACCTCTTTGTGTAGACGCATTTCAGTGACTTATGACATGTGACAGCATTTCATTGACAGTTCACTCTGTGACCCTCAGTGACGTCACTGTGACTTTTGTGCTAAGGGCCGTATTCAGAAACTTTAACACGAGATGGAAACGTTGTAAAATCTCACGTAACGATAAATTGGAAATGGTCGTTCAAGAGCACCCGTCTCTTCAAAAGCGAGAAATTTAGCTGACTCTGATTGGCTGAAAAAAAATCTCGTCTTGGTCTGCTTGGTGACGTAGGAGATTTTATCCAATGAGGGAAAGGATCGGAAACTCCCGTTAGTGTTTCGGGAAAATATCGTTTCAAATTCATCGTTTCCATAACGTTCTCGTTTCCATCTCGTGTTAAAGTTTCTGAATACGGCCCTAAGGCAGGGGCGATGGAATCTATCTCGCTTTTATTACGGTGGAGAGAACCTTTTTTTTTCAACTTCACAGAATTCCACTGAACATTTCCATTCAGATCCACATTTTTTTCTCATTTCATAAATTAAAACTCAATTTTCGTAATGTGTAATTTTATTTCTTTTCATAGTTGAACTTAATTAAATTTTGTTTTTAACATGCCATATATTGATTTAATTATTTCTAAAATTTTAGGATTTGGGGAATGAATAAACTCACTCATAATTCATTAACCGTGACAAGTTTGCGATCAAAACTTTATTGTCATCATCATCACTTGAAAAAACTATTGTCCTCCAGTGGGTTCTGCCCACTGTGGAGTTCCAGGTAATGAGAAAGCGGATTTCCTGGCAAAAAAGGGTGCTATGGTAACACAAAACATTTCCCGTCCTTTGCCATTTTGCACTGTTAAAAATTTAATAAAAACAACGATCAAAGCTCGAGCTCGGGAAGACCTTTATGGCCGTGCTTCCAACAAATCTTGGACGGATGCAATCTTAAAATTACGAAATGGCCCAAGGCACAGAATGGTAGCTGAATTTCGCTTGGCCTCCGGGCATGACTGCCTCAGAAAACATCTTTACAGATTCAACATCGCTGCTTCGCCCATCTGCCCTCTGTGCAGTTTAGGAGAGGAGATGGACTCCGTGCATCTCCTACGATGCCCTGCTCTTCGGAACTCTGTTACTGTTTTTTTTTATCTTTTGCTGTAACTGTTCAATTTAACATGCCATTAGAAATATAAAAAAAAACTTTATTGTCAAATAAAAGTTTTTGTGCCGTGAAATGTAATGATATTAAAAGTTTAGATTTGTTTTTAGTTACAAACTTTTTAAATGTTTGATTTTTATAATTTCTTTAAAATTGTTGTGTAACCATTTCAATGACAAAAATAAAAACAAAAGATTTTTTTAAAAACATGAAAAGTGTGAAATCAAATGCTTATCAATGTACGAAAAAACATTTGAAAAAATTACAAAATTTATGCATGGTTTTGAAATATCAAACATAAGATTTTTTAGCTACTTTTTGAACGGTCCCTAAGACAGGGGATCCACGAGGTACGAAAAATGTCGTCAGGGGGTCCACTGGCCAAAAAAGTTTGGGAACCCCTGGTTTAGAACTTATTAAAATACATGGTCTATACATGGAACTATTATTATATACTCTAGAACTTAAAAACATAATCTTTTAATTTTTAAAGCTATTTCGACTTGAATGAAGCTAATTTTCCAGATTCTATTTTTAAAAAATGTTACTTTTAGAATAAAATATCATTAGAACTGTTTAGATTTCAATTAGTTAGATACATTGTTAATCTAAAAACGAATTAGTTGAAAGTAATTCATCTATTGCTATTCGAAAAGGAACTCTTGCGTAACATAAATATTTCATTATACTAAAAACCTTATAAGGATATGATCAATACTCGTTTCATAAATCGCATATCGGAAAATTCTTACCCTACCCTCTTTCTTCTCTTCCAACTCCTTTATTTGTCCCTATAAAATGTCCAGGGCTTTGAGGGGGGATTGAAAAGGAGTTGGGAGCACTGGTTGGGAGAGTATTACTTATGAAGATGAATTACTTATGACTCACCTTTCTGAACTAGAAGTGTGCATTTGTAATTAATATGTCCTTTTTTTCAAAACACAAAAGTCGCAGATTAAAAATGCTGTAGCCCAAATTTAATTTTTAAGTAGCCTGTCGCCCAAAACGAAATTTTTGTCGCAAAGGACCTACAAAAGGAGCCCAATCCGCTACTTATAGCCCAATCTGGCAACACTGTTCTGAGCTTGGGGGGAAATAGCAGGCTGCAATTAGAGCATCCTTCAAGTTACAATAATCGGCCAAAATAATTATATAAAATCTATTATTTTCAATCACACGCACATTGCAAAGTAATTTCACATTATACCCGAACAATATGCCACCACTAGGGCGGCCATACTTGCCCCGAGATGCGAAACTTTCAATTGTTTTGTAAACTCCAGTGTTATCCGAAAAAATAAATGGAGACGTATGCCATGTTTCAACAAGGCAGAAAAAGTCAAAACTTTTTATAAAAGACCAGAAATTTGGAAAGAGACATTTAGGCTAAGCGCGCACTAAGAGACTTCTGTCTCGGCGACTTAAAACACTAGTCACTCGAGAGCAATGCATTTCTATGAGGAAATTCTTGGCCTAGTGATCTTGGTCTCGTCGCCATGTGCGCGCACTCTAGCTTCTTGCAATAGCCAGGGAAGCAATTTTGTCTTTGTCTCCTAGTGCGCGCTTAGCCTTATTGTTTAGGCCAGCAACATTGTAATGTAGTACTTTGTGCAGAGAAAAGGAATTATAACACTGTACAGAATTATTGCAGGTTTTAGAGAATTTTGAAGACTTAGAATATTTTTTTACCCTATTCGCTAAAACTTTTTGTTTTCCAATCTCACAAGCTCGGTGCAAGTTTCATTACATACAAAAGTTTCATTATTCACAATAAGTTTATCGAATTTCAATCTGGCGTTCTTACCTTCCAATAAAGCACGTTTCCTTTCATTATTTAAAAAGCTGCGTTTTACACGTAGGGGCTTAGAATAGTCCTCGGAGATTCCAATTCCCTGCTCCGACAGTTCCTTCCACTTTGCAAGCAAAACGTTTCTTTCATCAGTGCTCGGTATTCTGGCCACAATCGGTGCCGATCTAGAACCTGAGCTTCTACCCAATCTGTGAGCTCGGTCGATTTTAACTTCAGTGAGATCAATCTTATTACATAGATTTACAATAGAAGTTTTGCAGTCATCCCAAGTTTCTGGGTTCTTCATAACAGGAACATTGTAAAATATGAGGTTATCTCTCTTTTGGCGATTTTCGAGGGCATCTATCTCCGCTTTTAAACCAGACAACTCCGCAGCTTGCGAGTCCACAAGTTCTTGAAATTGGATGATTTGGCTGTTAGCTCCTTCCACTTCACAAACAAGATCTTCTTGCTTGTTTTTTACTTCATCGAGTTTATTCTCAGTCTTAATTTTCCAAGCCTTGAGGTCTGCGATTTCCTCCACAACGCAATCCAATCTTCTGTTGATCTGGGATGTAGACTGGGATAGCATAATTAAAATTTTACGAATCCCCTCACGAACATCAAATTCTGTGCTCAAAAAACTTTGGATATCATCGAATTGAGTGAAACAGGATTCCGAAATGTCGGGAACAGAGTTGGAACGGGGTTTTTTGGCTGATCGGGCTGAATCGTCAGGAGGCGTTCTCTGGATCACATTTCTCGGTGTGAAATATGCAGTGTTTTTCTGCCATATTGATAAGATCAAAATTCCAACTCTCCAAACTCAAAAGTCTACAAAGTCGATAAGTCAAAATACAGATTGCACAAAGTGACCACAAACACCAAAAGTAAAAATTCAATGAGCTGGGAGTCCCAATCCTCTGCCGGAAAAAGCGCTCCTCGCGCGGGGAACGAAAGCAGTGGCTGCCGGTCAGATGATCAGGATCTTCAAAGTCCAATAACTCACTTAATTATTATCGGATTTTCACAATTCCACTTCGAAGTGATGCACCAGGTTCCACCACACACTGATTGACAAAAATTTTCACAAAACAATCACCTGGGACTTAGTTTTAAATCAAAAAGCAGGAGCTCTCAAATACGCAACTTCACCCAGTCAGCCAGTGTCTCGAAATTTCATTTCTATTCTGAACCCTCCATATATATCTAACCAATAAATATCCATTTACAGTTCACATAGTTTTTCGTCAATTTTTAAATTATTAATGGAAGGGATATTTTTACTTGATTTTTGGTGCTTTAGCATACGTTTTACAAGAAAAATCCTGATTTCAATCAATAGCTGAACCTGACACATGCAAGTTCCTTACTGTTAAATTATTGTTCTGAATGGGTGGAATACATGGTGAATTTTGGTTTACATGGTGGATTTTTTGTTTAGAGAATTATTAAAACACTTTAAAATTACATACCTTCCTAATTCCCCTATTTTTAAGTACATAATTTGCACTTTTTTTTCATATATTTTGAGTTTTTAACTACAAAGGAATCAAGGCCCTAGTGATTATGCCGATTTTAAATTGATAAATGACAAAAAATAGTTATAATTTCAAAATCTTTTGAGAAAAAACCTCAAATTAAAGAAGTTGAACATCAATTTTAAATGATTTTTTAAACATTGATTTAAAAGAAAATTTAAGAGACAAGTTAGTTAGAACATCCCTGACTTTGAATTATCTAAGCTGCACTGTACTATCTTATTCTTTGTTCTAGTAACTCATCTAATTCAAAACAGTGTGTTAAATTTGTAGGCTCACTCACCCTAAATAGCCATTGATGACATCCAGGTTAATATTATTTTCTTACATCTAGTACTACAAAGAAAAGAATATCTACCATCTTCCATCCACAATTTTAAAAATTTGCAGATTCTAGTATATCACTCTTTTCTAGAAATTAAAATTTAGTAAATTTTGAATTTAGACTCTCTCAAATCCATGACAAAATTACTCCAATTTATGACTTTCCAGGTGTGCGGAAACCCTGTACCTAGCCTCATTATTTTAATGAATTTCTTTCACACTTGCAGAGCACATAATATCAGGAAAAAATTATACAAAACCATGCTTGGGCATTAGCTCCCTAGATAGCCTGATGGGTGACACCCATGGGGATTTGACACCTCCCCCTTGCTATGCCACAGCTTCGTGGAAATCTCAGGTAATCTAGGTTTGAAAGGGTTAAGTTAATTACCAGAGGTGATGAAAAGTCTTTTCGCTTGAAGCAAGCATTTTCTTTTGGTATGAAAAAAAAACCAAAACACTAAATATAAAGTAAACTTGTTCAAAATATTTATTCATCATCATCTTTTTCTTTCCCTTTTTCTTCATCTGATTCTTCTTCTACATCACTGTCACCAGATACTTCGGCATTTTCTAATTCTAGTTTATCAAGTTGTCTAGCAAGCTCAGCTTCATCAAGATCAGTGACTACTTTGGGCTAATAAAAGGGGAGAAATTTAACTTTCAATTAAATCACCATTTTAGTTTTTAAAAAACAGTCACTATAAAGCTTAAGAACCTATAAATAATTTTCTATACAATTTAATAAGTGTTCAATTTTAGTACCAACAAAAAGCTGATTAATTAAATTATGGTGAGGATGTTAAGGGCCAAAGATAAAATACATTGTATCATTAAAAAAAAGAACATTTAACTGTCTTACACATATACATACTGAAATTGCAAATCAAGAAGAGAAACAGAAATCGGAAGTCTTAACAGTTGTTATATGCAACAAAAACTGCAGTGTTTTACAAAAATAGTCTAGACAGCTATTGGAACTACTAATTACTGTACCTTTCTAATAAGACTTACTTGGAAATTAAAATTAATATAAGAAACTTCTTGCATGTGAAAATAGCAACACAATTTAATACAGAAATAATTGTCACCCATTTGCAACCTTTTGACCTTTTCTAAATGTGTGGTTTACACAAAGTTCATGACAGTTCATTCTGCCTTTGAAAAGTCACATTCTGGTAAGGATTGTATAAAAATTAATGGTAAAGAATCATTATAATTTTAAATTGTGAAATAAATATTCCATGACTTTGAATTAAAGACACTTGAATAACCCAAGTTGCTCTGTATTTTATACTGAATATGATTGTAAAATATGAAACCAGTTACAATTTAATTAGACTGAACATCAATTTCTTTTATTACAGTAAAGCACCGTTTATACGTCTTTCAAGGGACCGACGTAAAACGGCGCATAAATGAAAAGACGTATAATTGAAAACAATTTTGATTATTTGAATGAATTGGGACTTAGCGAAAACGACGTATAAATGTAAAAGACGTATAAACGGTGCTTTACTGTATATTGATAGAAGGTTTCCTTCTAAGTTATAGTTTGTTGCTAACCCCTCAAAAACAATACAGAAAAACATGAAAAGAGAAAATGTAGGATAAACTTCACTCATTTAAATCGAGAACCAATATAGGATTTTTTTTTCTGATTTATCTTCAAAATTATAAGAACTATGGCTTGGTTGGGATCATTGCTTTAAGAGTCTGGACCCAGGAAAACGAAACCTAGATTTTAGGGATTTTAGAGGTGCTCTATTAGAACTTATAATTATATTTGAAGATATTATTCAAGGAAAGTCTCCATAGGGAAAAAAATGCAGTTTTATTTAATATGAAGACACCCCCTTAAGGACTAAAATTTATAAATACAGTTGAGTCCGCTTAATGTGATCACGGTTAATGTTATCAATTGGATAATGTTTTCAAAATCAACAAGTCCCAATTATTCCTATTTAATTTAATGTAAAATACATTGTTTAATGTGATCAGTAAACACAGCACACACCGCTTAATGTAGTCAAAATTTGTTCATATCCCCTAAAAAACGTCTACTTTCGGGTTTAGTTTTGAAATTTTTACAAGTAAACACATCTACCCCAACCAAACCCTAGAGCTTGTCACTTCTTTTTTTCTGAAACTCAGTATATGAGTCACAGTTGCACCATTATGGTTCTTTGCTTTGATTGCAAAATTTTCGATGTTTCACACATTGAAAGAAAACGGTTAAAGGGGGGATACAAATTCATGCTCGAGACTTTTTAACAAACCATTGGCGCCTGCTTTGCAGATTTTTTTGTGATAAGATACTTTAATTTACTGGAATTCAGATTAATTTAAGTGGTGTATTGGAGTGGAAAGATATAATGCAGAGCAAAAAGATAGACCTTTCTCAGGATGTCCACTTAATTCTAAGCTAAGAATTCCCTGAGTTTCCAGGTTTTCCAGGACAATCTTTTTGATTTTCCAGGTTCGGTCAAACTAAAGCTTTAAGGCGTTTTTTTTTAATTTTTGGGGATAAGATGGAACTTTTATTTTCCTTTTATTCATACCATATACTAAATAAACTTGATAAAAAATAACTGAAAAAATGACTTCTATAGTTTAGTATTAATTGGTTGAATAATACATTAATTTTAAAATTAGACATTTAATTTACAGATGTTTTACTCATTGAGAAAACTAAACCGTTTCCTTTTTCTCTAGAAAAGCTTCGACCAATTCTGAGATTGAGCAAGAGCTCAAATGGTAAAAGGAATTCAAGATTTGAGAAATGACTATACAATACACTGGCTAGAATGGGTGTTGATCCAGGTTTAATTTTAGGGGGTGTATTTTTGCGAAATGAAATTATTTTAATGAAAACTGAAGTCAGATTATATTTGATCTTCAAATTATTCTGAAAAACCAAAATTGAGAAATGTTTCATTGATAATCAGGAGCTTTCAGTAAAAATTAACTTTAAAAGGCTAATGCTCAAAAAGTATCAAATTATTCAGAAATTTAACTGAGAAAAATTAAAGCTTCAATTTTAAGTAAAAGGTCCTATTTGTGTAAAGATATCTTGTAAAGAAATTTCATTATTTATTTTCATAAATATGCTGAAAATCTTATCAGATTATATTTTTTGGAGGAAAAAAACTACCTTTCACTCACAACCATACAATAACTATTAAATTTAAATTAAGACTTTAGCAGAGTAATTAAAGTTTTCCAATAAAGTTTCTTTCAATTTTTCTACTTAAAATAATTTTAATTTGAGCACCAATAAAATCAGACTTCATAAGCAAATCTTTGACTAAAGAATATCTCTCCATGAATAAGCTCAAGTCCGTTTTCCACAATACACCAAATGCGAGAAGCCGACTTTACCGACGATTACACCCCGTAAAATAGGCTTCTCCTCATCAAGGCTGCATGGTAGGAACACCATGAACACGGCTTTCTTCCAATTAAAGTCGTTTTTCCGTAATACAGTAAACGAACGAGGAGAAGGCGCCTTTACAGGCCGAGTCGCGTGAACGTGTCGCCGCGCCGATGCGCGTGCGAGCTAGGATGCCGTTGATTTGATTGAATAACGGAGATGGTAACTCCACAATGTAAAAAAACGCTGGAAAACGCTATGCATCGTACAAAATCACAGTTTTCCAGAATATTTTTGGAATTCCCTGAGTATTCCAGGTTTTCCAGGGCATTTTCGAATTCCCTGAGTATTCCAGGTTTTCCCAGTTTCCAGGGTTAGCGGACACCCTGCTTTCTACTTAAATAAAATACAAAGCAAGCAATTATTTTGTTTTTAATTGAACTACTCTTATATTTTCCCTAAAATTTTAAGTTGCTAACTACATTAGGAAAATCGGCTCAAATACATTAATTACAATTACAATATTTGGATTTTAAAGCAAACAATCTATACTTGAATGCAACTTAAGTTGAGCCTGACGTCATGGCCACGCGGAAGAAAATCTGAGTTAACAGAAAACCTGCTGGGTTGCTAGAAGCTCTTATTGGCTGGCGAGTTTGAGAGTGAGTTGTACCAATCCACCCAATACCAAAAACTAATCGTTATTCAAAATTGAAGCTCTAAATTTCACTCAAAATTCAGACACCACGGGAGGAACTACTTTCTTTAGTTGCTCTCAGCATATTTCTACAGGCTCAAGTTAAGTTGCAACTGAGTATAGTTACACTGTTTGCTGCTTGTTGATATGAAATTCCTTTTTATTATCAATCAGATAATGTTATCAGTTTATTCTTGGACAATTGTGATCACATTGAGCAGACTCCACTTATATATTTAAAAAATACTTCAACCATGAAAAATACTTAGTTTCCCTAATAGTGGATCTCCTTAACTGGATTTTTTATTTTCTTCACTACACATATAAATATATGGCAGTTACAAAAATGCAACTTAAGATTTTTCTTTTTTTTTTCTATTTCAAATGAATATAAAACAGAATACTTACAGCAGTCTGTATATTAAAGACACCACCAGAAGCTTTAATAGCTTCTTCGATTTTGTTAAGTGAGTCTTGTAAGGCTTTTAGTCCATCAGTTTTTTCCATAGTTGTAGTAGTGCACACATATAAAGGTGGGGCGATAAGATTGATCTAAAAGATAATAAAACAAGTTATAGAATTTTAGATTTTAGTTAAATTTAATCAATTACGATCTCTCGTATCAGTCTAACCTTGATAGGCATGTCTTCAGTTGATCCTTCTTTTCCTTTTCTTAAAGCATTTTTGACAGCATCAATGCCTTCATAGCCATAACAAGCCACCTCAATATCTAGAATTTAAAAAAAAATCATTGTTTATATTTTGTATTTCTGCAATTAAAACAACTTATTTCACTAGTAAGCAGCTTTGATATAATTTTTCAATGTTTGATCACTTCTCCCTCACATCACATTGAGTCAAACCCAGTTTTGCAGTGTTTTTATTACATAAACATAAAATATTTATTTTATTTAAATTGTATTATATTATTTAAATGGATTAACAATTGCGTAATTACTAAAACTGAATAAGAAGAAACTAATAAATTTGTGTAGCTTACTATAAGTTTAAGAATATAAATAAATAAAAATAAAACAATGAATCACTTTAAAAAGCACATCTAATTTAATGAGGGAAATTAAAACCATTCTTAAATTATTAATGATTTGATAAAATTAACATTATTCATAAAGTCGTGCTTTTATTTTCTTAAAATATTGATTAAATAAATAAAATTAAATACCTTAACTATATAGTTATGCTATTTAAATTGAAAATATGATTAAAAATAAAACCATCAATTAATTTTTTAAAGTAGGAACCTAGCAAAAATTTTAATTCTAGATTTGTAGGTGATAATTACTGATTTCAAAGCTTGATATTTAACCTTTTCTTTACCAGTGAAAAGGAATACTGGGAAATATAGTTAATGGGCAATACCAGCATTTTTGGAAAACAAAATGAGCAAAAAAAATGCTTTTTCCAGTACCCCCAAAGGGTGAGGGGGCTCCCAAGAGTCAACAGAACTTGGTCAAAAATTTTGTTGAAAATCCCTTTTATTCAATCATTCTCTTTGGAGACTGCCGGCTTCCAGGAAGCACTCCCCCCAAGTGTACAATGTCTCCCATAATATAACCTAGGGGGCTGGTCTGCGCGTTCATGTCCTTTTTCCCCATCATCTGTCAATCAACTGATAAGGTTTGTCTCCACGCTCTGTCTGGCTGGAAACATTGACTCGTGCGAAAACGACACTGGGGGTATGAATGACCAAAACAAACAGGAGGTGGAAAAACTTCCTTTGATATTTTTCTGGGAAAAAATATGGGGTCGGGGTCCAACGGTGGCCCTAGTGGTGCACATGCGAAACAATAATTTTTGAACTTGTTGCAAAGGGGTACAGAGTTGTTGAGTGTTCTTGTCTGTCTTTTCTCGCTTGACCCTAGATAGATTTGTATCGAAGGAAGTAGTTGCTGTAAGCTAATGGGAAAAAAAAATGAAGCGTTCTTACTAAAGTGGTGCAGAGAAAAGAGAAAAAAATGAAAGGAAGTGGATCCCAGTCTATACCATCATTATGGTTACATCCTCTATTTTTAGCTAAAGTTTTAACCCATAAAAGTTTTAATAAACCCCCTTGGTATAAATTTTTAATTGTTTTCAGTAGTGGTCTGTTTTCGATATCTTGAGGTTTTTTTAAACCTTTTGCAATAACTCCTCCCTTTTTTATTTAGAAGAAAAATGTTATTTAATCGAAAAAAAAATGGCGATGTACACATGATATTAAAATCATATTTCAAATATATCAGCTTCATAAACTTAGGAGAAAATCTTGTGAATTTTTTCTGTTTCTTACTACCTCTTCTACTTTCCCTATTGATTAAATTTTTCAATTTGTAAGAAAATTTTTTCATGGTTTAATGCCCGGATTTATCACATTGCCCGTAACACACATATTTGGCTATATTGTGCAACAATTACTCTATTTCCACAAAATTATTTCTATTGCATTGGAAATAGTCTCAATTATTGTCTTTAAAATGTCCTGAAATCCAACATTTCAGTTCTGAATATGGTTACATATAATAACATAGCTGCCAACCTAAGCTATCAAGTACTCCAATTTTCATCTTTTCTCCGATAACCCGATGAAAGTACACTTACCTTTCTAATCCCAATCTCCTTTTTACACAATTTCAAAAAGATTGGAGTTTTAAGGGGAAAATATGATTATCGGTGTAAAGATAAAAATCCGAATTAACTCCGATAAAATCAGAGTATTTGGCAGCTATGTAATAAGAAATTTTAATATGGCTCAATATAATACGAAATCTAAGTACTGCACGATAATAAAAAATCTGAATATGGCTCAAGATTGTCCATTGCGAATGGAAGAAACGCCAAAGAATGTCTGCGAACCAACTAGCGTAGATAACTCCGTGAGGCAGGGTGAAGTGCTTAGGAAATGATCCCGATTAGGATCGCGAGTCGCTCTGCATCAATGACTGAGGTGCCTGTTCTAAAAGGGTTAACAGAGTTGAACCTAATACCTTTGAATTTAGGTATTTTAACATTTTTTATTTAAATTAGATGATTTAAAAAAAATAAAGTTATTTAAATGAGACAATCCTGGTCACACCAACAAGCCCCCCTTTTTTTAAAGCCCATACAACAATACATAATAGTAAACATACCTGCTCTTATTCTAACAGCCTGTGGAGTAAGTCTTTGTTTAATATTTCCTAATAATCTTTCTTTAGTATCATCATCTAAACCACATTCATCCAGAATTGATGGATCACTGAAAAAAAAGCGTACTTAATAATCAGAATAAAAACTTAACAATTTATCTCAAACAGAAACAAATATCCATAGTCAAATCTCATGGAGTGACCACCTAACAAGCAGTTTTTGTACAGGCACTAAGTTTCCCTTATTCTTTTAATGATAAAATACCTTAAAAAATAACCAGTAAAATATGTCCCAGCAACAAGTTTCCTCAATTACCAAAACAATTTCTATTTGCTCAACAATTCTGTAAGTGGCTAAAGAAACATTAGATGTTTCTTGTGGTTGGAGAAATAGCATAAAGAACTTAATGAAAATAAATCAACATTTTATTAAGGTAATTTACTTTCAAATACAGGGATGAGATTTACAAAAAAGCAAAAAGTCTGAAAACTGCAAGAATTGATAAGATTGTAAACCAAACTAAATAAAATTATTTTACAGGGTTCCCACTCAATTTCAGAAATAAAATTCCCTGACTTTTCCGGGTCAATTTTTAAGATTTTTCGATAAAAAACTAGAAATTCACAGCATTTTTCAGATACTTCTTGGATTTTTGAACATATAATTTTCAATAAATTGACTATTTTTTTACTTAGTCAAGCCGAAATTGACACGCAAACATTAAACATTTTCCAGGTATTTTTTATGATTTTCCAGGTTTTGGGCCAAAATGAGCAATTTTCCCCGACTTTTTAGGGGAAATTTGAATTCCACCACTTTTTCAGGTTTTTCTTGACCTGTGGGAACCCTGTATTTAGCTGTCTCAGATATGAAAATTTACCATAGGAAAAAGCCTCATAAACCAAGAACATTCACAAAAAATGAAAAACATGTAGTTTTTAGTTGAAAATTCCAGTTTATAAGCAGATTGTTTTTCATTAAAAGTCTGAAATTTATGTTGAAAAGTTTTTAAAAGTCCAAGATTTCTTCAAAAGTCTGAAAAATCTCATCCCTGCAAATATTACTTTTTAATTATTTGTTAACTATATTGGGAAATGCAAAGACATACCACAAAGTACGAAGAGATAATATCACTAATGATTGGATTTATGTTATGCATAACATACATAGCTCTATTCTTTTAAAATTCTTTTTAAAAGCACAGGTTTTTCTAACATTGCTTAAGTTGTAATTTCATTTTTTCTACAATAATTGAAATAGACCTACTTGACAGCATGCTTAAAAACTTCGTAGGAAGTTGCTTGTTTCTTCATTTTTTCATCAAAATGCCAAGCAGTTTTTTTGTAAAGCTCTTCTAATTCTTCATCTGTTTCATACTTTAGAACTTCAGCAACATGTCGTAGTATGCTGTTTACCTAAAAGTTAAGATCTTAAAAATTAAGGTTCTTGCGTATTATCTGGTCGACCGTACCGCTAAATCTGAAAACGGTAAACAACCCATTGACTTTTCTATGGCCGTGCCGCTGAATTTGACAGTCACAGAACGGTCGACAAGATAATCCGTACCAAAATTAATTCATTTCTAATATGATGATTACTCTTTTATGAACACAACTCAATAATTCAACAAAGGGGTATAAGTAGTACTTCAATGATGATTTCGAGGTTTTGCTGAAAATATGGTTTTATGAAAATTCACACTATTGTTTTGGAGATGCAATATCCCCATTTTCAGCAATCAAACGAATCTTCACAAAGGGGACCTTGCACCACAGAAAAAAATGGTACTTCCGTATCATCCCATCGACCGTTCAGTAGCCGTCTAATTCAGCAGTATATCAAAAGTAATGGGATTTGATAAAGTTTTTAATTAAGCGGCACAATCGACGGTATAATAAGTTATTTTTTTTTTATTTCCAATGGCAAGTTACAAGACAACTGAGTCATCATAAAAACATTAAGAATGACATGAAAACATTGAAACATTAAAAATGACCTCAGTAAATCTATAAACTCAGGGCGTTTCTTGCCGCCCAGTAGCGCTCCCAAATGGAGATTCGGGGAAGAGCAGGGCAGCGACGGAGATGCTCGAAATCCATATCCTCCCCAAGATTACACAGGGGACAGAGAGAGTCTGATGCGACATTGATACGGTAGAGGTGCTTGCGAAGACAGTCGTGACCGGAGATGAGGCGGAACATAGCCACAGATTTCTTTCTTGGCCATTCGGGCACTTCACGAATCTGCCTTACCCATGATTTTCTTTCGTTAATGGAAGTGAGTTCCTGGAAAAAGGAGGCTCTGAAGCCCCTCTTGACCAGTGATTTGATGGAGTAGTAGGGGAGACTAGGTTGGGATGTTTGGAGAACAGCAGCTCCTTTCTTAGCCAAAAAGTCGGCGGTCTCATTACCCTGTACTCCGCAATGGGCAGGGATCCATTGAAGGACAACTTCTTTACCTTTACTTGAGAGCCAATTTAGAAGATCAAAGCAGCAATTAACAATTGAGGAGCGGGAATCACTCTGTGTATCTATAGCTTGAAGGGCAGCTTTAGAATCTGATAAGAATACAACCTTTGAAAAGAGCCCCAAACGAGGTGCTAACTGCATCAGGGCTCGGTGGATAGCTGCTATTTCACCGTCAAAAGCGGATGCAAAAGGGCCGATGGGTGTGTATAAAGAAAACAGATCACAATGAACACCTGCACCGGCGTTAGTCGAGTCGTCCGACCTAGACCCATCAGTATATACCTGCAGCCACTCCTCTTTCGGGTACCGTGAATTTATAGTTTCGTAAGCGAGATCTTTTAGCATAGTTTCACACGTTTCACTTTTAAGAATTTCTTGTTCAAGTCCAAGGCGTATGGAGAAATCCTTGTTTATAATGGGACTACGGGGGAGTAGAAACTGTTCAGACTCAATATTGAGGCCTAAACTTGAAATCACCTCGCAAACCCCCTGTATAAATCCGTTTTGAGTTTTCATGTTTCTCTTTGTCCCAAAGGAGACCTCGTCCCAGAGAGACAGGCATCCCTGGGTTCTGATTATTCTCTCCCACAGCAGTACCGCGCTTTCCTGAACAATCACACGAATAGGTCTGTTATTTGTACATAACTGCATGCAGTCTATGCTAGTTGTTTTTACAGCACCGGTGATCAGACGCAGTGCCTGATTCTGAAAAGTTTCCAGTTTGTTGAAAATTGGCTTAGAAGAAGTGATTAGCGGTTCACAGCAGTATGTTAAAATGGGTAAGATATAAGCATTATAAGTGGTATTCAAAGTGGTTCTGGAGCAGCCCCACTTGGAACCCGCCAGGATCTTTAGGAGTGAAAGTCTCTTCGAAGCTCGAAGTATTGTATCCTCCACGTGTGACCTCCAGGAGAGTTTTCTATCGAGGGTTACACCCAAATATTTAAAATTTTATTATTATAATTATATTTATATTATATAAAATTTAGGAATTTAATTTCTTTAATATGTGCAAATATAATGTTGCTTTTTAAATTCAACCTTTTTCACTTTTACTTTAAGATTTAATTAAACCCTTTCCATGTTCTGCAACAGTAAACTCCTGATTTCCTAGCGTGAAACAAGCCCTCAATTACTCAGGATCGGATAAAATCAAGATTTTACTATAGTTGTAAACCCCGAGGCATAGCTCCTATCAACCATTACACTACATCAAAACTGTTTGCAAGCATTCCTGACAAGAAAATTGAAAGTGACCTATAAAAATGATGCTTAATACGATCTCAATTTTTTACTGCTGTGTATGGACGTTACTGGGTTAATTTGAACATTTTAAGACCTGAGGAAACGTATTTTCATATGGTGCTGATAACCAATATCAAACTTAAAATCAACTACAGTCGAATCCGCTTAATGTGATCACGGTTAATGTTATCAGTCGGATAATGTTATTGAAATCGACAGGTCCCAATCATTCCCATTTAATTTAATGTAAAATACATCGTTTTAATGTGATCAACTATGAATCATCACTCCGCTTAATATTATCGAAATTTGTCCATATCCCCTTTAAAACGACCGCTTTTGTGTTCTAGTTTCATTTTGAAGGTCAATTTTTACAAGTAAACATCTGCCCCATGAGATCATCTGGAGCTTCTTTTTTGGAAACTCCGTATGTGTAAGAAAAAGAAAACATTCCTCATATATTGAAAGAAAACGGTTATGGGGGTCTGAATCCTTGCTTGTGATTGGTTAAAGAAACCACCAAGATCGACAATTTGCAGATAAGAGATTTTCCCTTGTTTATGTTAACTGCAATTAAGATTCTGTAGTAAATAAGTGGTTTATTGGAGTGGAAGAAAGAGAGCGAGACCTTTCTATACAAATAAAATTACAAAGTAAGAGATTATTTTACTTTTATTAATTGAAATACTCATATTTTCCTTAAAAATTCTACCTAGTTTAAAAATAGTGTTTTGGATACATTTATTACGATTACATCATTTTGATTTTAAAGCAAACTACCTATAGTTACACTGTTTGCTGCTTTTGATATGAGATCGCTTATTGTTATCGATCGGATAATGTTATCAGTTTAGTCTCGGACAACTACGATCACATTAAGCGGACTCGACTGTACAAATTTTCACATAATTTAGGGTGGACCATCCTATAATAATGTGACCGCAATGTATTCTCAAGGCATTTATTTTGAACTCTAGATTATAATTTTTGCTTTTCATCTTTTTTTTATCTTTTTTTAAGGGCAGGGGGGTATCATTCCACTGGCAAGGACCCACTAATTTACAATAGGAGCTAATTTAACTACTAAAAGTTGATACATACTGCTCTAGCTTTTGCAAATTTTTCTTCACATTTTTCTATATCTTCAGGAGAAACTCTTCTTTTAGATAAATCAATGTAACCTGAAATTTGTCAAATTTTTATATTAAAAGTACTTTACACCAATTCAAGTCATATTGAGATAAAATTGTAACACACTTTTAGTTTTTCAAACACTAAGCAATCTTTGGTAAGGGAGCGATTTCTATCCATTGTTGCAAAAGTTGTTGGATATTGATGTAATACATGGCCTCCTATCACCTATTAGTTAATTATGGCTATAAAATTATTAGACATTTTTGTTGCTCAAAGCAAAAGGTCTGATCTGTTTTTCTAGTTTTTCCAAAAGAGAAAAAACCCGTTATAAAAGTTTGAAGCTACTATATTAAATTAAATTTAAGATTAACTAAATAATTAATTAAAAAATTAGTGAAAAAGAGAAAAAAACTTGTAGTGGTCATTGATAAACATTAAATTCAAGATTTTTTTTACTACTTCTATCAAAAAGAACCAAAACTAGATAGTAACAAACAGGGCTCGATTTCTAAAAAAAGAGGTACCGGAACGATAAAATTATTGGTCTCAAAACTGAAAAAAGCGAATACTTTTTGATACAAAAACTTAAGCATTTATTTTTAAATTCAAATTTAAAAAATAAATTCAAATGTGTTGTACGAAATTAGGAAGAATTTTCTAACTTAATTATTGTACAAGACGATGAAATTTAGGCGATTTTTTGGTTAAAACCCCTTTTTTTTACAAACAATTTTTTTCAACAGGGCGACTCTTTTAGAAGGCGGGATGGTTTATCATCAATTAACCAAAAGTGTTGTATATTTTTCCAGTTTAAGGAATATAATGCGCAGTTTAAGTCCTTAAACCGTAGAATTTAAGATGTCGCAAATTTTCTTGGAAAATTTGAACATCAATCTGGCAAATCTGGTTCAAATAAAATAAAATCATCAACACCAGGAGCTGATTGTGTGAGTAGTTCAAATTGGGGTTCACAATTGTTTTAAAAGATTATTGATTGTTATTAAGTAATAAAGTAATAACCTTAATATTAAATCACAAAATTATTGTTATTTGCAAAAAAGATAAAAAGTGCATTTAAAATGTTTTAATATTTAAAATATGCACCAGTGAATTGTTGAAAATAAGTTTTAAATAGTAACAACAGAAAATAGTTTTTTTAACACATCTAGGATCATAGTGGGGTATGTAGAAATGTATTCCGGTGGGTGCCCAAATATCCTTTAAATGTGATTAGATGAGTTCTAAATACAAAAAGGGGGGTCTGGGGGTCCTCCCCCAGAAAAATTTTGGAAATTAGACCCCAAAAAAGGGTTTTAATTCATTTTAGGACCTTTCTTTCTTACATATAGAAAGGTTTTCGCGGGCTGTAGTTATAAGAGACCCCTGAAATAAAATATAAATTTTTTAATCGAAAAAGAGGTTCCGGAACGCCGTTCCGGCTGAAATCGAGCCCTGGTAACAAATACTAAAGTAAATGAAAGGAGTATTTCACCAATTATTGCTGGTTAAGCGGATATACCGTGCTGATGAGTCCTAACAAGGACAAAACCGGTCCACGGTTGGAGGTGACGCTTGAGAGTTTACACTTAAATACTAAAGTAGGTGAGATCTAGAGTTCAATGAAACAATTTTTTAAACATTTTTGCTTAAAACCTTCATAAATAGTAAAATAATGATCTCTAAACACGATTTTACCTTTTTCTTTGTCAACTCTTATCACTACAACACATTCGTCTCTACCAACTCGGATAAGTTTATTTATGGAACGAATACGCCGTCTGGACAATTCAGAAAGCAAAATCATGCCTTCAATGTTGTTATACTCTAAGAGTGAAACATATGCTCCCATTTCTGCGATTGATCGCACTCTAACCATAACAACATCTTCAACCTCAGGATACTTTTGAGAATAAAAACGACAGGACAGTGGCATGTTGAGACTTTAATCTGAAAGAAAATAATAAGATTTCAAATTATTCATAAGCAAGTAGCCATGGGTAAAGTAATGATTATTCTTAATCTAATAATTAATAATTTTCTTAATATGACGACCCGCGTTATTTAATGAACAGAATCTATTGTGACCCATCTCATCAGTAGTTAAGATATTTAATTTTATCAGATACTATATTAATTAGGGCAGAAACTTTAAATCGATGTTTCTCAACCTTTTTTCACAACTAGCTCCCCGTTAGTCTAATTTAACAGCACCTCACTGCAGAACTGAAATAAGACTTATTTAGATTAAATCCTCTATTATTTTCCTTGCAACAATTTCAGGCAGAAATTTGCAAGCCAATTTTAAGAAATTTTAATTTATAAGGTAGGATTTAAATCTCAAAAATGCATAAATGTTTTAAATTTTGTATGCAACAATAAGCCTTCCCCCAGAAAGGTTTTTGAAATTTGACTCTTTCTTAAAAACAGCATTTTGACTGGTGGTCTGTTTAATTTTGAATGAATACTTTGCCTTTGCATCACCAGCATATTGAACGGACATTTTATTTCTTTTTACTATCTGGTAAAGCCAAAATCACATTCGTAAAAATAATAAAAGCCATACATTTCAATGTGGGCCCGTCCATAAATGATGTCACACTTTTTTGCCCGTTTTTGACCCCCTCTCCCCTTTGTCAAACTTTCCCATACCCCTCCCCCCCTTTGTCACATGTCACACTCTTAAACCAATAAAATGTCTAAAACACGAATTTGATTTGAAAGCACCCGGAACCAACTTTTTTTTATTTGAGAGCTTAATATTACCTCTCTTGATAGTTTCATTTCTATCTACTTCTATTTGAGATGCCTTTTGAGATAACAATAAGTTTACGGTCGTTTTAACAATTTAAGGTTTTTTTCGTTGATTTTCAGCTGCAGGAAGTGATGTCACAACTTTTAAAGCCCCTCCCTCCCCCTTGTCACAAACTGGAACATATTGATTAACCCCCTCCACCCTGAGCGTGACGTCATTTATGGATGGCCCCTGTGCAGGTAACCCATTTGATACATGGACTAAACGGGCATACCTAATAATCCCTGGAGATTTTTCACATTGCCTGGAATACATATATTTCATGAACTTCAGTTCTTTAATTACTTTTTCCTATCAATGCATTGGCACAGCTTAGGTAAGTCTACCAGCCGCCAGGTTTACCCACAGCTCAAATGATGACACGCAACCATATTGATCTTTAACTATTAATATCATTATTATTGGAATTTTAAGATCTAATAATGATGATCCCACCCCGGCCCAGGGTGGGATGGGACATATCTTTTTAAATTAAAATTTATGATTTCTTTTTAAATATATGATTAAAAACCACAAAGATGGAAGTATTTTACACATTTTAAAGATCTATTACAAAAACATCAGTTATTTTACCCTATATTTACTTTGACAAATCTAACTTAGGTGAAAAAATACAAAATAGTTAAAATTCTTCTTCAATCTAAAAAAATATGTTTTCAACTGCAATACTAATCAGTTTCAAAACAAGGGTATCTAAAGAATTGTATGCAATAGCTTTAATTTAGGTATTGAGAGGAATATTAGGATGGTGTCCCATCCCACCCCGGTAGCAACAGTTTTAAAAAATAGGTTCTTTCAAAAGAACTGAAGCTTTTAGGCTTAACTCAACTATATATTCATAAAGAATACATTATTCTGTTTAGAAAACAATATAAACCATTACAAAAGCAACCAAGATTCAGATTGAAAGTTCACTTTGAAAAGTGTAATATGTACTTAGTTACTTTTGCTATAGTGAAACCATCTTTTTCATTCAGAAACTTGTAGGAGCTTGCAACTAAAATAGTAAACAGCAACAAGTATGGAGCCATGGTGGGTTAACCTGGTGGAACACTCAAAAACTAATTTTATTTATAATTTTAAGATTTATTGAAGGTGTCCCATCCATCCCCAGTCTCCCCTACGATAATAAAGCTATGTTATGTAACGAAAAAAACTCCACGACTTTCCTATGATAACATCAGATTTTCCACCTTATGTATGTGGCCACCTTGTTAGTACTTCAGAGAACGGCACAGCTTTGATAAGAGTCGACCAGCCGCCATGGTTACCCACAGCTCAAAATGATGACACACAACCAGTGGCGGCTCGTCCATAGGAGCACGTGAACACCCAGTGGAAAAGTAGAAATAAACCCAAATATAAAGATACACAATTAACAAAAGAAAACAATATAAATCACTCTCAATTTCTTTTTCATACTCAGAATCAAGTTTTTACCCCTCCCCCTTTCACTTGTCAGTAAAAAAATTATTGCCGGAAACGTGAAAGTTTTGTGTTTATCAAATAAAGAGAATACTACACTCTTATTTTTCTTTCCTTATTCGCACGTGTGAGCGAAGAAACTGATTGAGTCGGAAAAACCTTGACTTCTCGCCGGAGAATATTTGGGCTTACGGCAAAACATTGGAGATCCCCGTGCACACAGATTTTGTGTGCCGAGGCTTACGGTTTTGAGGTTAAGCTTGCTTTTTTGTGGTCTGGATTTTTTTTCCTAGTGGATTGGAAAACGAGATAAGAACCTTTTGAAAGCATCATTAAACTTTTCCCGTCAGCTAATTTGTAATAATTAATTCTTTTGTTATTCGTTATTTTTTTAAAGTGACGTTAGAGTAAAATTACAGATCTTGAAAATTACACATCACCTGTATTTTTCACAATCGATTGTTCGATTAAGCATATATAACAAGCACTATTAGTAGACAGACTCAGTGCTCTTGTCATGCTCCTAATTAAAAAAATTATGATTAGGTATTATGCATGATTTTAATGAAAGTGTCAAAAATTTGTTTGCTTCAAAAATGGTTAGACGAGTGGACATCATGCATAAAAGTTGTTTTTGAGGTATTATGTTATAGGCTAAGCCTAGGGGTATTATAAAAAATAAAGGCCCTCTTTATCAAAAGTTTTGCTTATTTCCATTAAACGCATATTTAAAAAATAAAAATGCATGCAGTGAAAAATTTAGGAAACTTAAAATAACTCCCCTGAAATAAATAAATTTGTTCTAAAACAAGTTTTCTTTATGTATTCATCCAACATCCCTTCTCTTTCTTGCTCTTGTGTAAATTTTAATTCATACAAAGGGTGTGAACACCCTGTTAATAAACTCACGAGCCGCCACTGCACACAACCATATAGATCTAATTTGAACTGTGGGTAAGTATGGCAGGTGGTCGACTCTTATCGAAGCTGTGCCAAAATTAATAACTCAACTGGTTAGGAAAGATCTTTTAATTTATATATTTGTAAAATAGTATTCAATAGTGAACAACAGAATGATCCAACAAATTCTTTTAAGGAAGGAAATTGTGTCAACTCCTTTAACAAGGCGATTTAAGTTAAATTAACGAAATATTGAACTAAGTCAATCCACATTATCGCTAATGAGCTGAAACTACAGGAAGGAGCAATTATAATATCTACAAAAAATAATTATTGCAATCCATTTGTCAATTATCTTCATACGGCTGGATGATCCAACCAAACAGTAGGGGTTAATTAAAATTATAGAATTGAGGGACAAAGTTTCTGCTGAAAGAAAATTTAAGGAACAAAAATAAAGCTATCCAAGGATAAATACATAGAACTTACATTTTTAATAATTAATAATTTAAATAAACTCACACGTTTCGGTAATCAAAAACAGAGGAAAGTCACATTACAACTACAGTTACGTCTTATTGCATCACCTGGTTGTGCCGGTTGTGGCTTAAAAAGCAGAACACTCCATCAAAATTACCTTTATTTTGCAGAATTTCATCTATATTTTGATTTAAAAATTACAATGAGAAATAGAAAAATAAATAAATTGAAAAGCTAAGCATTGAACTTGGAAAAAATTTGCAAAGAAGACAGCACTGTCCTATGATCACTACTTTAAAAACAACTTATACTTTTACTCGATAAAAATCCCAACCAAATAAACAAAATTTTCGCGCGCGCGCGTTTCGTGGTTTGTTTCGTATTGAACCTGTGAACTAGAAAGAATTCTTAGAGAAAAAGAACTTTAAGACCTCTATATGGCTGATATAGACGATCTCGATAATCTTTTTGAAGAATATGAATCAAGATCACGACCGGAAGGCAACGAAAATGTAAACGGTGATGAAACTCCTGTGGTTAATAATGAAGGCGAAGAAAACGCTCCTGAGAGAGTTCCAGTGCCTGTTAAAAGGATTGTCAGAAATCCTAGATTGAAATTCAACCCAGATAGGTGAAATAAATGTTTACCATTATGTTCAATAAATAATGTTATTAATTATAACTTTTGTAGATTTAATTTATTGTAGCTTGTTTCGAAACAGATTTGTAACAGGTCCTCCATAGCAGTGGCCAATAAGGAAGTTGCATGTGTCAGATTTTCATAAACAAACAAGTGTTCCGTGTGGTTTTTGTATGGTCATATGAAATATCTAGTCAATTTTTCAAAAAAAAAATGTACAGATAATTAAATATTTTAATTAAAAGTCGAGAAAAAACACATGACTGAAAACGCTTATTGTTTAAAGGTGTCAACAATCATACCATCAACTCCATTGCTTTCCTTTCCAAAAACGTTTATCATATGATGACGTTAACAAACCAACGTACATATATGATGATCCAAACCAAAGAGAACACTAGGTGTTGCCAACATCGGAATACCAAATTTACTTTATTGATTAAATGATCAAATTCAAAATTAATCTTTACCAAATCACATAAAAATGCTATAATCAAATATTACATGTATTAATATAATCAAACATTTTATATCTATTTGGGTGGATTAAACTATATTGAAATAAAAATATTGTTTCTCTAGCAGATCTTATTTTCTATTCATCCCATTTTGAAGTTTTGTATTAAGTTATTTTAAATAAAACATAAACCATTGTTTACTTGGTTGCCTTGTTTTTAGGAAACTGGATCTGACAATAACTTATAACTCTTCATTGACCTATGACTTCCCCAACTTCTAATATTTGGCTATAAATTTTTTTTCATGTTTTTTCCACTTTCCTAAAATTTTAAGAAATTTAGCATAAGAAAAATACCTAATGTGTAGGGGGAAACATATAAATCTTTAGAAATAAACACATAAAAAATTGAATTATTTAAAAACACAAATTTAAAAAAAAATTAAGTATGTAAATTTAATTATTAACCCCTTAACTTTAACCCCTTCTCTGCCGCCGTCGCATGTCATACGTTCAACATGAAGTGGTCCATTTTAGTAACGCTCGCATGTCATGCGATAGGCACATAATTTATCACGCTGTGGGTTATTTTGTTGTAGTTGCTCCAATCCACTTTCCCACCTTCTTTCCCATTCAATAACGAATGCAAAGAATTTAAGAGGCAGAGCTGACTCATCTGGAGATTTACAATCTATAAAACTGTCACAGCCCTTCCCTCAAAAGATCTCGCGACTGTATCTTTGTTTGCTGACCCCTTGAAACTCAATAGCCTTTTAGGAGTTCTTGAAAATTATGTAGACAGATGTTCTGGATCCCTATCAATGCTCAGAGTAAAGGTCAACGAAGCATAAAGGTCAAGGGCGTTTTTCTAACGCAGGTGTATTGCAGGAGAAACGTGAGAAGAGAAAGCGCAGCATAAATTATAGTTTAATTTTCTTTTTAGGGGAGATAATTATCTGAAACACCTCAGAGAATCAAAAACATTATTTTATATAAATTTATAACATTTTAATAAAAAAAAATCTGCGGAAAAATATAATGGTTAGGAAGGTGCATTACGGGAAAAACTGGAGATCAGTAAGCCAATTATCAAATGTTTGAACACTTTTAAAATGGGTAAAAATGGCTAGGGGATGAAAATTTTTGAACTTTTTTTGTATCAAAATACAACATATTTTAATTTTAGGCATTTAAAGACATTGAACCTTTTTGGGTAGAAATTGCAAAATAAAACGTTGAAGAATGGGTTAAAAAGTAAGAATTAAGCAAAAAACTTTCTAAACTTTTTGACAAACATCGTATGTAAAGAAGAATTATTGAACAAAAATTTCCTGCTATCTGTCTTGTTTAAAATCGTACTACCGTTTTAATAAACGCCCAAGATTTGAAATATTTCTGAATGTCTTGTTTTCCCGTCTTACCTCTAGACTGCAGCATAAATTCTGTAAACTTTGTTTATGATAGTAAATATTATATATTATACTTTTTATAATTTTAATTACAATTTTTCACTTTTCAGGCTGTGTGGAGAAAGAGGAATTCCAGTTTTGTCTAAGCATTTTAAAAATGTTAAGTTTAAAGGCAAAGGTCATGAAGTAAGATTTTGTTACAATTACTAGCATTCAAATATTTTTCTTAGATAACTGTATTCTGAGGGGGTAAGATTGATACTGAAAGATTTTGTTTCAGCTACAAGCATTCAAATATTTTTCTTAGATATCTGTATTCTGAGAGGGGCAAGTAAGCACCACCATCATAGAATAAAAAATACTATATGGAGTTCATTTAAAAAGAATTATTTGTTTTTAGGCTACATATTTCAAAAAACTTCCTGTGGGATGACCCCTCGACCCTTTTTTTATAAAGGACACAGAGTTACCCAAAATGTAATATCCAGGCTCCAATCAAACTTTTCATCTTCAACTTTTTTCACTTCATGTAACGTTTTTCAATAAAGCTCTAAATTATTTATAAAACTTTCTTTCTTGTATTTGTTTGGGTTATAATTGTAATAGCTAATTACATTAAATGTAACTCTTAGGAGAAATAACCTATGACAGTAATTTGGAAAGAAATGAAATTGCAAAAACTACGTGTTCTGATTAACCCCATTTCACAGTTATTAATGAAAATGAATTAATATAATATGTTACTAGTTAAAAGGCTTACAAATTGCCAAGCACCTTCCTTTTATTTTTCTGATTAAGGATAAATTTTGAAACCACTGAGACAGGCCTTTTCATTTCTGTATTTTGAGCTACTATATTGAGCCTTTTCTATACTGAATATAAATTACTTGCTTTAAATAAATTTTTGTTATAACTAAAAAATTGAACTTCATGTACTACTTCAACTATTCTTTTGTGATTAATTAAAGGATTAATAATTTCCAGAAAGAAGATCTCGATAAATTGTTATCAAATTTAAATCATTGGTGTCATCGTCTTTTCCCAAGCATGAAATTTGAAGATTGTTTGCGACAAATTGAAAAGCTCGGAAAGAAAAGACCAGTTCAAGTAATTCACATTCTTTTACACTTCCTAAATCATGAATTTAAGTACCCAGTTTTAAATCTCCCATTTCATACATTAAAGGTACATTTATCAACCTGGAAAAACAAAATTTTAACTTGTGTCTACTTGTTTCCTTTTAAAAAGGCAATTTAAATGTAATTGTTTCGGTTTTATTTTATTAGTAAAAATATAAGCCATATTAAATTAGTGTTTTAAAGAAATTTCATTTCTAAAAATACTGCAAGAGTTAAATATTTGCAAAAGTATTCGTTATTCATTTACTATCTTAATGCTGTTAGTTAATAATTTTAGTACTTAAAAATTTTAAATAAAAACTTTTGAAAATTGTTATTTTTCCCCTATTTAATTGTTCTGAATTATTTCTGATTTAATGAATTTTTCTCTTATTTAATTCTTTAATTTCTCTAAATGTCAAAACCTTCATCATGATCTATTAGCAAGTTCAAGTTTAAGTTGGTTTTTTAGAGGCCTCTGCTTGCTCCCTAGGAGCCGCTTGCGCCTTCTTATCTATTAGCAGAATTCTAATCTAAAGGTGGAAACAAATTGGAGCCGAGCGGCGTAAGCGAACAGCCACGAACACGCTCTGCGCACGCGCATTTCGTAGGCGCTAAGAGCGGCGCTTGCACAGAGCGTGTTCGCGGCTGTTCGCTTACAGCGCTTGGCTCTACTTTGTTTCCACCTTAATATAGTAAAATCTTGTTCATCCATATCTCAAAAGATAATATTTGTTCTTTTTTTAATAACCATGCTTCATTCAAATGCCACATCCTCAAAACAAAAGAGGGGAGGCATTTCTTTGTTTGGAAACATTGGGAATAATTTATGAATGTTTAAATGTTCCTGAAACATGCATTTTTGCTACAAATCATAGTTTTTTAGCATAATAAACACCAAGTCTGCATATTTAAAGATTCATTTTACTTATTACCCTGATATCAATTTTTCTTATTGCTTTTGATCACAGTTTATGAGGATGTTATGTGGTGATTACATTTAACTTTTAATAAGCTTAATATTAAGACTAGGTGATAAAGTAATAGCATCAGGGGAGTTTTGATACATAGTTATTTTGTACTTTTTGTTTTTTAATTTTCATTCTTACCTTTTTGATATTATTGAATGCTGAATTAAATCATTTTTATGACCTTATTTAAAAACTTAATACACTCGAATCCGCTTAATGTGATCACGGTTAATGTTATCAATCGGATAATGTTATCGAAATCAACAGGTCCCGATCATTCCTATTTAATTTAATGTAAAATACACCGTTTAATGTGATCAACTATGAATCATCACTCCGCTTAATATTATCTAAATTTGTCCATATTTCCTTTGAAACGACCGCTTTTGAGTTCAAGTTTCATTTTGAAGGTCGATTTTTACAAGTAAACATCTGCCCCATGAGAAGCATCTGGCGCTTCTTTTTTCTGAAACTCAGTATGAGTAAGAGATAAAGAAAACATTCTGCAGATATTGAAAGAAAACGGTTATGGGGGGGTCCGAATCCATTCTTGTGATTGGTTAAAGAAACCACCAAGATCGACGCTTTGCAGATGTCTGATAAGAGATTTGAATTTTACCTTGTGTTTAATGAATAAGTGGTTTATTGGAGTGGAAGAATTAAAATGAAGTGGAAAAAAGAAAGACCTTTCTATACCAATAAAAATACAAAGTAAGCGATTATTTTACTTTTATTAACTGAACTACTCTTATATTTCCCCCTTAAAATTTTACCTAGTTTAAAAATAGTGTTTTGAATACATTTATTACGATTACATGATTTTGATTTTAATGCAAACAATCTAGTTTCACTGTTTGCTCCTTTTGATATAAGATCGCTTATTGTTATCGATCGGATAATGTTATCAGTTTAGTCTCGGACAATTGCGATCACATTAAGCGGACTCGACTGTATCATGAAAAAAACTGCAAATTTTTCTAGAAGTCAGCAATTAATCTTATTGTTAAAGACAATCATTTAATTGTTTTCTGTCATGACTCACTTAAGCCTGTCAATCAAAGCAGGCTAAAAAATTAAAAAGTAGTGGTCTTTGCTGCTATGGAAAACATCATAGGAATGTAATATTGCTGATAAATTAGGATAACCTAAACTTAAATATCTGTGTCTGCTACACATCAATGTTTTCTGATGATTAGATTTATCGCACAGTCTAACTCAATATAGTTGAAACATTTTTATGCTTCTTCCTAACTAGACGTGTCTCCATAAAATTCGACATGATATGCCAATTTTGAGCAATGATTTTGTTGGAGATGAAGTAGAAAGAGAAGGAGATGAACCTGAAGTACAAGGCGACACAGAAACCAATACAGAAGATGCTTTTGACAGGTTGTTCAATGAAACTCCAGAATACTCTTCAGCTAATTTTACTTCCACTCCTATAAGGCAAAACCCTACTGAAAATGTCCTTGGAACATCATTTGGATCGGTAAGTTTTTAGCATTTAGCAAATGATTACTATGTCATGATAACCTATTTTCTGTATTGAAGGCAGTAATTTTGTCTTTTACTTGATGTTACACTGTGATTAATGCGAAAATCTTGAGCTAGGTGCTCTTGAAATTGCACTAACAGCCATATTCTTTAATAATGAGTCTATCAGGGAAGAACAAAACCATGTGATTTGTTACAATGTGGGATATTATTAGTTAGTATTCTCCTCAATGCTGTTACCTTACCCACTGCCTTCTTTCGGTGACTGATTGGCAAGCAAGTTTCATTGAAAATTAACTTTCTATTGTTCAGTTTAAATCATGTTATACATACCATAACAAGTTTTAAAGTATGGACAAGTCTAATGCCCAAGAAGGAAGGTTTGGATGTCCTTCCTGCTCCCAGAAAATTTTATAAATTTGACTCTTTAAAATAGTGTACATGATATCTAATTTTTGGGAGGAAGAGAGTATCAACAATTGCTAAGAATATGGGTGTGAGTGTATTCAAACAGACATTTTTTAAAACTATGAATAATTTATTTGAATAATTTATATTTCATAATTATTATATCATATATTATGAATAATTTATATTTCATAATTATTATATATCATATTATGAATAATTTATATTTCATAATTATTATATCATATCATATTATGAATAATTTATATTTCAGACTTTGACTGAAGAACAGAGGAAAAGGATAGAATACAACAGATCTTTGGCTATTGAGAGAAGGAAAAATAAATTGGCTTCAATGCAATCTTCTACTTTAGAAGCCAATTTTGATAATCCATCTTCCTCTAATTTTGTTGATTTGGAACCCAGCCACTTGGAAAGAAATAATGCTTCGACTGAAAATGTAGACAAAGGTTCAGAAATGCAATTGGAAATTTCTGATCGTTATAATGTAAACAATCATGAACAAAATCAGAGTATCAATGCAAAAGACTCTGAAGAATTAGATATAGATGAGTTAATGGATTTAGTAGAAGATGAAAATCAATCTGAAAAACACTCAACGAAAAATGTTCAGTCAATTCCTTCTGATGATCATGTTCCAGAATCTAATCATAAACCAAATTTATTTGGAGGTGTGAACATTGAATCTTCTGAACCACCTTTTGAAATGTCTGAATCGGTTATTTCCAAATCCTATGGAAATGAATGACAGTATTGAACTTGCCTCAACCAAACAATATGAACATTGTAGATAATGAATTAAAATTAATAATATGCATATTTGATTATGGAAGAGTGTTACCCATCCAGAGCTCTGGTTCAAAATATTTATCAGTTCATATGCTTATGGACTTTTTATCTTCTCTGTTCTGTAGTTTCCTTGTTCCTAGAAATAATGTTATCAAAATATTTGTGTTTCCCTTAAAGATATTCCAATTTACTTCCGAAACAGTGTATATTTTTTACTCTATACTATAAATTTATTTTAAATCCAAAACACAGGAATATTGAGTTCTAGAAATGTTTTAGACTTGTAAATTTTTTTATATGTACGGCAATAAAATGTATTTATGTATAAGTGTGAACTGTAATCCCTTTTTAACGATGCATATAATCAGGTCTTCATTTGAGGCAAAATGTGCCTGAACAACGTTCCTTCCAATATCTATAATTAGAAAATAAAATACAGTATTTTAAAAGTATTTATTTAATTACACATCCATTTCTTTGTGAGTGAGTTTGGCTCACAACTATTACACAAATAATTTTTCATGAAGAGTTTTTCCTATGAAAATGTACAATATGATACAATTCAGATAACTGACATCACTGCTTCTGGTCTATTACCCAGAGATCACTTAAGAAAAATTCACATTACATTGAATTCAATTCACAGAGATGTGATTCTTCCGTTTTTCCGCGGATTTCCACTTTTTAAAATTTTCTCCATGGATTTTTCAACTTTTTCCGCCTTTTCTTCAATTTTTCATTCTGAAGGAGTTTTCATTGCGAAAAGAAAGAGATAAAAATTTTCCTAGCAAAAGAGGTTCGCGTTTCTTTCATTCCAAAACGCCCGGAAAATTCAAATGTATATCAACGCCTCATCCTTGAACAGTACTTTATGGACTGTTGTGGCCCCACTGTACCCTTCTCCCTGAGATGAGTTGTTGAAATCCATCATAAGATTAGTGATGCACAACCTGCGGCTCGTAAACTAATTCGGATTTTTCCAGATAATCCCTAGTTTTTTTTACTTTTGCATATAGTATTTCTTTAAAAAACTAAGTAGGTAATTTAAACAATTTGAAGCTCATGCTTACTGATCTCGAATTTTTCATGTATTACACTTGATTATACACTGGTGCTCAAAATTAAGAGAATTTGCACAATTTTTCGATTTCTCAAGATCTACTGGATAGATTTTGATGAAATTTGGTATGAACATAGGTTGATATAATACCAAATAAATAATCGTTTAAAAATTTTAATGCACACGCATGCGCAGAAGTAATAACCGCCAGAGTTGAAAGGTATGAAATAGTGGTTCCAGAATAGAGCAAAATAGTGGGTTTATAAGGGGTATGACACCCTCCCACTATCATGCATGCCTCCTTGAGTGATTTTATTGCATGAATAAGGCAGATAATAAAATTTCCTGTTCATTAGACCTATTTTCTCAGAAACCCCGTTTTGGGGCTATGAAGGGTATGTGGAGGGGGTAGCGAGATGCAATTGCCTTATATAGAGTCCCTCATACCTACTCCAAAGGGGTCTTTGAATCTGGCTGCCCATTCCATGTGGCGAATATCTTCAGTTTTAATAAAAATTGCTAACTTGATGAGCTCCATTAAGTGCAGGATTTCTATCGATTGAAAAGAAATTAAGACCGATAGAACCCCTCAAAAGGTGAACAAAGGTCTCCAAGATATCAACACATTACCTGAAATTGTCAGGGTTCCTCTTTCAAAGGCAGGGAGGGATCTGCAACTTGTCAAAAATATGCAAAAATTGTCTATAAAAAGGTAAAATTCAAAGGGTGAATATTTTCCTCTCTGTTAGGTCTCAAATCACACACACACACAATTAAACCATTGATTCTCGATGCAAACTCATGTGGAAAGAACCAGAATGCTATGTCAGTCCTTTAATGTAGGAGAAACTGACCATTATGGAATCGGAGATTTGGTGCTCTTTGTAGGAATGTTGTTAAGTCTATGCCAAACCTCCTACATCTTTCAAAAGGAGAAAATCATGGTTGAAGGTATTGTGTTGATATCTTGGAGACCGTTATTCACCTTTGGGGGGGTTCTATCAGTCTTAATTTCTTTTCAATCGATAGAAATCCTTCACTTAATGGAGCTCATCAGGTTAGCAATTCAAACGGAAGATATTCGCCATATGAAATAGACAGCCAGATGTAAAGACTTCGCCACTTTAGAGGAGGTATGAGGGACTCAATATAAGGCAATTGCATCTCACTACCCCCTCCACATTCCCTACAGAGCCCCAAAAACGGGGTTTCTGAGGAAATAGGCTTAATGAACAGGAAATTTTATTATCTGCCTTATTCATGCTATAAAATCACTCAAGGAGGCATGCATGATAGTGAGAGGGTGTCATACTCCTTGTAAACCCACTATTTTGCTCTATCCTGGAACCGTCATTTCATACCTTTCAACTCTGGCGGTTATTACTTCTGCGCATGCGTGTGTATTACAATTTTTGAATGATTATTTATTTGGTATTATATCAACCTATGTTTAGGCTTACCATATTTTCTCGGGGCCAACCCAGGACATATTTTTGAAATTTTTTTTAAGTTCCATATCAAAATACAAAAGATTAAAAACTAAGAAAAACTATTCAAACTAATAAACATTAAACAAAAATATCAAATTTTATTTTTACATTTAACATTACTTTTTCAAAAATTGTTTGATTAACTTAATTTTTATCACAAAATTCACTGAAAGTAAGTTTTCTGAAGTAATACAGACGTTAGAAAACGTAAAAAAACGCAATTTCAAATAGTTTGGTCAGGAGTTTTTCATAAAAATGTCTGGAAAATCTTAAATGTATGAAACCCCGGACATTTAGCGTCCCAGGACATTTCCCCGGACAGCTCTTAAAACCCCGGACTGTCCGGGGTAATCCCGGACGTATGGTAAGCCTACCTATGTTCATACCAAATTTCATCAAAATCTATCCAGTAGATCTGGAGAAATCGAAAAAATGTGCAAATTCTCTTAATTTTGAACACCAGTGTATATATTTGCTCAAGAAAGTCGCCCTTACAATTGCATAAAAATGCACAAAAAATTTTCCTATAAAAATAATATAAATTATATTTTTTATGAAAACAAAGGAATTACTTCTGAAAATAGAAAAAATAGTTTGAGTCTGGTTAAAAATTTTACTTAGTTAAATTATTAGGGTTGTTATTAAAATATTCAAATTGCACTAAAGGCTTATATATTTACTTTCTATCTTAGCTTTAGTTTTCAAAGGGTATCTCTTTTCCATTTAATTGTAACCCATTAAAATAGTGATTTCTCATAGTTATAAAAGTTTGACGAATGCACCATTTTATTAAATTACTTCTAAATAGTTCAATATTGCCCTCAAAATGTCTATAATTTTATATTTATAAAAATGATAAAAACACGGACAAAGACAATATAAAACGAAAACAAGAATTTAACCACAGCCATCAGGGATCATTTAGTTTATATGATTGCCACATTGATATATAAATTTAGCTACTTAAAAACACCACACAGGAACAAATTGTAATCAATTTAATTAATATTAAAAAAATTGGTGTTTTTTTAAGTATGGCAAACATCTTATTATTAAAAATTATTATTAGAATACTTTAAAAACTGGTGATAAACACTATAAAAACCATGTACAATAAAAATAAACCCTTAGAAATATGAAACTGTAAATATATATATATATATATATACTAGCTGATTTGCCCGGCCTTGCACGGGTGGAGTGTATTAATTCATTTTTTAAAGTTCTCCCAAGTTATATGTCCGATTTTTCGAATCACCAATAACCTCGGTGTCCCCAGTACTTTTTCCATATCCTGGTGTTCCCGATAGTTTTCATAACCCAGTTTTCCCGGAAACTTTTCATATCCGGGTGTTCCCAGTACCTTTTCATATCCCGGTTTTCCCGGTACCTTTTCGTATCCTGGTTTTCCCGGTACCTTTTCGTATCTCGGTGTTCCCGGTACCTTTTCATGTCCCGGTTTTCCCGGTACCTTTTCATGTCCCAGGTTTCCCGGTACCTTTATATACCCCCGGTTCCCAATAATTTTCATATCCAGGTGTTTCCCAATAATTTTCATCCCGGTATTCCCGGTTCCTTTCCCCCATCCCAGTTCCAACTGTGACTGTTCCAACTGTCAGTTCCAACTGTCTCATTCCATCAAATATTTATCCTTTCCATGTGATAAAAACAATCACATTGAAATCATCTCTTTTTTTAAATCTAGTGTTTAAAATGTACCTTTTAAAGTGTACCTTTTCATATCCGGATGTTCCCGCTACCTTTTCATATCCCGGTTTTCCCGGTACCTTTTCATAACCCGGTGTTCCCGATAATTTTAATATCCCGGTTTTCCCGAAAATTTTCATAACCCGGTGTCCCCCGATAATTTTCATAACCCGGTGTTCCCGATAATTTTCATCCCAGTATTCCCGGTGCCTTTTTCTCATCCCAGTTCCAACTGTGATATCTCATTCCATCCCGATTTTTTGTCTATTAAACATTTATCCTTCCTATGTGATAAAAACAATCTACTTGAAATCATCTCTGTCATTTGAAATCCAGTGTTTAAAATCTTAAACGGAATTTTCTTAAAGTATTCCCGCTATCCTTTTAAAATTCCGCAAAAAATAAATTAAAAAAAAATTCCTCGATAAAAAGTTATCAAGTAAGCTTGTCTTCTTTTTAATAAAACCAACTTCTTTAAAAGCTTCTCTGAAAGAGTAAAAACAGATTGCTAGTTATAATAAAAATCTAGTGATTATAGTCTAGTAAACCAATTCCGCTATGAAGCAATGAAATTTTAGCTCTGTTTCCTTGGAAACTTTTAAATTCTTGCTATTTAAATATATTTTTTTGAGAAATTAAAATATTAAAGAAAGTAAATTAATTACACTAGTCGACAGTGGTATCCTAACAACAACCAAATTACTATTTTTGTTACTAACTCATGTAGTTATTTAAATATCTGCAAGTAAAAAAGTTCCACCACGTCCCATCTTTGCGTAACAAAAATTTTCGATTTTCTGCTTTTTTTCTTAATTTTTGCGTTTTAAGCGTCATTTTTGTCCAATAGCAACCCTGCAATCCTCTCCAATTAATTTATTTCTAGTATCCCAGTATGTAGACATTCTTTTAAAAGTGTGGCGATGTTTTTGTACTGCAGTTAATTTTGAAAATTGACTAGTTTTCAGTGTAAATTTTGCACACTTATGTACAATACGTTTTTCTCAATTTGGGTACGGTTTAAATTACAATTCAACGGTAATATCTTACAGAAAAAGTGGGAAAAGGTTTTTCCCCACTAATTTGGGTCCAAATAGGTGACTAAAATGAAATCTGGGCTCCTTACGTGTGTTGCAGAAGTTAGAATGTGGTTCTTTTTAAGTGCGTAAGAGTCAATAGTAGTTCTATACAAATTATTATCCCTATAGTATGGGGAGGACATTCAAATTATCTTAGTTATTTGATATCAATGACAAATACAGAAAAACATTTCAAAAAGTATTTAAAAGGACTTTTTTCGCCATTTAATGAAGGCAAACTCAAAGTCAGTATGAACCTCGACCCTGCTTATGAAGGAAAATTTAATAAAACGCATTATAAGCTCGAAAATGGTTTTTAGGAGAGTGGTAAGATGATTTTTAGAAAATAGGACCGATAAAAATGTTTTAATCTCAATAGAAGGTTCTCTTTAGTCTTACCGAGCCATAAAATGTTGAGCATCACCCAAAATTCATATTTTAAATCCACGTTTGAACTTATTTACGGAAAATCTCACTGAAGTCACAATCATAAACAAGGGTAAAGATTCCCTTAGGACATTTACTCGATACATAGGTCACTGAGAAATAGCAATTTTGGGCTACAGCTCTTGGTTCATTGAAAGAGGAGATTTAACGCCATTTAAGAGACAAAAAGTGATAAAATTGCATCGTATTTAACGAATGTTTAATGATTTTTAGTTTTATATTGTCTGAAACATGTATATAATCTTAATTATGATAGTATTTTTTGCTAAAATAATGAGATTAGTTGTTAAAAATGAGTGTTTTTGACTCTTTTGTCCGTTTTTTACAGAACTAGTGCCATATTTGTAACAACAAAACTGTACGTGCTGCAGCTTTTTTACCACTATTTCTGAATTCTACATCCTGAAATTAGTCGGAAATACCTAATCTCATTTTTGTTAGGGAAAAAAAGTTAAAATTTGTCGACTAGTGTTATTTTAATTTACTTCGGTTTTCTGATACCTGTTATAATATTTAAATACAGATATTCACACTGTTTTTTTTTCATAAATTTTGTTGTAAATAATAAAATATGTATAAATGTTAATCAGTTATATTCATTCAAGTGAGGCAAGACGTCGCCTTAAGATAGAGAAGTAAACATTGCAATTTATGCTTTCAACAATGCACAATGCTATTTCAATGGGTTAAACGGAGTCGAAAAAGCGCCGAAAAGCAGGGAAGGAGTCGTTCGATTTTAAAATCGTTTCTTAGTGCGCGTCTAATGGCTGAGAGGAAGGTCTCTGTCAAATTTCAAGCCAATCGGTCCGGCAGTTTTGGAGATATCGTGATGAGTGTTATGAATGATGATGAATGATGAAAGAATCACCCGTATTTGGATTTTATATATATAGACTAGCTGATTTGCCCGGCCTTGCACGGGTGGAGTGTATTTATTCCTTTTTTTAAGTTGTCCCAAGTTTATGTCCGATTTTTCGTATCACCAATCACCCCGGTGTCCCCTACTCTTTTCATATCCCCGTGTTCCTGGTAATATTCATATCCCGGTTTTCCCGGCACCTTTTCATATCCCGGAGTCCACGGTACTTTTTCACATCCTAGTGTTCCCGGTACTTTTTCATATCCTGGCGTTTCCGGTACCTTTTGATACCCCGGTTTTCCCGATAATTTTTATGTCCCAGTTTTCCCTGTACCTTTTTATATTCCGGTTTTCCGGATAATTTTTATCCGGGTTTTCCCAATAATTTTCTTATTCCGGTGTTCCTGGTACTTTTCCATTACCCGTTGTTCCCGGTACTTTTTCATAACCCGGTGTTCCCGATAATTTTCATATCCCAGTTTTCCCGATAATTTTCATATACCGGCGGTGTTCCCGATAATTTTCATATCCTGGTGTTCCCAAAAAATTTTCATCCCGGTATTCCCGGTGCCTTTTCCATCCCAGTTCCAAATGTGATAACTCATTCATCCCGATTTTTGCCTATTAAACATTTATCCTTTCTATGTGATGAAAACAATCTTTGAAATCATCTCAGTCATTTGAAATTTAGTGTTTAAAGTCTTAAACCGAATTTTCATGAAATATTCCCGCTTCCCTTTCAAAATTCCTCAAAAATTCAATTTCAAAATAAAATAAATTTCAAAAATCCCTCGATAAAAAGTTATCAAGTAAAAAACTATTAAAATCGTGCCTTCTACTTAAAATAACCAACTTCTTTAAAAGCTACTTAAAAAGTAAAAACAGATTGCTAGTTATAATAAAAAAATCTAGTGATTATAGTCTAGTAAACCATGCTCTGTGAAATTTTAGCTCTGTTTTCATGGAAACTTTTCAATTTTTGATCCATAAATTTAAGAAAATTAAAATCTTTAAGAAAGTAATTAATTATTTTAATATATTTCGGCGTTCTGATTGCTGTTATAATATTTAAATACAGATATTCACACTGTTTTCTTCTTAAATTTCATTGTAAATTATAAATTGTCTTCAAATTATATTTTATCAAGTGAGGCAAGACGTCGCCTTAAGATAGAGAAGTAAACCCTGCATTTTATGCATTTCAACAATGTATAATGTTATTTCAATGGGTAAAACGGAGTCGAAAAAGCGCCGAAAAACAGGGAAGGAGTCGTTCGATTTTTAAATCGTTTCTTAGTGCGCGTCTAGTGGCTGAGAGGAAGGTCTCTGTCAAATTTCAAGCCTATCGGTCCGGCAGTTTTGGAGATTTCGTGATGAGTGTTATGAATGAATGAATGAATGAATGGTATTTGGATTTTATATATATAGACTAGCTGATTTGCCCGGCCTTGCACGGGTGGAGTGTATTAATTCCTTTTTTAAAGTTCTCCCAAGTTATATGTCCCATTTTTCGAATCACCAATAACCCCGGTGTCCCCAGTACTTTTTCATATTCCCGATAGTTCCCGATAGTTTCATTTCCTATTTTCATGTTCCCTATAGTTTTCATAACCCGGTTTTCCCGGAAACTTTTCATATCCGGGTGTTCCCGGTACCTTTTCATATCCGGATGTTCCCGCTACCTTTTCATATCCCGATTTTCCCGGTACCTTTACATACCCCCGGTTCCCGATAATTTTCATATCCAGGTGTTTCCAATAATTTTCATCCCGGTATTCCCGGTTCCTTTTCCCCATCCCAGTTCCAACTGTGACATCTCATTCCATCAAATATTTATCCTTACCATGTGATAAAAACAATCACATTGAAATCATCCCTTTTTTTTAATCTAGTGTTTAAAATGTTCCTTTTAAAGTGTACCTTTTCATATCCGGATGTTCCCGCTACCTTTTCATAACCCGGTGTTCCCGATAATTTTAATGTCCCAGTTTTCCCGATAATTTTCAGAACACGGTGTTCCCGATAATTTTCATCCCAGTTTTCCCGGTGCCTTTTTCTCATCCCAGTTCCAACTGTGATATCTCATTCCATCCCGATTTTTTGTCTATTAAACATTTATCCTTCCTATGTGATAAAAACAATCTACTTGAAATCATCTCTGTCATTTGAAATCCAGTGTTTAAAATCTTAAACAGAATTTTCTTAGAGTATTCCCGCTATCCTTTTAAAATTCCGCAAAAAATAAATTTCAAAAATAAAATAAATTTCAAAAATCTCTCGATAAAAAGTTATCAAGTAAGCTTGTCTTCTTTTTAATAAAACCAACTTCTTTAAAAGCTTATCTGAAAGAGTAAAAACAGATTGCTAGTTATAATAAAAAGCTAGTGATTATAGTCTAGTAAACCAATTCCGCTATGAAGCAATGAAATTTTAGCTCTGTTTCCTCGGAAACTTTTAAATTCTTGCTATTTAAATATATTTTTCTGAGAAATTAAAATATTAAAGAAAGTAAATTAATTATTTTAATTTACTTCGGTTTTCTGATAACTGTTATAATATTTAAATACAGATATTCACACTGTTTTTCTTCATAAATTTTGTTGTAAATAATAAAATATGTATAAATGTTAATCAGTTATATTCATTCAAGTGAGGCAAGACGTCGCCTTAAGATAGAGAAGTAAACACTGCAATTTATGCATTTCAACAATGCACAATGCTATTTCAATGGGGAAAACGGAGTCGAAAAAGCGCCGAAAAGCAGGGAAGGAGTCGTTCGATTTTAAAATCGTTTCTTAGTGCGCGTCTAATGGCTGAGAGGAAGGTCTCTGTCAAATTTCAAGCCAATCGGTCCGGCAGTTTTGGAGATTTCGTGATGAGTGTTATGAATGAATGATGAATGAATGAATCACCCGTATTTGGATTATATATATATAGACTAGCTGATTTGCCCGGCCTTGCACGGGTGGAGTGTATTAATTCCTTTTTTAAAGTTCTCCCAAGTTATATGTCCGATTTTTCGAATCACCAATAACCCCGGTGTCCCCAGTACTTTTTCATATTCTCGATAGTTCCCGATAGCTTCATTTCCGATTTTCATGTTCCCGATAGTTTTCATAACCCGGTTTTCCCGGTACCTTTTTATCCGGATGTTCCCGGTACCTTTTCATGTCCCAGGTTTCCCGGTACCTTTACATACCCCCAGTTCCCGATAATTTTCATATCCAGGTGTTTCCAATAATTTTCATCCCGGTATTCCCGGTTCCTTTTCCCCGTCCCAGTTCCAACTGTGACACCTCATTCCATCAAATATTTATCCTTTCCATGTGATAAAAAAATCACATTGAAATCATCTCTTTTTTTAAATCTAGTGTTTAAAATGTACCTTTTAAAGTGTACCTTTTCATATCCGGATGTTCCCGCTACCTTTTCATATCCCGGTCTTCTCGGTACCTTTTCATAACCCGGTGTTCCCGATAATTTAAATGTCCCGGTTTTCCCGATAATTTTCATAACCCGGTGTTCCCGATAATTTTCAGAATCCGGTGTACCCGATAATTTTCATCTCAGTATTCCATGTGCCTTTTTCTCATCCCAGTTCCAACTGTGATATCTCATTCCATCCCGATTTTTTGTCTATTAAACATTTATCCTTCCTATATGTAATAAAAACAATCTACTTGAAATCGTCTCTGTCATTTGAAATCCAGTGTTTAAAATCTTAAACAGAATTTTCTTAAAGTATTCCCGCTATCCTTTTAAAATTCCGCAAAAAATAAATTTCCAAATAAAATAAATTTCAAAAATCCCTCGATAAAAAGTTATCAAGTAAGCTTGTCTTCTTTTTAATAAAACCAACTTCTTTAAAAGCTTCTCTGAAAGAGTAAAAACAGATTGCTAGTTATAATAAAAATCTAGTGATTATAGTCTAGTAAACCAATTCCGCTATGAAGCAATAAAATTTTAGCTCTGTTTCTTTGGAAACTTTTAAATTCTTGCTATTTAAATATATTTTTTTGAGAAATTAAAATATTAAAGAAAGTAAATTAATTATTTTAATTTACTTCGGTTTTCTGAAAACTGTTATAATATTTAAATACAGATATTCACACTGTTTTTCTTCATAAATTTTGTTGTAAATAATAAAATATGTATAAATGTTAATCAGTTATATTCATTCAAGAGAGGCAAGACGTCGCCATAAGATAGAGAAGTAAACCCTGCATTTTATGCATTTCAACAATGTATAATGCTATTTCAATGGGTAAAACGGGGTCGAAAAAGCGCCGAAAAACAGGGAAGGAGTCTTTCGATTTTAAAATCGTTTCTTAGTGCGCGTCTAATGGCTGAGAGGAAGGTCTCTGTCAAATTTCAAGCCAATCGGTCCGGCAGTTTTGGAGATTTCGTGATGAGTGTTATGAATGATGATGAATGAATGAATCACCCGTATTTGGATTTTATATATATATAGATAAAGAATCCTTAACATTAGCTTTTCCTTCAGTAATTTTTTTTAAGTATTTTGAATTTCAAACTGTAAAGATTTTTAGAAGTTGAGTGCCAAGTTACTTAAATTCTTAAAAAATATTAGTCCTAAATTTATAAGCATTCCCAGCAATGGGAGGGTCAAGAGTGTTTAAACTAGACTATTTCTATCTCCTTCATTAATTTTATAAACTTAACTTTTCATTAATACTTGAGTTTTTCCCTTTTTTTCTTAATTTAACCCCCCTTTTAAATAAAAAATATGAATTAAAAAAAGGGGTTAATGTAGTTTATGAGTAAAAAAGAAAAAGTTGTTTAAAAGGTAAAGGTGTTTAGTACGAATATGGTAAAAGGAATAGGAATTTTATCTTAGATTTACAAGTATAAACCAGGCAATCTGTGACTTAACCTGAAACAAATTGCAGCAGAAGGTTTTTCAATGTTTTTTTCACTTGGAAATGACCTCAATAATACGTACTAAAAATCAGACAAAATTGGTCCGCAGTAAATTTAATTTTAAAAGATTGCCAACAAAAAATTAAAAAACAATTAAATAAAATATTTGTGATCGAGACTTGTGATAAATGTTTATGGTAAGAATGTTACATTTAATTGAAGCAAAATTAAAGTAACTCAAAAATTAGGGAATCGATTAAATTGCTCAAAACCACAAAATATCTGCAAAAGCAGCAATTCCAACGATTTCCCTAAAAATTACTTAATGACATAAAAACTGAAATTAAAAAGTTAAATTCAATAAAAAGTGAAAAAATAATTATTTTTTTCCCTAAAAAATCTGATTTAAAATTTCTTTGAAAAGTTTGAAGCATATCCTAAGGTTGAATTCCCTTGAATATAGCGTTCATAATTTTATAATAGAACAAAACCCACAATTTGATGGTTGAATACGTAATTAATTATAATTCCAGGTAAATTCAATCGAATTGAAGGAGTAAGTTTTTTACAATATTCGATAAAAATTATTTAAAAATAACTAACTTTTAAAAACAATAAATCTTAAAAATGTATTAACAAATTTTGTCGTATATGCAAGTGGTACACATGTGTAAAGACTAAACTTTAGTGCTGATGTTGAATATCAGTCCAACTTTACAGCGAAATTCGGGAAAAGATTGTAAAATTTGAAGCATTTATTTTATTTCTTTTGTTTTCTATGCTTCCATTTCGTCAATCGCTCAAAAAAGTGAAAGCCGCTTTATTAGTCCAAATAATTGAAAACTTGTTTGTTTGTTAAAAATTTTTATTACTGAGATAATTTACATGTGAAAACCGATAAAAATTACTTTTCGTTGCATTTTATTTCAGGTGTGTGGCCCTTTTGCCTTCGGTAGATTTACTGGACGAATACTTAGATTAAGATTTTATGTGTTTATGTTATATGTTGGTTAGGATTTGGATGTAAACCGACAATGTTTATTAAAAACTATAGGTATCAAGATTAAAATGCCTATTTCTGGCCTTTCTCAGTTTTTCAACAGTTTAATAGTAATTTCTTTCTTAATCTTTAAGATATATGTTTAGTAGTAATTAATTCCGCTTACAACAGTAACAGCTCGTGGGTAATTCAAAAGAGGGTTTAAAATAATAATTTTGAGAATATATATAACTATAACTTGATTAAAAAAATAATAGCTAACCAAAATATGAACTACCAATTAGTTAACTGGATTAAAAAAATATCTGCAACATAGTTAATTCCTATTCCAACGCGATAGTATTGTTATTAGCCATAGAAATTATATTCAAATTTGAATAAAGAAAATCATCGACTAATTTTATATCTAAATAAAAGTAATCTTGCTTTTCACACACTTATGTCATAAAACTGGAGCTCTATATTATGTTTGGAACTCATGCATGATGAACTTAACTGCATGAGAGTAGTTGGGCTTAAAAAATGGCGACTGATCTCCGCATTTTTCAGTCTCTATCGAATAACCCTACAAGGGCAAACGTTCCTTGATTTATGTTTACTGTGACCCCTTGGAAGCAATGCCGTGGCTCCTCATAGCAACTGACGCCACACCGATCGATCTGGACTATCTGATGGCCGCAGTTTGTTTTCTCTGCCAAGCAGGCAAGCGCGGTAGCAAATCTAGGCTTAAGGGGCACGCAGCGGAGAGGGCAAACCAAACGGTGAGTCCGTTTTGTTTTAGACCTTCGCTTTCAGTCGCTTCATTAGGTCTTTAGTTTGTTTTTTCAAAGAGGTTATTATAAGGGTTTGGGAAAGGGTTAAATAGATATGAATGATCCTAGAAGCAGAAGATCAAAGTTGTAATGCAAGTAAGAAGGAATGAAATAGGATATGTTTGCTTTTATGGATGCCTTACAGATCTAAACCGAAAACATAAACTTATTTAACTGAAATATTATCATTATGTGGTAAAGAGATAAATTTTTCATTTATTACATCATTCTGAAAGGTGAAATAAAGTATTTTCTCGGGAATTTACAACTATTTCAGAGGAAGGAATTGTAATTTTAAGAACTAATAATGTGTAAATCATTTTATTAGTTCGAAAGAAAAGTATTCTTTACTTTCCCTCATTTTAACGCTATTCTTTACATAGTCTTAAATGTTATAAAAGATTTATAGAAAATGAAGCAAATTCGTAAATTTTAAAACACTCTAATCTCTAAAAACTAAAAGTATTTCTGAAATTTTTGAGAAAAAACGTATACTAAGAAAAGTGAAATTTGGGACGAAAATGAATTATTTTGGAATACGTAAACAGTAAAGTAATCCAATCCTTAAAAAATCTGAATTTTCTTTCAAATTTCGAACTAGATAAATTACAGTTAAAAGCTTTTAAATTAATTTGTTGTCGAATAAATTGGAAACTAAAGAAAGGATAAGGATGCCAAAAATAAAAGTTAAAAAAATCAAAAATACTTTATTAATTCCTAAAAGAATATTATTTTTTTACTTTTTAACAAGATGCCAAGAACCTTTATTCCACTTATTCAAAATGTTAGTATCAGCTAAAATGATAGTATCAGCTAAATGAGTTTCAGTGTAAAACACCTTAAAGAATATAATATAGTGTTAAGAATATTAAAAATTCCATTTATATACAAAACCTCGCCATTTTTTTCTGAAATTTCAATCTGTGCTGATTATATAATTATCAGATAGTTTTAAAATTACCTATAATTGATAAGAAATACAAGTACTAATTCTACCAAAATTTAAAGCGACATAGGATGGAACGTTTAGTAAAATAGCAAAGACAAATATCGAAAAATAAATTGAAAACACAGAAGAAATCTTTTAATATGTAAAATATAGGAGCGATAAATCCGTTTTAATGAAAGGTAATTTCAAAACTATTAAGTTTTCAAATGGTACAACCAATATTATATTTTATATTTTTCTTTTATTTCTTATCAATATTGTCAGAACTTTTTTTTCTCGAATGAAAATCTACCCATTCGGGACACAAACCAATGGCTAGCGTCCAACTTCTTACTATTAGTCATCACAAGTACTACGAGCTCAAACGTTGCTGAATGGCTGGTTCAAATATAAAGGTAAATCTTTCATTGGTTGAATGAAAGATTCATCGCATGAGAAAATGACGTAAAACTAATAACTTTAAGAGCAACTTTGCGAGTTAATGGGAAACGTGGGTGGAATTTTATTCATGGGGTATTCAGTGGTTTATGGGTATTCCCACTTAGAAGGATTTTAAACGTACCCATACAGCAACTCGCGATAACTTGATCCTTTTCAATCAGAATTTTTTTTACAAATTTACATCTTTCCCTTCTTTTCCCATTCTACGGTTGTTCCTTATCAATACTAGCCAAAATCTTGATCCCGTTGTTCCATTTATTAGATTTTTTCTTATTTCCCTTAGAGAATTCATAGCTAATTATATAATAGTTAATATTGTATTCATCGTAAATTGTCACATATGCACTTTTTACTCTTAGAATTGGAAAAATCTTCAAGCAATCTGGCTGGTTCGGAGAAAATTTTTAAAGCCTCTTATGCCAATCAGCTTAACCAAGTAAGATACGATTTCAAGTGTTATTTTTTTCAGATTTAAAATATTAAAAACTGTGGGTAAATTAATTTTAATTAGTAATTTTTTTACTAGGATGGTGAATGCTTTGTGCATATTGCATCTGGTATGGGGCAGTTGGATCTCTTGAAGTTTCTATACCATCGAGGAGTTGATTTGTTTCAATTAGATGAGGTAAGTTTATTTTTTAATCAGACATTTAAAGAAGTCTGTTAAAAACACCACAGAAAGGTTAATCTTTCTGAGAAACCTATCTGAGAAAAATAATATCGAATGTTGTAGTGCTATAAGAAAAAGTAACGAACGATTTTAGTTAACTTCAATAAAAAAATGTTATCCAAACATTTTTATGCTAAAACAGACGAGGTCAACTGGGTGACTTAACATATATTTCTGACTTTATAGTTCAAAGCAGAAAAAACGGTCTGTCTTCAATGTTAAGGAATATATAAAGGCAATGTTTGGGAGTCTTTGGTCAACTTTCGGTTGAACTCCACTGTATGAGCTTTTCTGAGATTTTTCTTTTATATCTCTCAGGCAGTTCCGTTTGGAATAGAAGGTTGAGATCAATGGTAAAATATGAAAAAAATTATTACGACATTTTAAGCAAGATAAGTTTAACTTTAGTCACGAATTATTTTAGAGTTATTTTATAGATATTATTGTTTCTCAACATAAAGATTCAATTTTTTAGAACGGAGAGAATGCAGTTCATTGGGCTGCTAGACAAGGACATAGTAATATCATCGAATTTCTACATCGACGAGGAGTATCAATAAATGCCCGCAACTGGGTAAGAGCAACGTTTCAACAAAATTAATAAAATTTCTCACTCTTTTTTTATGCTAGTTACTTAGCCCCCTCTAAGATATTATGTAATGTAAGAATTTACATCCTAAAGCTTCATGTTGATAGTTGTAGATTATATCGAGTATTGAAAAACTGAAAATATTATGAAGTTAAAGTTAAAGAAAATATATAAAAACAGTTTACCAAATTAAAAAGTTCAACATAATTTTTGCCGAAAGGAGTAAAATAATACATTGGTAATGGAGAATGAAAGCTTTCAGAATGAGTGAAAATATTGTACAACTCTTTATTCTAAGTGTTTGATATGTATTAAGTGAAGAATCTTAAAAAATTTCAATATATCGTGTTATCCAAATGGTTGTACTTAAAGACGTGTGGTATTTTTTTAAAAATATTTTCTGCATTCAGTTTAATTACATACCTTTTAACCCTGATAGTGTCGGCGCAAGTTCAGACTTCTTGTGTTATGGATATGCCACACTGGCAGCTTGATAGTAAAAGCTAATTATAACCCCATTTAACGAAGCATGGGTTACCAGAAATCTGTTACACCCACAATGATTTATTCTCTTTTGTGTTTCTATTAGATAATTTTATTCAAACTAAACTATAAATATATTTTTACTGTTGAATTTTTTAAATGAAAATGAGTTTAAAATATTCTTACAGGTTGGGGAGACTCCTCTGCATTTAGCATGTAAACAAGGTCACGATAAAGTTATAAACTTTCTCATCCAAGAAAGCAACAATATAAATGTTACAAATGAGGTAAAATATCATGATAGTTTTTTTATAACTTTTTAATGCATGGTGGGGAAATTGTTTTTGAAGGTTGTTTGTTTTAGTAAAAACTTTTATACAGCTTTCCGTATCTAATTGGATGTACTGTTTATCTGAATTACATTAAAAACTGATAATCTATTTCCGATTTCTACTTCTTTTTTTAGGAGGGTGAAACTGCTTTGCATGTGTCTACTATGACAGGTCATATTGACGCTGTCCGACACTTAATTGAAGCAGGAGCCAATCCGGATATAACGGATCAGGTGATAAGATTTTAATATACAATGCATTTAAATATACTTACGTTACCAGAAACTACATTGATTTTATCTGAAAAATTATATAGTTTTGCTGCCTGTTTTATATTTAGTAGTTCAAGATTCAAAATATCTTTCACTTCTAAACGTATAATGATTATAAACGAATAAAGGCCTATAATAACTTAGAGGATAAATTATACCATTATTTTTTATTAATTTTCATTAATAATAATGCTTTATTAACTATCATATTAACCTTCTAATTCTCACTATAAGAAATAACCATAAGGAAAATTATTATTTCATGTAAAATAAATAAAAAAAGCCAAAAAAATTTTTTATATTTTTATGTCAGTTTTTTTTATAAAAAATTTGAAATTGGGGTTTGAACCTAAACTTTATCAATAAAAGCACCTTAAGGTAAAATTACTGCTGTAACTTGAAAACGTACTGAAAAATGCTGCTTTGTTGCAAATTGAAGCTAAACTTATGGTAACATATTTAGTAGTATTAACAGTAGAGGGTTAAGCCCTATCCGAAAACACATATCACTTATTGAATGGTGCTAGAGGGGTTTTCAAGTATTTCTTTCATATACTTTATTCCATGTAAAATGGTATTCATAATAAAAGCTAAGACGTTCATTTTAATTTAACGAGACATATTTTTCAGCACCAATGTACTCCTTTGCACTGGGCTTTAAGGAAGCACCGTACTGCTATAGCCGCCATGCTTCTTCAGTATGGTTGCAATATCGACTTAACGGATAACGTGAGTGTTGAAAACTTGGTGTCATGCATGGACGTTTCCCCTACTGGAAAATTTTCTACCCCCCTTTGATAACAAATTCCCTAAAAAACCCTACCTTCAAAAAAGAAGAAAGTGGGGAAGGAAATTTCCCAGTAGGCGAAACGACCGTAGAACCGAAAACTTAAATAATCACATTTGGTTGAGTTAAAAATAATTTTACTTAAACTTTTTTCATAACAGATTGGTGAAGCTCCTATTCACATAGTAGCTAGAGAAGGATTATTATCAATAGCTCAAACTTTATGTGGTTTTGGATGTAAAGTGGAAGTGTGTAACAAAGTAAGAACAGTTTATTTTTATAGTAGTAATGATGGTTTACTTAACTAACTTCTAATTATGACAGTTTTTACTCTTTAGAATGGTCAGTTTCCTTTGCATTTGGCGACTAGAAGTGGACATTTAGAATTAGTCAGGTGCCTTTGTTTAGCCGGTTGTAACGTCGAAATCAAAAATAAGGTACCTAATTCAAATGTTAAATAATTTACTTTTTATGAAAAGTATTTGAGCTTGATTAAGTATTAAGTATTTGGTTTATGAACTTCAGGATGGCATTACAGCGGAAATTATTGCTTTGGCTCAAGGGAATAAAGATATGATAGACTTGTTAAATAGAGTCAGAAGTGTAAGTTTTTTTACTTTTACATTCTTATTTTACACTGCGTGATTCCGACGATTGGTTAAAACGGAAAAAAATCAAGTCATATCGTTACCACCATCACGCCAAAAACACGAATCTGCATTCGTAATTAGGTAAAATCCTAGAAGTGGGTTCGGGTTGGAGCCTTTTGGCAAATTTTTTTTCGCCAACTTTGATACATAGGCCCACATTGGCACTACTAGTACTTCGCTTGGCGACTGAACCCACTTCTAGACTTGAGACTGTAATTAATAAAATATTAGTGTTTTTGGCGTGGTGGTAACGATATTTAAACCTTTTTTTAAAAATATTTTTACTTTGTAATTCTTTAGTTTTTAAGATGAAAATGTATGTCAAAGTGTCATTTGAAATTCCTGTACAGCGCACTGTTTTTATAAAATATCTAACACATTACAAAAATGAAAGCTAATTATATAAAAAAAATAATTCTATATTTATTTAATACCTCACAACAGTTTTTACGGCTAACTCACTTCTATTTTGGGCTTCCTTTGTTTCTTTTAATTTAAGTTATATAGAAGTAAATTTCAAACCTAGGGGAATGGTTCTGGATAATTTCTTAGATTGGATTCATTATTCTTTCCTAAAATTTATGCAGATGCTTAATGATGTTACTTGGGACTGGACGATTAAAATATTCAAGCGAAAACGTCTTTAAATATTTATAAATTATCCGCTTTCGTGAAACCAGAGAACCCACAATTTCTTCTGTTGCACGATCAAGCCCAAAACCTGTGTCTCATTTTTTGCATTAATTTCGTGCTGCGAAAAATTTAAAACATCTACTCTAACTCTAACAATATGAAAGAAAACATTTTTTAAAAGCTCTATCATTTAGAAAAAATTATAATTTCCTCATCATCAGTTTTATTAAGTGAAAGTTTAGTAATTTAATATTTTCTTGACCTTGCAACTAGGGATAATGAGGAAGTTGCTTGGTTTTTTTAATCGATTCTTCTTGGCAACTACCCAAAATTTGAGGCCGATCGAGAAGTTTTTTGATTGCCAAAAATTAACAAAAATCCCCTTTTTAAAAGCGCGCAGTAAAACGATTAGTAATCAGTAAATCGAGATTTTCATTTCCTTGGTAGGTTTTCAGTTTAAGCAGAAAAACGAACTATAGCCGAACCTTTGCTTCTTTTAACAACGCTAGAGTAAATCTGCAAAACCTAGTTTTTCTTTAAAAAGTTTTCTTATGCAGAAACACTAACCTTTGTTTCTCAACAATACCTAAGTTAGTCTGTAAAACAAGTTTTTCCTTGATAAGCTTTAATATGCAGGAAAACTAACTTTTGCTTCTCAGCAACGACAAAGTAAATCTGTAAAACTAGTTTTTCCTTGATAAGACATCATATGCAGAAAAAACAACGGTTGCTTCCTAGGAACTCTGCAGGGAGTGAATCTGTAAAACTAGTTTTTCCTTGATAGGACTTAGTATGCGGAAAAACCAACTCTTTCGCCTGAAGAACGGCAAATGTTGGAGTAAATAGGTAAAAAAAACTTAGTATTAAAAAAAACTTTAAACAAACATATTCTAATTTTTGAGTCGAAAACATTGTTTTAATATGCTTGGTCTTAAATAGCTAATAAATATTTTACGTCGACATAGAAGCAATATTACTGTGAATATTCAATTTATTTGAGTTCTCGGTACTTCTCTTAGAAAATTTCATAAGGCAACACACGCCTAAAATTAAATCCTGAATATTTATAAATTTATTTTAAAATATTACTGTTGAATATTTAAGAAATATATTTTTCTAAAACTATTAAAATTTTCTATTTAATTTGAGAAGAACCAATGGTTAATAGGTGGTATGTAATTTATTTACTATGGTAAATGAGACTTCTTTTCTTTAATAATGTTTCTTTTCTTGAATTATAAAGGAAAATATATGGAACAAAAGAAATTGTTTGTCGAATTTTTTAGACCAAATGCATGACGTATATTTTTAGAGTTGTTTTAAAAAGTTTATCAATTTTTACAAATTTAAAAATTTACTTACATAGTATGAGACCCAAATAACAAAAAATTGGTTGGAATGAGGTGATTTTGGTTTCGATTTCATGGTTATATATTTACTTTTCAGGTAAATATTCGAGAATCGTTTATTAATCAACTAATTCCGTCCACTAAGCCGATCCCGAAAATCAAACTGAAATTGTTTGGACATAGCGGTGTTGGGAAAAGCACTTTTGTTGACAGCATCAAATGTGGTTATTTCACATCCTGGTTTCGGCGATCAGTGGGTTCTATGTCTCCTAAATTATCAAAGAACAAAAGAAGTAAGTAACTTTAATTTAACTTTAGTATATTGAAAATAACAAACACATAAAAGTAGTATACTTTATAAAATTATTTCTCAAACTATAGATGAAATTCTTGTTGAACTCTTTCCAATTTTTTGTTGTTAATTTTTATTTTAATTTCAAACAAACATTTTTAAGTTTAACCAAAACAAATTTGTGCAAATGTTCTTTATTTCATTTTAAAGGTGATCCTGTAAATAAATCAAGTATTGAGCTTAACAGTTCCGGTAACAGTGATACAGAACTCAGGTTTAAAACGCACTTTGATACTTACACTCGCGGAATAGAAGTGCAACAGCATACAATATCAGGTATAACTTATTTTTTAATCCCATATACTTATCAATTATTATTTATTCGCGCAACTAATTGCACTTTTTTACCTAGGAATTGGAGAGGTCAGCATTTGGGAGTTTTCTGGTCACGAACCGTATTATATGCTGTATGATAATTTCATTGGGAATACGAATTGCTTGCATCTTGTCTTCTTCAGCTTAAGTGATCCGTACGAGGTGCAATTGAGAAAAGTTCATTTTTGGATGGCTTTCTTGCAATCAAGAATTCCTGTGCTTGAGCCACTCGGTAAGAAAACTTATACTATATGAAAGATTTTGTTGGTGGATTTAGGTAGTTAAAAGGTAAAAGAGGATGTGTCCTAACAATAATTATATCGATGCGTTATTTTAAAACGAGTATTACTTTTGTGCAAAAAATATCCATAGCCGCAATGGATCCATGTCAAAACTTACTTTCCTCTTAAATTTTATTGTAAAATGAAAGGGCGAACTCCCAGACACCTCTTTTTAACTTGATACTCATATTGGTTGCTAATAAATTTTTGAAACTGACGTTTAAGAGTACATCTTTTTATACTCTATTCATTTAGAATTGGCGCTTGAGAAATAGTGCTTTCCCCCACGCTAGAAGCGTAACCATAGTTACAATCTTCGAGCAGCCAATTGTAAACCTTCTTCGTCACTTTGACGAAGATAGTTGCTATGGTTACCGATCGGTGGTGGGGAAGGAAATATTTTCAAGCGCCAGTTCAAAATGAACAGATTATAAGTTTCTAAAAAGCTACATTTAGCAACTTATGCTTGAATAACCCACTCTTTAGGGGTGCATGGTGTGAAAAAGGTTGAGAAACAGTGACTTTAATGTTCTTATTAATTCAAGTTGGTGTGTTAAAATAATTATGAAGGTGAGGTGTGTGGGTGGCTTTAGATTAGTGATGGGCAAAATCGATAATTTTAGGTATCGAATACTTTGGTATCGAATACTTATAGGTATCGAATACTTTGGTATCGAATACTTATAGGTATCGAGTACTTTTAGCTATCGAGTACTTTTTTTCAATGTCGGGAAATGAACCTGAAGGGACAATTTTTTTAGGGCCTATCCATAATCAGACTAATATTCAAAAAACTGAAAGCGATCCATCAAAAAGCCCCGTAGCTACGGGCCTGGAGGTGGATAGAGGCGAAGGATTTGGCGGGGGAAAAACCTAGCCGCGTCAAATTTCTCTCGCGGATGATAACGACTTGGGTTTGAGCGTTGCAAAATGAAAACGGAAACAGGCTGCGTTTGATCTACAGTAGGTATTATAAAGATTACTTAATTGAAAAATTTAAAACGAAATATGTCAATAAAGTATCGATACTTTTGTGGGTATCGAATACACTCGATACCTATAGGTATCGAGTACTTAAGTATTTGGTATCGATACCTGCCCATCACTACTTTAGATTCTGTTCTTAAAAAGTGGGTCACGATGTTTTAAAGTTTGAGAACCCTTGGGGTTTCTTTTGTAATTACTGCTTTTATTCAAAGTACTCGTAGAGATGTTAAATTACTATACATTATAAATGTATAAGCCTCTGAACAACATGATTTCGAATTTCCAATTCCTCTTCACCAGGGATATTTATGTTTCCAGGCTACTGCGGCAAGAGCGGCAAATCAGCTCGGGTGGTACTGGTGGCTACGCACGCCGACAGCTCCTCGTGCCACCGTGTGGCTGCCACCGACGAGTTCGTGAGCAGCGAAGCCACCGCGGTGCTCGACATCACGCGGCTGAAGTTCGGCAAACTGTTCGACCTGCACGACACCGTCTTCGTCATGGACACGCACGTGGTCGGATCGCCCGCCATGAAAGCGCTCAAGAGCTACATAGCGCACAGTAAGGACAAAGTCACTCAGGTTAGCGGTTGCCGACTTCCTTGTCTAGTGGTTAGAGTATCTGATTTCGAATATATGAATGAATGTGTGCCCCCTTCTAATATAAAAAGGGATTATGTAAGCGAACGTTTGGCGCAGGTAGCAGTACCTCACCTACGTAGCTCCGGTCCACAAGTACCCGTTGGGTCACGCAATATAGAGTACTTCTTAGGGAAATTTATGGGTTAAGGATAAAAAATTCAAATACTATGGTTACGAAATTCAAATTCCATTGGTTAAAAGAGGTTGCTGTTAGTTTAATTATCTCCATGAAAAAAGATTAACATTAAGATGGCGTATTCGTGTAAAGTAACCTTTATTAGAAATATATTAAGTTGCATGTATTTTCTTGGATTCAGGGTCTTCCCAAAAGTACTGGATTTTTGGAAGACGTTCACACTCAGCTTAGTTCTACGTGGAGGAAGTCTCGGTGTCTTTTTCCTGTCATGCCTTGGCAAGAGTTCATCAACTTGGTGCATTCTGAAGTGAACCCGCTTACTGGGGAAGAGCACTTGAAGGAATTGATTCAACAACTTCAAATCATGGGTGAGGTATGCTTTGATCATTCAATTTAGAGCTATCAATTAAAATAGTTTGTAGTTACTGAAGTAGGTTCAATGTAAACGAAAAAATTATAGACATTACCCAACGTATTCAGCATATTCTTAAACATTTCATGCTGTGGTGAGCAAATACCTTTTATAAGTAATAATCATACTTTCACGAGTAGTTTCTACATTCTACAAGCGTAGATGTTTCTTCTAACCCTGGAGTACTAGTTAACCTTCAGCTGTGAAAATTATTCTTAAAACTTAAAAATTATACTACATAGCATATACAGAGTGTCCCAAAAAAGACTGACACATTTTAAAAATCAATACCTAATAACTCGAAAACAAAAAAAAGATAAAAATACGCAGTTTGTTGCATCCTAACTCCTGGCAGTCATAGGTGTATAGGATGCAAAAAACCCCGTATTTTTTCTTTTTTAGTTTTCGAGTTATTAGTCACTGTTTTTTAAAATGCGTCACTTCTTTTTTGGGACACCCTGTAAGAATTCGGTTTCTTCAGATAACAGCTGAAACTATTTTTATCTTTGAAATAACTGTATTATTCATTTAGTAAGTCAGGCAAATAAGAGAAAAAATGGAAATCCAAATAATTAATATTAAATTGCACTTCATCTAAGAAAACATGAGTGAAAGCACAAAATATCAATCGCTGTGCTTGTGCTATGAATACAGAAATAAATTATAGTATAGTGAGTACTTAGTTAAAAGTTTCCAAATAATATTTTTTTCAAAAGGTATTGTATATAGCGTGCGATGACAGTGACCGAGTCATTCTGGATCCTAACTGGTTATGCGGAAGCGTGTTGGGTTACCTCTTATCACAAGAACATTTGGAAAAAGCCAGGGTAACAGGGGTCTATTCCGAAGACGATGTCCAACTCATGTTCCCAGAGGCCGACGGAGCGCAACTTCTGTCGGTGATTATTATTACTTTATTTGTAAAAATATCCTTTCGTGTTTTTAACCAATAATGTATAACCACGAGATTATATACCATATTTAACCACCATATTTATATAATTGTTAAATGTTAATTCAAAAATACTACAGTTAATCATAGGAATACCAATATCAAACAAATGGGGTTCCATTCTTAGGATGAACTCTTGATATTGTACCCATCCCATGGTTGTACAATTCTTTGAATTTTGATCAAATTAATAGGATGAATCATTGCGTCTTAGCATTTTTATTGTGCATTCCCCCATTCTTTATCGATATTTAAGGAATAGGGGGTCAAATGGAGTTGTCAGAGTTCTGAAACACCCTTTATACTTATAACATTCAAATGATTCCTATCGTAATAAAAATTTCAGAACTATAAACATAAGATTAAACTTTAAAAGTGGGAAGACCGAACTTCTCTTTATTACTATATTTTCATTTCGATTATCTTAATTTATATTAGAACGTGGAAATTATTCAGTTAAAAATTTATTGCTCGAATACTATAATTAGATGTTAGCTAATCATGTCACTTATGAGTCAAATGATTACAGATACTGGAAGCCCTTCAGTTGTGCACTGAATGCGAGACTGATGGAGACATTGAATACGAATTCCCATGTTTCAACTTGATAGAAACTTTGGATGGACTTTGGTGCAAATCCATGTACATGGTCTATGGTGGAGTTAAACTTTACTGTCAGCATAAGTACATGCTTGCTTCTTTGTTCCCCAGATTACAGGTAACAGTGTAAATACTTAAGCCGCTAAAATATCTATGGTTAATTTAAGAACTTGCATACCAATTCAACTTTTATTGTAGGTATGTCTAAGAAGATCTGCGAATGAAAATCCTGATCCTGACAGTGATTTATACCAGTGGTACAGAGGAAGCAAGTTTAGCAATGGACCCCTTGAAGGCCTCATTACTCTTGAACTCGACGAATCTGGGTTTGAAATCAAAGTACGAGGTCCTGCATCAATGAGAGTAGAATGGTAGTGTATCAGAATACATCCTTCAATTTAGAGTGCAAGTTGGGTTTTTCAATTTGAATTAAAAAATAAAAACATATTAGTTTTTATCTAGTTTTCTAAAAATAAAAATATTTTAATTTTCTGCATGTAAAATTTTTAATTCCAGTATATTGTTGAAAGTTTAGTTTTGTCAGTGTTTTAAAAACTACTGGTCACTATCCCTTGATAAATATTCCCAAGAGCACAATTGCCCTTAAAGAGTTAGAACAGTCTAAAATCCCAGCATTTAGAACCCTGCATCAAATTAGAAAGATGTAGGTCAACCTCTTCACTAATTCAGCGGTTTTCTAAGGGTTCTGTTTGAAATGAGGGACAGATTTTACAATCCTTGGGTAAAATGCTCTAGCCGTCCTTTCTTAACCTCAATTTAAAATGAGGGGGAAAGAACGAAGGAGGAGAAAAGAAGAAATCAAAATATTTCCTGAACACAATGCAATCACTAGTAGATAAGTATGCAAAAGAGAAATCTCTTAAAAGATGACGTGATTCATCTCTTCCAGTTTCTTCTTCCTAGAAGAACTGATCAACATCTGCGAGCAGATGTTCTCCGACGTCAGCCCGGGACTATCCCTGGAGCGGCACTACGTCAGCAGCTGCCAGCTCAAAGCGCACTCCCGGGACCCCCACGTCTACCCCCCATCGCTGATCATCGACCACCTCCTCCGCGACGGCGTCTACTGCCCCCTCAACAACCCTGCCACCTGCTCCACGGAGACCTTGCACAACGTGGTCCTCTTCGGCGCGCCCGAGGTCCTCTTCTACAGCCATCCCTCCCCGGACGAGCGGCCGGAACCGCTGACCCTCTGCGACCACCTCCGCCGCAGCCAGACCACCCCCTCTATGAAGCGGGAGGCTGCCCCTCGCCGGAGACGCTCCCTGCCCCCCCAATTCCCCTCCACCTGCGACCTTCTGACGATTCAGCAGGGGATCTTCATCCGGGCGAAGAGCTCCCCAGCTCTGCTGCCGGACCAGAGTCCGGTGGTGGTACTGGTGTCTGACCTGTACGCCTCGCAGTTGCCGTTGCTCAGTTTCCAGAGCCTCTGCGCCGCTCTGGACCCCCCAGACCCCATGGGGAGGGACTGGTGCATGCTGGCGGTTCTGTTGGGGATGTCCGACAGACTGCCCAAGCTGGACCCCGGGGACAACCCGGCTTTCAGTCCCACCGCTTGCATTCTCAGCGAATGGATGAAGCGCCCCAAGGCCACGCTCGGGCACTTGTTGATCAAGCTTCACGAGCTGGAGCGGACGGATGCTGTGGAAGCACTCATGCCCACTCTGCCGGTGTTTAGAATAACGCCTTTGCGATTCGGTGACAAGGATTTCGATGCGTGTCAGTGTAACCGGTGATTGAATTATTAAAGGGTATTTCCTATTTTAAAGAATGTCTTTTTATTTTTCTTCTGAGCATTATTTGTGCTACTGCCTTTAACATAAAATCCCGGAAAACTGTTGGAGGAACTGATCTTTCATTTGGAATCCCAAATTCCAGAAGGATCCAAAATCCGGAACGTTTACAGATTTAAAAAAATGTATTGTTTTGAAGGTACTTTTCCCACAATACTTACGGCATGCCCAATGAGGCAGAACGGTCGGAAATTACAGCCGGATGTAAAGATGACTGGATCGTAGCTACGGCGGCATAAAATTTATTTCAGAATGAATGGTGAGACCGGATTCGCGCGGATTCGTGATAAAATATGTTGTTAATGCTCATGCTCAGCCTAGCACTTATTTTTTAATTAGACCTAATTTTGCGATTTCGAGCTCGAAATTCGAGATAAAACCAGGAATTCCGGGCTGTTAAAAAAAAGGGTTTCTGGGCCAAAGCCAAGCCAAAAGAAAATAACATTTTGTGCGGATTTTCTCTTTTCTTAAGATTTTATGACCCCCCCCCCATTTTTTGCTTAAGGTATCCGCCTACCCCTAAAAAGACGAGTTTCGACTTTTTCGTCGAAAATTTGGTTCTTACATTTTCAAGTAGTTTAGACTTTTATCTTTCCAAAACTGTTTTCAATTTACTTGTAGGCAATGGCGGCTCGTCCATAGGGGCTGCTGGGCTGCAGCACCCCCAACCAAAATTTCCCCAAATTCCAATTTTTATTAATTGAAAAATATTTAAAAGTGATTTATTTTTCTCCTTATCCTTTTTGAATTTATAATTCTCTACTATTAACCTTAATGCTAGTAATTATTCTCATCTTAAACACAACAGTCAAAAAACTCCACCGTCTCTCCAACAGATTTCCTTTCGGGTCGACAGCCCCCGGATATATACTGAACGAGGTATAAAAACTGTTGAGAATATTAGCTCTATCATATCAAATCAAAATATAAAGAATTTAGCACGCGAATCTGTTAGGGATAAAGGGGCTGCAGTCTCATCAGCCCTTCCCCGGCGCCGAGCAAAAGAATGATCGTTTTTTCTTTGGGGTCATCCATAAATTACGTGAGGTCAAAAAAGGGGGGGGGAGGGGTTTGGAAAAATCTCCCCAAACCTCACCTAACCTTCCGTAAAAACCTTATTTTTAAATATTCATTTGTTTTTTATATTTAAACTATCAAAAAGGGGAAATTTTCAAAAAAGAGGATTTCTCTATGGGTTGGCGGGAAATAAGTTCGAGGAGCGCGCTTGTAAATTCGATAAATAATGGAAAAAATGTCCGATTTTTTCCAGTAATGAGGGAAATTGATCCTCAAGGATGTACCTATCTACCAGTAGCAAAATTATTTCAAAATTCTTACTACTTTTTTTTCAGGAGCAAAACGGAAGTTAATTAAAAAACAACCCTCGTATTTTAAACCAGTGGATGCAATAGTATTCCATTCAGATAAGCATTTTAGAATATCAGTTTCCATGACAACTTTCTGTAGGTTAATATACAAGAAATTTAATATTTGATTACTTAGGAATTCAATTACACACTGGCTATTATATTTTCTGGGTAAATCTCTATTATTCTGTTATTTTTTATTATAAAATTGAACTATATATTTTAAACCTAAATAGAAAGTTTTGGTTTGTTGGTTTAGGGTTTAATGGCACTAGGTCATCAGAAAGTTTTGAGGAACTAGTTTTAATTAGTTTAAAATACTTCTTAAGCTTTTATTTTTTAATATTACTATTTTAACACCTAAAGTAACTTGCTATTATCTTAGAATAAGGATTTTAAAATGACCTGAAAAGTCAAGGTGTTTTTTTCTACACAATTTAATGATATGGGATGATATTTCTACAGTTTAAGAAAAATATATATATTACTATTAAGACCAAAAATACTCTTGCCTTAAGTAGTAGTATATGCTCTAGAGCAGGCCTGGCCTGCACAACTTCATAACATTCAACACAATACATTATTTGAAAAGGGCAACAAAAAATGGTTTGTTGAAGGGGCCAAAAAATCTATCTGAATTTCCTCACGCTTTAAAATAGCATTTTTATTAAGTTTATGATGATTAAAAGTTTTTATTAAACTTTTGAAAGATGCCCTTTCATCTTTAAATACCAATACAAGCAGTTCAGATTTTATTTGAAAATTACTTTAAAAGCATTATAAAAAATGACATTTTCAATATATTTTTACTCATTCATTTAAAATTCTAAAGCCAATCAAAACTTGTTGGGATCCTGGGGCCCTAGCGACCCACAAGCCATATGTTGTGCAGGCCTTCTCTAGAGATGTGTAGTTGTAGATGACTGTCAAGAAACCTGGTTATTTTGGAATCCATCAATTTTTAATTTAAGAGGTAGATTCCAAAATGACTACTCTCTTACCAAATTAGTCAAATTATTTTATTTTTGCAATCCCATACCAAATACTGAAGTAAATAATTTATGCTCCATGCCATAAGAATTAAAATAATGTATCAAGTAATTTTTTTTCTCTTTTTAAAAAATTAAAACTAACTCAATGAGGAAAAATTTTTTTATTTAAAGATAAAATCCCTGATAACTTTTTCATGGTAAATGAACACAAATAAATATTTTCATGCCATGCTACATGACTATGAATTGAACAAATGAAGTATCACATTTTAAAAATAAAGGCATAAAATCACTGGAAGTATAAAAAAACTAGTTGTTTCTCATATCAGCTCTCTGCATCATCAAACTGACCTTCTTCAGCAATATGCCATTCTTCAGGAACTTGAATTGGTTTCATATGCAAATCAGAAGGTATAAAATAGGAGTTAATGTACAATTCTTTAAACCGGGCATAGTGACTAGATGAATCCTTACCTAAAAGATTATAAACCTTTTGGTTTCTTTTGACAGTAGTACATTTTTTAAGGTACAGAGTTGATGGAAATCTAAATTACATACAGGGAGATTTGAAACTAATGGGAGAAAATTATAGAGGTTGTAGAGAACTCAAAGACCTTGGAAAGGGGGAAGGCAAAACAATCCCAACGGGCTGAGTGTAGAAAAAAGGGCGCAAGTTCAGAGGTGCGGATGCGCCAAGTTTTTAGCGGTAAATATGACTAATATGGTAACCCTAACTAATGTTAAGTGAATGATTTGGCTTCTAAATGTGCCGCTAAACAGCCAAAATTCGCCAAGCATCCGCACGTCTGAACTTGCGCCGAAAAAAGTTGCCAAGACCAATGGAAGAATAGTTAATTTAGGCAAATGGTTGAGGTAGAAATAAAATTCCAGATCCCCCTATTATCATGTTTTTACTTATTAATCAAAAACGTGTAAAGCTGTTAAGTTTTTGTCCTGTGTAAAGAGGGTGTTTTCAAAATCTATAAAAAAATACTGTTGGATTTAAAAAATGGCCTCATTAAGACAAACTTAACAATTTTTTTACTGGCAAACTTATTGCTTTAATAACCCTGAGAGTCCCTTCTAAAATTATCATTATCTAAATTCATCATCAAAATTACATCTTCTATTATTTTTGCCCATGAGTATGCTATAGTTATGTATACAATGTATAGCTATAGCCTATGTATAAAATTATTTAGGATACCATTTTAAAAATAAATAAAAACCTTAGTTGCTTTAATATACCAACATAGAATTACTAAACCTTATTAAATGACCAAATTTAAGACCTGAAATGTCGGTATTTTTTTGTTACAACAATAAAGTAGTACTAGATTTCAATAAAATAGGAAGATCACTTTTGCTTTTTTAATTTTTTTTGTTATCTTGTTTAAGTTCTGAATTAATAAAATTTAGAATTTATAAAAAATATATATTTTTTGAAAGCTGTATGAAATATACATCACATTTTCTTTTTCTTCATACTTAAAAATAATAACCACATTCAGGTTATTGATTTAAGAAATAAATTCTTAATTACACTTAATAAACCAAAATAATCAGAAAAAAACCATTTTGTTGGATAAAAACTCTTAAGCCTTTTGAAATAACAAATGATTGAATCTGGGGCTTTTAAGTTCTGATTTTAGCATTTCTAAGAACTTAACCCTCTCGCCACCCTGGGCCTCATATGAGGCTCCTACTTATGAGCTCAATTTTTGTGTGATGTAAACAAGCAAATTTATTTTCTTTTCATCAGTGACTTCACTGATTCACGTAGATCACATATAAGACTTCTACATGGTTTCTGAATTCGTTCCTAAATGGCAGCAAGATGATTTATACCTCAATGTTCACATTTTAAGCTGTGATGCTTGTGAAGAGAAAATACTAGCTAGATACTAGCTTCTGTAGAACATTTTTTATAGGTTGGTAGATATTTTCTTATATCGTAACCTTCTAATATTATGACCATGTGTTTTAATAGTTCTAAACCAAGTATTATCTGTTAAAATGAAAAAAAATATGGCCCTATGGCCTCATATGAGGCTCATAAAAATAACTAGGAAGGAGTGCACACAAGAAATTTTTTTTCCAGACAAATTATAGGGGCATTTTGGATGTATTGAGAAGATGAAATTTTTTTTTTCACTTTTTTGATGTTCTGGTGCTGAGAGGGTTAAGTACATTGCTGATTATCTTTTGCTTCTGTGCAAGTACTAAAATTTTCATCACTTTAATTTTAAAATATCAGCCTAAACATCCACAAAATGTTATAAATTTTAAACATACACATAATTGATATTTGTTCATCACTGATTTGAGATATCAGTAATTTCTATTATTGGTGTTAAATATACCTTTTGGCGGCATTTTTAAATTCGGCTACATGGTCAACAGGCTAATATGTAATTACCAAGGGTGAATATAAGGGGGAGCGAGGCAGCCCTGGCACCCCCCAGAAATTCTAACTTAATATACAAAAACAAGTTAAAACCCTGTTTTTTGGGATCAAATTTAAAAAAATGTTATGGGGATGATCCGCACACCACTATTGTAGTACTTGGAACTTTATTATTAACTACTTTTCTTATATTAAGTTCTTTAAGACGCACATTTTACCTAAAATGTTCATTAAACCTATTAAATATGTATGAGAGGGGCTAAGGAATAATTTTGGGCCTCTCCCAAAATAAATTTCGATATACACCAATGGTAATTACCATTTTAAGTTACACAAATAAGTGAAAGTGGCTTACAATATAAACAGTGATCTCGTTTATCAAATTCATCTTCAGATTCATTATCATATTCTGCTTCGGAATCTGCCAGGTCAGAATCAGACGCATCCAGGCATACAATATCTTAAATAGAAGAAAACACCAATAATTTATAGAGTTCATCCAAATTCGCATCAATACAAGTTTGTTATAAAAATTATTTAAAAAAATATTAACTTTATATTCATAAAATGATACAATAAGTTATAAATCAACAAGATTTTTCCTAAATTCCAAGGGTGAGGTTACCAAAATTATTTAAAACCTGGGTTTTTTTAGTAAAATTTCCAAAAATATTCAGTGGGAGGATCCCACTATTACTTACAACTTTTCTTATATTTCTATTTAAAGAGACGACAAGGAAATATTTTTCTTTTAAGCCTATATACTAAGTGAACAAAATCTGGTAGTGTAATATAAAATGCAATTAATAGTATGCATTTTATTTAAGTAGGATTACCACTGCACAAGGCAGATTTATCCACAATAACTTTAGTTGAGGTCTTCATAGTCTTAACACTGTAAAATTCATTTTTCTCATCTTGAATACCAACTTCATTCTGATCCAGCTTATCTTCCTGTAAAACACACTATTATCTATATTGATCTATCACTATCATTATTCTATCTATCTAATTAACATGGAGTAATAATGTTCCAATGATAAAACAAAATCTTACACAGGAAAGTTTATCTTTTTCCTTTTCTATGGAATCACGAGTTTCTTTCATTCCTTTTCAAATTGATTCTAAATAAATGAAACATCACAAAATATATTTAAATATTTATTTATATGAAAAAACCTTTAAAAAATCTTTTGTTGTCTTAACCTGTTGCCGCACAACAATCGTGTTTGGGGGGAGGGTTGATCCAACATTATTTTTGATGAAACTCCATAGGAGTACTTTTATAAGTGTTAGACAACTTACACAATTTTAGTTATGGTGCATTAAACTTAAAATAATATAAACAATGTGAATCTGTAATAAAATTGGGGGTCTTCCACCTGGAAAATATCGGAATTTTCCCTCTTAATATAGTATCTTAGATCATTTTGATAACACCCAAAGAGCACTGCTCATTATAGGTGACAGAAGTCTAGGAAAAAAAATACAGTTAACCCGGTGGGACTCGCGCCTCCCGGGCGAACGTTGAGACTCGCGGGGGTTATGGAATAGCCCCAACATTTTTCGCTCTTTTCTACATCGTTAAAAATATTTTTTTCAATCGCAACCATGAATTTTTAGACAGTAAAACTTAACTGATTAAGAAAACTTATAATTTGCAATATTTTCTACGATGAGAAATAATTTTTTGAGTTTCAATACACACATATGAAACAAAATAACACAAATCATTTCAATGTAAAAATTGATTTAATTACTTCAAAATACTACATACCGAATTTCTTTAAGCTTTATTTCGGTAAAGACAATTATCGCAGATGGTATTAACGTGGGCTTAGCAAAAAAATTTATATACAAATTACAGACACAAGTAGTTTTTCTATCCCCAAAACTCTACTTTCAACCTTTGTCTCCTAACACTCAAACTTTGGTATTTTTTATTTAAAAACTTGTTATCTCAATACACTTACCCTGCTCCTTCCCCATTCAGTACAAAAGCAAAGAATGTAAGGGGCGGGGTATAGTGGTATGGTGAATTACAAGTCATAAAACTGTCACGGGGACCAGTATTGAAAGTACTTGTACTTGCACCTGTGTCTTCCTTTTCTTTGTACTAAAATGCAGTAGAACCCTCTGAGAATTTCTTGAAATTTGTTTTCCTATGTTTTGGGCCCTTATCAGTGGGTTGTATAGAAGGCGGAGTACAAAAGAACGGATGCGCAGCACTAACAAAAAGACTCGCGGGGGTCATTCCATTACCCCAAAAGCTAACAAAATGCGTCTGGGGGGCGGAAAAATAAACTGAATTCCACGAAACTACTCAGGCATGTAGATAAGGGTCAGAAACCCAGCTACTGAGAAGTAAAAAATCTCCAGGTGTTTAGTTTTCCGTTAAATGGAATGTTAGTGTGAGCTTGGGGTTATAAAATGACCCCGCGAGTCCCAACGGGTTAAATAAATTTTGATTGGGTCATACTCTAGAAAAATTTTGGAAATATGCCCTGAAAGCCTGAAAGTAGTGTTCTATCTCATTTTAATACTTTTAAGAACTATCCTAGTAGGACACTAAATTTTCATAAAAAACTACAAAATAAATTTTAAAATTTTGGGGCAGTTAAAATTTTGGGCCCTCCGACATAAAATTTTTCCCAACTTTTTCCCTTAACAATAGTGGTTTGACCCTTTGAATTACACGTACCCTGTAAGTCAAATACTCTTCAAGAAAAAAATGTAGTAAAAAATTTCTGGGGGAAACAGATTTGGTACAGTTCCTCGGTACAGCTTTAGAATAAGTCCTTTTTGAACGGTCGCCAAGTTGGCGGTATTTCATGGCCGACAGGCCGTGAAAATGTAGGTGAACATGGCGGACGGGTTTCAAATACGGCGGCCGGCGCCAAGGTCGCCAAAAGTGGACTTATTCTTAAGCTGTTCCAGTTCCTCTTTAGAAATATTGTTGGGTAAATTTTAAGAATCCGGGCCCTGGCGACTTCTTGGCGAAATGATATCTTGCCAATGCTCGCCAAGCACTTCGCTGAACGAACATCGTTATAGAATTTAGGGTTGCATTGTGAAGTTGGAAGAACCATTAATCGTCTAACTTTCGCCAAGGTCCGGATTGTTAAAATTAAACTATTGTTGAGATTTACCATTTACCAAGCTTATTTTCCCAATAATTTTCGAACAAATACTATCCAAATAAATGTTTTGTCGCCCATAAATTGACCGAGAAGGTCATGGAACTTAAGCTTAAGGAACTAATTACTTCAGTTATCATGATTTCAGAACAATCCCATACCAAAGTAACACATTTTTTAGAAAAAAATTTTTCTTCAAAATTTCTATTTCGTTAAACCTTTCGGTAAAAGATTTGAGGCATCAGCTTGCTCTTAGGTTTCAGTTTCAAGTTCAAGTTCAAGTTCAAGTCCTAGAATAGAGACGTGTGCTGACTATGAGGAGTCGCTTTGTCTTCTTCTTCCATAAGTTTATGTTAGATATGATCACAGATATTAGTTGGTTATTGAGTAGGTTAAGTTGGTTAAGCAGGTGTCTCGAAAGAGTCCAGGAATAAAGCTAACGTCTTCTTTATATATTTCCTTTCTTGAATAAGTTTTTGGAGAAGGCCGACTACTAGAATTTACGCCTCTTTCCTTCCAAATGATAAAGTTTTTTTTAAAATGGATATTCAATTGAGTTATGATTTTCCTTTGAATTTTATCTTAATGCTTATTCTATTTTTCTTTGTTTATATCAAGATCAATGATATTTTTAATCTTGATTCTCCGTTTCACTTTCGGAATCGTTTTCGCTTTCGGGGCCGTTAAATGCTTTTTCTGCGCGTCTTAAGAAATCTTCCAATTTATTATTAAAATATGTAAAGGTTTGTGTTATTTTTTTGCTGAAATCTTCTTTGAATGAGTCATATTCTCCGCTTAAAATCTCTATGTCTTTCTGTCTTTCCTCTCTTATTCTTTCGGATTCTCTCTCTTCTACCCTTTCACTCCAATCACGATGAACACCTTCACCCAGAACCTTCTCCAAGGATTGAACCAGATGATGAGTGGCTTCAGTGATGCGATTCAGTGGCTCTTCGACCTTGATTTTAATTAATTCAGTGACCTTTGTTTCTATGTCTTCATTGACCTTCTTTGAGTTTCTTTGGTCTTCGATTAGATTTGGTGTCTGTCTAGTTAATTCCTTTGTGATGATGTTGGTCAGATTTACAACAGCATTTTCCAGACGTTCTATTCTAGCGTCTAAAGACGCGTTTAACATTTCAGTTTCTTTATCTTGATTTTTTTCTTTTACTATTGATCTTTCTATATTCTTGTTTCCCTGTATTACTTCTGAATAGAGTTTTTTTGAATTTGACTCTTTATGAGCAACTGAAAATGATCTATTTTCTGCCTTAACTCTATTCTCGATCTTGCATTCCTTTTTTACCAACGGACATTTGATATCGAGAGCAGTGTGATTTTTACTTTTACATCTAAAACACTCGGTATTTATTTTACTGCATTCGGTTGTTTCGTGATTATCTCCACAATTTTTGCATTTGGGATCTTGAGCATTGCAATCTGCTCTGAAGTGACCGAAGTCTAAACATCTATGGCAGATTTTTACCTTGTCAATAAATTGGTAGACTTTATGTGATGCATAATCAAACTTGACTTTTTGTCTGTTTACGAAACCTAATTCTCTAATAAGAACAGTTGTTGATGGTTTTGTTTCTCCTTTTTTTGTGAATCTAGTTATTTTTTTCACAAAAATATTCTGTTCTTGAAGTACTTCCGCTAATTCGCCTACAGGAGTTTCAGGATCAACATCTTTTAAAATATATTGTGTTGTGTAAGTCTTCTCGAAGATTTTTCTTTCTATTTCTTTGTGGTTTATTTTTCTTATATTTAATACATTAATGGCTGAATTCAAACTCTTTGCAGTTATTAGCACGCACTTGTTCTTGGTTAAAACCACTTCGTCTTCGTGGTTCAAAATTCCTTTAAACTCAGCTTTTAATTCTGAGTATTTGATAATATTTTCCTCTGGGTTAATTCCTCTGAATCCAAACTTGATTTGGCTTACTCCATTTTCAAAAGCCTTCCTTATTTGTATCTCCTCTGATTCTTTGTTATCAAAAATAAAGTCCTGCCTAAATTTTTTATCTCGAAAGTTATCTTCGTCATCTTCCAAACCTCGTTTTACACCAGTCCCAGTTTTTCCAAATTCCATCTGCTGCTTTTCAATTTTTCTTCCGAAAACTAAAATAATATATTTTTTGCTGCTTCTTGCTCCATTTAAATCTCAAATAGTTGACAAAAAAAACCCCAACTCAAATATTACAGAACTTCCTTTCTTACAGATCGAACATCAAACCTTCGCCATTTTTTTTCAAATTTCTTATTCTCAAGTATAGAATTTCCGGTTTCAGTTTCGTTTCTAGGAGCCTTGGAAAAGTAAATAATAAATAAATAGAACAGAATTACTTGTTGCCATTCAACGGCGTTCAAATTTATTCGCTTCACAGTTGCTCTTGCTCTACATTGGAATTGAATAAGAATAATGAAAGTTCTAATATTCAAGTCACTGTTTCAAGTATACTTTTTTCTGAACTATTAAATGTCAGAAACATAATTAATGATTATTATAAATGGGATTCCAGAAAAAGACACAAATAGAAAAAAGTGCGATTCGTGATGTTAAACAAACACTTCTACTTCTGTTCTTCTATGGCTATCTATAAAAGTAAACAACTAGCCTAAACAATAACAAAAAAGGTTCACCCAGAATTTTGACGATAAACGGTGTTTAATTTCTTAAGTATGGTTAAATTTGGTTTACAAATCAAGGTACGTCTGGAAAATTTGACGGATTTGGAAGCTCACGGCAGTGACTTCAGGTGGCATCTTCAATTCAAGTGTATGAATTGCGGCGAGGAAGCCAAGAAATATCAGTATGTTACTTTGGACGAAGTTCTTCCTTTGAAAGGCGGGAGAGGCGAGGCAAACTTCGTCAGCAAGTGTAAGTTATGCTCCAGGGAAAATTATGTTGATATTCAAAAGGAAACGTTGCAGAAATATACCGCTGCTGATTCAGAAACTTTTAAAACTATCATTGTTTTTGACTGTCGAGGAATGGAGCCTATTGACTTTGGCTTTAGTAATGGCTTTATAGCAGTTGGAGAAGATTCGGGAACGAAATTTATGGATATTGACCTCTCAGAAGATGAATGGGTCGAATATGATGAAAAGGCCAAACAATCTGTTGGCATCTATGAACTGGAACATAGATTTGTCAAAGTTTGAATTAGTTTTGTTTGCAATTGTATTGATATTAAATTAAAATATTTTAAACGAATGTCTCTTTTATAATTATTACTACCTCCTTAAGAAAGTATTTTTTAAGACAGATTCCTAAACATATAAAAGTTGCTCCATCTTCTGGCAAAATAGAACTTGTTGAATGAAATGTGTTGAGGGTGTTTCTGAACAGTACAAAATCCACTACCTTTCACAGCAATCTAGTCTTTTTATACCTAATTTTATGTAAAATTACTATACTTTGATATACTAGTATGCAGTTGTATTAAAGACATTTGCTTTATGTATTCTATTAATTTGGACTTGTTTACATTTTAAAAACTAGCATTTGATTTGTAGAACTTAAGCTAAATTTTTATTTTGTTCTTTTTTGGTTGCTACAATGCTTTCTTTAAGACTTGGGGGAGACCGGGCAGGGGTGGGATGGGACACCTTCAATAAATCTTATAATTAAAAATGAAATTAGTTTTGTTTGAGTGTTCCACTAGATAAAGCCACCATGGCTTCATACTTGTTGCTGTTTACTATTTTAGTTGCAAGCTTCTACAAGTTTCTGAATGAAAAAGATGGTTTTACACTGGAGCAATGGATGGTAGGTTGAAGTAACTAAGTATTACTCCATGGCCGGATTTAGATGGTGAATCCTGGGGGTGCGTACTGGAAAGCTTGGGGGTGCAAACTGTCCCTGATGACTTTGAAAACATGATTTTCCCCCATAAAAATGGAATTTTCTCAAAAAGTTGGGGTGCAACGCACCCCCTTAAATCTGCCCATGTATTACTCTTTCTAAAGTGAATTTTAAATCTCATTCTTGGTTGTTTACTTAATGGTTTATATTGTTTTCTAAACTGAATAATATATATACTTTATGATTAAATAGTTGAGTTAAGCCTAAAAGCAACAGTTCTTTTGTAATAACCTATTTTTTAAACTGTTGCTGCTACCGGGGTGGGATGAGACACCATGACTTGGGGTGGAATGGGACATGCCCAATTCCTCTCAATACCAAAATACAAGCTATTGCATACAATTATTTAGATACCTTTGTTTTGGAACTGTTTAGCAGTTGAAAACATTTTTTTAAGAATAAAGAAGAATTTTAACTATTTTATATTTTTCACTACCACCCCGGCACCAGGGTGGGATGGGACATTTTTAGACTTACTTTAATTCGTTTATAAATCTTAAGTTTTATTTGCTATCGCATTGGTTATATTTTTTAAACATGTTAAAATGTTTCAAGATGTCATTTGAAAGTTTCAAATTTATACAAGGAAAACTTAATTTTTAAAAAATGTTCTTGTAAAAACTGCCACTGCCTGTCCCTCCCCGGTCTCCCCTATTCACTGCTACCTGACCAGCAGTTAACCAATAAAGAAAGATAAGTTTTTTTTGCTACTTATGATTGATAGAGTTCATCTTTGAACACTGGGCGGGTAGCAGTGAAAAAAGACCATCAATGCCCCCATATCTTATACAAGGAGGTGAAAACTTACCTTCTTTTTCATTATCAAAGTGTTTCACTGTTCTTACTCTAGAGATGATCTTCTCGGAACACATTGAGAACATTGAGAAAGGCGAAACATTTTTGGTTGCACATTAATTATATTTTTTTACCTCCGTAATTGATGAGGCTTTCAAATTCAGCTGCATGGTTGATTTGCTAAGTACACAATGTTTTTTTATATTTGGAATAGGATGCAATCTTTACAAAACCACTAGATATCTTTTTTCAATGAATTTTTTTCTTGAAGTGTTCTGTCTGTCGTTCTTTAATACATGTACACATGTACTAGTTAGTAGAATTTTTATTTGAAAAATGTACAATTAGTTACTATTTACAGTAATTTATCAAGGTTTTTCTTGGGGATAATTTGTTTAATTTATATAAAGCCAAATTTATATAACTATTATATTATATTGGTAGCAGTTACAATATTTGTTAGGCTAATTCATTAATATTTTTGTTCAAGTTGGTTACAAACTTTTGGATTTTTTAGACAATATGTAATCTGCTTTTTTATTTTATATAGAAAATCTAATAATGTTAATAAAAACTTTAAAAACTAAAGAAATATATAAATTAGCACATTGTATCTATTTGCCATTGGAAAAAAACAAACCTGAAAGGTACATATACATATTTGTGTAAATCAAAATTAGTCAAATTCCATAATCGCTTAAAAATATCTGTTTATTATGAATCACTTAAATAAAAAAATGTACATTTATTTTGTGTAAAACATCATAATTTTATTATAATAAGAATGATTTAAGATTTTAATGATTTTTTTAGCCTAAAACCATATAAATTCATCCGAAACCTTGGAAGCCACTTTGAAGTTCACCCTCCTTTAAAAATATATGATCAAAATTATCCTGATGAAAAATTTGTCAACTATTTGAAAAGAAAATTTTAAAATAGTCAAATATTATGACACATATTTTTAAATCACAAGATAAATGCAATCCCTTAAATAAAAATGTGAGACAAAATGACAACTTCTATTTCATAAATATTCTGAAATTAAAAAATGGGTCACTTACACCTTGATAATTTATTTGATTGTATACCTGATACATCTAATGTAATTATGTCTAGTACTAGGTTAGCTTTAAATAAAAGGTCTCCCACAAAAAAAAGGAATTTAAAGTATCAAAGGCAGCTTATTCTCTTCAATGCAGTATGGGATGGGATGCTAAAAATTCAGGTTTGATGTGTGATACGTCATTTAATCCCGAGATGTATAGATGCTTCATGTTCATATTAAAATTTTAAATTGGAACACTAATGGCAATTGAACAGGGGAACAATATTGAATAGCCTTGAGACAGAATAATTGTAAGTGATGGGTGACCTTCTCTGAGGTTCATTACCATAAGCAGCATAATTCAATGAGGAATAAAGTAAAAGAAGTTCTATGAAATAAAGATTCAATAAATCATTATAAATTTGACTTTCTCTCCTGAGTTATCTAGTTTACTCCACGAGTTCATTCAGCTTGACTTCTAGAAATACAGAAGCAGTTAACTAACTTGGCATGGGGATATTCCAAAGAAGGGGTATTCAATTCCTAGAGTGTGATACAGGTGTGCTGTTCCAGCTTTGAGTTCATTATTCCTTAGACATAAGTCAATCTGTACATCAATGCTTCCTTCTGGAATTACTTTTACTTCCAGGACGATGGCACAAGTTCCTGCAGTCCCCTTTTTCCAAAGCGGTCATCATTCTGGTCATCCCCAAGGTCTTCAGCCAACTCTCCCTGCTGAAACGACGGACCCCGTGAGCTACAGTCTTCGCCGCGCCGTTCTTCAGGAGCATTTCGCACGTTGCCTTCTGCAGACACGAGTCCTCCTCCTGGAGGGTTCTGGAGGCGAACGCTGCCAGGTCCATCACCAGAGACTCCACAAGTTTCGGGTCGCTCAGGACGTGCCCCAGTCTGCTCGACGCCACCGTCGAAACCACCTCTTGGACGCCCGTCAGCGACGAGAATCGGCTGGAGAGGTAAGGAAGCACGGCGAAGAGGAGGAGGGCCAAGGGTACTGCAGCGCTCGCGACCACCGATTTAGGGTCGGAAAGCAGACCGCCGAGGAAGCTCTGTCGTTCCTTCTTGTTCGAGATCCCACTCAGTTTGGTCATCAGAGATGTCATGTCCAGTTCTTTGTCGGAATTGGGGAAGACGACGCCCGTCCAAGAAGGCGCTTGGAACTCCCCGGAAAAATCGTCCACTCTCGACGGTTTTGAATTCGCGTAGTAGAAGTCCCAGTCATTGAAATCGCTGGAGTAATCAGATCTGGAAGGCGTCGAGTCTTTCCATTTCGGGTTTCCGTAACTCCTTGGTTTGCGATGCAAATTTGGAGAATCGATGGAATCATTCCTAGATGTTGCAACTGTTAAAGCTAAGCAGGAACACAAGAGGAGAAACTTTAACATGATTTCGGAGAGGTTTTTCGGTTAGTTCGGTTGGGATTGCGCTTCGTTTATTCGTCTGAGAAAGACGATGAAAGTATCGCCTTATAGTCCGTAGCTGTCAGCGGAGTGTGACGATATTTGAGATGCCTTTCGGGATCGGGAAGACTGTCAACTAGTTCAGGGTTGCATCGCTGCTTTACAGGGAGTGGGTGTGTTCTTTATAAGATTTTTTGTTGCTTTCTTTTTTATGGGCGTTGGGTGCATAGTTTTTCCTGACCGCGACTCTTTGCGAGAGAGGAATCCGGTGAGTTTGCAGAAAAAATAAACATTAGCAAAGAAATGCATAAATTTTTACGCCTTTGTTTCCTTTTTCAGTAAGATTTTTGGTAAATATTCGAATAAGTTAATTTTTATACTACATTTCCATGAGACATAAAAATAAACTCTAAGGAAGACTGTTGTACCTATGTACAAAATTAATGTTTCACTTTTTCTAATACAGATTAAATCCTTTTTCGACTTTAAAGTGCCCTACATACATTCATAACTTTGAAAATATAGGTGATATTTTTTATTAGCTCAAGTTTTGAAAATTGGATTTTAATGATTTTAAATAATGATAAAGTTAGTGTCCTTAGGTACAAAAACTATCCTCACTATGAACAGACTCAGATGTACCTACAGACACGCTTAAAAAATAGTTTTAGTTTAAAAAAAATTTAAAAAATGCACATTTATACTGATGTTCTTACCTTTTGATGAACATTTGCTTGCATGTAATATATTAAATAAAGGACTACTTTTAGAGCATAAATAAGAATTTAAAGGAACTTGATTTATACATATTTTTATTTCTTAACAAAAATATAAATCTCATGAAATTTTCATTTCAAAATTATAGTTAAATTGTTTCTCACTGATCATGCTGATCTAAATTAATATACTGCAAAACTCAAATAAATCTGTAAAAATATTTTATTGATGCTTAGCATCAAAAAAGCATCTGGTGGTGCAGTAACTTTTGCAAAAAAAAACTGGTAGAAATTTAAAACTTTTTTTGTCATCATCATACATCTGTTAGTAGTGGTACCGATTTTTTACTATATTTTTATTAAATGCAAAGTAGAACTGAAACTTCAAGAATGCAAACTTAAGTACTTGATAAGGTATTTTAGCTTTCAAAATTTATAAAAAAATAAAAGGATTGGGATCTAGTTACTTATAAGATCAAAATAAAATAGTAAAAATCATGATGATTAACCACAACATATCCCATTTAATCAAATTGTCATTAAAGGTCAAGAAAAAGATTAATGAAGAGATGTAAAGGTATATTTAATAATCTAAAATAAACAGTAAATATATTTACTTATTTTTTTATTCATTTTTTTATTCTATAAGATGATTTTATATTTGCAACTACATAGCACCACTGTTTATGTTTACTTATAAAGTTGTAACTGTTACATACTGAGATTCATACGAAATCTTAAAACAGGGTTCTCCAAACTTTTTGACTAATACTCCTTGAGACAAGTGGGCAAAGACCATAAAATCTTATCATACCATAGAACCTAATGGATTTATTGAGACTAGCACACAATTTTTATATTCAAACTAATATTTACATGTATATAATAAATTTTTTAAGTATAATTGTTACAGCAGTTTTGAAATTTAAAAAAAATTTAAATTTCACATCGTATTGTAGGTTTTTCCATGTGATTAATGAAATAGTAAAAATAATTCCACCGTTTAAGCACTCAAAAAATTAACATTCATTACATATTAGAATAAAAACCAAAAATATATAAAAATTATATTTCAGTTACTTAGTCTAATTACAATGAATTATTTTTAAATTTTTAATAAAAATTGTTATTTATGATCTATTAGAAACATACAACATAACCTTATATTAGTTTTAGTCTCTTAATAACTTATTAGCAAATTTTTAAGAATTCTTTGGTGCATACAGGTTTTCAAATGAAAATATCAGTATCCTAAGGGACCATCAACTAGGGGTTGATTCTTTTCATTCAAGAAATTTTTGATTAGTTTTCGGAGTTTACAAATAACATCTTGGAACTTTCAGCTAAAATAATGCTCAGTGGGAAAAAAAGAGTTTATTTTTTGGGATGCTGTTGAGGGCTAGATTTTAGGGGCTTGAGGGCCAGTTTTGGCCCCCATGCCATACTTTGAAGACCCCTGCCTTAAACATATGGAAATTAGTTTTAGGGGTAAGTAAAACATATTTCCCCCCTCATAATAATGGGAGTGTGGTTTTGATCCAAAAGACCAGGCAAACCCTGTTAAAGGTCAAAAGAGTTATCTACTAAATTAGAAAAATTCCAGACTTTAAAATAGAAAATAAAATTTTATTAAAACAAAACATTGGTAAAAAGTTTTAACAAAGTTTTTATAAAAGATAATAAGTAAAATATAAAACATGGTTTAATGTTCATAACTTGTTTTATAAAGAAAATTAACATCCTTAGATTCTTGATTGAATCAGCATAATAAAATTTTCAAGTAGATTCATTTGTAATAACATCATGCCTTTTATTTGTAAAATAAAGATGTAACATACTTTCAGTAGTAAGTTACTATACTTTAACTTACTATACTAGTAAGTAGCCCAGTATTCGTTTTTTACAGCTTTGATCTTGTTAACCATGGGTGATCCTGAAAAAAAATATCCCTTCTAGTTTTAAGAATGACACATAAAGCACATGATGAGTAAAAACTCATCATGATTATCACCAAGGTAAATAATCATTTATATTAAACCTACTTGACTTGATATTTATCATAATACTTTACCAAAAGTAACCCTATTAAAAATAATTTCTTCAATAATTCCTTTCTTTTTATAAAATAATAACAAAATAGCATTTTAGAAGCTAAACATACACTTTATGATTACTTAATTTTCAAGTACCTGGGATTTTCTTTCAGCCGTAGGACATATTGTTACATTGATAACAGTAGGTTGGTCTGTAGTGTTCAAGGCTTCTTTAACAGCACTTCGGAGTTCTTCAGCAGTGTGAACATTGAATCCTTTTCCACCAAACATTTTGGTTATTTCGTTGTAACGCGCAGAAGGCAAGAGACTGGTTGGTGGAATACTGCACGACAAATATGCCACAAATATAGTTTAATTCAAATACTTTTTACAAACATAGAGAAATAGATAAATTTTGAAAATAACCCAGAAAATTGATTTTAATTTTGATAACATAATATGTAAACATATGTAGGTAGTCATCAAGTTTTATGTGCTTTTAATATTGAAAAGTTTTAGAAAAACAAAATGTTTGTCACTGAGAACAATAATTAGAAATTTGTTTTTTTCTTCTTCCACCAAATTTGTTCATGACACCCGGTCATTATTAAAGTTTAAGTATTTTCCAAATATATGTACTTTTAGTTTTTAACAAAAAGCAAGAATAGAAACATTAACAATTCTAGTACTTTACCTTAATGCTAAGTGCATTTCATCTTCCTTAATTGTTTGGAAGCTGTCCTCATCAAGACCAGTGTAGATTCCATTGTTGTTAAAGACTATCACAATAATAGGGAGGCAGTACCTGAGAAAACAATAGAGGCTAATAATTTTTTACTGACAAATAGACCAAACCAACAAAACCCATTTTTTTGGTTTAGATTGTGTAGCAGTTTTTTTGCCATAAGACTGACTTTAAAAAATATGCAAACATGCGACCTTCTTACATACAATCAGTTGCACCAACTTTTTGAGATTCTACTTATCTACTGTAGTTACTAAAATATTTTACTCTTTTATAAATACTATATAAAACGCACATAAAAAGTAGACAAAAGAAAAGTAAAAGAGCAAAACAAAACCTTTTTATTTATATAAAAAGGTTTTAAAATTAATTTTTTAAAACTCAAGTGTAAGAACAATTTTTTAAAAGATGCAAGCATTGACTTTGATAATACTCACCGAGTGATGGTCTCCATTTCTAGTCCACCAAAACCAAACGCACTGTCTCCTTGTACACAAACCACTCGGGTTGCAGGAGAGTTATCCTGACACCACAAGGCTGCAGCAATAGCCGACCCTAATCCAACACCCATTGTTCCAAATGAACCTGCATCTAGTCTGTAAAAAGAACCAGTCTCAAACTTATTTTTTTACTCACCTTTATGACCTATAAAACATATTTAATATTATTGAAGATTATGAAACTATGTAAAAACATTGTATCCAATAATACAAAAGGAAAGTATGAATAAAATGAACATACCTATGCCTAGGAGATTGATTTAAAAGCATTGTTCTACCAATATCCATAGTGTTAGCTCCTTCATTTACAATCATAGTGTCTTTAGGAATCAACGTTTGAATCTAAATATAGTAAAAATGCTTCAATATGTTTTGAAAAAGAAAATTTTAACATTACCCTCAATGTCATGAACATTAATTTAAAGATAATATTTTGTGATACTGACTATAAATAAAGATTAAAAGTGTAAAAGAATATTGTAACAAACAAGAAAAAATTTTTTGCTTAAAAAACTTTCACAGATAAAAAATGTTACACTAAAATTTACTAAATTAATTTAATGGTGAGATTTCTTTTAGAATTAATAATTTTTACTGGTCACCCATAAGATCAAAATTAGAAAAAAAAAACAAATAAAATTTAAAAACTAACTTCATGATAAGCTGCATAGTAGTTCAGAGGGGGAGTTTTGTCTGATATCATTTCCTGTAAAATCGGGAGATCATAAGATTAGAATAAATAATTTATTACAATAAAAGTAATGAATCTATGGCTTCACTGAAATTTGATAAAGATCTTCTTAGGTGGAAAGAAAGTTACAAAACATTTAAAAAGTTTTTACCACATTTTTCGGTAAGTCCCAAATCAAATGTAAAGACTAAAAAATCCCATAAAATATTAAATGTTCCTCAAATTTTTCATGTTTCTTAACTTTCAACTCTATGAAATAACAAAAATATTTTTGTTAAAAATAAATTTAAGGGATTAAAATTATTTAAATCTAAATATAAACTTAATCCATTAAGATTTTCAATAATTCAATCACTGCATTGTAAGAGATCGCAAACTAAATATGGAAATTAAATAAAAAGAAATTAACAGGTTATTTTACTACATAAAACTGCAACGATTTGGAAAGAAGGGGCTTTAATTTATTTTAATCTTGTTTTTTATTCATATCAACAAATTTCAAGATGCCTTTATGGTTCAGTACACAAAATTCCTTTTCAATAATAAAAAAAAGGTATTACTTTGACAGCAGAAGAGTTTTCCATCATTTTTTCATTCAATTCACTCCACCATTCTGATTTGTTAGGAAGCACCCAATTTTTTCTTGCAAGTTCATCAGTAATCTATAAATTAGCAATAATACTATCAGTATCCAAGTACAGAATATGATTTTAAAAACTGATAAGATAGTTAAAAATTATAGAACACATCTGAAGCCATAAAAGTATTTTGTCCCACAAATATTCTAAGAATAGTCGATATAAAATAGAGAGTAAAATGAGTAATAACAAAGATGTAATGTTAGAATACAGTAAAATCTCGTTATAACCAACTTCACGGGACCGCAAAATTTCTTCGTTGTAATGGAAATTTTGATCTACTATCGCTAATTCAAATAAAAACAGTTGGGGACTTTCTGGACTTTTGTAAAAACAGGATTTTTTGTTGTATTGGTATTTGTTGTAACCGGATTTCACTGTTTTATGTAGGTACTGTCATGGGTGAAAGTTAGAAAATTTGTCAGGATGGAACATAATTAAACCTTTTAATTAAAAAAATTAATTTCCTTAAACCCTTTCAATACGGCAAGAAAATCAGTTTAGTGCAATATTGGGGCTTGTTTGATCTCCTGGGGGACAATTGAGATGAGCTATCCATTGGATCATGATGTGTTTTGCGGCACAACTTAGCGTTTAATTCTGTTACTTGAAGTTTTTTAGCAACTGGGACATAATGCTACCTCAGCAGTAATTTCAAAATTTTTCCAGCCTGGAACAGCATTTGTCCCAGCCATTGTGAAAGGGTTAAATACATGAGTGCTAATTTTTTCTATCTTGTACTATCCTGAAGTAAATTTCTATGACAGATTTCCAAACAGAATTATTGTTCTAATTGAATGAATGAATTATTATTATTATTATTATTATTGAAGGTATATACAGTAGAACTCCAATTATCTGAACTCCAACTATCCGAATCGCCGATTATCCGAATCGATTTCAGATTTAATAAAAAAAATTCCGCCGCGAATTTTGCCGTTTTTAATGTTCTTTTTCGTGTTCTATTTGACATTTCTATGTTCGCTTTGTTCTTTTTTCGTGTTCTTATTCATTAGTTATTCAGGGCCGAATGCAGCTACGTTCTGTAACGATTCAATGAACCGTAGAAACGTTCAAGGGAACCGTATTTCGTAACGTTATTATAGTAAACCCTTTTTTTCGGAAAAAATCCAATTATCCGAATTTTTGATTATCCGAATGGGGTTCGGTCCCAATTGATTCGGATAATTGGAGTTCTACTGTATAACTGAAAAAATAAATACAGAAAAGAATGCTATTTTAATAAGTCAATATTAGTTATTACATACCTGTTGAACAACGCTTTTTATATCACCACAAACAGCAACAGTTGATTTTACACTGTTATGCAGTTCTTCCATACAAATATCAACCTAAAACGATTTAACTTTATAACATAACTATAACTATTGATAGAAAACTAACTTTAAAATAGAAATTCAAATATTTAAGGGTAAAGAAAACCATATAAAAAATATCATATTGATAGTAGTGCAAAATACCATAATAAACTAATAGAAAATAACCCACTTGAAGGACTTTCACGTCAGGATTGAACCGAGGAGGTCTTCCAAAATGCAGAATCCAATTTAATCGAGCTCCTAGAAGCAGCACAACATCAGCTTTTGCAAGAGCCCTACAACATGTTTTGAATAAAATCATGAGTAAAATAATAACTTAAAAAATATGAATAATTTAAATTATCTTTAAAGCATTTAACAGTTTAACAAACTAAAATATTTCAGTTATAAAAAACATCAAGCAATATATATAAATATATTCAATACAGTGATTTTACAATCTTTTCCCCCACTCATTACAGATATAAATTTTACATTATAAATGATGAAAGAAAACAAATGCATTATAGATTCAGGATTGACGAATTATTTTAAGTAGGACTCGAATTTGTTTCAAAAATGTTATCGAGGTCCAGTGAAAAACAACACTTTAGTTATGTAAGTAATTTTAAATTTTTATTCCTACCAGTTTTTCATAATAAACATTAAACCTGCACAGATAAAGATTAATTATGGTTCTGGTAAGTCTGGATAAATTAGTCCAAATTATCAAGATTTTCATTTTACCAGATTGATTTTGGTCACAGTTAGTCTGGATAAATGAGAATTTATTGTAATATAAAATAGATGAGCCAGGTAAATAGTTCTGAACATTTTTTGCTGACCTAGAAAATGAACTCATGTGGTCTGGGTGTGGACAGCAGTCTGCCAGTTGTCGACCATCATAGATTCATAGATAGATAGAACAAATCATAGTACAGTGAAATCCCGTAACAACGAATACCGATACAACGAAAAATTCCGTTATTATGAAAGTCCCCAACCGTTTTTATTTGAATTAGCGATAGTACGGTTACAACGAAGAAATTTTACGGTCCCGTGAAGTTCGTTATAATGGGATTTTACTGTATTGAATAAATTTTTGAACTAATAAACTAAGATGGATTGGATACCTAGATCTAGCCGAAGCTACACAGTACTGGCTTGTGTCAGAAACTACCCCTTTTCCCATTGGAGTAGGTATGAATGGAATTTGGTGCTTTTCAATTAATTTTTGAATGGCATTTTCTGCTTTGTTGTATGCTGAGCCTACAATCACAATGCAGAAGAACAAAAGATAAATGGTTGCAGAATGAATTACACTTTAGAATAAAAAAGACTCTTAATGTAAAATAAAAAAAAATTCAAAAAACAATAATTTTTAAAAAATTACTTGACAAAAAACACAAAGTAAAAATAAATATTTAAATACTAAACAAATTGCGTTTACCTTTACCAACTATGACAAGAGGTCTTTTAGCAGTTGTCAGAACTTCAACTAATGAATGAACAAGATCAGGGGATGCTAGAGAGGGAGGGGGTTCTATACATACAGGTGGGTATGATATACTAGCACTTGGGATTTCTTTATTTATCATGTCACCAGTCAAGTCTATATAAGATGCACCAGGACGGCCATAAGTGCTTTGACGAACAGCCTTAAAAAGAACAATTTTGGGGGAATGTTAAGTGCTATCAGAACAACAAAATTAAGTAGGTTGCAAAAACTAACAGTATGTTTGAATAGTTAGTCTTTTTAAATTGTTTACTTCTTTCAATGTCATTCAAAAACAAGCAATAGTAAATTCAAGTTGATTTTTCAAATTGTAAGATTGCTGCATACCAATTTTGTGCTGGCAGCAAGTTAAATTAAGCATTATTTGATTTGCTTAAGAGTTGGCTATAAATAGGCTAGTCTGTTTTAAAGTATTATTCAAGGAAGTAAAAATCAGCACAACTAAAATTTTTTTAACGAAAAACAAATAGTGATGTTTGGATGCATTATTAACTTAAAATTATGTTTACTTAAAAATGAATGCTTTATATATAGTATTTAAAGAGTTTTGACATTAAGGTTTCTCATATAAGTTTGACCTTGTGATGGCAAATATTTTAAAATTGCAAAATATAGCTAAAGTTTTAAATGAAAAAGGGCAGGGTGATAAAATTTTTCATCCAGCTTTTACTTGTTCAGCTTGGTATCAATCTCAATAGCCTAAGTCAGCTTTAAAATGTTTCTAGCAATTCTTGAAGCAGTATTTGAATTCTTAATACTTCTGTTGCTTAAGAATTCAGAATTGAAATTCACAGAAACAAATTAAACATACCTTTTCAACATGAAATGGAATCAATGTAACATCAGCAGGTCGACAAGTATATTTGCTATATAAGCGGCAGGCCTCAACCTATAGGTATTACAAAACTATCTATGAATATAAACATACAATAAATTAATAAAGGTGGAATTTGTTACAAATGGTACATGTATGTGGGACTCAAATTGAGGAGTAAGGCATAGAAACAGCAATTTAATACCAGGCATCTGGATTTTTATACATCAAGAACTACATGTACAAAAAAAATTAAAATAGGTAACAAATTCCATAAATTAAAAAACTGTACCTGAGGAAACTCTTGAAATCCTCCTAGACCTTCTTGGTCACTGTCACATGAACCACCAATAACAATCATGGGCCTATAATATAGATTTAAAAAAGTAAGAAAAATATCACAATTTATTTAAAAAAATCCTTGCATAAAATTTGAATAATTTAATAAATTTTATTCGATCCAATAAAATTACCAATAGTCTGCTTACTTTATTCCTTTATTTTTATGAACGGGCAATGTGATAAATCTGGGCATTACTAATAATGCCTGCATATTTCGAGCTACTCATACATAAACCCCATTGAATTTATCACATTGCTCGCCTCAACTTCGGGCATTATTAATAATGCCCAGTTTATCACTGCCAGTAACACATTTATTTTGTAGTTGTTTTAAAAATAAAACTATTTACACAAAGTAAAAATAAAACCTTTAAAAATCTTTTATCTAGGTTTTCTTTAAGTTTACTAAGTTTACTTTTATCAAAAGGGGGTTGAACCCCTCCCCTCCCTTGGTGACGGCCCTGCTTTCATTTAAATTTTTAAAGTAGTTTTTGTAATGATCAACTCTCTAAACAGAGGTCTGAGGACAAAGTGTTAGTGCTTTGCACTCCCAGCGTCCAGGGTTCAATTCCAAACTGAGGTTGACTCAGCCTTTCATCCCTTCAATGGAAACTAAACACTGATGGTCTCACGTTAGAATAAATGCCTAACTCAGAGAGAGCCCTCTTGGTCACAAAAACAAAGATAGGCATTAGAGACCTTGACTCACAAGAGCTGTAGTGCAGTTTAGTTTTTAACAGTCTGAACATAAAGCTATATTAAATTATAACAAAGACAGTTACCAGCCATTAACTTGGGCATTTGCCATGCCACCCAACGCATGTATTAGACCTGGGCCTGATACTACTAGACATACTCCTGGCCTGTAAATGATCAAAGTAAAATAAATTATTACTTATAGCATAAAAACTAAATGCACAATTGATACAAGTTTTATTAAGGTTAACTTATTAATAAATAATTAACTCTAATTTTTTGGGGGAAAAATATCCTGAGAAAATCTTACTGTTGAGTTAAGGTTTAATCTCGAGAAAATTTTTTTTTTAGAAAACAAGAAAAATAGAAGAAATAACATATTTTAAATATAGCCAAGGCAAGTGTTGTTATTGTCATATTTTTCACTAGCATTCTCTTAGCCTCTATATTTTAATTTGAGTTTAAAAAAATGGAATTACTAGTATATTAGAGGGGGAATTAAGTCAAATATTAAATAAAAAAAAGATTTTTTAAAAAACGCTTTTATTGAAGTGTTCTAAAAGGTCAAAAATAATTTTTTCGGTTTGACAAATAATTTATTGGGAAGTAGAAAATAACTTTTTGGTAAGTAAAAAAACTGATTTTCTAATCACTAAAAATAAAAGCGTGGCCCCTAGTAATTTTTAATATTTTTTAAATTTAATTTTTTTTACAGGACAGTGACACTAACATCCTTGCCAAACGGGGATTTGAACCCCAGACGTACGGCTTTGCATCAGTCAGATGCTCTAACGACCAGGCCATTACGTCGGCATTTATGTATAATTTTATATAAATAAAAATACCTAACAGAGAATTTAAAGTGAATCCATCCCACTCAAAACTCATGAATGAGAAATTTGTAAATCTAACGTCATAGAACATAGAATAAAGAAGTTAGAATATATAGTGAATTAAGAATGACTAGCGCCCACGCTTTTATTTTTAGTGATTAGAAAATCAGTTTTTTTACTTACCAAAAAGTTATTTTCTACTTCCCAATAAATTATTTGTCAAACCGAAAAAATTATTTTTGACCTTTTAGAACACTTCAATAAAAGCGTTTTTTAAAAAATCTTTTTTTACTTATTTTATTTTCTACTTTTTAGTCATGGTACTTTTTAACAAAAACTCACAAGAAAAATGCATTTATTTCAACCATATTTAATGTTATGTTAGGATGGAATTTTAGTTTCATGTATAACAAAAAATTTTCACATATCTAACAAAGTAGAACAATCCTCTGACGACTCAGCAGGACAATCAACTCCAAAGTTAATTTTAAAATCTATTTAATTTTGCTGGGTACGTTATAATAACAGAGCTGAGCAAGAAAAATACCTCGCACAAAGAATATATTCCTCGCATCCGCTCAATCACCGATGAAATCCATTGATATCAAAAAGATTCACAATAAAAAGAAAGCATTCAATAAAATAAAAAAAACAATCGTAAGAAACTCAGAATTAGTGTGTGTGTATCAAGGAGCAAACAGTACCATCCAGTCTTTTCAGTAGTCAATAAATTATAAAAGAACATATTTTTCTTCTCGGCGATTTTCGGCGATATTTTCGGCGATTTCTCGCTCTTCTGGCGATTTCTTTCTCGCGGTTATTATCTTAAATCGCTAATTATCTTAATTGTTAATTGGAAGGTAAAAAATCACGTTTTGAAGATTAAATATTGTAGTTATATACTTAGTATATTATCTTACAGGTTTTGGGAGCCATTGGCTTCACGGAATGTCTCAAATATGAATTAAAAGGATCACTAAAAACACTCGTTAATTACCTAAATTACGGAGGTTTTGACTAGTTGATGATTGAATATTGCATTGTCATCGAGTTTCCACCACGGTGCAAAGTTTCAGAACTTTATATCGTTTGGAAGTGCCTGAAATATTATGTACAAGCATCCAGAAAGAAAAAAGTGATTATTCGTCTATAATTATCGTAATTACTGGGCAATTCTCGTTTTGACTTTTGAATATGATGAAGTTATGCCTTATAAACAAATGTGCACGGTTTAGGGAGAATAGCCCCTTGGGAAAGGTATCAAATTCTGGTTTTTCTGTTAATTAAAAATACTCGTTAATTAACTTAATCCTTTGGTTGTTTGACTAGATAATGGTTGGATATTGGAGTGTCATGAGGGTTCCACCGATGTGTAAAGTTTCGGGGCCCTGACATATCGGGAAGTGCCCGAAAATCGAGTTTTAAAATTCCACGCGTAAAACGCCGCCAAAAGCAAGTAGAATAAAAGCGTTTAAAAAATAAGGGCATTTAGTCAAAAAGTACTTGAAATTGGTGAATTGGTTGTATTTGTAGGCTAAATTTGATGGCATAGTAATTAATTTACTTTTTTCTGAAAGAATTGTTTAATAGTTTTTAAACAATAGGAAAACTAGTCCTAATTTTTCAATAAATATTGCAACTTTTATTTTAATTTAGTGTAGTTTGTAAGATGTTGACAATTAAGTTAAAAAAAATAGGAGAGATAAACACCAAAATAATAAATAATTAAATCTTACAAAACCCCTCTAAAAGAATATTTTTGAACTTTCAATTTTTTTAAAAACATCATGGGGTTAGAAGTTTTGGTACTTGCATAAAAGCCTGTTGACCCTTCATTCAAGGACAGCCAGATTCAGTGGCATAGTTATCAGGATGATGACAGAGTATAAAAAATAGCTGATAGCTACTTACTTTCTTGTAAGGTATCCGATAGCTCCAGCTGCATAAGAAGCCTGTAAAATAAAACATTAGAATGTAATTATAACATAAAAATTAAACCTTCTTTCTTGCTCCTGTCATATTCTTAGTGTGAGCTTGTCCTCAAATAATAAGAGATGTCTCCCTATTATTTGTGGCGTTATATTACTGGGGTGTTTTAAAGTAATGAATAAAATAATCTATTTCTTATGCCTCCTAAGAAGTATCAATCATTTAGTTCAAAACATGTCTTTACTCTGAACTTTATTTAAATATTATTCACATTAAATAGTATTCTGAGTTTGTTTAAAACCTTATAAAATAAAGAAACACATGTCATAAGCATGGACATGCTCAAAAGAGTGTTCATTAATATGCATCAAGATTTAGCATAATTATGCATAATTTTAGACATAGAAATTAAATTAATTATCCTGATGAAGTAAGTTTAAAAACTTTATGCTATTTTTAATTTTTTCCCCTTATTTTAAATATAAATTTCATATTTTTAATATTTGAGACACTGTTGATATTTCTTCCTGTTTTTAACACACTATCATTGAAATTTAAGGGTAAAAATTTTTTAAACTTTTAATGGTGTGTTTTGGCACAAAGCGCCTCAACAAATTGGACATACTGTTGAACCAACGATAGTAAAAGGATCACGTGATTTTTTGCTTCAGTATTTTGTATTTTATTTAAAATATACTGATCTTTTATGTATATAGAGGGTCTAAGGTTAGAGGGAGTAAATGTATCTTCCTCTTTTGATCAACTGCCCCTCAGCTTCTTCCTTACTCCCCTCCGAGTATGTCAAAATCACGTGACCCTTTTACTATCGTTGGTTCGACAGTATATTGATATATTCCGTTCAATGGAGAATTAAAAATAAATCTGCATATAAATAGTACAAATAGTGCACTTACAGATTGTTCATTTCTCATTCCAATGTATTTAATTCCAACTGTTTGGAATGCAACAGCAACTTCAATAACCGGTATTCCAACTATTCCAAATACATACTCTACACCCTGGAATCAGCACATAGTACATACTTAAAAAATTTTAAAAATATGCCTTGAAATAATAAACATAAAATTAAGCTACTGACTTGAGATTTTAATGCTGTAGCAAGAACTACAGCTCCTGTCACACAATCATCCATGTTGAAGTGGAAATGCAAAATGAAAACGAAGAAAAATCTAAAACCAAAGGACACACAGAAGAAAATATAATACACTGTTTGGCTAATACTTAATACAGACTACTTGTAATCACTTCGGTTCTAATCACATGATCAGTGTGTTTCATATTCGATAAGCTGATTTAGATTGAAAACCGGGGCAATTAATTTTTTTGTCACAAGAGGAAAACTAGGATTCCTCGGTAAATGTCTTAATATTTGCAAAGTTTCCTTGTGGATATTCTTTCTGCCCTGAGGGTATCAAGAAACCAAGGTTCTGCTGCTTGCGAAATCCACTGGTTCAGCAAGCATGTTTGTTTATTTTGTTTCTTTCTTGTTTGTTTGACCACCACGATTTTAGAGAGCCAAAAGACAAAGAGTGTCCTCTAGTGTTAATTTTTGATATTAGCGTATGTGAGAATACAAACTGCTGTTTGTGCTTGGTCAATGTTCGAAAGTAGCGTTTGTAAAACGTGTATTGCTTTTTGCGATTCCTGAAGTTATAAAAAAACGATTCTTCAGTAATGTTTCATCAATACATTTATGATCATGAGATGAGATAAAAATCTGAATTTTTGTTTCATGCTCTCGTTTTCATAGTTTTCCTTTGAGTGCAGCGCCATCTAATGGAAAAACAACTACACAATATAAAAAACGTAGACAAAATTAAGAAAAAAAACTATGTGTCAAAGGTCAAAGTAAAAACCAGTCAAAACAAACAGTGTCTGTGTTTGTGGATTTGTGGGTGTTTTCTTGTTTTGGATTTTTGGAACAAATGTCATAACGACCCCTCAAATTTGGGTGGTGATTTCACAATAATCCTGAGCGCATAGTTTCCGAAATCTCACGAGTTGCCTTAATCAATCTCCTTTGACATTTCAGATAAGATTATTGTCATTCTTGTTCCAGCAGTCAAAATTTTCTACTTATGAATTAAACCTTTGTACTTTTTAAGTAAAGCATTTTAAAATGTGTACAGACGTCGAAAAACGTAAGCTTTTAGATATTTATATTACAAACAATTTGTCCAAAATTTTTTAATTCATCATTGTTTAATAATGATGTCAGTTCATAAAGTGTGTAAAGAGTATATAAAAAGTTTGTCAATACTGTAATTACCCTTCATCATATTGCTGCTCTGATTTGTTAGGATTAATAATATGGAAGTACTGTGGATTTTTTTATTATTATTTCCAGTACTTTAGGCTTTAGGATAAGCTGAGTGCTAGCATATTGCCAAAAATAATCAAGTATCTAAATATAAAACCATTAAAATAATTGGTTAATTTTAACAATCCAGCCCAATCGCAAAGGGTTGGCGAAAACTAGACGATAAGTGTCTCTAGTTCGCAATGCTTAGTACAGCAACCCTAAATTCTATTAGGATGTTCGTTCCGAGAAGTGCTTGACAAGCATTGGTGAGAAAGCATTTACCAAATAATTAATCTAGATGCGCTTCTTTAAATTTCGTTTGGTACTTCTCCAGAATCCCGGCGCAAGCGATTAAGTCGCCAATAATGATGCAACCAACGCCAAACGCAATATCACCGCTTGTAACCGTTTGCTTGTAAAATATAACAACAATGCCATTAAATGAAATTTTTTATTTAAAAATTAAACACTCAAATTATAGTGACTAGAATAGACTTATTCTAGTCACTATGCTCAAATAAAAATACTTTAAACTACACTTACCAGTTTTAAAATTTTAAATTTCGTTGAAATATATTTTAAAATTATTAATATGATTTTTAAACAGACATATATAGTTTTTCTTTTAATAATTTGTTATTTACATTATGTTTTTTGTAACAATGGGGTAAGCAAATCTCTTTTTGAGCAGAAATAAAGCTATTTTTGAAAAATAGCTTTATTTCAGCTTTCAGTTTCGGAAGACAATGTGTGAGCTGTCGCAAAAAAATCTGCTTGGCGAGATTTGCGCCAGCTTTCTAGAGAAGTACCTTTCGTTTTATTCTTCTGTTGAAATTATAAAATTGTGCCAATATTGGCTGATTAGAGTGATATGAGCCTAGTTAATCCTTAAAATCAGCTGCAGATCCACAGGGTGTGTTGTTGGCATTACCCCAAAGGATGATAGACTTACTGGGGGTTCAGTTCCGTTAACGTTCCTGCTAAATACTGCCATGCTCTTTTAGACGCCAAAAAGTAGAAATACTTTTGCTAAATAATTTTAAACTCGCATATTAAAAAGTGTAGATCACAATAAAAATCAGAAAAATTTGTGTTGCGAATATTTGAATACATAACGTTTTAAAGAGCATGGCTATATTTAGCAGGATTGTTAACGAAATTGTACCCCACGGGTGTACATAATGGTGACCCATACACATTTTTGCTGGAAGCTATAAAACTTTTTCATGCAGTCCACTCAGATTTAAAACATTCCTGCTGGAGCTGCTATATACCGCCAAGCTCTTTTGGACACCTAACATAATAATATTGCTAAATAATTTCAAATTCATCTATTAAAATGTTCAAAATATGACACTAACTATTCAGTTATATTTTATTAAAAACTATAAAAACTTGTTGATACTTAAATATGTGATATTCAAAACAGTTTGACAATAATAAGCGCAACCATTAATGGAATTGAACCTAAAAGGGGATGAACGCTACTGCATTTCTGTAAGTGTTCTCAGGGTTCGTGTTTACAGGCTATACCGGGTTTTTTATGCAAATTTGTGAGAGTGGGATGCAATTCCAGTAAAATATCAGGTCTGCGGGACCCAGAAAATTACAAAAGAAAAGACAAGAAAAATACAATTTCGAACAAGGAACGCAATTTTGCTCAAACTCCCATAAAAATCAGACCTTTTGGCTTCTGACCATAATAAAGTTGTTTTTTCTACAATGCAATAACAACACGAGAAGATACCCGCAGCCGTTTACGAAAACAGTCGCAACACTCCGCGAGCAAAACAAAACTTACACAAGAAGTGGCGATTTTACGAGTTTTAACGCAATAACTTGTGATTTTTCTAGGAAATAGTCTGAATTAAAAAAGTGGGGATTATATATGAAAAAATTCAAATTAGTGCGTGGGCGACACATTGATGGTTCGCAGGCCAAAGGTCGAGCATCCCATAATTACAGTGAGAATTTCCCCCACTTCGCAATACTGGCTTAAGTAACTTTTAGTTATTTCAGTAAGCTCTGCTTGCTGTAGCTGAAAAAAGCCTCTCCTGCATGAAGAGAGTAAAGACAATCCTAAGAAATGATATAACTAAGATCAGTAATTTAATGATATATTTGCAAGGGTCAGATTCAAAAGATGAAAATACTATAGTGCAAACAAAAAAAATTTCAAAAGAGATTAAATATGTAAGAATCAATCAATCCTTTCTTCTTTTCTAATAATTTGTGGAATACCTATTATTGCTTTCCTTTGTTTAAAAACACATGCCTTTCCCATAAAATTTTGGGACTATATTTTTTTTGCCTTTGGACCGACATTGTGGGTTCCTGAGACTTAGGCTGATAACATTTCCCCACGAACACTGGTTCTAAACAGGGCAGCCCATGAGCCCATAACTCAACTCTCCTGGGCCCCCCCGACAAAATCTTTTCACAAGCCCCTTAACTTTTTTATTTTTTGAAGTATGATAAGGAATCTACATTTCTCAAAGTATCCCTAAAGTAAAATATGCATGGTGTCTCCAAAGGTCGAGTACAAACTTAGCATGCATGTCTGTCATGCCATGACCAACAAGATTTTCATAGGAACCCATGTCCGCAAATTTAAACTGTCCGCTAGAGGACAATGTTTTCCGGCAAAGGAGTAGCATTTATAACTACTTTATTCTATTGAAAACTTCAATTATTATTACAGATTCGGAGAGAGCACTCTCGAAACCCCCTGTAAACCGAATTTCATTAAATTCTGCCAGCTAGGGCGGATCCAGGATTTGGTTTTGGGGGGAGGGATAAGAATTTCCATAGTCCTATTGAATCTTCTTTATGATTTTAATATGGAAAGAAAGTGAATTGTTCTCCTCCAACTACTAAAAGGGGGGACTGGGTGTGCACCCCCAGAAAATATTTGGAAATTATAGTACAAAAAACCCACTTTTTCAACTCGTTTTGGTACGCCTCATGTGAATTTCGGATATAGATTTTATGGTGGAATTTTTGCGTTTTGACGAACTTAATATAAACAAGGTTGTAATAATAGAGTTACGAGTACCAAGACTACCAAGGGGGTCTGGGGGTTCTCCCCCATTAAAGTTTTCAAAATTTCACCTTAAAATAACAGGGTTTTAACTCATTTTGATGCATAAAATGCCATAGCGAGAAATATCCGTAGCTTTTTCCAGTGTGCGAGAGGTGGTCAAGTGGGGAAGGGGTTGTGTTATCTCGTATTTCAAAATTTAATCGGAGATGAAACTTCTGAAAAAGAGACCACTTTTGATGGGCCCGTCTGTTTCGGGAACTGAATATGCTGAATGAAATGAATTCAGCGAGTTCAATTTTTTTATTTGAAAAATAAAAAAACAGTATCTAGTATAGTACAGACTTTGACTAAATAAAACAAAGTGTACCTTGTGGGCCAGGGCCCCTTAAAGCTCCGGGCCCCCAACATTTGTCTGGTTTGCCCCCCATGGGCGGCCCTGGATCTAAATGGGCCTGTGTTACATATAATGAAACTTCCAGTGATCCTCAAAAAATTTGTGAGTTAATGCCCCCCATTCTAAAATATACGTTTTCTCCTAGCTAGCTGAAGCTAGGACAGAATGGCCTCTTCTAAATAAAGTCTGTAGATGTGCCAACACCTAAATTCCATAAACGTTCTGTTTGGTTAACATGTGTTTTTTAAACATATTTTTCTATATTTTTTTAGCTTCCTACAGATTTTCTGTATTATTCTTCAATTGCCTCTTGACATTTGGTTCCTATTACTGCTTTGATATGCCTAGCGTATTGCAGGATCAAATGGAAAAAGTGAGTATTCCCCAGTTTCCAATATTGTTTCAGTTTCAATTGCAGTTTCCTCCCCTGATTGTCGGTTTTTGTTAACTTATAACAACCAAATCAAAATAAATATGCTTTGATCATCAAGTGCATTGCTTTGAAATTAATTCAAATTTATGGTACTTCATTATGTATATCCTACAATGAACAATCAATCGCCAACCTATTTGAACATAAAAGATTGGATAATCACAAAATATTGCAAATCAATTGATGATTAAAATGTATGGCTACATTGACAACATCAGTAAAAATTTGGAGATCCAGTTAAACATCTTTACAAATACCCCTACTATAGCAACCCCTATGTTACAACAACCAGTAATAAAAGTACTGATTGTTTCATAATAATAATATTTTAATTCATTATAACATTCTTTTGTTTAAACAACTGTATATTGTTGGTCCCAGAAGGGGTTGCCTAATTGAGGCACTTCTATGTTAAATAATTAAGCGGAGAAAACATGTTAGCAATTATATAAATCTTCAACGATTTTGAACATTTTTAAAGATATTTGTTTTCATTAAATTTGTTTGAAGAATATTTATTCAGTAGTTTCTTTTAATATACTATGTTGTATTATGCTGGTAAGTTGTCTACTACTTATGACTGGGTAACCTTTGTTGAAGGGTATGCCATAAATTTAAACTTACCAATTTTAGATTTATAAGTCATTGTCTTGAAAAGTTTTTCAATCTTGTATTATTATTATCATCAACTTTGTACTATCTGATAATCACAAACTATAATAAAGTTAGGGACCTTTTTAAGGAAATTTCAGACAAGTAAATTGTGTTCAAGGGAAATATTAAGCACTAGAATATTTTCTGCATTCCAGATGTTTAATGTTTACTGTCTGGTGGTGAGTTTGTCAGTTTTTGAAACACTGCAATTTTAAGGAAAAATCTCACACCATATTTATTTTTAATTTAAATTATGCTTTTGAAAACAATACTTTCTCTTACTTTTTAGGACTTTCACTGCAATAAAACTGAAAATGGAACTGTATCAAATGCTTCAGAATGCTGTTCAGATTGTTTAGGAATGTCTCCAAGTCAATATAATCTCCTGTATGCTGTTTATTCCTGGACGTTAGTATGCCATGCATTTTTCTTACTTCCAAATATCTAAAAACTATCATAAGACAAAATGTACTGATGGTTTCTTAAAATTCCTTTGTCCCTATATTTTTCCCTGCACAGAAATGCTGCTGTAGTTATTGGTTCTGGTTTCTTCATTGATAAATTTGGTAATCGAGGTAAGAAATTTTTTCTGTTATTGATTGTTTTGTTATTGTTGTTTGATTCAGAAGTAGTTTTTTTGTCATTTAATTTTTATTTTAGTTAATTCTAAAAAAAACTAATAATCCACATTGAACTGAAAATGAATAATATAATTAAAAGTATAGCTATGTTATTATTTTTTAGTGGGCTGTTTGTTGTTTTCATCTTTGTGTGTAATTGGATCTTCAGTATTTGCATTGGGGGCTACATACAGAGGTACAGATTACATGCTGCCCCTCATGCTCTTTGGAAGGCTTGTGTTTGGGGCAGGGAATGGATCCCTAACTAGTAAGTTCAATCAACTTGATAGTGCAGGAATTATTTTACCTTAGTTTAGTGGTCTGTCCATGCCAATTTTACTACCTTTTTGCAGTACTTTTATAAATTCACTATTTGATAAATAGTGAAACCATGAGCTTTGAATTTCCCATATTCAGTTTTTTTTGGGGGGGAAGTTACCTTCACTGTACATTTGTAAAAATAGTTCTATAATAAGCTATATTATCTTAAATAATTTTTAGCCATTCCAGACTAAATTTCCTTTTGTTTCCGATGCTTACTTTTAAAAAATCATGTACAGGTTTTTGTTATTGATTTTGCATTTAAATTTTCCCAAATTTGCTGGAAAATTTTCACAAAATAGGTAATAACTTTAGGCCTTTGCAGTTGATTATCTAATCTTATTGTAAACAATTTGTCACTATAGCAATATTTTTTCAATATTTTAGTTGTTCAAAACCGCATCACAAGTTTCTGGTTCTCTGGTAAAGAACTAGCCATGGCATTTGGATTCACCTTAGCCTTTTCTCGATTAGGAAGTGTTCTTAATTTCTTCCTAACTGGCCACCTAAGTGAGGCTGTTGGAATACGAAACACATTGTGGATTGGTAAGTAGGTAGACTAATGAACATGGCCTGTACTAGCCAATACTGATAGGGTATTGAAATATGAAGAATATATTCTTGACCATTGTTTCAAAAAATCATAATAAGACTTAAACTTGTTGATAGAAGGCTTATAAAAGATCATAGGTCACCAATCTCTCCTTGTTGAGAGAATTTGACTATAACTCTCTTCTGGTCCTAAATTATGCAAAATAAATTATGTTAAAGTACTTTTATGTTTTAACTGTTTAATCAAATAAATGAGTGAGTAAAATTCTGAAATAAAAGAAAACATTAATGTAAAGTTTACTTATTTACATAAACCATCATCATTTCCTGAAGTTAGTTATTTAAACCTTTTAATGTCCGAAACCTTTTCCCTTTTGTTCTGTGGGTTTGTAATCAGAATTTGATTGTCATTAAGTAATCATTTTTTTTGCCATAAAATAATAAATAATAACTTTAAAAAAATTAGTTTTGATCATTTGTTTAAAATCTAAATCTATGTATCTCACAACCAGTAAATTATTCAGATAACCTTCTGCAAAAGGATTACTTTGTTGGTAGTTGTATGTTAATATGTTTTGTCTCATTATAACAGGTGCTGGGTTATGTGGCCTCGGTTTTATTTCAGCTGTAACAGTTGGCATTATGGATGTTTATGGCTTTAGAAAAAGAGGAATGCTTGAGACTCTCAACACACAATCAAAACTGCTGGTAAAACCATTTCCTTTTACTGTTAGTTTTCAGTAAGAAAGAAGTTCCTAGAATTATTTTGTTTTGAACATTTAAAAACAATTTAAAAAAATTTTTAATTGTAGGAGGAGTGTTCTAAATGAATGTTTTTACTGAAACATATTTATTGTCTTGTGGTGTACATTATTTATTTAGGTTGCATATCTGTTTATTATACAATTAATTTAATATATTTAAGAATCCTGTTTTTTAAAAGCAAGTTTAAATATATTTTTTTTGTAATGATATGCTGGATAATCAATTACTATAGAAATTCTCTACAATGTTAGAATCAATACAATTACTATAAAAGTCTCAACAATATCTCCCTGCACTATAGTGACCATAAATAAAAGTACTGATTGAATTATCATAGTAATAATTTTGTTTGTTACAACATCCTTTTGTTAAAACAACCATATACCATATATTTTGAATATCAGGTGATTTATCAAGGTATTATCTTTTTAAAAATTACAGAATCCCAGATACCTACAACACTATAATATATTTTTTTCTTTCAGCGCATTTCTGATATAAAACATTTTTCGGTTGCATATTGGCTAATTATATTTACTATCATGTTTTTCTACAATGGAGTCTTTCCATTTGTTGCAGATGCTAGGTAAGATTATTAAAATTTATCTTACTATCTTACTTGGAAATTAAATACATTAGTTCAGATTTTTTGTGAATGAAATTTTTTTTCAGTAAATTCATTCGAGACAAGTATCATTATGATGACAACACTTCTGCATATATTGTTGGAGCTGTTTATGATGTTTCTTTGGTTCTGTCACCTTTCCTAGGTGGTCTTATTGTACGTCTTTTGCTTTCTTTTATTTCTCAGAGAGAAGTTAATGAAAATCTTTTCAATATTGTCTTTGACACAAAACTTAAAAAAAGTACAGTGGAATTTTGATACCTGAACCTAAAAGATACAATCAAATATCTTGTTAAAACTAATTTAATTTTGATTTTAACACTCTCCATCATTAGACCTTGAGGGGTACAGCTAAGTTTGTCATGCCTTTTCTAGAATAAACCTGGATCAGTTTTAAAATTACCTCTGGGAAAAATATTTTAAAATATTAGTTAAGTCTGTTAAATTTATGATAGCTTTTAAATATAATATTTTCTGTTGGTAGTGGTTAAAAAAAGTTACTTTTACTAGCAACGAGTTTACTCCATTGTAAAGCTGTTGAAGTTAGTTTGCTATGGCTGCTAGTACCTCAATTTTGTTTTAAATCTCTAAATATATTTTATTCATTTTTAAAGCAATGTTTTTTAAAAATTTTTTTCATGTGTTAGTTTATTTTCAATTTTCTTTTTCAGGATATATTTGGAAAACGAGGAATTCTGTGTGTGTTATGCTCAGTCTTAACTATTCCTGTGTTTGGTTTACTAGCATTCTCAAATGCTCATCCTTTAATATCTACACTCTGGTTAGGATTCACTTACTCAGTTGCAGCTGTAAGTATATTCTTTAACGTTAAAAAGTTTATATCATGTTAAAATATGGTATGCATTTAGAAACAAAATTATATTTGTACAGTATACCACTATTGTGGTATTGTTTAAAGATTAATATAGTTTATATATATCTTTAATTTGCTAAATTTGGTTTCTTAAAGTAAGTAAGCTGTACTCCTCAGGATGCTTAATTTTGTGAATTGAAATTTCTATTAGTGTTTTTATTATTTACAAGTAATACTTAATCATTTATATTTCATTATTTGACCTTTAAGTCATTTCCTTTTTAAAAACTTTCAAACTATCATTTTACATTATAGGCTAGCATGTGGCCTACTATACCATTAGTAATTTCTCAAGCAACAATTGGAACTGCAATGGGAATAGCTACATCTCTACAAATGATTGGTGTTGGATTTTCTAATTTGATTGTTGGAGAAATTCTAGGAAAGACAGATAAGTATGAAACCAGTTTTTTAGTAATCTTCTTACTTTGTTAGAACAACAAAAATATTTAATTGATAATTAAATAACTGTGTTAAAATTTTTTTTCCAGATTACCACAAGAAGAAGCCTTGCTACGCTGGAAATATGTTATGATTTATTTACTTGGAAATGTATTGGCATGTGTTGCAACATCTGTATTCTTGAACATAGATGATGCCAGAAAGGTCTGTACATGTTTTTGCATTTTTAAAAGCTGCATACATGTACTTATTAACAATTTGCTCATACACTTGAGTGCAAAATCCTTTTCTTTAAGGATAAATTAAAATTCTTTTTGGACCTGTGGATAAGATTTTGTATTAATTTGCAGTTCTAATGAAAAATGTAAAACCATATTTTGAAGAGTACCGTTTTTGCATTGATGAGTTAAATTTCTTTTTCTGACAGGGAGGAGTGCTGAATCTCAGTCGAAAAGACGCAAAAGAGAAAGCGGAAAATGAATTGTCTGTTAATACAGACACAAAAGCTCTGGTAGAATCTTTACAATCACCTACTGATGAATAATTACTGAATTGACGTTTTACCCATGAATGGTAACAATGCCTTATGTAGATTTGTAGTTGTAACAAAAATACTGGAATGAAAGTTTTAACCTGATCTTAAAATTGTTTAAGGATATTTTTCCTTAAAACTGGCAAAATTTCTTAATATTTTTAAACATTTTTATGTCATTAGTACCTTAATCCCACATCCATCCCACATACCTTTTCTTAATGATGTTTATTTTTATTAATTTTTAAGTGTAAAAATTATAACTATAGTAGACTCTTATTATGCAAGTAATATGTTTTGTTTCATGTAGCATCTATATGAGTAAATGGTCACAGTTTTTTCTTGAATTTTATGAAATCAATTAGAAAGAACTTGCATTATATAAGAGTCCATAAGTAGGAGGTTCCTTAAATATTCTGGGTTATAGTTCTCTTTCAAACATGTTTAGGTTGAAGGTTTTGAGAGCCTCATATATACCTCTCATTATGGTAGCATGAAATTTACTATTTGATTCTGCAAATCTGCTATTTGATTCAGGCAAAATTGCATTTTTTAGGCATCTTTTTTGTTGTGATTTTTTGTCTTTATGTAAAAAAATGTTTAGTAGAATATTTTTTTATTTCCTTTTGATGAAAATTGTTCAAGAACTATCTATAACAAAAGTTTTATGACTTAAAACATTCTAATTTTTTTAGTTATGAAAACTACTTTTTACGATTTTGAAACAGTATTATTAATCTAAACATATTTTTTAGCTCTATACTGTCTTAACTTATTTCCGAAGTCTAAGTCTTATGAATCTATACATGTCAGGGGTCTTCAAAGAATAGCCTGCAGGCCAAAGTTGGCCAACATAGCTAACTGGATATTTCTGATACAAATACATTAGTAGGAAACCAATGCAAAAAGAAAAGCTGTTGAATTCTCACTATATTTTTCTCAATTTAAATGGTTATAATTAAAATTATTTAAATAAAGCTTGAAAAATCAAAATTTCTATGAAGGTTCCTTCATGTTCTCATATGTTAATAGTGTAGCTTCACTTAATTTCAAAAATTAGTTTCAGTCTGTGCTGCGGGACATTATTGAATTGAAAATTGGCCCTTGAGTTAAAAACTTTGGAGACCCCTGATTTAGATATTTTTTTGAGTGTATTCAAGCCATATCATATTTTTCAGTTAGTGTTTGATTTCAACGTATGATCTCATTTAGCGTATGATCTCATTGTCATCCTCTTCATGTTTTAACCCTATTCTGTGATACGGAAAATTGATTTAAAGTCTTATTTATATATTATGTTTCTTATGTTATGATGTCTGGATGTTTTCTAGGAGATTAAAAACTATTTTTATACTATACTGAGTTGGTAAAATATTTGATTGCATGACAAATTCTTAGTTGAATTTTTATTAGTTTTTAAGAAAAATAAAATAAATACTTAAATAAGCTGGATGATCAAAAAAAACATTGCAAGAACATGGTCAACTAGTTAAGTAGAAATCATGTTCCCAAATGTTTCCCCTGCATTGTGACAGTGAGGAGTAAGTATTAGACTGGTGCGGTGAATAGTTCAAAGTATTATCACAGTAGTTTCCTATAAAAAAAGAAGGCATATTACTCTCATCTATCTAACTCAATCCTAAACTAAGTTTATCAAAGTGAATAGTATAAAATTAAAGTTAAAATTTTTTACGTAGGGTTTTGTTGTAAAATGTTAAGTTCTAAATGGTTTTAAAATTACAGTCAAAACCCATTGTTGTTCATTATCATAAAATCAAGTAAGCAGTTTGCTAAAACTAATTTTATTTTAATTGTTTAATCAAGATTGGATCTTTATAACCAGTGTTCACTGTAACGAAATTCGAATGTAGTAATGGAGAATTGCAGCATCTCTTAAGACTGATCATTAAAATAAGACAAAACAGTTAAGGAAAAATATGAACTCTATTAGTTCTTTGGCAATTTTACTATCAAACCAATCTTATGAGATACTTTTACATTTTTAATAAATATTTTATAGCCTGTTATTTAAAATTTTAACTACATTACCTGTTGGCAGAACAATTCCATTAGTATAATGAGGATCTGGTTGTGAAATCTCTTGACTGTACCCATACTCTGTTGGAGGCATTTGCACTTGAAAGTGGTTATTCCTTTGATTGAATTCAGAAGTGTAATGGTTTCGAACTCCATCTTTAAAAATAATTAAAAATATTAATTAATTTAAAAAAATTAATTATTATTTTTAAAACGTCGTTATACCACTTCAATTGTATCGAATTTACCTGATTTACCAAAACACTAGTTTTCAAAATCAACTAATTCAGCAAATCAAGTCCTTACAATTTTTATTTATAAAATGGGAAAACTCAAAATAGATACAATTTGTATTAGTTTAAAGTGACTTTTAATAATTTATCTTGTTAAATTAATACAATTAAAATTATCTAGTTGAATAAATTATAAAGCCCATAGAATCCTTCAGAAAGAACAATTCTTTCTAAGAACTTTCTTCTTCAGAAAGAACAGGTAGTAAAGAACTTAAACTAAACCCCTAATTGTATATAAGATATTTGCTTTGCTTTTATAAAGATAAGAATTACCCACCACTTATTGTGGGGATTATTTCATAGTTTGAAAGAATATGTATTGTGAGTTTCTGGTAACGAAAACTTAAGCTACTTCGAGTTAAACTTCAAGCTACCCAAAAGTACTATACTTTGAAATACTTGAGAGCAGATTGTCCTATTCATCTGTAATGATTCATTTTTTAAGTTGTATTCATCAGGATGAGGATGGCAAGGTTCTCTGTACAAGAGTTTTGTTGGGGAACTATTGGCATTCACAAAGGCATCCTTTTTTGCTGCTGGTGAATTTTTAGATTTCCTTTGCTTAGCCCTTTTCAAACCATGTCTATGTTTTTCATCCGTGACCAAGAAACAAGACGTTGGGGATTTAAAACTAGTTTCCAATTTTAAATCTGAAAGAAAATGATACCATTTATTTAATGTGCTTTGAATTGCTTACTGGCTCCTAATACATAGTATAAGATTTTTTTTGAAATTTTAATTGGAAACATATCATGTGAAAGTCTTTCTATTTTTAAAAGCCATGCTTTAACTGTGCGATACTTTAACTTTTTAAAGTAAATATTTTACCTGAACTTTTCAAGTGCGTCCGCAATTTTGAGTGAATCAAGTGTTCTTCCCATCGATCCTTGAGTGTTTCAAAGGCAAGCAGGAGATATTCTTGTATCAACGATGATATCAAGTGAAAGGTAACTGTAATTAAATTAGTATAAAGAATGTAAGCTTTCTCGTAACATTACTATTTTTCTGATCTTTGAATATTTTAGTGAAGGTATTTTTGCAGATAAGTATAGTAAGTAGATAATACTTCCCTCTATTTTTATAGAAAAGAGGTAAAGCAACATTTTGCATTTTGACACTAAAGATAGTATATTAGAGGTAATACTAGATGGGGGTATTAAAAGAAATTTATGTATAAAGAAACATTTTTTTAAAAACATTCTATTTAATATCCTCAACTTTGAACAGCCTGGGTGGGAGGGGATGTGTTGGGATATACTTTCGAAAATACATGATCTTAATTGTATGGGGAAAATATGTATCTCGCATAGTTTTGTACTCCCTACATTTATTTATTTTTTATTCTCCCTTCTCGAACTCGTCTTGTTATTCATTTATGTCTAAAATAATTAACTTGACAGCGAAGAAATAACATAAAGGAACGGGAACATCGACAGTAGAAAACCATTAGGTGTGACCATGGGCGTGACAGACATGCAATTCATTTCAAATATGGGCATATTTCAATGTTGGCACTTTTCGATACCTCTGTGATAAAATTTGCGCCAATTCGAAAAGACTAAAACCTTCCCTACTAAACTTTTCTTACCTTTCCACTTTTATTCTCGGTGGAATCTGTTCTAAAAAACAAAAATAATGATTTTTTATAATTTTAGTTAAAGGAAAATTGATATTGAATGGTGAATACTTGCTGAAGTTGTCGGATTTATTTTCAGTCAACCAGAGGGATATCTTGCTCAGTGTATACACGCATTTGAGAAGAGAATGTCTGGCCTTGATATCCATGTCTTTTTCATCTTTCTATATTAAAAAAGTAGATTTTTTAAATTTTGAGTCTGATAAATGAATGATATAGAAATAAGTGAATGGAATAAATATTAAAATAATTTTTATAGATAAATAATAATAATGAATCATGTTTGTACAATGTACAGCGTATACTAACTTACCGATTCTATTTCTCTGATTATACCATCTGATATTTCAATTAAGGCCTCAACACAAAATTCCTTTTTTCGGAGAATTTCTAGTACATCAAATACTGAAAAAGACGTTTTTTTATGAAAATACATATGTATGTAATCTCTCCCCATTAGGGTGGCCCAAAAAACTTTTTTTCAGGTAGAGTTCTGGACACTAGGGTGGTCCTTATTTTTAAAGTTTAGAAATCTTTATGCGACCCCCCCCAAAATTGTTCCATCATACAAATAAATGATTTTTACAAAATTTTAGCTCAATCAAAAAATTTTAACCCGTGCCGCAAAAGCCTCGAAGTTTCAAAAAAATACTGATTTTTTTACAAAACATCAAAAAACTAAAGGCTAATCACTCCCATCTTCTTCTTGATTTTTTTATGAGAATCTAATATAGTTTTAGTTATAATGTTCCAGATTCCATTCTTCTATCACCCCTCTTAAAGTAAAAATAACTCTTGTAAAGTTGTTTTTCCTGCATTTTAAAACAGCTAATAACTCTAGAACTAATCAACTTAAAAACCTGAAATTTATGCCATTTTGTTTGTAATTTTATTATCTTTGATTTGATGTGCAACATAACTGCCTTTCTTAATTTTTTTTTCACAAAATTAAAAAAAATAAATAAAAACAATTTTGAAAAAAAAATTTATTAAGTAAATTTAAAGTTTTTCAACTCCCAAAATAAACATTTCTGCCAAATTTCAAGTTGATAATAAAATTTGATCATGTAGAAAAAAATAGAAATTTTCGAAATTATGGCAAGTCCCTAAACATTCCATGTAATTTAACAAAAAAAGCGATTCACTCATGGGGAATTCAAAAACTCCCTTGAGGGTGTTCATACGATTTGTACCATGCAAAAAAATTCACTTAAATTTCAGAAAATACAACTATTAGCCGATTCGGTACAAAATCTTACAGAGCTAGTTTCCAACTTAATTCACTGTGCCTAATTTCAGCTGAATTTTCCTTAGAATTAAGTTTTTACATAATTTATGGTTTCATTTTATTCTTTTATCTTCAAACACTTTCAATTTCCTTTAACTTGACATGTTGGAAGAGAAAAAATTACGTAAAAACTTAAAACTTGAAAGGGAGATTTTGAAATCCCCATGAGTAAATCGCTTTTTTTTGTTAAATTCATGGAATGTTTAGGGACTTGCCAAAATTTCGAAAATTTCTATTTTTTTCCTACATGATCAAATTTTATTTTCAATTTGAAATTTGGCAGAAATGGTTATTTTTGGAGCTGAAAAATTTTAAATTTACTTAATTAATTTTTTTTCAAAATTTTTTTTATTTAATTTTTTTTACCATTTTTTAAATTTTGTGAAAAAAAATTAAGAAAGGCAGTTATGTTGCACATCAAATCGAATATAATAAAATTACAAGCAAAACGGCACAAATTTCAGGTTTTTAAGTTGTATAGTTCTAGAGTTATTAGGGGACATCCATAAATTACGTGAGGTCAAAAAGGGGGGAGGGGTTTGGAAAAATCTCACCAAATCTCACCAAGGGGGGGAGGGGGGTCGATTAAAATCTCACGTCAACTTTTTAAGTTAGAAATTATACGGTTTTCTTTCTTTTTTAAGTATGAGAAAGGAATATATGAGAAGGAAAGATAATAATTATTTTTAAAGGTTGTAGAGGTAAATCTCACGTGGGGGGGATGGGGGGGTCCAGATTTTGGAAAAAACACCTCACGTAATTTATGGATGTCCCCTTAGCTGTTTTAAAATGCAGGAAAAACAACTTTAAAATAGTTATTTTTACTTTAAAAAATTTTTACTACGGAAAGAGGGGTGATAGAAGAATGGAATCTGGAACATTATAACTATAACTACTATATTAGATTCTCATAAAAAAAATCAAGAAGAAGATGGGATTGTTTAATCTTTGGTTTTTTTTGATGTTTTGTGAAAAAATCAGTATTTTTTTTGAAACTTCGAAACTTTTGCGGCACGTGTTATTATTATCCGAATGAGCTTAAATTTTGCATACATTATTATTTTCTATAGTGACACAAAACTAGGGGGCATCACTAACGGAATTCCCCCAAAAAAATTTTACCATACAAATAAGGACCACCCTACTGGACACCCTCTACTTTTTTTCGAACAGCTAATAGAAGCTCACAGCCAAAATTTCAACTCTGTATTCGAATTAGAAGTCGATGACCAAGAGGAGAAAAAATAAAAATTAGAATATTTTGATACGAAACAATAACATTTGTGTGACATTTTTTGCATGTTTTAAGTCATATGGACATGGGCACCCTCAAGCGAGTTTAAGAATTTTACATGAGTGAATCGCTCTTGCTGTATAATTTTAGGAATAGTTTTTAGGGACTTCCCTAAATTTCAAATATTTATATTTTTTATACATGATTAAATTTTATTTTTAACTTGAAATTTGGTAGTTATGTTCATTTTAAGAGTTAAAAAGCTTTTAATATTTTTTTTCAAAAAAATTGTTCATTAAATTTTTTTTCAATTTTTTAAATTTTGAAAAAAACTTTTTGAAAATGATGGTCATGATGCAAATTAAATCAAAGGCAAAACATTTATATAAACAAAATGGGACTAATTTCAGGTTTTTAAGTTTTATAGTTCTAGAGTTATTAGCTGTTTAAAAATGCAGGAAAAACAACTTTACAAAAGTTCTTAGGACATTAGAAAATTACTACAACCATAATAAAGGTAATAAAAAAACAAAACCTGGAACATTATATCTATAACATTAGTCTTTTCTTATAAAAATCATGAACAAAATGTGAGAGGGTTTGATCTTTGGTTTTTTAGTTGTTTTGTATAAAAATCTTCGAATTTGGACTTTCACTCCTCTTGGTTATCGCTTTCTAACTAAGGTACAGAGCCCAAACTTGGCCTGAATAGTTTTATCTGAAGGTCTAAAAAATTGAGGAGTTGCCGTGGCAATTTCATAACACTTAGTTTTTTTCCATAGAAAAGTGGGCCACCCTATTTTCCCCATTAAAAATTAAGTAAACGTGCAATTTTCTATCCTATTGGAGACTATTTAATATTATCTAAACTGTTTTCTTGAGCAAATTCCGAACAACTTACTGTCAAATTCCGCACATGAATTCAGGAACAAATCCTTTGTCCATACAATGGGCATCTTAATCCTTTCTTCTGAATGCAGATAAGTAAGTTCTTTAGCCAATAGCTGCATCGAAGTTTCGTTCAATACAGGACGAGTCACCTAAAATCATGAGTTTAAGTTGCGAAAAGGGTATAAATTGTTTACAAATTGGGTCATTATTAAAAAATGCACTTTCTAAAATACTCAAACAAGTAGCAACCAATAAGTATTAGGAGAGCTGCGTATTAAAAAATGAACTTAGTTGGGGCTTAACTTTTCGCCATTCAACCTGGAAAAGACTAGTCAATTCCATCACCAATTTTGGAAGGTGAGTATTCCTTATTCGTTATTCCTACCTACTCATCTCAATAATAGCTTAGCTATCCAGTCTACCCCCAGGTATATATTGGGACTTTGTAAAAGATTGCAAAAAGACTCCTGTAACAGGACCACAGAAAAAGTGATTTTCCAAATACTTCTTGGTTGATAGTGTATCTTGGTTTATTTCAACAACTATTCAAGTATCACTAAAACTCCTGATATTATTAGTATAATCTTCCACCCACTTGCCTGTGCCAAGTGTAGGAAAGCAGAGTTTCTCTTCAGAGCCTTGCAGAACCTTCTTCCTTGAACCATCTTGAGTTCTTGTAATGTCGGAGGCATGTTCTCTAAAGAGCTCTCTAACCATTTTTCCCAATGTGAAGATATATTCTGTGTACCGCACAAAAGTCTATTCACGATGAAAATATGGTGCAATTAATTTAATAAAGAACTAAACACACAAATAAATGGGACATTGATTTAAATGAAGAAAACATGACTTACTTTTCAGGCATTTCCATTACCTCCGTTGGAATGAGTACATCAATCAAGGTCTAAGAAAGGAAGTAAATAAAAAGGGATGAAAATTTTTTTACTATAAATTTTTTTAGTTCAACATGGATTCAGTACTGACTGACACTTAAAGACAATGAATACGGGCATGTCAAAACCTTCTTTGAGAAAAATATAGAACTTAAGATAATGTTAAAATTTGGTTTTGCTAATTTCAAATTGCACATTTCTTAGAATCCACTCATAATTGCATGAAATCCATTTATTGTAATTATTAGTGGAGGTATAAATTGTTTCTATTATTATGTAAATCTTTATTTAATTACAATCTCTAAAAATTTTATTGATATTCTTAGCCTTGTGTTGGTTTCTTTACAATATTCTTTTCTTCTCTTTGAAAAATGACTATTTTACGATATTTCTGAGTTTTCATGAATCAGTGTTTATCATGTGCAGCTATTAATTTCTATTGATAACCCGAGTGTTGATTAAATAAGCCTTAAAAAAGAGAAAATCATACCCTATAGAAAATAGAATCACATGTTGCAACGATATTCAGGGACAAATCGTCATCAAAGATTGATATAAGATGGTCTGGAAAGCCTTGCCAAAAATGAAGAAGAAATAACCTTGTCTGAAAGAGAACAATATATTACAGAATTACATTTCATGTGTTAGGGTCGTTCCACTTTAAGTGAACCAATGACATTTACCTTACCATTTTTGTTTTTCTTCATTTTTAAATCAATATGTGTACTTTGAAAAAACCACCAGGGTATATTTTTTATTACTATACCACGAATGAATTTTCATATTTCAGTCCAGAATTGTGTCTTGGTAAAAATTAGGGTACCATTTAAAATGGAAATAAACAAGCTTTATAATGATGTTTTCCATGGTATAGATTTTTTAAATTCAAATTTTATTTTATAATTTTACACTTATATTACAAAAAAACTATACAATTTAAAATTTTCAAAAAATTTACATTGATATTTATCTGCTTCTTCTTCGAATATATGCGAAACATCAAGATTGGATTTCTATGGAATCATAAGGTGTTAAAATTTTCTCTTGTATCGAACTTCACGGCACACCTCTCGAACGTTAAAAAATATGCACACGCATTTCGTAATTAAAAAAACCCTTTGTATCATCCTTAAACTTTGGGTTTTCATCACAATTTACATAGATTGAAAAAAATAAGAATTATGCAATAATATTTCTTAAGAGGTTTAGAGTTTTTTAGGAGGGAAGATTTCGTTTTCATTCTCTGAATATTCATAAAATATTTGGCAAAATTAAGGAAGTTTATAAAAAAAATTAAAACGGGTGGGAATATTGTAGGGGAAGTTACGATTATTTCATACGAAACAAATTTTTCCACTTTTAACAGGTCGTGGATTGGAAAAAAAAAGTATTGTTATAAGGTCCCTGAAAAAATATTCACGTCCCGAAAATTCATCATTAAGGCTAAGCGCGCACTAGAGACTTCTGTCACGGCGACTATAAACACTAGGTCACTCAAAAGCAATGCATTTCTATGGAGATGACTCTTGGCAACCGGCCAAGAGTCTCGTCGCCCGTGCGCGCTCTCTAGCATCTTGCAATAGCCAGGGTGATAATTTTGTCTCTGTGGCCGTGACAAAAGTCTCTAGTGCGCGCTTAGCCTAAAATAAAAATCTTTGCTAAACACAACTTACTAGATATCATTACCTAGTTCTTATAACAATAATTAGTGAACCTAAACCATCTCCGGTAAATGGTAATACATCAATCTCGTGGTTTAATTTACGAGCATGCTTTATTAACGTGTATATTTTATTATTCATTTCTCAGTAATTGTATAAATATTATCGCAACCAGATCTATAATATCGTACTTGATCAAAGGTAAGATACTTTTTTTTAGTTTTAAATGTTTGCCCACCTTTAAAACTTAAGGGAATGTTTCCGAAATATAATCTTCAAGGCTATTTAACAGTTTTATTTTAATTCATCATTCTAACATAAAAATTACCGAAAGAGTAAGAGTGTGTAAAATGAGAGATGAATAGTTTATTGGGAAGAAAATAGGAAGAATTAGAGTATGCGATGAAATAAGAAAGTAAATACGGCTGAAAGAATACGGGAAATTGAATAAGTGACGAGAACGTGTAAGTCGATTTGGTGACTATATCTGTGAAACCTGGTTGTTAAGTAATCAGGAGAGGACAAGGGAAAGGATGAGATACAGAGAAAATAGAAGAAACAGTATGAGAGAGAACCCGAAATAGAGGGAAAAAATGAGACTGAGGATCTATAAGAAATAGTAAGGGAATGGGGGAACAGATTTAGTTTGAGACTTCAGATAAGAGGTCTAATTAGTCAGCAGGGGATTCAGAGGGATGGTACACGAGATAAAAATGTACCGTAACATTAATTTTGAAAGAAAATCCTTCAGATCGTGATTTGTAATTTATGGGTGACATAGCTTATTATCCATTAATACTTTGAAACATCTATTCAAATTTAATTGTGAAAGATGTTTACCTGGCAAAAGCACATCCTGGCAAAAGCACAAAAAATGATAAAGGTCAAGGGCACAGCTTTAGAAAGAACAAAGAACCCGTATTTTCGCCAACTTACATGAAGATGAAGGTTGCCCGGTCGGCGCTATTTCATGGCTTATCCATTGTTAATACATGGAGGATTTCAAGGCTTTACTTGTGATTTTAACTATTCACCGGCCGCTAAACAATGAATGCCAGCTTGGCGAAACTCGTGATCCGCTATATTATAAAAAAGGCCAGGCAAAAATTTGTGTCAAAGCCATGTTATTTCTGCAGCAAATGACACAAGACGCAACTCAACTCAAACACAAGGGGGGGATACTTGAAGGAGTTACTCAAGTATAACCAGCCTCACTAGGTTGAGGCCATGAGCAGAGTTAGTACAGAACGTGTGAGTGAAAGTCACAGTCAGCTGACGAAAGTAATTTGTTTCCCCAAGTTAATTTGGTCCTCATTTTATCGACCCTTAGTACTACATTCACACATGAAAAGTTATTCTAGTTTAAGTAAAATAAAGCATTGATACAATGCTATATTTAAGCTAGATTAGCACTTAAACTAGATTAACTTTTCATGTGTGAATGTAGTATAAGGGAGGAAAGGCTGAGAGCTGTATTCTACTCAATTGAGTTAATCGCGTGGTAAGTGAAACCCTATAAGACTGTGTTTTCAGAGTGTGCTGAAAATCGGTATTCTGCTGCCTAGGATTACCAAACACGGTTTTAACCGGCTTTCCAAAACTCAATATCGGTAGCCATCTTGTCCGTCCTAACCGAAATAACTAATCTGACTATTATAAGGTAGTTTCAATTATTAAAATATATTTCATGGACCTAAAAACTCTTCAAACAATACAAAAAACTGATTAAAAACTACCTACGTTATTGGTTAAAAATGAAAATATCATTTACTTCATTGTGCTGCCATCTATAATCAAAAAGCTAAATGAAATCACTTCAGGTTATTGTAACTCCAGCAGACTATTTTAAGTACATTAATATAACCTTTAATCTTGTAAAAACACTTTTTTACAATGAAAGAAAAATATTCCATCATAACAAGCAACCCAATGACGAATATTTTAATGAATAAAATATTAATCCACAATCGTAGTAATAGATTTAAGATGGCGGCGAACTGTAGGCTGTGCGCCTGTTTACAGTGCAGGTATACCTACGCAAAGAAAACATAGTTCCTTCGCAAAATAAAGATGTTGTTTCATCTAGATGTTGAATATTAATTTCTAAGAGCTCTTTTTGATGTACAAGAGCTATTGATCTGAAAATAATGTACTTATCTCATGAAAAGGCATTGTAAACTTTGTCCGAGAACACTGTTATTCAACTTACCGGCCAAATTTACCGGATTACAATTAACACCGAATAAACGTGGTTTTAGGAGGAGTAGAATACGAAAAGTCCCAAAAACAGGGTAAATCGCATGAGAATGTGTTACGACGTTTGTGTAGAATACAGCCGTGAGTCTGCCTTGCCTAACCGGGGGACCGAACTCAGGCCTGAGGGGTGACAGCGAGATGCGCTACCACTTCACCACTAGGCTTCTGTTGAAACATTAGATCAGCCGTAGAATTTCACAACTGTTATGCAAGTTTGCGGAAGCGCACCCTTTCCAAAGCTGTGCATTGTCCCTAAACTAGAGTACTATCTTTCAGTTTATAAGCTGAAACACTACCCAAGAACAAAAATGGAGAACCAATGCCAGTCCTTGTCCGAGCTGAGCGAGAAAGCCCTGACCGACTTGATCCAGCACCTGACCAACGAGATCGAGTCGACCGAGAATCGCTGCCGCTCTATCCGAAACACCCCTCGAGTGTCCCCCTCCAGACGCCCCCTCTCGGCCAACAACAACGGGGCCCCCGAGCACTGCTTCGACAGCCTGGGCTACCTGGAGAAGATCCTGCAGGACAAGGTGCGGTTCTAAATATTCTAAATCAGTGCTTCTCAAACTTTCAATACTGGTAACCTAGGAATTAAATCTGAATTAAAATTTCGGGAATTAAATATGTTCTAGGAATGCCCAGTTCATTCCGGGAGATAGTGGAGGACTAATCAATGGTCACCACTTTTTCCGTTATAGTCGGCTAGACTAAAAGCTTTCCCTCCGCTTTCTTGCGTTGCCTTCCTATGCCGTGCTCGTGCTGTTGAGTCCTGACAAGGACGAAACCGGTCCGTGGCTGGAGGTAGCGCTTGAGAGTTGGATTTAACACTGGTAACCCAATTTTCAATCGTTATTTCCATCGCGCCCCCTTCCATACAGTAACAATGAATGAAAGGGGGGCAAGGGAATAATAATATGCAGGGCAATAACTCAACATTTTTTGTCGCTGAAGTTGCAATGCTTGAAGAAAACCATTTAGGAACCACTTCTCAGTGAAAATGGGGGTCTTGGGGTTTCTTCACCGGAATTCTTTTTTTAAAATTTTGGTGTGTTAAAGCAATTTTAGCTAATTCTTGGGGATTCTCGGGGATACAAATGGCACCCTGGGACCCACCATTATTCCTGATCTGAATATTGTAACTTTATAACAAGCTTCCACCATTGACGTGTTGAAAGTTTTTCTGGGTGGACCCTGTATATATAGATTTAGTTATAGTTTTTATATTGCTCAAGATCAATACTTAGATTTTTGTTCCGGAAGGATGAAATTAATTTAAAGCCCCTAAAGTAGGATACGCTTTTTGAAGTTATAATTACCATCTTTCCGATTCTACTTTTTCGATACTGGCCCTAAGGAATCGATACCAGGTTAGAATCGAACCTCAGGAATCGAATCGAAAGAATCATCAAACCTCAGGAAAATAATCGAATGATTTTTCAAATCCCCAGGTGCGCGAGAACGCCCGCCTGCGCGACTCCAACTCGCGGCTTCAGGCCGAAGCCAAAGTGCAGGACCAGCACATCGCCGACCTCTCCAACCAACTGTTGCTGGAGGAGGTGGTCCCCAGGCAGGCCGCCGACATCCAGAAGCTGAAGGAGCGCGTGGGAGAGTGCAACGTGCAGATCCAGCGGCTGAAGAAGGAGCTGGAGATCTGCACCAAGCGATGTCAGCGAGAGCAGGCCAACATGAAGAGGGAGCTCAATCTCCACGACCTGAGGGAGAATCGAGCACGCTGGCTGCAGAGCTGCAAAACCAAGCTGGCAGAGAGTAGGGCCGAGAAGGTGGCGCTCTGATGATTTTGTGCTGTCCAGTTTTTTTTTTCATTCGATGAGCAGCTGTCCAATTGTTTTGGTGGTGATATGTGAATAAATTGTTTTTAATGTTGGAAAATGTGGCTGTATTGCTTTTAAGTGTATGGGTCGACTTTTACCTTCCTCGGTTTTATGGATCTTCAGAGAAGACGGTAGATAGCAGAACGCAAAGGAAAGAGTGGGGATCTTTTAGGGCTTGTCCAGTGGCGGATTTCCAAATGTGCCGCCTATAGGCTGAACCAAAATTTGCCGCCTATATGCTATAACTCAGGGGTTTCCAACTGGCGGCCCGCCGGGTCATTTTGTGAGGCCCGCGAATTTCTCTGAAAACTCTCCAAAAAGTAGCCTCAAAACACTCTTTAGCACACTAAAATTCAAAATTTTTTCGGGGGAGAACCCCCGACCCCTCCATACACCTCTTAGATTATGAACTAGCTTCAATCGTTTTCTTTGGTGCAAGAATTAAAAGTTTGAAGTTTCGAGAGGTCGAGAAACCTGAAATTCCCCCTGAGCGTAGCAAGGGGTATGGGGTATGAGCCTTTTATAACCTTTATCATGAAGAGGGACAGAATGGAGTATCAAAAATTAGCTAAAACAATCATCTAAGGAAAATTTACAAACGTTTTCTTGAGGAAGACCTTTTCATTTAAGTAATATTCAGAATATTAAATATATTCAGTATTCCTACGAGTTGTATATAAGAGTAAAAAAATCCATATATCCTATGGAATTTTGGAAAATACAGTAGTGCATACATTCAAAATATGTAAACAACCTTCGTCCCTCTTTTGTTGGAAAAGTTTCATTTTGAAGACTCTCACCCCCAAAAAATTATCATCGTTAAAAAGGAGCCAGATTACTTTGCGGCCCGCCACTTGACTTGTGATTTCGATTGCGGCCCGCGAGTACTTAGAAGTTGGAAACCCCTGCTATAACTATACTACTTATAAAACTAAACAGGGGCGTCATTTTAGTTTTTGGTTTGTATGGGGGGGGAGGCAGTGGCGGAATCCAGGATTTTTTCTGGGGGGGGGCTGCCAGTGCCGTAGCCAGATTAGGGGGGTTACTCAACATCTTTTCTGATCTGAGGGTTAATCTTAGGAATACTAAGTTATAAGTGAGATGATAAGTTTTAATTTTGGTGCACTAAATTTCAAAGTTGTGTAAAAATGTCATCTCCAAGTAAAAGGGGGGTCTGGGGGTCCTCCCCCGAAAAAATTTTGAAAATTTGCCCCTCTAAATAGGGTTTTAGCTCATTTTGAAGCCTTTCAGATTCCACCCAAAGAGCATCTCTCATTGTAAGCGGCAGAATTTTCAAGGGAAAAAATTTATGGTATTATGAGTTGGAAAATTTCTAGTGGTTTAGGGGTTCCTATTCCAGAAAAATGTTTGACATTTGACTAAAGTTTCAAGGAAAAACCGTACTTATTAGATTCCAAAACGTCGAGGGGGGTTGGGGTGGGGGTCTTCCCCCAGAAAAAATTTTGGAATTTTACCCTTAAAAGTAGGGTCCCGGTTCATTTTGAGACCCTTTGGGTAACACCACCGAATGTCCGCAACGTGTTGAAATTTCTTTTTTGGCTTTATTGCTATTACCAAAACTTGAATGTCTTATTCCTGGGGGGGTTGCAGCCCCATTATGGATTCACCACTAGGGGAGGGCAAAGATTTTAAGTGGGTTTGGTACACGCCGTGACTTGATTTTGGCTTCTTATTTTTCTTTTGGGGGGGGGGTGGTCTGACTAAACCTCTTCTTAAGGTCTGGAGTGTATTTATACCTGAACACTGAAGTGTTAAATCACTTAAAAGTAATATTTTACACGAAATGTTTCAATTTTACAATGTGAGCTTGAAGTAACATGGGGGTCTGGGGATCACCCCTAGAAAAATGTTGAAAATTTGCCTTTTAAAGTAGTGTTTCAGCTCATTTTGAGGCCCTTACAGTTCCTTGAAAACCACATAATTTTCTGGGGGGGAAGTAATAAAAAACGTCTAATGGGGGCCAGAGGTCCTCCCCCAGAAAATATGATTGGAAACTCCCCCGAACTTGTGTTTATTTTCTTTTCAAACTTTATGGAGAGAGCACCAAAAGGCGAAAAGTTTCTTGTAGGCGGTGTAATTTTCAAGGGAAAAACACTGAATAACACATATCAAAATTTGAGAGGGGGGTTTGGGGGTTCCCCCCCAGAATTTTTTTTGGAAATTGCCCATTAACTCATTTTGAGACTCTTTGGGTAACAAAGAGAACAGTTCCTTGTAAACCACATAACTGCTTTTCTGAAAGGACGTTCTCCCTCTTTCCAGAGCTTATGTTCAGTGTTTCCTTTCTCTTCTCCTTTTTTTTCAGAAAAAAATTCTGCTGCCGAAAATTTGCCGCCTACAAAAATTTGCCGCCGTAGGCTATAGCCTAGCTAGCCTATTTAGAAATCCGCTACTGGGCTTGTCTATACTTTCAAGATGGCCGGTTTTATGGACCCGCTTACTTAGTGGGGTCAATTAGCGTACAAAAGAGTTCCCCTCCTCTGAAGGGGAGGCGAGGGGAAACCTCCTACTCCCACAAAGATCTACCCTTACTGCCCGAAGCACGGCAGTTATTCCAGTTGTATAAAAGTTTAGATAGGCCCTTAGTAGTGTAGTTTGTGGCTTCCCCCCACCCTGTCATGCGAGGAGGGCCTTCCTTTTGTGCGCTAATTGATCTCAGTGGTCAGAAGACGTCTTTTGAGCCATAAATCAAAGGGTGGTAAAAATCTGAACCGATCCTATTCAAGGAACAGATTTTTGTTAACTTCACGGAGATAGAGCTATGGAAGAATTCCCCCCGTAACTTTTCCATAGAATATTACTGGTAAATATTATAGCCATCAGAAACGAGTTACTTAGATGATTGGTGGATTTTAGGGGATTTGAGAGAAGATAATTCTCTCGTAATTTTTCCAAGGAAATATTTTTCTTCGTGGTAAATATTTCCAGAGTCATCAGGGGCAAATTTCCTTACCAAGGCTTGTCCCCCAGGGTCTCCCAACTAGTCCGCTCACTTTTTAGGTCTGACCTCGGCTTACTAGATACTACTACAAGCTGCCCGAGTTTTGAACACTGAGCTATAAAACAAACTGAGGTTTGTTTTATAGCTCAGTGGTTTTGAATTATTTAAATATAGTAGTAGTTCTAGTAAGCCGTGGTCTGACAAACCAGCGGTTCACACACTTCTCGAGTCTACGAACGAAGACATTTTCAGGAGAGAAATTATATTCTTTAAGGAGACAAAAATATACAAAGCAAATAGAACATTTCGGGACACACTCTTAACCCATAAACCAATAATCTTCCAACTGGAATTAGAGAGGGGGCAGATAAAACGGAGTATTTTCATTTGGCTACTAACTTATATGCCTAAAATCCTTTTACTGATGAGTTTTATACTAAGTTGCAGTTACTTAAACTTAACATTCATATTAGGTATGAGCTATGCTACTTGGGACTGCTGTATATGGGAATGGACGATTAGTTTTAAAAAAAATACATCAGAGAAATTGAAATTACCTCTTCAAAGTTTCCTCCTATGGTTGTATCCACGATGCATTGACAGTGAATTCGGTACATTGTAAGAAATATTTTCATCTAAAACATACAATTAGAAACGAATCATAGCAATATCATCAGCATTTGGAATTTACATGAGGACATTCAAATTTACCTTTTCTTTCTTTTCGGAGTGAGGAATAATGAGGTCATCAAAATCTGGAAAACTCGGCAATAAAGTCCCAATTTTAGTAGCCAGGGAAAACTTTTTAGTAGAATTCTAAAGTAAAACATTATCTTACTAATTCGTATTTTACAGGAAAGTTAAATAGTAATTATGTGGACAGAATACAAAGGATTTCAATCGAAATTAACTTAGTAATCACACTACAGGTAGTCTTTGTGAGGTTTAAGGTAGCTACAAAAACATTAGTGATATCCACATCAAGAAAGTGGTAAAAAATTTAAATTAGATTTGAGATTGCAAACGTAACATAAGAATAAAGGGAGTCACTAATATGTTTTTACTAAAAAAGGGTATTTCCGTACTTTTAAATTCTTAAAATTAATAAGTTTCGTTTACTTTACTTTCAGAGAAGTTACGTGTCAAAGGCAAGAGAAAAAACGCTGCTGTTTGTTCAAGTCCTCTCTTCATGTCCTTTTTTAAGGAGTGTCAGCACCATTAAAATATTTTTTGTAAATAACTGAATTTTATGATTTTTTTAATGTTGAATTATGCGTTTAATTCTATTCTAATCAATATGAAGCTCTAAAACTGAATTTAAAGAGCGTTTTATGAATAAATTACAAAACATTTGCCCAAAAATGTCTATTTTTAAATTAACTTTAAAATGCATTTTCTCACTCAATATTTATACTTATAAAAACTCTTCTGAAATTTTAGCCTTTTTCTCTACGAAAATTTCTGAAAAGATTTTGTTATACTTTGAAACTATATTGAAGATATTTAAAAATCCATGAGTAAAATTTAAGACGCGTTTTTGTTTTGTGTGGGGAAAATAAAACAAGCCAAAAGAAATAAATAATGAGTTAGGAGATGCATTTTAAAGTTAGTTTAAAAATAGACGTTTTTTGGACAAGTTAGTAGTATCTGTATATTTTTTTCTTATAATTACATTGATTAGAATGGAGTTAAACGTAATTCAACACTAAAAAAGATAATTAAATTAAATTAATTACAAAACTATTTTTATGGTGCTGACTCCCCTCGATCATTAAGGCAGCATGTAGTTTGACAATCCAGAAGTTTTATCCAATTAAACTCAAGACCTAAAAATTCTAGGTAATGAAATAATAATCATCCCTATCTTCTTTAGTGTTTTTATTCGTCTCACTTAGGTAATCAATAATACTGCTCGAGGGCTCGAATCTTATTTTTCCCGATCATGTCAAGATCTCTATATACTAATCCCCCAAGTGATGGAGATTCGACGTAAGCAACCACCCAGATACGACACCGTCCTCGTCAAACAATCGACGGGCATCAAGGGGTGACAGGTGTAATGTCATCGAACGATCGGAGGACGAGATGATAACAGAGCGTGTCAAGTGCCCTGTTGATGCGAGACCCGGATCTGACGATGACAAGGAGATGGCTTTTTGTTGAGGAGATACGATGTCTTGCAGACAGCCTGGTGCCAGTTCATGCCCCTCCCTCCTCTCTGATTGATATCGGTATCTTCTGGTGGAGTCGATTTATCGAATTTAAGATTTCGTTGAAATTTCACGTGAATGATGGGAGAGGATGTTGATCTTGATCATGGGCGTCATTTACGGGGGGCTTGGGGGGGTTGGGCATTGCGCATTGGCAAAATCACACCATATTCAATTTCGCTAATAAAATTTGAAAGAACTTAGAAATGCCTAAAATATTCTTTTATCATTTCCATTTGTTTTAAATAATTTGTTTAGTTCCATGACGTGTTGTATATTGTGCATTGCGCAAACTTGATCCATATTTTTTCATCAAAAGTTATACTTTAATACTAGTTTCCATTGTATTCATATCCAAGTGAAGATTAACAAGGTTTTGGGGATTAAAAAAGTAGTGGTTTTATTTTTATTTCATCGACTTAAAATATTCAAATAAATATCATTGTAAAACGCATCATTAACAATATTTATGAGTAACATTGGGGGGGTTAAATTATATATAACAGTGTTTTTTTCTGTAAACTTACCCCACTTTTTAAAGAGCATGATGAAAATCTGAAAAAAAGAAATAGAAAATTATATTGGGAAAAAATTAGTAGTGTAATTGTGTGAAGATATTACAATGGACAAGAAGTAAAGATATTTGTTTGCTGCACCACTTTCAAGGGTTTTTATATAAATTCTATTGAAATCACTACGAGAATATATGAAATTGCATTGAGATAAATAGAAGGGAATAAAGAAAATATTTTGTGTTTATGTCATAAACAAGATACGCACTATTTAACTAAATGATGTAAATTCGTTACTAACTTCCAATTTGTATCTATTTTAGGAAACCTCTTATGCCTGTAAGTTCCCTTATAATCTCACCATTCTTTCTTATCAAAGCTCAGTCTACACTTTTACTGCAGGAAATAAGTTGTAAATTAAAACCTCTACTTTTGCTTCATTATCTTGGGAATGAATTTGACACAAATACTCGTATCTCAGTTTCATGAGTGCCGACAGAACAGGCTCGGACTGGCCTTGCGGGCATTTGGGCAAATGCCCGGTGGGCCACTACTCATCGAGGGCCGTTTGTGGGCCGCCTTCAACCAAAATATTTTGCAGTGGTATGAATGAAAAAGATCCTGTAAACGAATCCTGAACGAATTTTCATGGTTTCATCTTCAAAAATTCTACGGCATAAAAGGAGCGAACCTGTTTGGATGTCGCCCAGAAGGGTCCCAAATGAGTTAAAACAGTACTTTTAAGAGTAAAGTTTCCAAAAAATTTTCTGGGGGAGGACCCCCAGACCCCCCTTTCTATTTTAAGCTTCACTATTCACAATTCCTTTTAATATTAAATTCGTCTAATAGATGGAAATTCTTTCTACCCACTGAATTTACCAACAAAGAATTAAAAGTCAGTGTATTGAGTTTATACTGTTAGACTGTTCCTTAGGGGGTCAATTTTCAAAAGAATTTCTTTGGGAGGTACCACGATCCTCCCCCGAAATTTTAAATTCTATAATGTTATATTTTCCATGAAAATATGCAGCGGGCCGATTCAGACTTAAAATGCCCGGGCCGAAATTTCTTCCCAGTCCGGCCCTGCGACAGAATATTCAATGAATGAATTAGCCTTTAGCCATCAGTATCAATATGCGAAAACCTGAACTTGATTAAAAAATATCGAGGTGCCGCAAAGGTCTTGAAATTTTGATAAATGCTGATTTTTTTTTCACAAAGCAGCAAAAAAAACAAAGATTAAATCCTCAAATTTTGTTCATGATTCTTTATACAGAACTACTAATAGATATAATGCTCCAGATTTTGTTTTTTTATCACCCCTCTTTTGGTAACAATATTTTTTTAATATTAAAGAAATTTGTAAAGTTGTTTTTTCTGCATTTATAAAAATAACCGTGACTCTTGAACTACACAACTTAAAAACATGAAATTAGGCTCATTTGTTAAAATTTTTTTCTCTTTGATTTAAAAGGGAATCATAACAACCATTCTTTAATTTTTTTTATTTAAAAAATTAAGCGATAATTTGTCATCCTACCGTGTAATACCAGTAGGCTGTGCCGCTTTGAAATATTCGCTGCTTTGTTGAATTCCAATGCCGTTGTAATGGTATCTGTAAGACAAGCGTACGAACAATTAAAGTTTGTTAATACGTAACAAAAAATATGAGAACAAAATAATTGTATAGATAAATCTCTGAAAATTTTAAACTGATTATGGAAGTATAAATCTCACACAAAGACACAAATATAATCTTAATCCTATATCTATACAAATCTTACTTTGATTGACCTCTCGCACCTAATCTTTTTGATGTCACCGAAGGAAACGTATTTCTGATAAGCTGTAAATGAATTTAAGTAGGCTAACATGAATATAATATAATTTTTCCATCATCAAAACTAATTATCCCTTGCATTAAACAACTACTTGAAAAAAGTGTGAAAGCTTATTCAAAATCAAATGAAACTTTGGACTTACTTTGCCAAAAGTTGCTTTACATGCTGGTAAAATAGAGGATTTCTTGCAAAATTCAAGATAATGTCCGTAAATGATTTCTCTGGGGAGGCAGACTTCCGGACAGGCACAGTAATTTTTCTTTAGCCTTAAATAATTTGATAAAGTGTTCAAAGACTTCAATTGTATCAACATTTTTACTTGAGATAATTTTCATTTTTTTTTTCACAAACGGTTGTTAAACCTTTTAATCAAAAAATAAATCTTTAAATTTTTAGTTTAAGCTAAGTTTACCATGATTTTACCAATTTATATGGATTTTATATGATGTCAATTATCCAAAATCGATTTTCAATTGATTATGCAGTACACATTTTATCTTTATCAATTATAACTTTTAATTTTTTCTGTTCAAAAATTCTATTTTCGAAAACTTATATATTGAACTCTTACCATTTTATAGTCATTGCTGCTTGTTCTTTCTTCACCTTAAAGCTTTTAGCATCATTTTTCTTTCCCTTTGCATTATGTATTGAATCGTACACTTTTACACCAATTTCAGAATCTATTTCATAAATATTCTGTCTTAAGTGGAAATCTTCGTTGAAGCAATAATTAGAAAAAGGATCTACCATTTTCACAGCATTAGAATTTATCTGTAAAATGAAGAATAATTAATTTGTTAAGGATTTCTATATAAAATATTTTTAAACTAATATTTTTCTTGTATTTAAGCTATATACTAGCTATAGCTCATTTATTTGAGTGACATATTCTGTCATAGTGGTTGATCCCGGGGAGGACGCATCCCTTCCGCGCCTCCCCTGAAAAGCTATAAGAACGTTGTTTTAAAAAAATAATTCTTTTTAACTTCTGTCTGAAGGAGCGAAAATTCACTGATATGTCTTTCCATATTTTAATAGCAAGGAAGGTGTAAATTTTTCAATAGATCTGAACATCATGATAAGGGGAGATTTTCTCTGTTTTAATTCGGAATAGGTTGAATCCAGTATTGTTAATGGGGGACGCCGTACCCTGAATAATTGGACCATTCCCCCGAAATATTTAGTTTTTGGCCAAAAAAGGGATAGTCCTCCAAATATTTTTTTAAAACTATAGCACTGGTGGAAGGGGAAGGTTGAAGCATAAAAAGTTGAATTCTTTTTAAAAATTGATATTATTCCTAAAACACTAAAAGTTAGTTTGTGAGTTGTGACACTCCCTTTTGGTGTCGAGAAGAGAGGCAACTGGAAACACTGGCATTCGGATAATGTTAAGAAGAGATCTATAAATTCCGGAATCTCCTTAATCGCACTACGTTGGATACGAGAACCTCAAGCGAGAAGGCTATAATAAATTTTATGGAATCATGCCTCTGTAACCAGGCAGAAAAATTTTTAAGTGCAGCCTCAGAACGGTGAAAGGTTTGGCACGGTCATTTCAAATTCATATTTGGTGTGGTATTGGAGTAATGTGATGGGTAAGTAACAGCGTACTGTTTATATAATTCTATTGCAACTTACATAAACTTTGTATGATCATAAAACCTACATTATATTATGTACTACTACCTAAACTAATTTATTTCGTAAATATGTTGTATTTTTTTTACATTTTTAACAATACAAACGGCATGCTATCAAAATTATCAAATACTTTCAAATCTTTTAAGTATTTTTAAATCATTAATTTGAAGTAATGTATTTCTAAAGTTAAATTTATACTCTGAAGTTCTAGTTTAATTTGATAAAATACATTTTTTAGTCAAAATTGCAGGATCTTTATCAAAAACAAGCCCACAGCTATTAGTAAAAATATTATGTTAGTATGTGTAAAAATATTATGTTAGTAGATGTTTTAAGAAAACATTTTGGTTGAAAAATGAATAGGGGAGAGGGGGTACAAATTATAAATAAAATTTTATAAAATTATAAATTTTTTATTAAAAATTTCACAAATTCACCTGAAGATCAGACAATCCGTATAGGGGAATCCATCACATACACACAAGAACAGTCACACTAACATCCATGCCAAACGGGGATTCGAACCCCAGACGTACGGCTTCGCTGTCAGGTGCTCTAACCACTAGGCCAGTACGTCGGCCTAGTGGTTAAAACAACAACCATTTCCCTAAGTTTATTTAAATTTCAAAACCTAAAAAATTACCAATAGCAGTATATCAGTACCATGTGTGGCCTGAATTCTCTGAGCAGTGGGGCTATTATTGGAACCCTTCGAGTTAGAAATTTGTCTGTATTGGAAGGTGCTAAATAAAATTTCTTCTAATTTTATTCGTGTAAAAATTAACTCCAGATAGTTTTTGAAGTAAAATTTTCTGCATTAGATTCTATTATAAGTGAACATGGAAAAAGGATCGTTCCTCAATTTGAATAAGTATAATATATATTTTATACACTAAAACACATTGCGGATAGTAGATGGAGAGGGACACATTTGAACACCATAAGTTTGAGGACATTTGATGAATTGAAATGTGTCTTTATTATTTCTTTTCTTGATGTTAATGCATTTTTAAGTTGTTAGATGAAGTTAGATTCATTTGTCAGATTTTTATCCACTTATTTTTCTAAGCCCTTTTAAAAGTAATTTTAAGATAGTTAAGTAAAAGTAATTTTAGTAGTTTTAAAAGTATTTTTTTAAGATTTTTAGTGATTTAAAAGTATATTAATTTTTTTCTTATAACTTTCACATAGAATCTACTTAGAAACATTAGGTTATTTAATAAATCTGTTTATTTGAACATTTGTAGAAAACTTATCAGTGAACATATGGAATAACTTTATAGAGGTTTAAAAAGTATAGTTAGAATCCGACATTAAAAAATGAAAGAAAAATCATTTATTTACAGAATATCTTTTACCTCTTACCACTCTTAGAATATTCCAAATATCAATTTCCGGAGGTGGGTATTGCTTTGATTGCTGGCTAACTCTACTTAGCACCTTTTCTCATTGATTTTTCTTAATGGATAATAAAACCATTATAGTATTTCTCTCTCTAAATACTTTTTCCTCATAAAAATTTTAATCTGTAATAAAATTTGCTGAAATTTTCTAAGTGTAAAAAAAACGTTAAAGAAACGCTTGAGAAATAAAACGTAAAAGTTTCAAACCTTTTAACTTAACCGATTGCTGTTAATGTAAACTTAAATGTGCAATAAATTTCATAGTTTGTAAAAATGAATTTCATTTCATTAATAAAGGGGTTTAAATGTACCCCCAGATTGTTTAATACAGCCCCAACTGTGGCTCATTTGAGCAGAATTTCCCAAATATTTTATGAATAATTTCTATTAGAAATTCTTAATGAATGCATTTAAAAATGTTACAGAAATTTGAGGAAGACTGTAAATTATATATTTGAATCAGTTTTTGTATCAGTGTCTTAAAATATACGGAAAATTTGTGAAAAAAGTAATCTTTGTTCAAATGTACCCCTTCTACCCTATTTCTGTGTGAACCTTTACATTCTATGCACAGTATAAAAAGTTCGTCTTTTTACGTCGGTTTTTTTTTGACGAAAAAATTCTACACAAAGATAATTTAGATTTATTAAAATCACCATTAAAATAATAAGTTTTAAAAAAACAAATATGTACCAGACGGAATTATACGGAATTTAATTATATTGTTATGAAAAATCCCTCCTGTGTAACTAAACTAAACAAAAAGGTTCTTCAAATAAAGAAAAGTTTCTCTCATCTGATAGAAAAGGAAATATATATATTTCTCCACTAAAAATTAACCAGCAATAGTGCTGGTTAATTGAAATAAAGAATTCAGAAGTAAAGATCAGTTTCTTCTGGTAGAAAGTAAAAGCAGCCCTTTACTTTCTGTGCGTTTTGAGATCTTTGGGCCATAAACACCCAAGTTACTAACCCAACTTTCTATGTGTTCAGAAACTCCCCTTTGCTTTAGATCACTCAAAATCTTTAAAATTCTCCTTCTAAAGAATTTCCTCCCCAATGCGATAGTATAACGATGGGGAGAACTGTATGGGGGAGTGGAGAAAAAAAGCCCTTCCTTCTACCTGCTAATTGTCTACATTCCCTGCTAGTAAAACCGTTGAGAATAAGAAAAATTACAAAGTTTTGAAAGCTTTCATACATTTGACTTTGACTTCTTTCCTTTATCTCCGAAAATAAGGCGACCGAAAAAGCGTTCTCCGCCGCGGGAGAAAATTCATCCTACCGTACCTCGCTCTCCTGGTCGCGTAGCCGCGAGCTTGAATTTCTCGGTAACTTCATTTGCCAGCAGTTTCCTGGTTACATTTTTTATACCATTCTATGGTCCAAAATATTATTATACCTTAAACGACAAAATGGAAAACAGGAGATTTCAAAGGAGTATTTTTAGGGGATAGGTTTTTTAAATAAAAAATTGTGTATTCCAATCGAACTGGCATTCATTTTTCTTGATTTCTGTTAACAAAACAAATGGCACTTAGAGATGAGTGAGTTACATCGTTAATTTTACAATTTTACTTTGATTATTTTCAAATAAATTACTCCCCTCTTTGAATAACCTACTAGCCACCTACTGATAGTGTACTACATAAGATATCTATGACCCAGTAAATAAATTAACCAACAACAACGGACAATACACCAGTTTTCACAACTAACAGGCACTTGGATTTTTTAAAATTGTGGGTAAATTTGAATTTCAAAGAAAAACATTCAAATATCTTTTCTTTTAATGCAAACTATGAAGACATAAAAGTTACCTTTTTTTTCGAAAAGCATATAACAAAGAAACTAGAAACAGGGGCCCAAGACAATTTTTTTTTCACTTTTTAAACATTTTTTATAAGGAAGTCAAGATTAATACATTTTGATGTAGCAGTCCTAATTCTCTTGATCTTAACAAGGTCAAAAATATTTGTCCAACTTTAAATAGACTGGTTAAGGTTCTTACTTTTAAAGGGTGTTCAACAAAAGTATAAATTTAGCGCATAACTGGTAAATATAGGAGTGAAATACTTCATTCTTAAAAATAATGAACATGTTATAAAACTGTTTACAAATGTTTAATATAGCCAACTTATGTTATTTCAATCAATAAATGCGCAGTTTATTTTACTGACAGTTTCCAGTGCTTTATTACAGTATTTTAGTAGTGGTGTCAGCTGTCCTCATTAGTTTGGTTTAGTTGTAGTTTTAAGGAGCAGATATCAAGTTAGATCATATTGCGCTAAGAGATCCAATATGAAAACCAGTGCACTATATATCTGGTTCTAAGATATTAAAAATTTTCTCTACAGGTATTAAACTTAAAAAAATTATAAGCATCATAGTTTCTTTAAGATAAAGCCAAATACTTACATAGAGTTAATTCTTTGAAGGAGAAGTTATAATTGAAAAGGTAGAGCAATTTTTTGTACTTACGAAATATCTATTATAACATCACAAATTCCATTCGATAGTTATCGTTTACTTACAGCTCTTATTGGTTAAAAAATCTCGCGAATTATTCTATAGAAAACAAAGGAGGCGTGGACTTGCGTAATCAAGTGTGAATATCTCTTTCGGTCTTGTTGAACAAGAATGTAAACAACTTCCGAGCTTATCTTGTTAGCTTATTTGGAGATATAACACACCTGAGAACGATTTTCTACAACGAAATAGGATCAGAAAAGCAACAGGAAGTTCTCACGCGTCTAACGGCAAAAGAAAATTTTTTGGGGATGGGGGGACACAAAGAATGGGTCAGTGTAACTTTTCATTTGTGTTCTCATACGTATAACTAATAATAGTATTCAATACAAAAAACGACAAGGATTTAGAATTAGAATGTTAATTTAATCTTCTATTGACTTCAAAGCACTTAGAATTTTAAATTACAATTATAGGGTTGTGCCACACTAATTTATAAGTCCAAAATAGTTGCTTTATTTAATTGCCTAAAGGTAACAAAATAGAATAGTTGCAAAAATAGTGACCAAAATCAACAAGAGAAGTAAAAATTGTGCTAAAATATATCTAATAATATTTTTAAACGATTTAAAGAATAGTCGCTTAAATTTGAGCTTCCACGGATTAGGTTGAGACGTTGTTTTCCAGTAAACTAGAGAAGGCGCGAGGAAAAGCCGACTTTTAAGTTTCTTTCCTACAATGCTCCCCCGAATAGGGTAGAAGCATAAACCCAAAAACTCGTTGTGAAGAAATCCTTCACTGTCGCTCTTTCAGTTAAGAGTCTAAAATATGGAAAAGGTCGGTAAAAACAGGATGGTATGGCTAATCTGCTTGTGAAGACACCAGAATCACAAGTGATAGAATTTAACTCTTTATGTCCCAAATTATGTTTTTCAGAAAAATTGTGCTGTATATTTTTATGCGGTTATCCCTATAAGTATATTAAGTATATAAGCTTCATATTAACTCTAGTAGCACAGCTCGTTCCAAATATGCCAAGTTTACGTAACTGCAACTAGAAGTAAACGAAATTCATGTAAATCTAAAAACAACTGCCATTGTCATATTCTTGAATGTGTTCAAAGCTATAGTACAGTCAAATTAGGCGGAAAAAGGGTCGGAGGTAGACATTTAGAAATACAAGCAGAAACCCCCTGGGATGTGTTTAGGGGGGTCTGAGGATGCCTCACCTGAAAATCCCAAAAAATCCGGTGACGGGTTTTCCGCCATTTTGAAAAAGAAGTCGGCCATAATGGATTTTTCCTTAGTTCATAAAAACAGCTATAACAGGCGAACTAATTGGTTTAAAATGTTCGTTCTTGTTTTAAAATGCGTAATTCAGTGCGTTCTTTAAGTTTCATGCATGAATTGTTGGTTCTAAACCAAGCATTTTTAAAAATTAAGCTAAAAAAGCAATTTTTTCGTATTTTTTTGGGTTGTAGTTCTTTCGTTTAATACTGTGTCGTACCTATTATAAATATCAAGACCGAAACAACTGGAACTTGTTTAGGAGAGTCTTAGGCTATACCATACCAAAATTCTAAGAAATCCCGCCATTAGTTTTCCGCCATTTTGAAAAAAACGGTGACAATACTGAATTTTCAATGTTTCTTAAAAACTGCTATAACAAGCGAACTTATTGGAATAAAATGCTCAATTTTTTTTAAAAATGCGTGTTTAAGTGTACGTTTTTGAAATATCATGCAGTAAGTTAATATTCTTAAAGATTTAATTTTAAAAACTCGGAAAAATAGTAATTTTTCAGTCTTTTTCTGTTGTAGTTTTTTTATAGTCCAGGCAAACAAGACATTCAATATAACGGGCTGAAAATTGGTGGAAATGTAGACAATAGTGTCATTCTTGATATCCTGAAATTCCCAAAAAATCCCTCCAAGGGAAAATCCGCCATTTTCGAAAAACCAACGCCATCTTGGATTGGGTTTTCAAGCACAGCGACTAAACCAAGGTGCCGATTGATTTCGTTTTTGTCACATATTGGTTAATATTGTGTATTTTAAGAGACAACGTAAAAAAATTTGAAATAAAAAAATTAATTTAATAATAATTAATTTTTATTTAATTACTGCTTTGCTGTGTTAAAATGTAGGTAAGCATTCGAGATAACAAGCTGAAAATTGGTGAAAATATAGAAGGCAGTGTCCAAATTAATATCCCGAAATTACCAAAAAATCCCTCCAAGGGAAGCCGCCATTTTGAAACAACCACCTCCATCTTGGATTGTATTTTTAAGCATAGCGACTGAACCAAGGGTCCGATTGAGTTCGTTTTTGTCTCAAATTGTTCAATAATACGCATTTTAAATATAAAACGTGATAAAGTTCGAAATAAAAAACTTAATTTAATTATAATTAAATTTACTTAGTTAATGGTTTGCCGGGTTAAAATGTAGGTAAGAATTCAAAATAACAAGCTGAAAATTGGTAGAAACGTAGAAGATAGTATCCTGACCGAAGTTCCGAATTTCCCAAAAAATCCCTCCAGATGAAAATCCTCCACTGAAAAAACTACCGTCATTTTGGACTCTCAATTTAAGCATAGTGATAGTGGAGTTTTCTCTTTCCACAACAATGAAATTTCCCTAAAAAGGCATTATTGAAGCTGAAAAAAGCTGCAATTTTAAAGTCGAATATTTAAAAAACTATTCTAGCGATTTAAGTAAATTTAAGCTTAAAATGTAGTTTATTTATTCAAGAACAACATGCAATTTACGTGCATGGTCAAAAATTTTAAAGTTTGTTTGCTGTATCGTTTGAGCATAGTTTGTTTTCCTCAATTTGACCGTTTTGTCCATACTTTTTTATTTAGTTGCAACCAAACAGTGATATTTTTAACCATGCACGTAATTGCATGATTTTATTGAATAAATAAACTACATTTTAAGCTTAAATTAATTTAAATCGCTAGAATGGTTTTTTAAATATTCGACTTTAAAATCGCAGTTTTTTTAGCTTCAATAATGCCTTTTTAGGGGAATTTCATTGTTGTGGAAAGAGAAAACTCCACTATCACTATGCTTAAATTGAGAGTCCAAAATGACGGTAGTTTTTTCAGTGGAGGATTTTCATCTGGAGGGATTTTTTGGAAATTTCGGAACTTCGGTCAGGATACTATCTTCTACGTTTCTACCAATTTTCAGCTTGTTATTTTGAATTCTTACCTACATTTTAACCCGGCAAACCATTAACTAAGTAAATTTAATTATAATTAAATTAAGTTTTTTATTTCGAACTTTATCACGTTTTATATTTAAAATGCGTATTATTGAACAATTTGAGACAAAAACGAACTCAATCGGACCCTTGGTTCAGTTGCTATGCTTAAAAATACAATCCAAGATGGAGGCGGTTATTTCAAAATGGCGGTTTCTCTTGGAGGGATTTTTTTGGTAATTTCGGGATATTAATTAGGACACTGCCTTCTATATTTTCACCAATTTTCAGCTTGTTATCTCGAATGCTTACCTACATTTTAACACAGCAAAGCAGTAATTAAATAAAAATTAATTATTATTAAATTAATTTTTTTATTTCAAATTTTTTTACGTTGTCTCTTAAAATACACAATATTAACCAATATGTGACAAAAACGAAATCAATCGGCACCTTGGTTTAGTCGCTGTGCTTGAAAACCCAATCCAAGATGGCGTTGGTTTTTCGAAAATGACGGATTTTCCCTTGGAGGGATTTTTTGGGAATTTCAGGATATCAAGAATGACACTATTGTCTACATTTCCACCAATTTTCAGCCCGTTATATTGAATGTCTTATTTGCCTGGACTATAAAAAAACTACAACAGAAAAAGACTGAAAAATTACTATTTTTCCGAGTTTTTAAAATTAAATCTTTAAGAATATTAACTTACTGCATGATATTTTAAAAACGTACACTTAAACACGCATTTTTAAAAAAAATTGAGCATTTTATTCCAATAAGTTCGCTTGTTATAGCAGTTTTTAAGAAACATTGAAAATTCAGTATTGCCATCGTTTTTTTCAAAATGGCGGAAAACTAATGGCGGGATTTCTTAGAATTTTGGTATGGTATAGCCTAAGACTCTCCTAAACAAGTTCCAGTTGTTTTGGTCTTGATATTTATAATAGGTACGACACAGTATTAAACGAAAGAACTACAAACCAAAAAAATACGAAAAAATTGCTATTTTAGCTTAATTTTTAAAAAATGCTTGGTTTAGAACCAACAATTCATGCATGAAACTTAAAGAACGCACTGAATTACGCATTTTAAAACAAGAACGAACATTTTAAACCAATTAGTTCGCCTGTTATAGCTGTTTTTATGAACTATGGAAAAATCCAACATGGCCGACTTCTTTTTCAAAATGGCGGAAAACCCGTCACCGGATTTTTTGGGATTTTCAGGTGAGGCATCCTCAGACCCCCCTTAACACATCCCAGGGGGTTTCTGCTTGTATTTCTAAATGTCTACCTCAAACCCTAATTTGACTGTACTACTATTGAATTGGGGAAAAATTGCGCTTTATTTATTTTTACCACCTAAAAAATAAAATTGATTTGTCGTTTCTATCAGCTTTATATTTTTCTTGGTTCTATTCTTTAATTAATTATGGTGTCACTGTTTGGGGTGGAGAATATAGATCCAATCTCCAACCTTTAATTTCTATTCAAAATTTTAAATCAGCAGTCATATCCTAATAATTTTAGATTACTCAAATTATTGCCTCTTCGTCACAACGCTTTTTTCCGTATTATACTATATCTTTATCGTAATAAATTTCTATTTAACACTATAGCAAGACCACATAATACTAGAGTTATGGCAACTTATCAAATTCCAAAATTTTCTAAATCAATTTCTTGTAAGCATTTCTTTCACCTCGCACCAAAATTATACAATAGTTTACCTTTAAATCTAACCTCCATTAATAAATACTCAGTGTTCAAAAGAGAAATTTATTTGAGTTATTAATTAATATCGACGACCTGGATTTATATTTTTCACTTCAATGAAGCATATTTAGTTAATGGTTTACCAGCTTGCTGCCATCATTATTTAATTATTGTTTTATACAGTTTTGTGTTTGTGTTGTTGTAATTTGTATTATGTTATTTGTCTTAACAATTTTATTTGTATAATTTCTTTTTCGCCTGTACGGGAAGTTCCTTCCCCTTGACGAATCACATTATTTCTGACTTTTCTGTGTTTGTTCTCTATGTGTAATAAAGTTCTAAAGTTCTTTTTAAAAAAAATTTGGCCTTACAGGACGATAATTGGACGAATTTGGAACATTGGGAAGTGGGACTTACAAGTCCCGTCGGGGCATAAAGGGTTAAAACATTTTGCATAAAAATCGTTTAAGAAAATTGTTAAAACTATGAAACATCCTACTACTATTATAATTGTGAATGTTTGTCTGTATGTTTGTTACTCTTTCACGCAAAAACTACTGAATGGATTATAATGAAGTTTTACAATAATGTAGCTTATACATCAGAATAACACATAGGCTATAATTTATAAAGAGAAAATCAGTCCTTTTTCCCATTTTTCCTGCTTTTTTCACTTATTTTTCCGTGTTTGAAAACCTGTTTTACCAGTCATGCAAGTCAATAATAGGAAACTTTAGTACCAGTGTTGTAGTTACTAGGCAATTTTATTAATATCTATATAAATAAAAACGTTTGTGGCTGTGTGTGTATCACTGAGCTATATAACAAACTGGAGTGACTAGTTAGCGTGCTGAAACCGCATCACACCGCGGAAAGGATTTCCATCTTCTTTTAAATTTCTCCATCTGGTAGCACAGTTGTATGCACAGATTGAAACGACCATTCTAAATTTCGCTCATAATATTTTGAAAAACAGGCACGGGTGGATTAAAGGGGGAAATGCTCTTCCAACTTTGCTTCAAGCTTGCCCGGATTGCTCTCAGCAATCCGGGCATTGTGACCTTCCGCGCTGGCATGATCAATCGCTTGTTAGAGTATCGGAGGTTGACACTCCAGTTTGTTTAATAGCTCAGTGGTGTGTAGTGTATGTGTGTTCCGCATCTCCTTTTAAACCACACCGATTTTTCCTCCGACTTTTTCCTCCATTTCAAGATTTTTTTCCTTTGAAATAAATATATTTTCTGAAAAATATAATTTTTTTCATGGAAAACGAGTTAAAAATAAAACATTGTTTCGAATGAGACAGAGGGACGGATTAGCCTGGTTGGTTTACTCGCTGCCCACCACGCTAGCAGCCTGCGCGCTGTACCGTCGTCGGTTCGATTCCGGCCTAGCCCTGGGTGTATTTTCTCTCTCTATGTGTCAGTAAAATTCTATTTGTGTCTGTCTTACTTGACGAAGGTTTATAAGCGGATCCTTGAGATCAAGCACACAGACCTGAAAATGTATGTCTCCAAACAAACCGAAGAAACCGAAGAATGAGACAGATCACTAGACTTTTCATTTACTAGATCTTTTATTTTAGTTTTAAATTTGTTCACTAGACTTTTTAATTTACTAGACTTTTTATTATAGTTTCAAATTTGTTATTTTATAAAGGCACCAAACATTATCAGGAACATCGGGATTGGAAAAAGTGACAAGAACACCGGGATTGGAAAGTTAGCGGGAACATCGGGATAGGAAAAAATACCGAGTTATAAAAATTACCGAGAACACCGGTGTAGGAAAGAGGCGCCTGGGATACCGCAGGAGGATTTGTAATATTGCTAATTTACGCCGGGATTAGAAAAATTACCGGGACCACTGGGATAGGAAAAACTACCGAGAACACCGGGATTAGAAAATTACCGAGAACACCGGGATAGGAAAGAGGTGCCTGGGATACCAGGAGGATTTGTAATATTGCTAATTTACAAAATTATAAATGTATATTAAGAAAACTTTTAAAAATAAATTTATACACCCCACCCGTGCAAGGCCGGGTATAACAGCTAGTGAGTAGATATTTTTAAAATTTTTCTCTAATTCAAGCCTTAAAAACAGGTTTGTTGGCAATCTGAATGAACAAAATCTGTTAAACTACCCAGTAGAAATTATTTCAAGTTTTCTCTTACAAAATAAACACTAACATCGAAAACGAAGATAAAAGGGATAGCATCGGGTTCGTACAGAAGTTTAAAGCGTAAAGTTAAGTACTTTTTAAGGACATTTTGAAAAACTTTAAGGACCGTTTTGAATGTAATTTATACTTAAACTGTAAATAAAATGCTTTCACAACGACTTTTCAAGAATTTTTTAGTATATATCCCTTTCATAGATGGGAATAACATGAATTATATTTTTTCTTTTACAACTTACCAGCTATGTACAATTCAAATTTCGTTGACTATACTATGAAAGAACACTTTCACTAAAAACAAGCTTTTAAAGCCTAAGACATCAAAAAAAGAAAAGAAAAACGCGATTGTGACTGTTAAGTTGTTTTTCTGTGGGTGGAGCGGATTGCTTCCTGAAAATTCGTAACATCCATCGGCAAAAATAGGAAGGCAAAACTTTTAGAAAAGTATGCTAATACTTTTGATAAAATCCCTTTAAAAAATTGACATTGAGAGGAAAAAACTGCGTTCTTCTGAAAAGTAAGGAAAGGACTCTAATGGGTAAATCAAGGACTTTAAGGCACTTTTGTACTAGATCAATCCTTCCTAAGGAGTTTTTAAGGACTGTGCGGTAGGGTGGAGCGAAAAAACCTTTTTTTCGAAATCGGTCAACGGCTAGTGCTCAAAGTTTGTGGTTGGGGGTCCTTATAACCCACAAAAAATTTCAGTTCAATAGGACAATATCTTCAGTCTGCGCTTTTCGCTCAAAGTTTCAGGTTTTTACTAAAAAACATCAAAAATACGAAAATTTCCCAGAATGTTTCTAGATGCTCCAAAATAGTTTTTATGGTAAATAATTACGTATAATGCTAGTATGTAGCTTAATAATGGCGATTGAGTGTGTTTAATTAAAGCGAAATGGTTTTATAAAATCGGCGAAATTATCCAAAAGTAAAGTATTGATACGGATTTCGGGAGAACCATAGCCCGCTGTAGTAAATCGATCACGACGACTTAAATCACCGAAAACAATGATATAAAAGGGAAAAAATTAACTTCTTGCTCTTGGTTTATTAAATAATAATCAAACTAGCACCTTTGAAATTGAAATTTAAATCAATTACGCGAAAACATGTTGCTTTCTCTTATCCATTAATATAGGGATAATACGCCATGTGTAAGGGAAATATATTTTCTATTCATGTTACACAAATATTGTCCAAATCGAAGTTTTTTCACCCGTCACCCCGGAAGAGAAAGGGGAGGGGGTCAATAGGTCAGGACCACCGCCAGGGGTGGCCCTCCTCGGATGCCTCGGGGCGCGGCGATGGCGCTCCTTTGAATTGCGATAGCTGATCCCCCTCACAGCAAGCGACACCAGATCCCCTTTGCCGCAAAACAATTTGCCTCAAATTCAGAAACATTCGATATCTTGGGAGAGTCGAAAAATTTAAAAGAAAGTAAGTTGCCTGCTCTTTTAAGTGTCAATCCAGTTTTTTTAAATTATTTTCAAGAGTAAAAAATAGCTCTCTCAATGTCAAAAACCCTTCTTCAAAAGACACGCTAATATTGTGTCAAACCGGACAGTAAGTATTTCTACTAAAGCCTCGATCGATACCAACAGTATCACTAAAAAGATTGAAAGATCTTGTCATCACGGAAAGTATTAGTGAAAAATTTGAATAAATCGTACAATAAATTTTTTTAAAAATATCTCACTGGTATTCGAAGTACAAATGAATATTTTCCTCGAAAGATCAAGAACCCCTTTTCATATTTCTTCCCGCAAGAGTATTATAGCTACAGTATACCTGCAAACGGAATGGGAGCAAGATTTTTTAAAAGACCATTGAACAGACCGGAAAATGTTCATTGTATGTATCTGCTGCAAGATGCACCTATTGTTGTAAGCTGTTACGACTCCCAAAATGGATAAATATAAAGGCTGGATCTGGATTGGTAGACAGAAAGATACTACCTAAATTTGACACAAAAGCGGAATTCCAAAACTTAAAAACGCGCCGAACTGCACTGAGCGTAGTCAGACATTACGTGGGGCGAGCGTACGCGCGGCACTCGATGTAGTTACCTTCTTGTGGATTTTTCGATAAAATTAAGAGCTGGAAGTTAATTATCTTCCTTTTATATCATTGTTTTCGGTGATTTAAGTCGTCGTGATCGATTTACTACAGCGGGCTATGGTTCTCCCGAAATCCGTATCAATACTTTACTTTTGGATAATTTCGCCGATTTTATAAAACCATTTCGCTTTAATCAAACACACTCAATCGCCATTATTAAGCTACATACTAGCATTATACGTAATTATTTACCATAAAAACTATTTTGGAGCATCTAGAAACATTCTGGGAAATTTTCGTATTTTTGATGTTTTTTAGTAAAAACCTGAAACTTTGAGCGAAAAGCGCAGACTGAAGATATTGTCCTATCGAACTGAAATTTTTTGTGGGTTATAAGGACCCCCAACCACAAACTTTGAGCACTAGCCGTTGACCGATTTCGAAAAAAATGTTTTTTCGCTCCACCCTACTGTGCGGTGCGCACCTCAGCTGCACTCTACTCCTTTCATTTGAAAGGGGGGGAAGGAAATTTGTATTATAGCATCATCCTTTTTTATATAGCTAAAATCTTAACTCGAGAAATACGCACGCTCGAACAAGTTGCTTTTCTTGTATTGCAATTGTAACGCAAGAAAAGGAGAGAAATAAGAAGGCCATGAGAATCCGAGATTCAAAAACACCCCCCCCCATTTCCTACACTTTCTTAACCAAACCATTAATCCGAAAATATCAACTTTTTGGGGATATTTTTAGGATTTTTTTTGAGAAAATAGAATCCCAACAAAACTGCTTTTTCAGAGATTAACATTAAGCTGAAAATAGTAGCTTAATTTAAGAAATAGAAGCCAAATTGCCCAAAATAGTCGCTTTTAGTCCCTTTTCCTGAAAATAGTAGGCAAACTTGGCAATCCCTTTAAAATAGTCACAAGTGGTATCCCTGAATCCACTCAAATGTCCCATCCCAAATTTTACTCATATAAATAAGTTATGATTACAAATTAACTTAGCAAATTTATTATATTACATTATTTCTGTAAAATAGAATAATAAATCTTGGCAATAAAAAATGAGAAACCACATGCACTGGTGTCACAAAAATTCCAGTCAATGCAAAAACCGGTAAACCCCCCCCAAATATTATAGCTTTACCCATGTAATAAATTTGTTTTTATTGACCGGAATTTTCGTATAACCCATGCACTATTGTGGCCTCTTAAAAACAAGATGACTGTATTTATCAAAACAAAAAAGGTTGGAAAAAGATAAAAAATTTATTATTGAGTCCACAGTCTGTTATGAAACATTATGTACATAGCACATTAAAGTAAAAAAACACATAACTACAGTTAAAAAATGATCTAACTTTTACAGGGGAATCAGTTACTTAACATTTTGAACACTTAAAAATTGTGCAGGACATTTTATTTTCCACCTTACAGTTGGTGAGATTTCTTCTTTTAAACCCTACAATGTCAAAAGCTTTCACTCACATTTTCAGTTCATAGAAGTTGCAGTACAAAACATAGGGAACTCATTAAGCCCATTTGTAAGAACGAATTACTAACACAACATGGTAATAATGCATTAATTATGAGTAAGTCAAAACTCCATGTTATCACAATCATGTTCGATATAATTGGCAATAATCACAGAACTAAGTATACGAGATCAATATCCTGTATAAGGAACAGTAAATGACTCAACACATTACAATGTACATTTTAAAGTTACAATGTTGCATCACGCTAATACTTAAAACACTAGATACAGAACGTTTAATATTATAATCGCACCAAGCTTTGCTATGCCAAGAATCCAGCACCAATTGCAACTGCTAATAGTTTGTAGCAAAGGAATGATTTAAAGACTAACACCAAAAAATATCTTCAATGAGATTAATAAAATAATAACACACCACCATAAGTATTTCCAAAAATTAAAACCCTGAACCATTAATGGACATAAACAGAAATAGATTAACATATGTTTTCATATTATTGCATTATAGATTAAGATCTCTGCATTTTATTATTCACAAGTTATAAAATGACAAGTCACAAAATTTAAACTATAAATGATTACTTAACATTTCATCAACAGAATGTTTTCTTCAAATTCAAACTATTTCATTTAAAATTACAGCCTCAGATAAGATGTTCTAGATGAAGATGTAAAATACATAGTATGCTGTTTATCGGAAACAAGCTTAACTACCAAATAGAAAAAAATCTCCAAGTTGGAATATTAACCTTCCAGGGGGTGCGTGCATGTGGGAGATACTTAGGTTGGATTTGATCATCTATTAGTTCAAATATATATAAATGAAATGTACTCATTTTAACCACAAAGGGATTACAGCTGTTTCAATAACTTGTATGGTTAAAATATACATTGCCAATTGTGTATACAGGAGATATAAGCGTCCTTTACTTTCTCTATAAAAAGCGCGCCCACTGGAAGGTTAACCATTTATGAATATCAAAATTTTAATGAGAAAACATTAAGTTTCCCAAATGAAAAATTAAGTTTACAAAGATTTCAATCTGAAAGATTAAACAGAACTACTCTGTGGGTGCACATTTATAAAAACTTCTCATTCCTGATTTTATGGTGATCTAAGAAAATATACCTAAAGAAAATTTCATAGTACATAAAACTTCTAAAATTAGTACAGAAAATAGCAAATATTCTATGAATGATGAATGACCTAAGAAATGCATCCACCATTGTTATTGCAGAAGACATTCCCAATAAATTACTAGCCCGTAGTTAATGGAGAGAAATAGCATCACGCACGAATACTTACAAAATATTATGTACAAATGCCTTCTTTTGATAACATCACATTATATACAGCAGTTGCTTAAAAATACTGGTTGAAATTCATGGTTACCTATATTACATATGAATTAAGCCTCATGGGTGATACTACAGCTCACTCAGCACAGCTTGTCCAAATTAAGTTTACTTAAATGCGACCAAACATACACTATGGAGGACAAAGACAAATACTGGACAAACATTGGACGTTTGTGCTGTCTAGGAGAGCATTTGCATAGATGTGTTACATTGTGTATACAACAAATGATAATAAATAACTAAGCCATGAATAAAAATTGCAGCTCGCTATACAAATTGCTGAACAGCTTTGACTCCTTAGTATAAGCTCAAAACAAAATTACTTAAACAACTATAATAAATTTAAAGTCAACCCATTTGAATATCACCTGACAACCAAACAGTTGAAAATCAAATTTTTTACATTTTTAAATTGTGTATTTTAATTTAACTAAAAAATTAAAAACTTTTACCTTGAAAGTGTAGTCCAGTGGTTCTCAACCTTTTTAAAGCCACCGCCCCCCTAAAGTTGCAGAAAATTTTGTAACTTTGGGTATGAGGAAGGGTGATAATTAAGATTAAAACTAATTTCAAGCATATCATTAATATACTTGGACACCAAATTTGTTGAAATCGGAACTCAGCGACCCACTGATACTTTTCCGAGTAAAATCTTTTAGTTGTACACATTAATATGCTTCTTTCTATATTCTTTTATATTCTTTGGAGGAGTAAAAATACTCCTTGCCTTTTTTAGGAGGCTAGAAATTCATTTATGAGGAGTGAAATACTAATTTTTTTTCAAATTTTAATGGACAAAATTAAATAGAAAAAATGAGGATGCTATTTTGGTTTTTAAAATATAGCATGTTAAAAATTAGTAGAAAATATTAAACATTATAAATAAAACAATTTATTTTTCATTAAACATTCTAAATGAAATATTATTTACTTAATATAACAAATTGCGTGAAAATACACCTGGCTAGTTTTTAAAAGCGTATTTCTGATTTTCAATGCGTGAAATACAGTCTCAGAGGTGTTAAAAATATCTGCCAACAGAATATGTTTTTATTCCTTTTTGTGTTCTTATGCCTCACAACTTAAAACTAATAAGGGGCCGTTCAAATATTACGTAAGCACTTTTTTGGTCATTTTTAACCCCCCTCCCCCCTTGTCAGCAAAGATAAGCAAACCACCAACCCCCCCACCATAATTACATAAGAAACTGCCAGACCCCCCCCCCGAAATTTTGACATCCTTTTGAGTAAGTACTGTTTTTTTTCTCCTTGAAAATTAGGTGATTTATACAAGGAGCTGTCCTTTTTGGGTGTAACTCTAAGAGCTCAAAAATGAGTCGAAACACTACTTTTCGGGGTTACAATTTCAAAATGTTTTGGGGTGGGGCCCCCAGAAAAAAGTGCTTAGGTCAGATTTCCTAATTAAATTTTTGTTAAATTTATTTTTGGTTGAGTTTTGAAATTATTTATGCAAGAAACAAGAGATTTTCGAAAATTCAGTATCTTACGTAAGCATCACTCATAACCCCCCTCCCCCTTGTCAGCAAAAATAAGCAAAGAACGAACCCCCTCCCCCCCTTAGGCTCCTTTGAACAGCCCCTAATGGCTGGGCTGCTTAAAAGTAGCAAAAGTTAATAGGTAAAATGAGTTGGTGAATGTTTTCACTTCTACAACTTCTTTTAAATTTATATACACCACTTTTGAATACTTTAATAATCACTTACGGTCTGAAGACCACCAGTTTGAAACAACCATTTTAAAGGGATTTGGGGATCCCCCCAGAATTTTTATTTTAAGCACGAAAAGGGTGAATTTTAGCTACTACAGTCTCCCTCTGCTTCATGCTTGCCGCCCAAAACAGGCCCACTGCCCAAAAGTGGTTCACCACCCCCAAAGAATCCTCTCACCGCCACCCAGGGGGCGGTAGCACCCCCGTTGAGAATCACTGTTGTAGTCTATTAACATGCAAAGATCATTTTTATAACTTTTAAGAAGATGTTTCACCCAAACTGATAATTTAAACCCACTTCTTATTCCAGAACAGTATTGTCATTTTGAAAGATAAAAGCTTTGATTTCCACTAGAAGGATAGATACAGTCGACATGATATAAAAGAACTACCAAGTTCTTATTCTAATAAAGAACTTGCTAGATGAATTGATAAAATAAAATATGCAAAATAAAAATAAATTATTTAAATTGCTGAGTTAACTTACATACTAGATTCAAAAATTTAACACATTCTCAAAATTTAATAAAAACATAAAACAAAATGACAGAATACAACAAAAAAAATAGTTACATAAAACATGAATAAATGAGGTGAACAATTAAATGCAACGTTTACTAATCCATATTAAGCCCCAAATAATAACATTTAATACATAATATTATCACCTAACTTTTGAATATTTGAAAGCACACAGAACATATTACTTCAGTTACTCAATAGTAATAGCAAAAGAGTTGCAGGACATATGTAAGACATAAAATTTACCAATGGTAGAATGCGCAAGAAAAACTTACAAGACCTAGAAAGGGAAAAATGGTAAACTACGGAAGATTTTCAAAGTAAAAAAATTACAAGAGATTACATAAAGAATTTTTAAGCTTGGCTTGATTAAGATGAAATTTAGGTTGATAAATGGTATGAATACTATAAATCTAGCACTGATTTTTCACACCTATGCCTTGACATTTGCTGAAAATCACAGATAAAACAAATATCTTTAATTTCAGAAAACCAAATTAAATAACCATTGGATCAAGATTGTGAAAAGCCAGGTGCCAAACCAGCTGGATATATTCAAACAATTATTTTGTGTGTATGGATTTCACAATGCCTTCCCTTTCTAATCTGATGACATTACGAGAGGCATTTGTATACTTTTCAGTCATAGGAAATTGTACGATGCGTCTTCCCTGCGAGTGTGTGGTTGGCTACCACTGATTTTTCTGGCGACTATGTAGAAAGAAACTAAGTAGTACACATAAAAAGTCAATCAATAACTAAAATTTCCAATTTCATTTCAGTTGCTATTTAATCCATTTGCAAATAACTGTTCACCTCAAATATATTTTTCATATTTGAAAACTATGAAAATTTTTTAGTACTTTGTACTTTTTTTAATTATTATATAACATTGAATATAATTTTTTATTGACAGCCTACAGGAGAAAGGCACTAAGTCAAGTGAATCAGTAGAGCCATAAAAACACAAATGACAGGCGAATCTCCAATTCTTTCTAGGTTAAAATGCAATCTTAGTTGGTAAAATTGCATGACACAAAAGAAAGTAAAAGCGTAACTTTGTTCAGAGTAAAGCCAGAAGTGACTTGGTGCCTTTCTCTTGTAAACCAACAGATATTTTTTTCATTGATTGAAAATTGATTTTTACACTATGAAATCAATAGTCATACCTTTTATAAAAATATTAAAATTACCCAACAAAGTTTTTTATCCTCTTCCAACTAAATAAAGATATGTTCTGAAAAAAGACCTGAAGACATTTTTCTTAGAAAAAAATTTCATTTGTTCAAATTGTGCATTTAATGATATTTGATCAAATTAAGATAAAAAAATAAAATAAACAGTCATATAAACTATTAAAAATGACTTTTAGTAAATTGAGTTGATTACATGTTTTGCAAATTCTTATACAAAAGCATGACCTCAAGGTTGTCCAAAAAGTAGGGTTAATCATTTTAAGATAAAAAAAATGGTAACAAAACAATTGTATAATCAATATTTTTGCTTCCTTAATATTTAGAGAACAATAATGCCTATGCTGGACTAATTTCCAATTAACTTAAGTTTGTGCCGTAGTTTTGTGGAATGTTATTGAATAGTTCTTATGGAATGTTTCAACCCTCGATTTGGTTACTAATCAGCCTGTTGCATCAGCATAACAGAGTATTTTGAAGAATTCAAAACCTGGGTGTCCAGAGGAGCCTGTCCTCCATACCTCTGCTATGCTTAGAAATGCCAAGCCAAATTTAATTGATTAAATAAATAAAACTAGATTTAACTGTTAAATTTAAGATACTAATATTAATTAAAATTTGGGGGAGAGGTATTGCATACCATGCCAAATAGCCACTGAGAGGCTAATCATTTACTAGTAGTCTCACAATCAATTCAGAGAAGGACTGTAAAAGTTGCTCATTTGGCATCAACCCTACTAGATCAGGGGTCGGCAACCTGCGGCTCTTTCGATGTAAAGTTGCGGCTCTCCAGTTCCATACGAAAAAATTAATAATTTACTAATCAAAACTTTTAAAAAATCAGAAAATATATTTTTAAATTCTCAAGATGAATCAAAATCAAAACTTTACTTTTAAGGATAAGAATTCCATATAATTTCTGGGGGAGAACTCCTTAACACTCCTAAAATTTTTGGAATGTGCTGATTTTCCTTGAAAATTCTTTGACTTATAAGGAGTGATCCTTATTTGGTCGTTATAGAAGTTCTAAAAACTAATTAAAATACTATTTTTTAGGGCAAATTTCCAAAAATTTTCTGAAGTGGGATCCACACCCCCCTCGAAAGTTTGCTGTTATATTATTTTTAGTGATGGGCAGGTATCGATACCAAATACTTAAGTACTCGATACCTATAGGTATCGAGTGTATTCGATACCCACAAAAGTATCGATACTTTATTGACATATTTCGTTTTAAATTTTTCAATGAAGTAATCTTTATAATACCTACTGTAGATCAAACGCAGCCTGTTTCCGTTTTCATTTTGCAACGCTCAAACCCAAGTCGTTATCATCCGCGAGAGAAATTTGACGCGGCTAGGTTTTTCCCCCGCCAAATCCTTCGCCTCTATCCACCTCCAGGCCCGTAGCTACGGGGCTTTTTGATGGATCGCTTTCAGTTTTTTGAATATTAGTCTGATTATGGATAGGCCCTAAAAAAATTGTCCCTTCAGGTTCATTTCCCGACATTGAAAAAAAGTACTCGATACCTATAAGTATTCGATACCAAAGTATTCGATACCTATAAGTATTCGATACCTAAAATTATCGATTTTGCCCATCACTAATTATTTTTCCTTGAAAATTCTGCCACTTAAATAATGAGAGGTGCTCTTAGGGTGCAATCTAAAAAGGCAAAAATGAGCTAAAACGCGATTTTGAAGGGAAAATTTCAAAAAAATGTTCTGGGGACGGACCCCGCATACCCTCTTTTTTCAGGAATTTACATCGTTTATACAAAATTTGGAAATTAATTTACAATGTGTACGTAAGTCATCTAAAACTTGATGTAAAAAGTACCCTACCCGAAAGGAAGAAATAGTGATTTTAGTTCAGGAGCATTTTTACCCAACAGAAAAAATGTCGGGTCAAAATGCTGCCCAACTAAAATCACCCTCCCATTCTAAAATGAAATATATACTAAGCATATGCTATTACATTGAAGCAAAAAAATTAGTGGCTCTTTAAAAACTGAGAAATTTTGTAAACTGTTACTTTTGGCTCTTCCCTTTCAAAAGGTTGCCGACCTCTGTACCAGATGGTTTGATCTTACAATTTTAAATTGTCTTATTTTATTCTAACAAGTACTCAGAACTTAAATGCATGTCACAGAATTAACACTTAATCTGAATATTTTATTTTCCTAATATGACCAAATTAGAAAGAAAAATGCACACAGTATAACTCCTACACCTAAAAATTACCAATAAGGAAAGTATGTGGTCGTAAGTGAGGGTTGTCATAACAATCATGATATTTATCTAACTACAAAATAAATATTTTTAAAATGTTCTAACTTCTTAAAATCCATTTAGAGTACTTTGTTGACATTTAAAAAAGTTTTTACATTATCCACCTCCCAGTAATCAAAAAGTAATATTTAGAGAACTTTTTCACACCCCATACACATTTAATTTTTTAAAAATTGAAATCATTAACTATTCTATATTAATTTATAAATATTTTACTTTTAGAGGAATAGGGAAGCTGATTTTTTTTCAATCTTACAATCAGCAAACATTAAACTAAAGGTAATTTCTCATCCTTTAATTTTTAAATTTTCATACTTTTAAGCAGATACTCTGAATAATTCAATTTTGATTAAATAGTCTGCACACTATATTTTAGTATTTATATAAATATCATGATGTGATATTAAGATAACCCTGTCCCAGAACACTTTTAAAATCATTTTAAAAAATTGTTGAACATGAACAGATCTTTTAACCTTTTTTTAGAGTCAGTTCTTGCTCTGACTAAACATTAGATTTCCATATGATAATTTGAAACTGATAGCATCATATGCTATAGTAAAAATGATTTAAAGAAATCAGTTAAAATATAAAATGAAGAGTCTAAAAGTGACGAAAAATACAAACATAATGCCTCCAATAAGAAATCCTAAAATTCAGGATTTCTTGATTTTTCATTTATGTAATGTGAATAAATTCACTAAAAATGAACACAATATTTGGTCCAACACTAACCATTGTAGAATTACTCAAATATTTTTTTGTTTTATAGTTAAACAAAAAAGAACTTTTGAACCAACATATCACATACTGAAATAATCCTATAAGTGGGATTTACAATTTTTAACTGAAGATACTGACGTATGTGATGAAATCTTGTGATCCAAGATAGTTAGTGTTGTTTTAAGAAATTTTTTTATGTAGAAATGTACCAAAAAAACTTAATTCATTACTAGCAACAAACTAAGTTATTTAGTCCAGAACCAAAAATTCCTTACTAAATTTCCTATTATAGAATATGTTAAGATTACAAGCTAAAGATTACGTAAATTAAATATCCAACATCTAAATCCAGGATCCTAAAATTTATCCAACAATTTTAAATTAATATTCAGTTCATGGCAAGGAAAGGCAAGCTAATAACCTTGTTAGTAAAATTATATTACTGTCTCAGAACAATATTATTTTAAAGTTCAATTGATTTAATACAAGTGGGCAGAAATATTAATAAATTTAATTAGCTTGACAGTTAACAAATACTTAATGGTTATATTCAACAAAACAATATTAATGAATAATGATTGCTCTGGTTTTGACTTGTTTAAGATAACCAAATATATACAAGAAATAATAACAATTGAGTTATAAAAACTCAGAATTCAGCTTAAAACTGTGCAATAGCTAAAACATATAAACAGAATTTTTGCATGGAATAAATATTCTTCCATTCCAATTCCATTCATCTTATGATAGTAAAATTGTCTAACAGCTGCCAATGATAGATTAAAAAAACATTAACTAACATACATATGTATAGTAAGAGATACAAATTCTAAAATTTATCCTTAGATGCTATAAAAATGTTTTTGATATTGCTAACATTAAATTAAATTTGTTTACGGCAGAACTTTTAAAACAGCAGCTCTCTATCTCAGATGGACAGAGAGAATAAAGGCATAATTTTCAACATACTTTTAGGTTAAGGGGGCATTATTGACAAGCTAATAATCATACCCAGAAAAATTAAGGTTGAAATAAATTATGTCTTTATGTGGTTTTATACTTTTTAACTAAAAACTTGCTAACTGTTGCTTTTAATGCTTCTTGAAAATAACAGTTTCAGAAACATTAATAAGGAGGAATTATCCAGGAACATGCAGAGAATAGATGTTCAACATAACTTTGTCTAATAAAATTGAATTAGAAGGAAAAAAAGCAAAGTATAACAAAAAGTTTCCATTAAGATAGAGGGGGAAAACACCAACAAAAGAAAGACCCAAAAAAGGTAAGCCAAAAATACAGAAATCCAGGGTTCTCCTGGAGTCCTGGAACACAATAATTCCAGTTAAATCTCCAGCCAACTTCATTCATAACACTACTAAAAAAATTTAAATGCTTTCATGCTATTGTTATTTAACAGGGCCGCCGAGAGCCAAGCCAGGCCCCGGGGACAAAATCAAAAAGCGGGCCCCCGGTCACATGCACTCATTTCGAGGGAGGGGGCGAAAATTTTCTGAAGTACCACCAGTCATGAACAGACTTAATGTAATTTTCAGAATATTTCCAGAATATTTTGAATATTTTGAATTTTCAGAATATTTTGATGAACTCAATAAATTTCGTTTTCTTGATAATACAATGAAGGATCGTGCCAAACTAGCGGCTTGAAGACGTCAAAACCATAAAAAACTCGTTAAGATGCTTAGATTAAAAAATAAGTTTTTAACTCATATTTTTGGATATTGCTCACAACTGAGGATGTACTCTGGGTACTGAAGACCCAAGGATGTACTTTGTCTTAAATGAAGTTATAAGCCATTTAATGATTTATCTTATGCATGAAATTTTAGTGAGTTTTTATAATCTCCCCCTCATAATGAATTCCTTTGGGGGGTCTGGGGGTACCCCCAGAAAATTTTTGAAAATGTGCCCCAAGAAACTGGGAATTTACTCAGTTTAGCCCATTTGGGTAAACAGATTACTTTCCAAACTATTCAAAATGATATTCATCTAAGTACTCAATATGAAAATCTATGGAATTTAACCCCTCCCCCCTCGTCAGGCCTCCTTTCATCCATATTAAAAGGTTTAATGTAGCTTTTCAATCCATGTTTAGGTAGAATTTGCGTCCAAGAGAACTTTATATAAGGCAAGTTTTTGAAACTAAACGTTCAAGTATGAAAGGGGGGTCTGGGGGTCCTCCTCCAGAAAATTTTTGGAAATTTGACCCTAAGAACAAGGTTTCAAACTGTTTTTTGGTACTTGTAAACCAAAATTTGGACTTACATTTTTAGGTAGAATTTTGATTTTAATGAACTTATGAAAAAAGTGTGAACAATAAAGGTTTAAATACTGAAGATGGGCCTGGGGTTCCTTCCCCAGAAAAATTTTGAAAATTTGACTCTAAAAAACTGGGTTTTAACTGTAGGCTGCCGGGCCCCCTCTTGCCCCGGGGAAAGTACCCCACTTGCCCCCCCTCTCGTCAGGCCTGTTATTTAATCACCTGCTATAAATAAGTATCTAGAACTAAAGCAGCTAATCGTTTTTAGAGCAGGGTTGCTGATTTTTAAAAAAAAAAATCAAAAAAATCGGATTTATTTGATTTAAATGAATAACTAGCTCTGAACTTCCTGAAACTGGTTAATAATATACTGATATTGTAATTTCAATGTGATATAATAATTTAGGATTACTTAATATCCCAATTTTGATCTATTTTATGCATTAATTAATTGAATTAATTAAGGGGAGCGGTTCGCTGCCATTTCATGGTGAAATGCCCAAGCCCATCCTAAAATGGTGAATGAACAATTAAACTAACGGTTACTAAAATTTTTATCCTTTCTATAACTATTTTCGCCCAATTGTGAAATCAATAATAGCTTTAAAAGAAATTGTGACTGATTTCTAAAAAAATTTATGCCTAATTTTTGTGTAAAAATTTTAATCAATCTTTGAATTATAATAATTCAGTTAAATTAATTTTACTAAAAGTATTATGTATACTTATTTCTTTAAAATATAAATAGTAATTAAAATAAATAAACAACTTATTGACAGTCATGTACATAGAGAATAGAGCTCTATTCGCTGTTGTTATGTAAAAGAAAACAATAGTTTGGAAAACATGACTAACTATAAAAGCAAGCTTATGATAAAAATTATTCACATGCTTGTATTTTAAAAAGTTGATGTACCAGATAAAAAAATTTAAATATTTAATTCTTGTTTAGTTTATCACAATTATTGATTCCAAACCCTGCTACTTACCCCTTTTTGTCATAAATATTTTTGTTATTGGTAGTAAAATTTGTTCTTGAAATTGCAGGCAATTTTATGTAGAGTAACCTAAACCTATCTCCCAGTTACATATCTAGCAGAATTTAAAAAAAAATGTAAAATGCAAATAATCTTGCAAACCATTTTAAAGCATACACAACTAATTTTTTTATTTAAATTGTGGAAGTTTAACATTTTTGATTTAAATCAATGATTTTTTAAAAAAAAATCAAGTGATTTAAATCAAGCAACCCTGTTTTATAGTAATCAGATGATTCTTCAGAATAAACGTCAAAACTGCTCATAATTTTTATATCGATCAGAAATTTCAAAAGTGGATATTAGATTGTCGGCTTACAGGCAAAATGCACTAAGTCACTTCTGACTCAAATACCTTGTTAGAGGTTTTACCAAATTTGGTAATGGACAATTGCTTTCTTTTGTGTCATGCCAATTGATCACCTTACAGGTTGCGAGATTTGGGGAATGGTCCAAGGCTACGCTCATACGTTGGCGATATTCTACCACTTTCAAAGATTTGCCAAAAGTGACAACCTTTCGCTTGTAAGTCAACGATACGAAGTAGATTGGCAAACCTATATGGAAGAAATGCTAACTGGAAAACACACAGAACTGATTTATGTTTCTCCAAGAAAAGAACTATGACTTTTAAAACAGGCAATAACTGAGGAGATTTAAAGTTAAAAGTAGTTTGAACTCTAGTGAAATAGGAAAAGAGATAATAGTACCTGTCATGAGCAGTGGCTTTGCAGTCAACTGGAGATTTAACTTCAATACATGAAGAGTTGTGCACCAAAATTATGCAACAAAACATGTTAATATAAAAAATAAAATAGGTCACATAAAAGTTTGAGAATTGCATATGTTACAGGCAAAGTGATTAATTGGGCATTATTAATAATACCCGGGCAATGTGATAAATTCAACGAAATTTATGAATGAAATTTATCACTTTTCCCACTTCCACTCTGGGCATTATTAATAATGCCCAATTAATCACTTTGCCCGTAACATATATAAACAAATACTTTGCATGTTTAATTTTGAAGTGAAATCCTAGGAAAAAATAAACTACTGTAAAACATCCTAATTGGCAGTCATGAGATGATAAGAGACCATCACATCACAACCTTTCATTATTACTTCGAACTTATTTACCCCCTATTATCCAATGACTATCAAGATTATCTTTACAACAATGAAGCTGCTAAAATATAACTTGAATTATTCGCTATTTCATACATCAACAACACATTTTGAAAAGGGTGTATAAACATAATTAAGTTCATTTTTAATAATGAGTAGAGTCCAACCATGACTGCTTTAGCAACTCTAGAGGAGGAAAAGGTCCACATTCTTCCAGGTAGGATTTTTTATATACTATCGAACTGGATAGTTTCTCCAATTGATGTAAGACTAGTGCGGATCCTCTACCAATTTTTTTTCATGATTGGACTACTATAGAACCTTGATTATCCGACATTTGATTAATCGACTCATCTGTATTACAGCTTTATTGATCAATTATTGCTCTATTGTCCGTTTCATCATTACGTGCCAGTTTAGTTATAAATGCTTATTAAGTTGGATAAAGAAGCATGTTTTAGACAAAATAAAATAGAAACCATTTGCTCAGCTATGACTTGACATAGAGGAGTATCTTAGTAAATTTCAATTTAAAGTTCTTAATGGAAACTCATTGTCTTCATATTAAAACTAAATTTGATTTATTACATTGTTTTGAGCAATGTAACTTAGTTTGATTATCCCCTTATTATTAAATCTTTATAACATTTTCAGGGGTAGAAGTGACCAAATGAAAAAATATAGGATTTTTCAAAAAAAAATATAGGACAAAAATAAATTTTTAATAGTTTGGTAACAGGGCTAATAACATTTTTGTATCAGTTTTAAGTGTTTGGTATTTAGGCTTACAACTACAAATTTACTTGTACTTAGCTACAAAAATTGGCTAGAATAAGAGTCACGCTATACATTGCAACTAAATACTTTCACGAACTTTCGAAACAAAACCAATGTTTTTAATTTAAAAATACTTTTAGTGATTTGTAGTCAATTAAATCTATATAACACGACAAGCAAAAATGCATGAATGGTAAATCTAAAAAAATTCTTACATTTTTGTTTTTAAAAATTCCCAGCAATTTTAAAACAAAAAAACACCAAGAGAAAGATTGTTTTCCTGATGAAAAAAAATTTTGAACAATAAAATCAAACTACTTTGCTTTCTTACATAATAGCAAGCAATTTAAGTGGTTGATCTTTTAATATGCCTGTTAAACCTGTCCATATTTGGGACACATGTAAACACTTCTCCAAAATTAAGTTTTGAAGTCAAGAATATCGACATCAGACACGAAAATCGCAATCGTGAGATAATATAAACTTGTTTTTCTGCCCTCATTGAATCTAAAAAAAACAACTTTATAGGAAAAAACCCAAAAAATAATTGAAAACTCATTAACTTTTAGAAGAAATCCAGACTGTTATATGATTTTAGGACTACTACATGATCAACAAAAACATCCTGTAATGATTTTAAACTATAAAGCCATCTAAAATTTAAAATTTTGGGCCATTTAGTAAGTATTAAAAATATTTTCAAGGATATTCAAGATATCAAGCTTAAATTTTGAATACTTGATCTCAAAAGTAGGGCCATTTGATGGAATATAGGATTATTTTTTGAAATATAGGATATATAGGATTTATAGGACGCTTTTTTCATGTTTTTTGAGAATATAGGATTTATAGGAAATATAGGACGACTTCTACCCCTGCATTTTGACCATCACCTGTTCTCAAAGGTGACAGATAATCAAAGTTCTACTATACATTAAAAAGTTTTAAAAAAAGGCTCAATTGCACTCAAAAAATCAAACACTCATAACAGATTTTCAAAATGTGTAGTTAACTGATTAGCCAACATGGTTTCTAAATGGCTCTGTGCAAAGAGGTTTCAACCCATTTAATACTTTGAAAAGAAGGATAATTGTTTGGCAAAAACGACTATCAAGCATTACAAGCTGCACCCTTAGAGGGGCTGGATGCATGGGCAATTAACCTATTACTTGAATCAGAAGTAGGTGTGTGCGGTGCACACTTGTAAATAATATTAGCCTGAACATAGGCTTTTTGAGAGGACGGAGGAGAATCCAAAGATGCTTCATCATCCATGGTTTCTGAGTTCTTCGGAGAGAGTGGACTGATGGGACTGTCGCTCATAAACTGAAGCCTATCATCATATATGTTATCCCACATTCCTTTCTGGAAAATAAAAGAGGTGTTGTCAAAACTAATTTAAAAACTCTACAAAAAAGGCAAAAGTAGAAAAAAGGTAAACTTGCAAAGGAAAATGTGTTTAAAAGGTATGAGAATGAAAAAATGATTATGAGAACTTTAAGGAGAAAAACAGTACTCTCAGCTGATTAATTCAGAAATGTACAGGAATAACAGGGTATCTGCCAAAATGAAAATTTTCAAATCCATGACTTTCCCCGACTATGGCAGTAAATTTTCCATGACTCCTAAAAACTTAAATTAAGCTACGTAATAATTATAAGTTTGAAATGTAAAGAGCCTTAATGTATGTTCTTCTATAAAGTACAGAAAACATGGGATAATAAAAGTCTTTATATTATTTTAAGGTATTTTAAACAATACACAAAAAATTATTCTTCAATATCTGATACAAATGTGCATTATTTTATCTCTGCAATTTTATATATTAGACAAAATCAATTTTAATTCAGATACATGATCATGTGGAAAAAATGAAAATATTCAGATTTAAACCAGAATTGCTTGATTTAAAATAAGTTAAGTCGTGATCTCAATCACAATTAAAAGAGAACAGGAAAATAAATAATTAAGGATTAAATTATATATACTCATTATTAATGTATAAAATAGCTGATGCTTGTATTCTACTCAATTGAGTTCATCGCGTGGTAAATGAAACCCTTTGAGATCGTGTTTCAGAGAGTGCTGAAAATCGTTATTCTACTGCCTATGGTGGACTTACTACGGTGGTAACTTGGCTTTCCAAAACTCAATCTAGGTCGCCATTTTGTCCGTCCTAATAGGACTTAGGAGGGGCAGCTGCCCCCCCAAGTCCCGAGTAATTAACTTTTACTTTACTGTAAATTAAGTTGAAACCCAGTATTTTAGGGTCAAATTTTCAAAATTTTTCTGGGGGAAGGCCCCCAGGCCTCCCTTTAGTATTAAAACCTTTATTATTCAAACTTTTTTGTAATAAGTTCATTAAAATAAAAATTCTACCTTAAAAATGTATGTCCAAATTTGGGTTTACATGTACCAAATAACAATTTAAAACCCTGTTCTTAGGGACATATTTCCAAAAAATTTCTGGGGAGGACCTCCAGACCCCCTGTTGAAACTAGACGGGTCTCTCTCATGGAACTTTAAAATTGATCTTGACAAACAAAAAAAAGTCAACCCTGCTTGCCCCCCCTAAGTTGAACCCTGGCTATGCCCATGGGAGTGTACCATAGTTTTTCTGATATTTTCAGTAATTAACAATAGCTATAGAAACTACAGAGATTCCGCAGTACTCGGTACAAGGAAGAAATCAGTTTCCTCCTTTGAAATTACAGCTACGTATAGTTTATAGTCTATTTTAAAAATCAAACTTATGTACAAGTCCTAATGAATTAAAACAATATAATTATACTTAAATAAGGATATACCTGAATCTCCAATTCATGCTCCAATAAGGATTCTGAATCTCCTAAAGCGGGATAGTCATTATTAAGAAGGTCATTTCCTATAGTTGTTACTTGAACCTTTACTTCATTTTCTTTCTCCTCGACAGGAACTTCTTCATCTTCATCCAGCTGAGAGGTACTCATGTTTTCAACTTCAGATTCACTGTCTGTACTCCTTAATTCACCCTTTTCTATCAATTCCAAGCGTTCTTAAAAAATAATTATGCTTTTATATATAAAGAAAAACACATTAGAACATTAGGATATTTCATGTGCCAAAGATACTAAAATTGCTAAACTATTGTTAGGCCTGTAGCTAGATTTTTGCTTCAGTACAGATGTCCACACAAAATTGTTCAATATGCCTCACTTCTAGACTACTTATGGTGAATTCCAACGTAACGGATGTTACACTCGTACGAAAATTCAATGTTTAAACAATTTTTAAGGGCATAAAAACGTCCCATAATAATGATTATATATTTTTTCCTAGTAAAACTAGTTCTGAATAAAAGATATACATGTTTGAAAATTTATTTCCGGGGTTGTGAAGTGGGGGGGAAAATTATTGTTTTTTGTAACGGATGTTACATGAATGGAAGCCCTTTTACACTTTAGTGTCATCAGTTTAAAAAGTCTGTGAATCTATAAGGCATTTTAGTTTTAAAAAAATTTAAATAACATTACTAGACATGTACGCAATATATCACAGCATTGACTAAAAAATTCAGTCATTTTTTGTATTTTTTAAAAAATTCTAAACTTTCGTAACAGACGTTACATGGTGTAACAGACGTTACGTCGTACAAAATGCATACCATTTAGGCCTTGAATATTTAAGTTAAAGTTGAAGAGAAGGATCATAACTTAATAAGAACCACTCATGTACTCCAAGATTATCAATTGGGGGTTGTTACAATATCGGCCAATATCGTAAATACCGATAAATCTCGTACATGTCTAGCACTTTAAATTACTAAAAAACATTAAAAATAACGTTATTTTGAATGAATAATCCTGTTAAAATTACATTTGATGTAGTTTATTAATTAAACAACGCTGAAATATCGGCCAATATCGAAAATACCAATAAATATCATAAATTGTCCAGAGCTTTAAATTAGTAAAAAACAAGGTTAAAGACATACAAAGTAATATTATTTAGAATGAATAAACCTGTTAAAATTAAGTTTGGTGTAGTTTATTAATTGAAAAACGCTGCGATATCAGCCAATATCGCAAATCCCGATAAATATCATACACTGTCCAGAGCTTTAAATTAGTAAAAAAAACAAGGCTAAAGACAAACAAAGTAATATTATTTTGAATGAATAAACCTGTTAAAATTAAATTTCATGCAGTTTATTAATTAAACAATGTTGCGATATCGGCCAATATCGCAAATATAAAAAATATCATGCATAGTCAAGAGCTTTAAATTTAGTAAAAAAAGGGGTTAAAAACATACAAAAATTATTTTGAATGATAAAACCTGTTAAAATCTACGATATTGGCCAATATGGCAAATACTGATAAATATTATGCATTGGGTAGCACTTTAAATTACTAAAAAAGAAGGTTAAAAGCCCTCAAAATGACTTTATGAATGAATGAATGAACTTATTAAAATTAAAATAATTTATTAATTTACCAATGCCAATTTTTTCATTAGCATATACCTGTAAATATCATGCAATGAGTGGCTTTAAAAAAGAACAATTTTAAAAATAATCAAAATAATATTATTTTACCTATCCTTTTAAATTAAGTAAAATTTGTCTGAGAAACAGCATTGGCCAGCCAAAACAAAAATTAAGCCATATTGACTGATATTTCTAAGTACATTTTAATAATGACCAATACTGATAATTGATAATATTATATTAGTCATGCTGCTTGGAAATAAGGGTAATGATAAAGTAATGGGTAAATGACCAATGAACCAATGACCTGGTAAAGTAATGATCATTACTTTCACATTAAAACTTTAAGTACATAGAAATTAAGTTACATTGATAAATTAAATCTTAAGTGCACTGTTAAAAAATTCACTCAACAACCATTTTAAAATTGAAAGTGCCATTATAATGACTAAGTTAAAATTGTTACTAAAATGAAGTTAACAGTTTTTAATTTTTTAGAGCATCCTAAATACCTGATCTTATAGTTTTTATTCGTGAAAAAAAGGGTAAAATAAAATTGCTGAGAAAAAATCTTTATATACCTGGGATCTCAGGATGCCTTAACTGAAAGTTAGTATTTGAATTCTAATTTGCTGAAAAAGATTAATTAATGTTTAATTTAATTAAATATTGTTTTTGCCATTAAACGGGGGATTGCCCTCTCCCCATGATGGTTGACATGGTGCTTTAGATGCCTCTGTTTTGCAAATATAGATTGGAAATTCTTGGTTGACACATAGTAAGATAAAATATAAAATTTATGACATAATTAATTTTTAATTAAAATGTATTACTTTCAATTAATTATATAATTGATAAATTAAAATAAATTAATTTATTAATAGTAGGTTCCTTGTTAAGCTTTTATTATGCCAAGTTATATGTGTAACAGACGTTACATTGGCATTGTAACGTCCGTTACGACAGGCGCATGTAACGTCTGTTACACCTGTATTTACAGGTAATATAATTTTTTTTCACAAATTTTGCTGTTATTAGTTCTGTTACCTTAAAATTAAAGTAGAAAGTGGAAATAAAAGTTTAAAAAACCATTTTTCACAATGTGAGACAAACTTTAGTAAAATTTGTAACAGACGTTACATGCTCAACCTGGTATGACAAATAGACCCCCAGCTAGGCAGTTTTTGATTAAATCACTTGTAAACACACATTTATTTTATATTTAGAGATCTAGCATCAATAATAAACTTCTGTGGAACAACTTTGTTGGCATAATTTACAGATGTAATAAGGTAAAAAGTCAGTTATTTCAGCAGCAACAAAACTTTTACAATACATGCTTTTTGATGATTTCCTCTACAAAATAGAGCTAATATTTGTAAAAACCAATGTTTGTTTCTAATTCTATAGACTTTAAGCTTTCCAATGATGTATAACACTTGGGGTTTTGATAAAGTTTATTTTTTTCCACCCGGGTGACTAGTTAGCTGGAATTCACCTTATCAGGTAAAAATGTAGGTTTTAAGAATATTTTTAAGTAGGATTTACAACTTGATTAACTCATTTTTGTAAATTTGAGGGGGGCCTTGCCCTCTCTATAAACACTGTCATCACAGCTTACTAGATACTATACAGGCTAACTGAGTTTTGAATTACGAAAAACATTTGACAACTTTTCCCACTAGGGTTACCACATGCAGGGGCATAATGCTCTAACCAATCGGATAACACATAGGCAAATAAGGAAAAATAAAGGCTTGTTTTCACAACATAACTGCTGAATGTTTGTGTGAGCCTAACTTGGCAAACTTCGTTACCATACAATAAGTGCTGTTTTGGTAGATTTCCTGTTCCATTTTCTTACCAAAGACTTATTTTAAAGTCATTAAGCATCGCTTTCACCTCTGTGGATTTGCCTTGTCAGATGTTAGCTATTGCCATCTATATTTTTAATGATTTCCGCATCTCAACTAGCCTTTATAATATCTAGTCAGCCATGCCTTCATGATACGAATAAATCATCACACAAACTTGGAAAAATATATAATTATTAAACAATTAAATGATAAATTTTTCCAGCTGAATTGAATTATTAAGGCTCTCATGGATCATGACAAAGATAGAATCGAGAATTAAATAAAAAATGGTTACATAGGTGAAACAACTTACCAGGATTAGCCATGCTTTTTCGAATTGCATCAGGATCTTTGCTTCCCCATTTCTGAAGCTCCTCTTCCATTTTTTCAATTTTAGCAGGATTCATTGCCCACAAGTAACCTTTCCTTTGAGTATTGTTTCCAGATGGTTTTTCAATTTTTTCGAAACATTTGTTCAAGGAAAGATTATGGCGGACTGAATTCTAGATTTAAGGAGTAAATAAATTAAACAATGCTCAGATAAATACAAATAAGAAGGACTTTACAACAACAAAAAATGCAGGTAATTCTTACTTTCCATCCATTTGGGGCAGTTTTAAAGTAGGGAAAATTTTCTCTGCAAGAATAGGTCAACAGTTATATTTTATTTGAAAGGATTAAAATACATAAGAAAATCTCAAACATTGATAAATCAAAAGCTAAGATAAGATCAAAATTACAATGGTTCAATTCCGTTCAAGTTCCTGTTAAATATAGCCTATCTCTTTTGAACACCAAAAAGTATAAATATTGCTAAATAATTTCAAACTAATAGATTAAAATGTTTAATTAGATGCATAATTGTTCTCAGTTTATCATTAAACATTTAAAAAAAAATTTATATTTGAATGTTAAGCGTTCAAAAGAGATTGGTGGTATTTAACAAACATTAACGGAATTGAACCATTACACAATTTAATACATTAAATTTATTACCTTTTATTTAATTTTTTTAAGTTTCAGTCTTAAGAGTAGTTTTAAAGCTTTACTTGGTACTTAAGTATTATACCATCGACCGTTCCATTCTCATTCAGCAGCACATCGATAGAAAAGTTAATGGGCCTTGATAACGTTCTTGTATTAAGCGGCATAGTTAACGGGATAATAAGCAAGAACCCTTTACTTTTAAAAACCATACACTACTTTTATACTAAGGACTTAAAACATTCTAAATTACTTTACATATAGGTAATATATATTGGAAGAAAGAATCAGATTTAAGACATGGTATAGAAATAGGACAAAATAACACAGTGACATTTAAAACAGCAAAAGGATAAATTATTAAGTGAAGGTAATATGACAGTTAAGTAAATATTTATTTGAATATTAATGTTAAGAAATCATAAGGAATAACATTGTATAATAGTTTTTAGCACTGCTACCACATAATCCTATGGTTAAAATAATAAAAAACCTTTTAAGTTTTTTTATCTATTTTCTAGTGAAAAATAGTACTTACGTCATAAAATCATAGATTTCATTTACAGGTAAACTCCCAGTTTTGCTGTTCTTCAGAGCCATAGCAATTAAGCAACTATAAGAGTAGGCAGGCTTAGGATAAGTATTTTCATTATTGTTCTGATTGTTTGATTTGGAATTTTTGTTCTTTGACTTAAGCTTTGGGCTGTCAATATGATCCTGTCCATCAGCATCATGTGATGAGTAAATTTGTGCTTGCAACGAAGCACTGTGCGTGTTTGGGGACGGAGTTGGCACATCAACAGTCAAGTTGACATCTTTCATATCAGAATTTGAGGTAATTACATGATTTAGGATAGATGCGGAAAGACTTGAAGATGCTGAGGGTGGAGATGCTTGACTTTCTGATACCGATGATATACTGGAGCTCTCTGACAGAGAAGAAGACACTGATGAAGATAGTGGCACTGGATCAGATAATGGAAGAGCAGTTCGGGGATTGACCATCAGCCCACCAATGCTGTCAAAATCTGTGCTGCCATTTAGGAGGTGTGAGCTATTAAACCATCCAGTTGTTCCATCATCAGACAGTTCCCGATCAATGCCATCCATAGGGTTTATGTCCATATGACTCCCAGGGTTTAATGAGAGGTCACTACAAAAGTAGTTGCCAAACTCATTTCGCCCACTACGAATGTCACTTTCTATCATGTCATGTAGCTTGAAACTGTCATCAAAGAATCCATCCATAATGACCTAGAAAAGAATATATTAATAAATCTCTCCTGTCAGTAATATGGTAAGATTCTGGTAGCTGTCGTGTTCATACATCGCTCACTCCTTTCAAAAACATCACCTCAAAAAACCTTACTTTTCAAGAGAGTGATTTTAAAGTTTAAAATTAGATTGAAATGCAAAAAAAATACATTTTAAACAACATATTAAATCCTAAAGATGCGGCAATGAAAGGTATGGTATGACTTAAAACATTTTTGAGTATTTACATATGAAGCCTTCAACCATTCCACTAACGCCATAACTGTTGCCCAAAACTAGAAAAAGATCAAAGAAAAGTAAAAGCTACTCAATTCAGTACGGCAATTCTGAATATATTTTTTGGCAAGAGCTTGTTAGCGAAATGGTTGACAGCTAAATACGTAATTAACTCTTTGCATTCATTTTCAAAAGTTTGAGCATATCCAAAAGTTTCATGCCTAACAAAAGTGTCTGGGGACCGTTCCCTTGAAAATTTGGAACGTTTTTGACTTTGAAATAGCTATTAAAGAACACAGATTGGAAATTTCAATCAATTTAATTACCATTAAGTCACTCATTAAAAATTTCCAAGAAATTAAATCAACTTTTTAGTAGCAAACTTTCTGATTAAATTATTATATTGACAACAATAAAAATTTGGGGATATTTAGCCACTAAAAAACTTGGGTAAATAAAGCGAATCCGGGCTGCAGCTGAATAAGGCGATTTTTTTTGTCGCCAAGGGGAAAGCCAATGGCACAGGGGCGGATTTCCTAATTTGCCGCCTATAGGCTGAAACAAAATTTGCCGCCCATATGCTATATCTTACAAAACTAAACAGGGGGGTCATTTCAGTTTTTGGTTGGGGGGGCAAAGATTTTTAAGGGGGTTTTGTACACGCCGCTTTACTTTTGGTATCTTATTTTTTTGGGGGGGACGTCAAGGGTGGACCCAAGATTTGTTTTTTTGGGGGCTATGAATTTTCATAATTAAATTTATTCTTCTTGATATGGAAAAGACTACTAAAAGCTGGAGGTCCTCCTTCAGAAAATTTTTGGAAATTTATGTAAAAAAACCCCTTTTTCAACTCGTTTTGGAAAGCCTCAATCCAAATTTCGGATGTAGATTTTATGGTATAACTTTTGCGTTTTGACGAACGTAATATAAAATAGTTACAGGTACCAAGGGGGTCTACGAGTCCTTTGATACCCTTACAGTTCCTTGAAAACCACAGAATTTTCTAGGGGAAAAATTTATAAAAAATGTGAAATGGGGGCCGGAGGTCCTCCCAGGGGTGCAGAAAATGTTCCAGGATCCAAAATTTCCCCAGAACACAATTTTTTTCTCCAAAATTTCCCCCAAATGAAATTTCATTAAAAAATAGTTTATTCAGTTCTTATACTTCTTTCAGATTCAATAATTTTCAAGTAATCCATAAATTTAAATTTTAATGAGCTTTATACTCTTTTTTAGTCTTTCTTACACACTTATAATTGCTCAAAAAAGTGCCCCTTTCCCTAAAATATCAAACATTTTCTAATTATCTCAAATTTGAGCTACCTGTAAATTTCTCCTTAATGAACTCAACATTTTAATTAAGAACATCGATGTGATTGAACAAAAACGCTATTAATAGTGAAAATTACCCATTCCACCACGGATAGATTGTTTTTCCTGCATACCAATCGAAAAGCAAGAAAAAGCCAACATCCAGGTTAAGAACCTAGAAAATTGGGTTTTTTAGCACGGATCCGTAGTTTTTCCCACTTTACATCTGCAACTCCCCTGTTTTCACGTTGAAATTGGAAGTTATGATGTAGTCACAGCACAAAATATCTGTTTTTCAGCTAATGATGTTGGATTTTTTAGTTTTTTTCTATCTTGGGGAAAAATTTCCCCAGAGCTGCTCGAATTTCCCCCGAACATCGTTCGGGCGTTCGGACATATTCTGCACCTCTGGGTCCTCCTCCCCAAATTGTGTTTATCTTCTTTTCAAACTCTATGGAGAAAGCACCAAAAGGGAAAAGTTTCTTGCAGGCGGCATAATTTTTAAGAGAAAATAATGTATAACAGATAACAAAATTTGAGATGGGGGTTTGGGAGTTCTCCCCAAAAATTTTTTTGAAAACTGCCCCTTAAAGTTGTGTCTTAAGGTGGGCACAAATTGGAGCCGAATGGCGAAGCGAACAGCCACGAACACACTCTGCGCAAGCGCCGCTCTTAGAGCCTCCGAGTTGCGCGTGCGCAGAGTGTGTTCGTGGCTGTTCGCCTTCGCCGCTCGGCTCCAATTTGTGCCCACCTTTAGCTCATTTTGAGACCCTTTGGGTAACACAGAACAGTTCCTTGTAAACCACAGAATTGCTTTTCTAAAAGGACGTTCTCCGTCTTTTCCAGAGCTTATTTTTAGTCTTCTTTATTCAGAAAAAAATTCTGCTGTCAAAAATTTGCTGCCCTAGGCTATAGCCTAGCTCAGTGGTCCCCAACCTTTTTACCACCACGGACCGGTCAACGTTTGATAATTTTACCGCGGCCCACTGGGGGGGTTGATTGTTTACATTCTAGATTATTTTGATTTGTTAATTTTAATTTAACTGTACTTTAACATGCCTTCAAAATTAATTATGGTTACACCAAAAAATAAATAACACTGTTCAACAAATTTGACCTTTTTTCCTTGATGAAAATAGTCATTTCTTATAGATTTTGGGTCGCTGAATACGAAAATCACCATTAACATTTTCAATTGACTCAGGATTTTCGGGGAACAGCCCCTCCCCCTTTTAATGTTTTTCGACGACTTTATAACTTTAAACTCGATTTTCAGAGTCAAAAAGCATTGTCTTCAAATTGCCCCCCAGGTAACAATTCAATTTCCCCCCCGCGGCCCGGTACCATTTGATCCACGGACCGGCACCGGTCCGCGGACCGGGGGTTGGAGACCACTGGCCTAGCTAGCCTATTTAGAAATCCGCTACTGCGATGGCATCCGAGCATTGAATTAAAACCATCAAATTTGGCAATGCAAATCTGCAGCCGGATTCGCTTCATTAACCAAAATTTAATAAGGAATTAAACTAAGCAAGAAAATATAAATTTCTGACTACTATTTAGTTGATGAATTAAAATTGGGAGAAAAATAATACAATTCCCCAATTAACACTTAAAAGCAACGAATATAAATAAATCACCAGATTAATTAAGGTGTACTCTCTTGACCTAAGGGAAATAATTTTTTGTTTGATAGAGCCAGGTGAAAAGAGAGAAGATATTAGTAAATTTTTAGATTTCCAAGTATATACATATTTTCAATATGTCATACATAATAATCAAATTCAAAGGATATTTTAGAGATTGAGGATGGCTCAACATTTATAGTTTAAAAAAATACATACTTTTAATCATATTGGAGAAAAACTACCCATGTCAACAGAAAACTCAAAAGCAATAAGGTTTAAAAATTTGTTTTAAAAAAAAGAAGATTATTAATTGGTATAATATTTGTTAATAATGGCATAAGACATTCATAAAAAGGTAAGGAAAGTTTTGTTAGTTTAATTTCAGCAATCCCGTGGGTTTGGTTTCCATTTCAAATCATCTGACATCTGGGTATATAATGTAAACACATTACAGCTCAACCATTTTCAAAACAAGGGACGTAGTTTTCTAAATTAAACGGAAATACAAGCTTAGTAGGGTGGATTTTTCAAACAATTAACTAGAATAAATGCAGATGAAGGAATATATTGCATTTCCTAAACATGGCAATATTAATTAGAGATTATTTTGTTTTAATTTTAAAATATTGAAAGTGAATGTGGTTGTAGACATAAAAACACGTGATAAACAATGAACACTCACCTTAAAATCAATCTTCGGGACGAACCAAACTCAGGATATTGTAAAATGCATTGTCGGATCAGAAAAACTTAACATCTTTTAAAGAAAAAGAATTTTCAAGAGGTTAAAATCAAGCAAAGTTTACATACATGAAAATTTTGGGACAAAGAGCCAGAACCATTTGAACCAAAACGAATTCTATTGGTGCAGAGGGAACACATGCTATAAATACTCCTATCTGATTGGTTGCTTAGGAGGAGTAGGCATGATGGCGAGCTCTGGACATTATAACGGCATCCGAATAGGGTTACTGTGCTGCTTTTTGACAGTCTAGTGCTGGGGATAAACTACTGCGGATGAAGTCTTGTCTGGTTACGCCTCGTGACCAATGTTTACATTTTGCTTTGATCGATTCGTAACAGCCCGCTAATTTTAATGACAACTTCGTGATTTCGTCCATGAAAAGGAGCTTACTCACATCATTTATTAATTATTTTTCAGTTCCATGATTTTTTTCATTCTTTATTCGCTTTCGGAGAATGTCGGTTTGGGTTTAATCACAGGGAAAATACTCGTTTTGAGATTTGATTTTTTAAAAATCTTTCCAAAAGGATTCGTTAATTTTAAAAATAAATGGTTTTTTTTTCAAATTGTAAACTTAGGAACCGCCATATAAAAAAAGCCTTGTTATAAATTTATGTTTTTGAGGGTAAAATATTATATTGTTTGTGATTTGTGTTCAAATATAAATATCTTTAAAAAATATGTTTAGAAGTAAATAAAATAAGCCCCATCAAATATATTTTTTTCACTGTTAAATTTCTTTCATTAAAAATTTCTATAATATATTATTCAAGAGATTGAATAGTTCATAAAATCAAACTTTTCCGGGATATAAGGCCGTGTTCTATTTTTATTACTGTCATACGTTTCGTCCCTCTCTGTGGAGGACATCATCAGTGAAAACATAAATTTTGAGTGAATAGTTACTAAATCCTTTTCAACAATTTAGCTAATTTTGTTACCCGATACAAAAGTGTGTGAATTCATTAAAAATGTTTGTTTTATAAATTATTTTATTTAAATTATTTATATTAAAAAACAAGTAAACGTAGTGCAAATAAATTACTCTTAAGACCTTTTTAAAAAGACAGATTGGTTTTGTCTGATATCCTGCCCGAACTTTAAAAATGTTTTTTATTAAATTTGCAATCGGCTTCCACTGCATAAATATTGGGAGATATAACACCAGTCAATGTAAAAAAGTTGTAAAAATTGATTTATGTTTTGCCCCATTCAAAGTTTTTTTAAATTTAGTTTTGAAAGGTATCAGAATTTTGTAAATGGTTTTATTACTTATTTAAAAAAGCCAACAATTTGAAAAGGAAAATTTACTTTAAGGTTTTTAAACCATTATTAAAAGTTGCTATTATATCAATCCTCTTTCCTCTGCACCCGAATTTAAATGTCGCGGCCTGGCGTTTGAAAACAGAAAAACTTTCGATCCTTTCTGTTTCTTGGTTTCTCTCGCTAAGCTATTCTTGTCTGTCATATCAATGACATGTAGAATAGATCATGCTTGTCTATAATTGGAGCATCAAAATTACTCGCCATATTCTTCAACCAACCACCGGGCTATTTAATGCTGATTCGTTTCTGCCATAACCCCCCTCAGAGATCAACTTGCAATATCATTGGCACTTTGCATCCAATGAACTTCATTTGTTGATAGCTTTCGTGACTAATAGTCATAAATAATACTAACTAATTAATATAATTTGTCATTTGGAGGCAATAAACTCAGAAGAAAACGATCGTTTTCTGTTACTCTAATGGTTTTCTCGGAGTTTCAATCTCGAAAGTGAAAAATAAAGCGAAATATTTTACAACGGAGAAGCAATAGTTTTCTTTTTAGATTGAGAATAGAATTTTCAAATTTAATAACAGTAAGCTTGTTTAAAAGTATTATTCATTTAAAAATTTTCCCTAATTAATTATAGTAATGAAAAGTTTGGTTGAAGGGCGAGAGTTAAAAACTTCATGTAAATATAAAATTTACTGCTTTATATATGAATCGGTTCATTAGCGTTTCCGTCCAGAATAAGAAAAATCTTAAAGCAGTTTCCGTACCCTTAAACTAAAGTTGATGAACTTACGTAAATTTATTTTATACAGATAAATATTTTAATTTTGCAACGACTTTGCTTGCAGGATACGATCAAGACCTCTATAATTATACAATACGTAGGTCTTGAAACGATACGCGTTTCAGAATTTGTTTTCGATATAAATGAAATATCATTTCAGATTCAAAATTAGGAAATAAAATTTACCATAGTTTAGAATTGGATGGAATTGGACAGACCATAGAGTAGGACAGACAGGTGAAAATGAAGAAAAAAAATAACAAGTTATGATTTATTGAGCACCGGGTTTTGATTTTGCAATTCATGGCTGTTGCAATTAATATTAATTTGAATTTTTACATTAATTTTTTTAGTAAACCCCTTTAGCTTTTTTTCATCAGGCGTAGCTAGGGCGCTAGGGGTCGGAAAAAGAGTACCTATAGATCGAGGGATCCACCCACCCACTTGATATATGAGCAGTTTATAATTTTGAACTTTATAAACTATAATTCTATAATACCTAGCTTGACGATCAAATAATAAAGAATTATTTATCACTGGACTTAATATGGTCTAAACTGAATGTGAAAAAAAAACTAGGTTTCTGTTCATTCCAGTGGCGTAGCCAGGATTTTCCTTTGGGGGGGTCCAGTGGGAAAAATTTACCAATGGATATCAAAACGTTTGCACAATTGTGAAATAAGGATATAATTTTCACATTACTTTAATAATACCTTATAATTTATTGGTAATTTGTGTAATAATTAGGATTATATATTACTTCGATTCAAAGTTCTCATCAACATAATTTTTTGAGTTTGAAGTAGCTCCATATTAAAAAAGGGGGTTTGGGGGCCCACCCCCAGAAAATTTTTGGAAATTTGATTTTAAAAAGAGTATTTTACTTCATTTTGAGATAATAACCGCGAGGAACACCGCTCCTTGTGAGCCAGATAAATTTTTAAGGAAAAAAATAGGAAAACTGACGTCAAAATTTCAAAGACAGTGGTGGATCCAGGATTTTGTTTTGGGGGGCTAAAAATTTTGAAAATTAAAAATTGAATCTTCGAATATAATATTTAAAAGGTTGAAAATAATCGTGTCCAAATTACCTTAAGGGGGATTTGGGGGACCTCCCCAAGAAAATTTTTTAAAGCATTTAATTTTTCTGAAAAGCAGGTTTGCAACTTGTTTTGGTACTGGTACACCTAATCCGAATTTCGAACATTATATTTTCAGGAACTTATTATTTGCTAGGAGTTTTGTATTTTGACGAACTCATTATAAAAAAAATTTGTAGGATAAATAAAGTTCCAAGTCCCAAGAGGGGGGTCTGGGGGTGCTCCCCAAAAATTTTTTTGGAAATTTTTACGTTTTACCCTAAAAACAGGGTTTACTCGTTTGGTACCCAAAATATTAGATTTTAACATGCAAAAAAGTGCTTTTTAGGCACTTTTAAGGGGTCTGGTTCGAAATCCCGACAATCAGTTGCCCGACCCGACAGGTACGTTTGCTCGACATCCGACATCATAATCATCATCATGATCGCCTTTTAAGGGAGACATAGACGCCCTCTTCCTCTTTTGAGTAACCACTGGAATATTTAACGCATAAAAAATGGTTCGAACATTTTGGGTCCGGCCCATGGGGGGGTCGGACCCGGGGACCCCCCCTTAGCTACGCCCCTGGTTCATTCAACAGTATTTTACCACGTTTTAATTAGCTCGTTTTCTTTCTTGTCTGTCTGTTCAGGTTGAATTTTGAAATCTATTTTAAACTATTTACCGATATGAGCTAGAGAAGATAAATAAGGAGAGGGGGTTATAAACTTTTTAGATACACAACCTCCTTTTGTTGAGTATGCCCCCTCGATCCTGAATTATGTTCAAATTAAAAAATAATAATACTAATTTTTAACACTCACATGTAACATAACACCATTTTATAAGAAATACAAGTAATAAAATCAGTGATTTTAAAACCATTATAAATTTATTAAAAATGTGTATTATTTCTATACTTGTGTTTTTCTTGAATTTTGCAAATCCCTAGGAGGTTACGATCCTCCGGTTCAGAACCCCTGAGCATAAACTAATGCATGACTCACAGGTTTTTTTTAAAAAAAGGAGAAAATTTAATTACAGTTTTATACAAAAAAAAGATTATTTTATACTTTTTTTATCAGAAATATTTAATACTTAGAAATATTAAAATTGTAAACGATAAAGTACAAAATAGTGAAAATGTTGCAATTAAATATTATGAACTTTGCAATGTGCAAAAAATATTGTTGCTCTCCCAAATATTAAATAAATTCATGGATATCTTCATTTATTTATTACCTTAAATATCTTTGAAATCTAGTTCGTGTAAAGCAGTGGTTCCCAACTCAAATATGTCTGCGGACCACTTCACTTAAATTTGAACCTCCGCGGACCATCTCTATCCCTAACTGTATCTTCAAAATTTTAACTTTTTCAGTGCATTCATTCCTCATAGAGGTCTAAAATTTTAACTTTTCTTTTGAAGTAAGGGAAACCGAGTCTTACAATGTTTCTATATGGAACTTAGAAAATCAAATAATCTATTAAACTTAAAAATTAACATTACATTAATTTTATATCCAATTAGTTAAAAATATACCTTTTATAGTAAACATTTAACCATTTTTATCAAGCCTTTTTACAAGGGCGTATGCAGGATTTTTTCTAGGGGGGGGCTACCGGGGCGTAGCCAAGGGGGGGGGTTACCCCCCACCCTTGGAAATTTTCATTTTATTACCATACATCACTATCAAAAATACTCAATATACTCCCCCTCCTAATTCTGTTATCTCACACCGAATTGTTTATCCGGTTGCGACACAAGTAAAAAGTCACCAGCTTCAATCTGGTTCGGGAAGGATTCAGGATTTTCATTTGTAGGAGGAGAGTATATTTTTTTTTCACAGCAGAGGTCTTAGATATGAACGAAAAAAGGTTTCTCGCAGTTAGGATGGGATAGGTTTTATGGGCCAAATGGCTTCAATAAAACATGTAAAAAATTCCTGACAGTAATACCTTCCGATTTGGGACATTGAAAAAACCTTTTTATGTACTTAATATTGTTTTTGAAATCCGCTTGTGGTTATAGTTGTTTTTGTCAAATAGTTTCTGTTGATTCTGGCCCCCGAAGATTTTGAACTCCCAGAGCCGTAACTAGACTTTTGTTTTGGGGGAAATTCGTCTCTAAAAAAATTTTTTTTGACTAGTTTTGATACTCTTAGTTATAATTTTGCATATAAATATTTAGGTTTAGTAAATATTTAAGATCAAAAGCGGATCTGGGATTCATCCCCAAAAAAGTTTTGGAAATTCGACCCTAAAAACACATATTGGTTTAACTTGGCTTTGATACCTCAATCCGAATTTCAGACATATTATTCTTAGGTATAGGATTTCGATTTTGATGAACTTATTTTAGAATTTTTGAATAATTAAGTACCAAGTACTAATGGGGGGTTTGGGGGTCCTCCCCCAGAAAATTTTCGAAATTTGACCCCAAAAAACAGGGTTTTAAATGGTTTTGGTACACTAATACACCTCTTATATACACCCCTGAGTTACTCCAAGTCTGGGAGGGTCTGTGGTCTCCTAGAAAAATTTTGAAAGCTGGCCTCAAAAAATAGTGTTTATGCTCATTTTGAGACAAATTTTTTATTACACTTGAAGAGATCAGTTCCTTGTAAACCACATAAATTTCAAGGAAAAATTTCACATAGAAGTCAAAATTTCGATGGGGCTTCGATTTCCCCCAGAAATTTTTAAAATTTGCCTCTTAAAACTAGTGTTTCATCTCATTTTGAAACTCTTTGGGGAACACTCAATAAGGCAACTTGAGTGTTCTCTAAGGTTACTCGCGCGGTCTATCCGATAGCGGATTTACTTCAAAAAGAATTTTTTCAAATCACCCTAATATAAAAGTCCCAGATGGCACAAAAACATCGATCAATATGTATTCCATATTCCATTAATTTTATCAGCTCAAGCCTCAAGCACTTACCTTTTCCATAGAAGTCTCAGGAGCTGGCTCTTTAACATTCGGTGGTCCTTCATTTTCACCGTTTTCACACGCCTTTCGGTTAAAATAATCACTGAGCTTTCTTTCATTATAAGTAAAACAAAATTAAAATTGCATTCTGCAGAAACGCTTAAACTGACGAAGCACGAACTGAACTGTCGAAGTATGTAGTTGTTGCAAGGTCGTTCTGGGATTTCGTATGAATGTTTAACTGAAAGTTTGTGACTAGTGTCCTATCATTGGATGTCCAAGAAAGAGAAGACATCTCTGGTTTGCAGGTGGCCATGAAAAGACGGGAAGAAACCTGAATCTTATCTAAACAAACACAGCCTCACCCCTCTCCTCTCCTTTTGAAAGCAATTAGCTCCAACCACCCCTCTTTCCCACTATCAGTTCTCCGAAAATTCGGGGGAGTAAAGGCAACACATTTCTTTCAAGGGTATCTGCCCCCCCGACCGAGATTTGTTCCGTCGGATTTCACATACTCATGTTTGGGTAATTTCCGGTCAGCAAACGGACTGCGCGAGGGGATAAAATGCGTTAGCGGTGTTACTTTGTAGATGTATTAGCATTGGTACTTTACAAGAAACATAGAAAATCCATGACAAACACTAAAATTTTATTGTGTTCTTAAATGCAATATACAAAAAAAATTGCGATTGAGATTTTCTAGGGGGGGGCAGCTGCCCCCCCCTGCCCCTGCCTGCATACGCCCTTGCCTTTTTATCTATTAACCCTGGAATGGTTCACACCTACACAAAAGTTACAGGTTTAAAAACAACAGTATAAAATAGTTATTTTTCTTCTTTTTCATAACCAACAAATTTGGTAATATGTTATAAGTAGATTTAAATTTGAAAGGATGTACTTAGCTTTAAATTAAACTACAGAACGAATGAGATAACCAGGAATTCTGTTGATCACAAAAAAGCAAACTGGACATGCACTGACTGCAGTGGCGGATCCAGAGACTTGGTTTGGGGGGCACGGGCGTCGCCGCCGGGGGGGACGGGGGGGACACGTCCCCCCCAATAATTAGGAACATTGTTTAAAAAAACTTTATTTTTAACTTTTGAAGAAAGACCGAAAATTTTCTGAATGTGTTTTCCAACCTTTTATCATAAAGGATGGGCCCAATTTACCAAATTCTCCTAACATAAGAGACGCATATACGAGGGGGACGGACTCAGGGTTCGTACACACTTTGAGGAAAAAAATTCAAGGATTTTCAAGGACTTTTCCAGGCTACCATATTAAAAATTCAAGGCTGACCTATATGGTTTGCAACCATTTTTTTAAGTAGTACTTCTGTTTCATTTTGTACAATTTTATCTTTTAGTGTTTAATGAAAGCAAATTTTATACAAGTTCCTAGTTACAAAAAAGGGCTTGAATAAAAATTTAATTAAGATATAGAATATAAGAAAAATATTTTCAAGTAATTTTTAAATACATGAACCTATTATGACAGATTTAATATCAAAGATAAAAAACTACTATATATGTTCAGTAAAACTTTGAATTATCAATAGCCATTCTAATGTATGAATTGCAGATAATGAAAAATTAAAACTATCTGATATAAAAAATTTTTAATTCAAAAAGTTTTATTTCAACCCCCTGAAAATTATTTTTATCCAAGATTTTGTTAAGACTTTCTCTATGAAAAAAATTTAATAATGCCTAAATAATATAATTTGCTTTGCACACACAATTTTCATATACTCTATTATCTACACACCTTGTAATTCTTTGATATTAAAACTCAAAAGTCAAAACTATAATTTTCTATTTGCCTTCTTTCAAAAACAAGAAATTCCTTTCATTATCCTTTTAATTTGCCAGCTAAATATTGGTTTAACATTTGAACTATAATAAATGAACACTTTCTCCAAAAACAAGCATTTAAAACCAAGGATTTTGACGCGAAGTAAGAAAAACGCGATCACGAACCGACCGTCAAGTTGTTTTTTCTGCCCTAGTCCACGTTGTCGAAATGCCAACTTTACAGGCAAACGTCTGGAAACATGAAAATTTGAGGTTTTTCATTGAAATTTCCGGACCGTCATAGGATTTTCGGACTTAAACTTAATAAGTTGATACCCTGAAATCTTTTCAGCCTTTAAGAAATTAAAATTCAAGGATTTTCCAGGACTTTAGTACACAAATTTGCTTTTTCCAGGACATTCCAGGCCTTGAAAATTAAATTTGAAATTCCAGGACTTTCAAGGTTTTCAAGGCCCCGTACGAACCCTGCGGACTACCTATGATTTAGAACACTTTTTTTTTAGAATCGGTTGAAGCCGCCAGTGCTGAGTTTGGGGTTGATTATTTCAACAAAATAAAGATATAATAAGGCGAGCCCTTCTCCCAGAAAAAAAATCCAGATACAGCACTGATTGAAGCATAGAAATTTGATTTTGAAATTGCCTAATCATATGACACTAAAAATGAGTTTGACCCTGTTTTAAAAGGACAAATTTCAAAAAAAAATTCTGGGGGAGGACCCCCAGACCCCCTTCTTAGTTGAAAGTTACACAAATTTACAAACAAATTTGAATAAAAGTTTATTAATTGATTCACAAAGTCATCAGAAAATCATTGGGCGGGGCTTAAGCGAAATAAAAGATTTATTTTAAGAGTAGATAATTATGTTTTTGTACAATCCCGGGGGAATCCCAAATCCTTGGGTCGTCCCCCCCAATTTTCAGGGGCCGCCGACGCCAATGTTGGGGGGGGCGATCATATTTCATGAGCATGTGAAACTTAAACCCCTGTAAAATTTGTGTCAAATTTTTGCACAAAGTAAGTCCTAAAGTAAAAATGGGGGGTCTGGGGGTCCTCCCCCAGAAAATTTTTTGAAAATTGCCTTTCAAAAGTAGTGTTTAATCTCATTTTGGAGCCTTTTAGTTACATACAATGAGGGCCGGTTTTTGCAAGTCGTAGAATTTTTAAGGAAAAAAACTATTTAAAAATTGATGAAAAAAATATTAAAAGTTTAGTAAGCAAGAAAAGAAACTAGCTCCTTTAAAAAACACATGGTATTGTAGAAGATATTCTGTATTCTAGGGTGCATCGAAAAAAACTTTTTTTCCATTTTGATGAAGCGTTAGTGCGTAAAAGTTGTCTATGTTGGCAGATAGTTCCTGTAATTTTTTTCAGAAATTTCAGATATCTTGAAGTGCCACATTGACTCTGGAGGTTCCCCACGTTAATCCTATGGAGCGCGCAAGCTAAAAAGGCCGAAAATTGGTTTTTCGCCCTCATTTCTACCCTATAATCACACAACGAATGTCTTCCCTCGAGTAATCGACCCTATCTGAAGTATGCTACCCAACAAAACTTGAATAATTGCCTAAATCTCTATATTATGTTGATTGTGGGATCTAATTTGAACGAGGAAATACGCGATTTTTTCGACGAAATTTGAGCATACAAAAAAACGTAATATAGAGATTTAGGCTATTATTCAAGTTTTGTCGGGTGGCATTCATCATATAGAGTCCATAACTCGAGGGAAGACATTCGTCGGGTGATTAGGGTACAAATGAGGGGCGAAAAACCAATTTTCGGCCTTTTTGGCTTGCGCGCTCCTTAGGATTAACGTGGGGAACCTTCAGGGTCAATGTGACACTTCAAAATATTATCCGAAATTTCTGAAAAAAATCACAGGTACTCTCTGCCATCTTAGACAACTTTTCCGCACTAACGAAAAAAAGTTTTTTTCGATACACCCTACTGTACTCGTTCTTTTTCTTTAATGTTTAGTATTTTAGTATAAATATTCGGAAGATTTGATGACACATCGGAAAGTAAGGGGGAAACGGAAAAGCTGCAGCAAAATTGAAAATTTACTTTTATCCTCTAATTCAGCGGTTCTAAAACTGTGGTCCGTGGACCCCTGGGGGTCCGCGAGTTACCTTGAGGAATTCTTCAAGTTACTTTTAGAAATCCCCAAAGAGTTTCAAAATTCGATGAAACACTAGTTTTTTAAGAGGCCAATTTCAAAAATTTTCCTATGGAGAGCCCCCAGCCCCCTCGAAATTTTGACTTCAATAATGCATAACTTCTTCCTTGAAATTTCCAGACCCTCACCTCAGAGACTTGGAGTAATTAAGGGGCGTATGAAGTGGTGGGTCAAGAGGCCCTGCCCCCTCCTGAAGGACTTGGACGCTATCGCCGCGAATGCTCGCGAACTCAGCCGAGCAGGCTGAAGAGAGCGTTCGCGGCTGTTCGCTTACTTCGCTAGGCTCTAATTTTCAGTATGCCAGCAATCAGTTAACGAGTTATGACTCGCAAAAATACCCGCTCCCAAAATGACTTTAGATAGTTTTCTCCCGATTTCACTGGGAAAGTAAATTTTGATTGAGGGTGGGAGAGAGCTTTATGAGTGAGGTGACTTCGTTGGGGGGGGCGATCGCCCCAATCGCCCCCCCCCGTGGATCCGCGCCTGACTGACTGTGAGTTGTGGCAGAGGAAATTCTATAGGCGAGAAGGGCGAGGCTGATGTTCTCCCGAAAAAAAACGCGTCAAAAGTCAATAATAGTAGTATTTCAAAGTTGCGATTACAATAGTAAATAATTTATGTGTTAAAAAATTTTCGCATTTTCGCCAATAAATTTTTCTTACTGTTGAATAAAACTGTGCAAAATAATAGAAATGAACAAATAATTCATAGGAGAGAAAGAGAACATACATTTTTTATTTAAGAGACGTATGATTTTTTACTTATGTTTTTGTATCTGTAGTGTTTTTACTATTTCCTGGAATGAGTGATTAGGAAAACTATTTTTAAAAATTTTCCACACATTTTTTGGATAAGTTATTTAAAAATCTTCTTACGGACCACCTCTGAAGGCCTCACGGACCACTAGTGGTCCGCGGACCACCTGTTGGGAACCACTGGTGTAAAGGTTAATTTACTGTGCAACTAATGATATTGTGAGAATATTTAAGATCACAGTAAAAAATAAAATTGAAAGCATTCTTTGAATTAATTTCCTACCATAGATTAATAAGAATTTTTTTCATGCTAATTTTAAAGTTATTATATAAAATCTTATATTCATATTTTACATTATATAAATACCTACTAACATACATAGATGGCAGCACATGTTTTACATTACTGGTTTACATCTGCTGCAGAGCACGGATCAGCGTAGGGGTCTCTTCACAAATTGCATATATCAAAATTGATGTTCTATTCTATAAGATTAGAGACAAGGGACCGTCCGTATATGATGCCACTCTTGGAGGGGATAATCAACTGTGACAAGTGGGAGCAGGGCTGTATCCAAGGGGGGGTTGTAAAAAGCGCCGACTTTTATGAACCCTAACCCTTATACCCCTAAGGAGTCTCAAATTATATTTCACATTATGTTAAAATAATTACTCGAAGTATAATAGGGATTTGAAAATTTGCCTCAAAAAGTAGTGTTACAGCTTATTTTGAGAAATTTTTGGTTCATAGCAGTTCCTTGTAAAACATAGAATTTCTAAGGAAAATATAACAACTAGAGACGTCAAAATTTCGAGGGGGCTGGAAGTCCTCCCCCAGAAATAATTTTGAAATTTGTCTCTTTAAACTAGTGTTATTTATTTTGAAATTATCAAAAGGTAACTCGCGGACCCCCCTTGCGGACCCTCGGAGGTCTGCGGACCACTGCTATAAAATTTTTGAATAAAAAGCAGCGCAATATTTTTAAAAAAATTTAATCGAACACAAAATATTAAATACCTATCGCGAAGAATGAAAGTGGATTTATATCGCCTTTAAAATCAACAGCACAGAACCGAAACTACACTTTAGTTTCGGGAGGGATTTTGACTAAATATTTTTTCTGAGGTACCTATTACGAGTACTTTTTTACTTAAAGTGTTAGGTGACTTGCACATTTGATATTAATTTTGTTGAAATTAATTTTAAAATTTTATAAACATTGAAAATTCCAAGCTAAGCGATATTTGAGGATCCTCCCCAGAATTTGAAAATTTCCCCCACAAACTAGCGTTTTATCTCTTTTTGAAGCCTATTGAGTTACACCCTTAGAAGCAGGATTCATTTAAAGAAGCAGAATTTTTAAAGAAACCCAGTAGAATAAAATAATAAATAGTAGAATAAACAGCAAAATTTTAAAGGGTGTTTAAGAATTCTACTTCAGAAAAATTTTGGAAATTTGTCCCTAAAAGTAGTGTTTAAATTCATTTTGTAGACTCTTACCTCTTATTTTACACAAAAGGAGGATCACACCTCAAAAATCACGGAAGTTTCCAAGGAAAACGGTACAAAATAGATTTTAAAATTTGAGGGGGGCTTGGGGGTCCTCTCCAAAATTTTTTTTGAAATTTTTACCCTTGAAAGTAGTGTTTTAAGTCATTTTGTATATTTATTGGGAGGGCTTAAATTACGTGAGGTGTTTTTTCCAAAATCTGGACCCCCTCCCCCCTTTGGTGAGATTTTGCTAGAACCCCCTCCCCCCACGTGAGATTTACCTAAAACCTTTAAAAATAATTATTCCCCTTCCTTCTCATATATTCCTTTCTCATACTTAAAAAAAGAAAATCGTATAATTTCTAACTTAAAAAGTTGACGTGAGATTTTAATCGACCCCGCTCCCCCTTGGTGAGATTTTTCCAAACCCCTCCCCCCTTTTTGACCTCACGTAATTTATGGATGTCCCCTTACGGCCCTGAGTGGGAGGGTGCAAGAATTGGGACATCACACAATTGAAAAAAACATGATTTTTTTTCTGGAAAATGAAGTATGAACAACATTTATTATAAGATTCAAAATAAGAATTCACTTTAAATTTATTAGGTGGGGTGCACTTAAACTTCAATGAAAACATTGGGTCCCCCCAAACTCTTACCAACCTTGTTCTAACCTTAGAGTAATTCAGGGGTCCCCAACCTTTTTGTAACCAAGAGCACATACCAGAATATCGGTCGAATGGGGGGGCACCATTTATTTTTTCCAAGATAAATTTATAGTTGGTGGACATAATTAATAATACACACTACATATAATGCACAAAAAAATGAATTTTAAAAATTAATTTAACATAATGAATATAATTAGTATTAACATTCTTTTGTAAAATAAATTACTACTAAATTGCTTGCAAAACATACTAAGTACAAAAATTTTTTATAAAATAATAAAATACATTGCAGTTCACTGGCCAGCGCTTCATAATTGGGAGATTATGATGAAATTCTTGCCCGCAAGCTATCGTCAAGGTGTCCCGCTGTACGTCATGATCTATATTTTTTTATTTTATTATATTCATTGTCGAAAATGATTCACATAAGTGTGTGGAACTAAAAAAACTACTTTTTTTCATATGCTTCTCTTTTTAAGAATGGAAATTTATTTCTATCAACTATATTCCAGAATTTCTCATCTCATCTGATAATAGTTTTGAGGATTATGTCATCATCATGAGGAGATCCAAAATTTCTATTCTTGCCTTACTTGAAGAAATTCTGAAATGTATGTTGCTATTTCATTTCTAGAATTTTATGGGATAGTGGAAAACTGAAATATTTTATCATTGGGCACAAGCAGCGGGCGCACCTAGACCGATCGACGGGCGCCATGGTGCCCGCGGGCATAGGGTTGGGGGACCCCTGGAGTAATTGGTAGCAGACCCTGACCTGAGATGCAGTGGCGGATCTACGGGGGGGGGCTTTCGGGCTGAAGCCCCCCCCAAAACGTCCAATATTTTACTAAGTTTGTCAAAACGCAAAAAATCTATATCCGAAATTCGGATGAGGCGTACCAAAACGAGTTGAAAAAGTGGGGTTTTTGACTTAAATTTCCAAAAATTTTCTGGGGAAGGACCCCCAGACCCCCCTTTTAGTGGTTTGAGTAGGATTATTCACTACCTTTTCCGTATTACCATTAACAACAAGATTCAATTGGATTATGAAAATTCTTAGCCCCCCCCCGAAACCAAATCCTGGATCCGCCACTGCTGAGATGTGATATAAGGAAGGGAGGGGGTCAAAATGTTATACTCTATTCATTTAGAATTGGCGCTTGAGAAATAGTGCTTTCCCCCACGCTAGAAGCGTTACCATAGTTACTATCTTCGAGCAGCCAATAGTAAGCCTTCTTCGTCACTTTGATGAAGATAGTTGCTATGGTTACCGATCGGTGGTGGGGGAAGGAAATATTTTCAAGCGCCAGTTCAAAGTGAACAGACTATAAAAATAAGTTGCATCTTTTATGGATAGCCCTCAAACCTACTAGTATCTTCTAAAACTATTTTTATGGGATAAAAAATAAAGAAAGCAATTTTTGTTTCTATTTTAACGATTCAAGGCAGACAATTGTTGCCAATTGTACTAGAAAATTTTGTAAATAGAGGCCCAAAAAGTAAAATTTTTTGTATCAATCTGCGGCACCAATATCAAAATCTAAAACTTATAGCCTTTTATACCAACCATACTTCTGTGCCTATATAGTAAAATTTACATTTTAAAATATATACGACAGACATTAATTATTCATACAGTTTAAAATTTTTCAAATTATACAGTTTTTTAAAAGTAGCAAGTTAGTATAAATTAATAAAAGGGCTTCTACTTTTTTTCCAGTAGAATTAAAATGGGGCTTTCAAAAAGTGATAGTATTTCTTAATCACATCAATTTTAGAAGGAGTGTTCAAAATTATGTCAAATTCATATGTTAACTTGAGATTTAAAACAAAATCTTCACCAGGCTATTCAACATTAAATAAAAATATATAACTTTTATTTAAGGTTTGTGATTTCAAAGGTTCTTAATCAGGTGCAAACTTCACAGGTTCCCTCAACCTTTCAGTGCAAATCAACAAAATGTTGCTTTGCTTTTTCTATACAGTCTATGAAAGCACTCCCATTTGTTTAAAAAATAATCCAATAGAATAAAGGTATCACTTCCACCAGGATGGAACAGATATGATTGACCAAATTAAAAATACCTAAAAAAATACAAGTAAAATAAGGTCCTAGGGAATCTTGAATCTAGTGCCATTCTGCTCGGCTTCTGAAACCAGGAATGCTGCTATCTTGGGAAAACGTTTATCCTAATAATTACAGCTAATAATTGTAGCTCAATAATATTAATGATGCTGTTTGAGAAAACATAGCCTTTATTTTAAATTGCTTAAAAGGAATAAACAACAAGATATACATACAACAAAACACACATTAAAGACAAACAATTTCATTTGTAATAGAATATTTTACGTTAGAATTATAAGTATTTAATTTAAATAATACAGTTCAAACTTTCAAATTTTTTTCAAATTAAAATTATTTCTTATTGGTTGATACGTAATTGCTTTATTCATTGGATGTATTTTTCTATCATGTTTAAGGGCATTTTTTTCTTTTCATTAGAAAAGATTAATGAGCCAGATAATGTGTATTACAAATAAAAATTTTATTAATCAATGAGCTAATAGAAAATATTTAAAGAGTCTGTATTTGGATAATTATTTCCCCAGCTTGGCTCTAAATGGGCCTTAGTATTTCAAATATTAAATAAATAAATGAATCACTACCTGAATTATTAAGTAATCTATTTATTTTAAAAGCATACATAACCTACAATTGATATAATCACATGGTTGTTACCACATGGCTCTTTCTGCTCCAGACAGTTGATTGTAATCTGCAAGATGTCTCCAAACTATTCTCGACATACGAAAGGCTTTGAGTTTACCACGGGCTCTGGAGGTTAAAATGCATCTTGTATGCAGTTTGGTAGTGCAGCTGTCGCTTGGAAGAGCAGCTATTTCTTTGTTGGCAATTTCCTAAACACAAATATTTTTCATTAGACTTGAATAAAAATGTAACAAGTATTGAGAAATGAGAATTTGTTGGTGAGACTAAGAGAATTAAAGAGTCATCAACTTTAATTCAGTTTGTGAAGGAGTCCCCTCCTGATAGAGTTAATAAACAGACAAAATGACTGGGGGGACATTTCATTAAAAATCACTCGATGGGTGTTGCCACCATGTCACGGATTTTCCTGAAAATTTTATGTGGAAGAGAACATGATGGAAAAAGGCTAAAATTACTTTTTTAGAATTTTTCGATCAAAACTGACGTTGTGGGGCCATTTCGAATTTGACTGAAATCCTCAAAATGGCAACTCTATACTCTGTTCCACCTTAACTTGTCAGTGGAGAAAAGGCTACGGCAACCAAATTACAGCCGGAAACCGGTTCCCAGCCAATCAGCCGGAATAGACTGCCCGTTCCAACGCCGTTCTACCTTACGGACTGTATTCATTCGCTTGGATTTAAAGACTTTTAACGAGGATATATATATATATATATATATATATATATATATATATATATATATATATATATATATATATATATATATATATATATATATATATATATTAGTTTGATGTTTTTTAAAGATAAAAAACAACTAAATGATAAAGTCAAAAAAAAATCTGGAAATATAGTGGATCAACTTTTAGAAAAATCCATTAAAATAAATTTTAGAGGAATTTTGTAGCATTTTTAAAGGTAAAAACCCCACCTTTCAAAAAAAATTCAGGAGGGTGTTTTTTGTTGTTAATTTTTTAAAAATAAAGTTGAAAAATGGAAATTTTAATCTAATTTTTTTAGGAATTATTTTTAAGGTAGAACCCCAACTTTCAATATAATTTTTTGTTCTAATATTGCAAATCTTATGCACTTTAGCATAAAAAATATCAAAAGGGTGTTTTTTGTATTTTGTCTTAAATAAAACAAATATAAATTGTATATGACTCCTCAAATTTCACCCTTTTCTTCCTCTTTCATTCAATCAATGAATTTTTATTGTTGTACAGTAGAGCCCCTATTATTCCCAGCATTTGGTGGTAAGGCCGCGGATAACCCGAAAAAAGACTAAAAATGAGGTGAAAACACGAAAAAATATTTCAGCATACAAACTATGTTTTATTGCACAAAACACATCATATGTAAAACCTTAAAATATGTACAGTGCAGCAAAACCTTTTGCTCTACATCTGAATCACTAAAATAAAGTCAACAGTAAACAAAAACATTATAATGTACTGTTAACAAAAAGTGGTGGGTTAAGCCTTTTTAAAAAAATCAGTCACTCGCTTTTGCTTTGGAAACAACTTCAATTTTTTAGTGGCACTCTCAGATCATCTGCCTGTGAATAATCGGGGCTCTCTTGTCCTTCTGAAAAAGTTGATCCATCTGGAAGGTGAATAGACTAACCTCTTTTATTTGTTATTCTATTTAAGACAAAATACAAAAAACCTTTTGATATTTTTTATGTTGAAGAGTATAAGATTTTCAATATTGTGACAAAATATCAAATTGGTGACAGTTGGGGTATTACCTTAAAACAATTCTATTACCTTAAACCAGCGGTTCTTAAACTGTGGTCCGCATACCCCTGGGGGTCCGCAGCACCTTCCTAGGGGGTCCGTGAGTTACCTTGGGAAATTCCTCAAGTTACTTTTAAAATTTTCCAAAGAGTTTCAAAATGAGATGAAACACTAGTTTTAAGAGGCAAATAAGCATAAACACTACTTTTTGAGTCCAATGAGGAAGTTGCATGATTTTTTATATTTTTTAATCGATTCTTCTTGCAAAAATAAGCAACTAGCCAAAATTTGAGGCAGATAGAAAAATTATATGATTGCCCAAAAAAATAACACAAATCCACTTTTTAAAAGCGCGCGAAAACGCCAAGAGTCTGGGATCATCGTATGTTGACGTCATCATATGATAAACATTGTTGGAAAGCAATGGAGTTGATGGTATGATTGTTGACATCTTTAAACAATAAACGTTTTCAGTCAGGGGTTTTTACTTGACTTTTAAATTAAAATATTTACTGTAAATATTTTTGAAAAACTGACTAGATATTTCATTTTACCATACAAAAAACCATATGGAACACTTGTTTGTTTTTGAAAATCTGACACAAGCAACTTCCTTATTGTCAATTTTTTTCTTGGAGAGACCCCAGACTTGAAGTAATTCAGTTGCATATATAAGGGTTGGTGAAGGGGCCCTGCCCTCCCCTGAAATTTGGACTTGATATATCCAAACAAGTTAGAATCATGTTTTTTGGGTCAAATCTCAGAAAATTTTCTGGAGGACCCCTTTTAGTACTTGGTACTTTATTAATAAAAACTTTTTTAAAATAAGTTCATCAAAATTGAAATCCTACCGAAGAATAGTCTGAAATTCGTACGAAGAGTGTCAAAACCAAGTTAAAACCATATGTGTTTTAGGATCAAATTTCTAAAACTTTTCTGGGAATGACCCCCCAGATACCTTTTTGTTCTATGGATCCCAGAATAATCCAGGATCCACATAAATAATGAGCAGACAAAGCCTTAGATCAAACACAACTTTTAATAAAATCTAAACTTTAAAACATTGTAAACAGAAATTTCAAAGGTGTAGCCCAAGCATGGGTGTGGTAAGAGAGAGCCTCAGTAAGAGTTCAAGTTCTGCTTTTATACAATCTGAAAATCTGATACTGATGACGCACGCAGAAATTTGCATAGAGTGATCCTCTTCTTCACGCCACATCGCCTCCCCCTAGAGTCGAGGGTCGACTCGGAACCTGACGACTCTACCTCTCTGAGTGGTATAGGTCCCAGGACTCTGAAGTACAAGAGCCCCTTGATGTGACACGTCAACTGAACCGGGAGTGCCAGGTTGCTCCTGAAGGACAAACGCAGGCTTTAAGTGATCAATCGAAACCCATTTTTGCTGGCTAGAAATCTGCAAGAGATAAATTTTAGTCTTTCGCTTAAGAACTCTAAATGGACCATCGTACGGTGGTTGTAGAGACCTCCGAACACTATCAACTCTGACAAACACATGAGTGCAGTCTGTTAGTGCACGGGGAATGTATACGAGTTCTTTTCTATGCCACTTAACTGGTTTAGGACGCACCTCAGCGAATGCATTGCGCAGTTTCTGTACGAGGTCTGGTTCGGAGACGCCGACTTCTACAGGGCAAAAAAACTCTCCTGGAAGTCTCAAACACTGTCCAAAAACCAGTTCTGCTGACGAATAGGGGCTTTCATCTCTTATTGCAGTTCTAACTCCCAACAAAACCAGGGGCAAAGAATCAACCCAGTCGGTTGAACTACACATGAGAGAAGCTTTCAGCATCCTATGCTGTCTCTCTATCATACTATTAGCCTTCGGGTTATAACCCGAGGTTCTAATTATCTCTGAACCTAGCATGCTGGTCACCTTTTTAAACGTATGGGACTCCAGCTGTCTACCCTGATCACAGGATATGCGAGCCGGAGCACCAAAACGTGACACCCAATGCAAAAGAAATGCTCTGCACACAGTATCCGCTCTTATATCGCTGAGTGGCACGACCTCCAACCATCTAGTAAATCTATCAACTATAGTTAAACAAAATCTGTAAGATTGAAAAACAGGTAAAGGTCCAATAAAATCCAAATTTATATGTTCAAATCTAGAATTAGGAACAGGAATTTCACTTAAGGGGGAAATTGTATGCAGGGGTGGAAAATCCAAAAATGATTTTTGTATCAGCTTTAGGGCAGTTTTGTATCAACGCAAATTTCATTTCCGTATCAGTTTACAGTGAATCAGCATCAGGTTCGGTCAAACTAAAGCTTTAAGGCGTTTTTTTTTTAAATTTTTGATGATAAGATGGAACTTTAATTTCCTTCTATTCATACCATATATGAAATAAACTTGATAAAAAAAACTGAAAAAATATCTTCTATAGATTAGTATTAATTCGTTAAATGATATATTAATTTTAAAATTAGACATTTAATTAATAGATGTTTTACTCATTGAGAAAAATAATCCGTTTTCTTTTTCTCTAGAAAAGCTTCGACCAATTCTGAGACTGAGCAAGAGCTCAAAAGGAATACAAGATTTGTGAAATGACTATACAATACACTGGCTAGAATGGGAGTACTCCAGGTTTAATTTTTGGGGGTGCATTTTTGCGAAATGAAATTATTTTAATGAAAACTGAAGTCAGATTATATTTGATCTTCAAATTATTCTAAAAAACCAAAATTTAGAAATGTTTAATTGATAATCAGAAGCCTTCAGTAAAAATTAACTGTAAAAGGCTAGTGCTTAAAAAGTATCAAATTATTCAGAAATTAAACTGAGAAAAATTAAAACTTCAATTTTAAGTAAAGAATCCTATTTGTGTATAAAGACTACCTTAAAAAGAAATTTCATAATATATTTTCATAAATAAGCTGAAAATCTTATCAGGTTATATTTTTTGGAGGAAAAACTGCCTATCACTCACAACCATACTATAACTATGAAATTATTAAATTTAAATTAAGACTTAAGCAGTAATTCAAGTTTTCCAATAAAGTTTCTTTCAATTGTTCTACTCAAAATAATTTTAATTTGAGCACCAATAAAATAAGACTTCATAAGCAAGTCTTTGACTTTAGAATATCTCTCCATGAAAAAGCTCAAGTCCGTTTTCCACAATACACCAAATGCGAGAAGCCGACGATTACGCCCAGTAAAATAGGCTTCTCCTCATCTTGAGGCTGCATGGTAGGAACAGCATGAACACGGCTTTCTTCCAATAAAAGTCGTTTTTCCGTAATACAGTAAACGAACGAGGAGAAGGGGCCTTTACAGGCCGAGTCGCGCGATCGCATCGCCGCCGTGCCGATCCGCGTGCGAGCTAGGATGCCGTTGATTTGACTAATTACCGGAGATGGTAACTCCACAACGTAAAGAAACGCTGGAAAACGTTACGTATCGTACAAAATAACATTTTTCCAGAATATTTTTGTAATTCCCTGAGTATTCCAGGTTTTCCAGGGCATTTTCGAATTCCCTGAGTATTCCAGGTTTTCCCGGTTTCCAGGGTTAGCGGACACCCTGAAAAACGGAACTGTCGCGAAAAGTAGCTATTTTCCCGATTTCCGGAAGACTAGACGGAACACCGAACTTGTTGGCTTCCAACCACGGTAAAGTTGTTTTTTCTACATCGCAATAATGACGCAAGAAGAAGCCAACTTGAATCAGCATCCGCGGCCGTCCAACAAAGTCGCGGGAAGAACGGAACACTCCGAAAAAAAATTCCGAAAAATTGCTATTTTTCAGACTTCCGGAACACCGGACTTGTGGGCTTCTAACCACGGTAAAGTTGTTTTTTCTACATCGCAATAATGACGCAAGAAGAAGCCAACTTGAATCAACAGCAACACTCGCGGGCCGTCCAAGAAAGTCGGGGGAAGAACGGGACATTCCGCAAGAAAAAAAACCCCGAAACTTTCGCAAAATATCGCGATTTCCGACTTTTCAACGCACTAAACGCTGCGGATTGAAACCTATTTTATAGGAGAAATAAATTTACAGAAGAAATATTCAAGATGAAAATTTAAAAGTTTTTAAGGAGTACAACCCAAATTCAAGGAGTTTCCAGTGCTTGAAAATGAAATTAATTTTCAAGGAGCGTACGAACCCTGTGCTTATCACCGAAAAACACGGCCAAAAATCAAATCAACGCATAACATACTCCGTTACAATCGTTCTATTTCAATTTCCACCGCGCCGGACGATCGGGCTCTACGACGGGTTCTACGACGATCGGGCTGACGTTTTCCTCCTCATTTGCTGAAGCGTTCCACCACGTAGCAACGCGAGCTGTGGAAGTAGGATTCGACCGGTCTCAAAATCGTCGCAAAACGTAGTTGCATCCGGCCCCCCGTTTCATAGCGATCCTAGCGGGAAGAGAATCGATCATAGTGTCTGAGGATTGGTTCTTTTCTTATCAGTTGGATTTTCAGGGTTACAAATTCAGATTGAACGGATTATCGCGTTTTTGGCGCAGTTTGGCGCAAAAATCGGAATTTTGCCATTTTTGGAGCAGATTGGCGCAGGTAACCAATTTCGGCGCAGTTTGGCGCAGATTTTCCACCCCTGTTGTATGTCTTTGAACTTTAGATCTGTGGGCATGTTCGTAAAACCACACCAGTTCGAACTCGGTTCTCGGTTTTGCAAACCGAGCGTTCGTTAAATCATTCCGGTTTTTCAGTGCGAAAAACTAGCTGTCCGTAAATTCACTTTAACCGAAAAAAGTGCGCACTGGTGCGCACCGAATCGAACTCAAAAATTTCTCGGTTCGATTTGGGTTTTCGAGTGTTTGTTGTGGTTTGGGATGCACGTGTGTAAATGTTTTGAAACGATGGATGGAAATCTTACATTTCAATGAGGAATCTGCAATATAATCGGCACTTGCAATGAGATTAGTAACCCATATTTGACCTTCATCATCTGTACCTGAAAAAAAACATCGTTTTCGTTTTTTTAACAATCGTGCTCTTTCATTTTTTCGATAAATTAGTAGTAAAACATTGAATGTAGCAAATTTGAAATTAAGCTTCACATAAGTATTCTGTGTTTGTCCTGCTCATTTTTCGAAGGGGCTGTAAGTTTCACCCCTTGCAATTAACTTTATATTGCCTTGAACGTTCATAATTTTGTGCAGTTTATTTATGTGCACTTTACGTTTTGATTGCGATGTTCATACTTTAATAAGTGTATCTTTTAAAATTTCTATTTATAGTTAGGGGAGGGATGGAACATTTTTTACAAGAATAATTTTTTTAAAAATTAGTTTTCCTTGTACAAATTTGAAACTTTCAAAATAACATCTTGAAACATTTTAACATGTTTAAAAAATATAACCAACCAATGTGATAGCAAACAAAACTTAAGATTTATAAACAAATTAAAGTAACATCTAAAAATGTCCCATCCCACCCTGGCAATGGGGTGGGATGGGATATTTTTTCAAAATTAAAATTTATGATTAATTTTCAAATATATGGTTAAAAATCACAAAGACAGAAATATTTTACACATAGTGAAACCATCTTTTTCACTCAGAAACTTGTAGAAGCTTGCAACTAAAATAGTAAACAGCACCAATTATGAAGCTATTTGTGGCTTTACCTAGGGGAACACTCAAAAACTAATTTTTTTTAAATTATACAATTTATGGAAGGTGTCTTATCCCACCCGGTATCCCATCCTGCCCCTATCTCCCCTATATATGCGGCTGTATCATTAAAAAAAAATTTTAATTCTAATTTTTAGAAACTTCTTGCATACTTTTTCGTAGCGAGCTGTCTACTTACATGATCAATTCTTACCTTCTTGGATGTGATTCTTCCACGGACCCCCCCACTTCAAGTTATGACTTCAGCAATTTATTCATGTACTCCCGAGAGAAAAAGAAGAGTTGATGACTAGCGAGAGTGGCTTAAGGAATTCATGATTCAGTTCCAAAAAACCACACAGAAAGAATAGGCATTAACTGAGTACTAATTAGTGTGCTTAAAGAAATGGATAATAAATATTTTATTTGCCATTACTGTGTTACTTTCTCAATTTGCAGGTAAATTTAAAATCTGTTACATCATCGCCTAATGGGAGAAAGGCACTAAGTCAGTTTTGGAGAATCTTTAAATAGTAGCAGAATGAGTGTACTTCTAAAATATTTTCAAACTAAAAGAAGCTTGTAAAAATTGCATGGCAAATAAAAGTGATCAGATAGGCATGACCTTGTTTAAAGTAGTTCAACCTGAAGTAAATACGACCCTTTCGCCTGTATGCCAATGCTTGCACATCTGGAAATTTTTAAAAAGGGACCACTTTTGGAAAAACATTTTTATTTTACTGTATAAATTATTTCTATTTCAAAAAAATATTAATAAATAGTTTTCAGTAAACATAAATTTAAATAAAATTTGGGACACTCTGTAGAAGTGTAGCCATGTAGATTTTCAACTTGAGAAATAGGGACCTTGAGAATTTGAATATATTGAAAATAAATTTATTATAAATTTTTTATCAGAATTAGAAAGTTAAGTATTTAAAAATATCGTAAGGATGAACTTTAAACTATCTTTTTAATCATTTTCTCACAGTCTAGCTAGCAGATTTTTTTTTTAATTGCAGAAAAACCTTTGTATCATATAAAAATTATACGACCTAAAAGTTAAAGTTGTACTTGGGTGTGTAACAGGGTTATATTGTGGCTAAATGGGATTCAGTTCTCTAAACTCTCAGCAGATGGCAGCACAAATGAATAAAACCAAAAGGAGTTTGGCCCGTTCGTTTAATCCCACTTAAACTCAGGAAACTGAGATCACGTGACCAGAATATTTTTCGGTTCGAACTTAAACTGGTGAGGTTTTACGAACGAGCCCTTTGACAGGGTATGCAAGTACGACACCACTCAGCAATATTTTTCCTCATAAAGGGCCAAAAATAGTTCTTACAAATTTGTTTAGCAGTAGAACGAACACTAACGTGAGCTAGATTATGAATAGAATCGAAAATTCCCTTTCTAAAAGCTAAAGGCACAAACACCCTAACAGTTTCCTGAGAAACATCACAATAAAATTTAGAATTAAAATTTGGGAAATCTAGTAGTTTTAAATTCAAATTTGTTTTAGAGGAATCTTCTAGTAATGATTTCAACTCCTCATCGACCAACTGCTGCCTGGCCAACTCTTCAAAATTGATTTTTTCTGAGATCACAATCTCCTCCACTCTGGATAATGCATCTGCGACAAAGTTTTGAGGTCCAGCTACATAACGAATATCAGTGGTAAATTGAGATACAAACTCCATTTGACGTAAACGTCTAGGAGAACACTTCTCAAAACCCGTCGACAGAGCAAAAGTGAGGGGCTTGTGATCAGTTATCACGTGGAAATCCCGTCCCTCGAGCATGTATCGAAAATGAATTATGGAAAGGTACATCGCGAGTAACTCTCTATCAAAAGTGGAGTACTTAGTTTGGGCCGGATTTAATTTTTTAGAAAAGAACCCCAAAGGAAGATAACCCCTGTCGGTTTTCTTGTGAAGGGCGCCTGCCACTGCAAAATCACTTGCATCCGTGAACAGTGCGAGTTCACAAACCGGTTCCGGATGGGCCAGCTGAGTTACATTAATAATCGAGTCTTTACAACGCTGGAATGCAGCAGTAAGCTCTTCATTCCAATCTATAACTCTAGAATCTTTCTTTTTGGAACCACTCAGTAGACTGTTTAAAGGGGAATGCAACTCAGCGGCTTTTGGAACAAAGCGCCTATAAAAGTTTATGCAACCCAAAAATCTACGCAAACCCCTGACAGTTTTAGGAAGGGGGTAATTTTTAATCACCTCAACTTTTTCTGACAAAGGTCTGCAACCGAATTCACCAATAACATGCCCGAGAAAAGGTATCTCATGCACACCAAACAGACATTTAGACGAATTAATTACAAGGCCATACTTCTCTAGTCTTTGAAAGACCAAACGCAGATGTTTTAAATGCTCAGACTCATCTGAGCTGGCCACAAGTATGTCATCCAAGTAAGCAAAAACAAAATCTAACCCAAACAACACTTCATTTATAAAACGTTGGAATGTTTGGGGACTATTACAAAGACCATATGGTAAATAAACAAATTCAAACAACCCAAAGGGGGTGATGACAGCCGTCTTCTCAATATCATTCTCGTAGACTGGAATTTGATTGAAAGCTCTAACAAGATCAATTTTGGAAAATATTCTCTTGCCAGCCAAGTTATGCGAAAAATCCTGCAAATTTGGCAAAGGGTACCTATCAGGTCGCGTACGAGCATTAAGGGCACGGTAATCACCGGTTGGCCTCCAGTCCGAAGAATTTTTAGGCACCATGTGGAGGGCGCTTGCCCACGGGCTCTTAGACGGTCTACAAATGCCTTGCTCAAGCATGTAAGCAAATTCATCTTTAGCTGCTTTAAGCTGAGCAGGATTGAGCCGTCTAACTCTAGATCGGACAGGAGGACCAACAGTGTGAATATAATGCAAGGTATCATGCTTTACACCAACCTGCTGTGGTCTGATCCTAGTGATCTCCGAAAACTCCTTCAAAAGATCAAGGAATTTAGATCCGGAATTAACCGTTGTAACTCCATACACGGAACTAGGCAAAACTTTACCACGCTGTTCACAAGAGGTCAGAGGATCTAAAAGCTTTCGATTTTTAATATCAACGAGACCAAATTCTTTTAGGAAGTCTGCACCTATAATTGGCTTAGAAACCTCTGCAATTACAAAAGTGAAGCAAAACTGGCGTCTTAAGCCCAGATCCAAAGAAAGCAATTTTGAGCCATATCTCCTAATCGTAGTACCATTAGCAGCATTTAAATAGTAATCAGTAGCTCTACGACACCCCTTAAAAGAGGACGGCAGAAGGCTAACGTCACTGCCAGAATCAATCAAAAACCGCATACGCGATCTCTGATCAACTACAAAAAGACGGTGGCCAAACATGCCTGCATCACCAGAACCCACCGAATTCGTAGTCAGGCTATCTAGTTTAAATTAAAGGAACAAGGCTTAACGCATTTATGAGCTTTCTCTGCATATTTCTGGTGATACCAGCACAGGCCTTTATCAGCATCTTCCAGATCAGAAGAACGCCGACTACCCGTTCTGCCTCCTGACCTTGCACGAGAAAAGGGTCTACCTCGAGATCTACTTTTAGGACGAAAACGCTCCCCCCCAGACAAAGAATCAACCTTGACCTTCAGCTCAGAAACCTCACATGCCAATTTATCAATCTTTGCTTCCAAGGAATTCGTATGAACCTCGCTCACACTTGGGGCAAAACTAGTGACATCGAAAATCCTATCGGCCAAAGATGCCAAACCATCCAAGTCCTCGGAACTGACAGTCAATATGGACTGAATAGAATTCGGCATATGAGAGAGCCAAATTGATTTTAAAACTTCATCTGCGAAGGTACTACCAGACAACTCACGCATCTGGCGGAGAAAAGCAGAAGGCCTTGAATCTGCCAGCGTTAAGTCCTGCAAGATAGTTCTAATCTTTCGATTTTCGGATAATTCAAACTCCTTAATGAGTCTATCCTTGACCATTGAATATGGTTTCTCCTGATCCGGCTTTCTAACAAGATCAGCAACAACGGACAAAGTCCGCTGATCAAGAGAAGCAACCAGAGTAAAGTATTTGGTCTTTTCACTAGAGATACCCGAAAGCTCAAAATTAGCCTCAAGTTGATCGAAATATAACCTAGGCTGATCAGACCAAAAACCAGGCACCCTAACCGCGATCTTATTAACATCTGCTCCAGAAGAACCAGCATCAGTCATCACACCCTCAGTCTTAGTCATTTTATCAAAATTTTCACTTAAATACAATCAAAAATTAAAAGCGAGGCAGCAGCAGGCCGATTACCGAATTAAAATCATACCTTACCAGAAGCAGAGAGGAAACAGGTATTACCACACCACATAGTCTTGGCTACTCTGGAAAAAATTCCAACTACCCCAAAAAGTAAATAAATTTAAATTTCATTTGCCGGGTCACCAATTATGGATCCCAGAATTATCCAGGATCCACATAAATAATGAGCAGACAAAGCCTTAGATCAAACACAACTTTTAATAAAATCTAAACTTTAAAACATTGTAAACAGAAATTTCAAAGGTGTAGCCCAAGCATGGGTGTGGTAAGAGAGAGCCTCAGTAAGAGTTCAAGTTCTGCTTTTATACAATCTGAAAATCTGATACTGATGACGCACGCAGAAATTTGCATAGAGTGATCCTCTTCTTCACGCCACAGTTCATAAAACTCAATTATTATAAACATGTTTTTATAGTAAGTTTATCAAAATGCAAATCTTGCATAAAAATTTATATTGAAAAAAATTCTAAGGGGTATCAAAACTAATTAAAAACCTGTTTTTTTAGTCGAATTTTCTGGGGGAGGACCCCCAGACCCCCTCTATTGTTACAACTTATTTACTCGTAACTTTTTCACATTAAGTTCCCCAAGACGCAAATATAGGGGATGAGGAATAGTATTTGTCCCCTCTCGAAATAAAAATTTCTATACACGCTTCTGAAGTAATTGTAAAATTTATTATAATTTATATACTAATTTTAATTAATCTAAAACTCAAAACAAAAGACTGGTTACGGCTTTGGGTGTTTAAAATGTTGGGGGTCTGCGATGTCTGGCTGTGTCCGTGACAATAGAAAGTTTAAGAACCACTGCCTTAAACAATGATATTTTTATCTTTTAAAAAGACACCAAACATTTGTATATCAGATGATAAGTAAGAAAGTTATTGAAGTTACAAACAAACACATTACTTTGTCGCGTACTGCCATTTTAAGGATTTCAGTCAAATTCAAAATAGCCTCACAACGTCAGTTTCTATTGAAAAATTCTGAAAAAATTAGCGTTTTTATGTATTACTAGCTGATATGCCCGGCCTTGCACGGGTGAAGAGTATAAATTTATTATTTGAGGAGTTTGCTATCAAAACCAGCTCATTCCATATTTTTCTGAAATCCACTTTTTTGCATATTTTGAAAGTTTAGAGGATCCTTCATAACCTGGCGAAGGGATATAGCTCAAACCCAGCTCATTCCAACCCAATAAACTGGAAAAAACTACTTCACCACTTAATTGAACAAAAAAAACTGAAAAAAGTATGAAAAATCGTGTTTTTGCATCAAAGTCAGCTCATTCTAACCTAATTAGCGTAATTACGCCCAAGGTAATGCAACTGAAAGGAAAATGAAAAACTAATCGAATTCTACCTACAGTTAAAAATTTAAAAAACATATTTAGCTTTAGAACTGTGGACGTAAGAAGTTTTTTTGTCTCTCCTGTAAAATTTCCAAAAATGGAATAAGCTGGTTTTGATAGCAAACGCCTCATTTTTTAGTTTTCCCAAATACACTAATTTTAGATAATCAGCATTTACCAATCATCCCGGTATCCTAGGCGTCTTTTTCATACTCCAGTCTTCCCGGTAACTTTTCCTATCCCGGTGTTCTTAGTAATTTTTCTTATCCCAGTGTTCCCAGATGGATTAAAATTCTTTCAGTTCTCAAGCAATATAATTTTTGAATGATTTCCACATTTACATTGGAAAAATTAATCTAAAAAGTATTTAAAATTGCTTAGATCCCTTGATTAATCATATCTTCAGGAATTAAAGTTTTCGGTAAAATAATTCAATAACTAAAGCTTATTCCATTTTGCAAATTAAGAAAAAAAAATCAATATTTTCTAGTTGAAAGGGAGATAGTTTTTTATTTGTTAACCAACTTTCTTAAAAGCTAAAATATTATCACCTTTTAATTTTACATCCTCGTTTCCATGGAGACTATTTTAGCAACAATGGTATTCCATAAAGCTTTTAAAATAAAAAAATTAGATAAAATCTCAAATAAAAATATGGTTAACTATATTTAACTTTTAAATTTCGTGGAAATAGATTTTTAAAATATTAATATAATTTTTAAATAGATTTGTACCTAGTGTTTCTATTAAAAAATTGTTGTTTAGCATTAAATTTTCTTTGTAACAATGGGGTGAACAGATCTCTTTTGGAGGAGAAAAAGCTATTTCAGCAAAATGACCATAAAAAGAACAAAAAAAGGGTCAAGGGGTCAATAAAAGTTTTCGAAACATAGCCTATGTTTTTTCCCGAGTTTTTTTACGTAGGTATACCAAGTTTGGTGCAGATCGGAAGTAAACTGTGGATTTGTATAAAAGACAAACACATATACCCACACTTGATTTTATTATATTAGATGCCATCGACCGTACTGCTTAATCAAAAACGTCATCAAAACCCAGTGACTTTTCTATTGATGTGCTGCTGAATTAAACGGCCTTTGAACGGTTGGTGGTATAATACGTAAGTTCCAAAATTAGTGAAGAATTTTTTCATCATGTTCTCTTTCACATAAAATTTAAGGAAAATCCGTGACATGGTGGCAACAAGAATCTTTTATTTTGGGTGATTTTAAATGAAATGAGCCTGGAGTGGAAAACTCAATCCTTATGAAGCTCAAATTCTGAGTCAGCGGGGATAAAACTGTTTCATTTCGTTTTTGGTGGCTTTATTAGAAAACTATTTCAGTGAAATTTTGAAGAGGCATAATATTTGGTCATTATTGCTTGATTCAGTTTTTCCATTTGAGGGGCTTCAGGGACTAATGCAGGCCAATCTAGGCAGGGGTGCAGATGTTCGGGGGAAATTTAAGCAGCTCTGTGGAAATATTTGCCCAAGATAGAAAGAAAAACTTAAAAAATCCAACATAATTAGCTGACAAACGGATGTTTTGTGCAGTGGCTGCATCATAACCTCCAATTTCAACGAAAATCAGGTGAAAACAGCGGAGTTACGGATGTAGAGTGGGAAAAACTACGGATCTGCTCTAAAAATCCTAGTTTTCAAAGTGAACTCCTGGAAGTTGGCTTTTCCTAGCTTTTCCACCGGTATGCAGGAAAAACAATCTATCCGCGGTAGGGTGGGTAATTTTCACTATAAATAGCATTCTTGTTCAATCACATCGATGCTCTTAATTAAAATGTTGAGTTCATTAAGGTGAAATCACAGGTAGCTCGAATTAGAGAAAAGTAGACAATTTTTCATATTTTAAGAAAAGGGGCACTTTTGAGCTAAGATTATAAGTGTGTAAGAAAGACTAAAAAAGAGTATCAAGATCACATTGAAATTTAAATTTATGGATTATTTGAAAGTTGTTGAATCTTAAAGAAGTTTAATAACTGAATTCACTATTTTTTTAATGAAATTTTTGGGAAAATTTTGGAGAAAACAAATTGTGTTCTGGGGAAATTTGGGTCCTGAAACATTTTCTGCACCCCTGAATCTAGGTACCGTTTATCGGCAACTTCACAAAAAACGTACACGCAAAAACGGCACCTTCACAAAAATTGTACTCGCAAAAACGGCACCTTCACAAAAATTCTAAAATTATTTTTTAATGATAGACGAATTGTTTATGGTTGAATTAGTCTTTAAATTGCTATAAAACTGTAGCAATAAGTAATATAATGCTGTTTTCATCAGTGGCGTAACTAGAGTTGACTCATGGGAAGTGTTAATCCCAGCAATGAACCACTTCAACATATCACTCCCTTCCAAAAAAGATTTCTCATTCAACTTAATAGCTTTAAATTAAATAAATAGTTTCTAATTTTTTATTAATGTTATTTTTGAAAGTGCAATCAAGAAATAGCTTTTAAATATATTTATATAAATTATAAATTTCCAAAGGTCAAAAATTCATTTAAGGGGCTGAATTTTCAAGGGTAAAACACAGTATAAGAGATCTCAAAATTGAGGGGGGCTGGGGGTTCTACATACGTGATCACTCTTACAATAAATTGGCGGAAAATATTAAAAAAAATTCGACGACACCTAAATTTTCTTCATTTTAAGAGGGGGTCAATTGGATTCTACTTCCCAAGATCTATGATGCGATATGCTAGTCCACTGGGGAACAGCCATTTCGTTGTCTTAGAACTGTGACTTGTTTTTGAATCACTTTTGGCCCCTTAATCCAAAAGTAACAGTTACTTTTAAGTAAGTTACTTAAAAGTAACAAAAACTACAGTTATTGTAGTTTTTGTCTGTCACGTCCACTTTTTTGGCAAACAGCCCCGCCCCCTTTTTACGTTTTTCAATGACTTAATGACTTTGAATTCGATTTTCAGGGTCAAAAATCATTACTTTAGTATTTAAATTACACCCGAGAGGACAAGAATGGTTAAAGTTTCTAAAATATGAAAATTAGTGGCCAATGGATAGGTTTAAGGGGTTATTACCCCCCTAAAAAAGCAAAAAAAATCGTTAAAAATGATAGAGTTTATTTTAAGCTATTTTTTACACTTATTTTTTACGCAATTCCTTTTCAAAAGGTCCTAACCCATTACCAAGGACCCAAATTTAATGAAAATTGGCCGCAATGATTTTTTCAAAAAGCGGTTGAGGCATTAGCGCCCCCGAAGCACCCGCGGAAGGATTCGGAATACTCTCTTTCACTTAGAGGACGCGAACACCTCAACCGCTTTTAGTAAAAATCATTGCTGACAATTTTCATTAAATTTATTTGGGTCCTTGGGGAAGGGTTAAGACCTTTTAAAGAGGAATTGCGTAAAAAAATAAGGAGAAAAAACCCTGAAATGCAAAAAAGGAACGTTATAAAAGATAGAGGTTATTTTAAGCTTTTCTTACTCTTATTTTTTATGCAATTCCTTTTCAAAAGGTCTTAACCTTTCCCCAAGGACCCAAATTTAATGAAAATAGGCAGCATTGATTTTTACCAAAAGCGGTTGAGGTGTTATCGTTCCCGAAGTGAAAGAGAGTCTTCCGAACCCTTCCGCAGGTGCTTCGGGGACGCTAATGCCTCAACCGCTTTTTGTAAAAATCATTGCTGCTTATTTTCATTAAATTTGGGTCTTTGGGGATGGGTTAGAACCTTTTGAAAAGGGATTGCGTAAAAAATAAGTGTAAAAAATAGCGTAAAATAAACTATCATTTTTAACGATATTTTTGCGTTTTTAGGGGGGTAATAACCCCTTAAACCTATCCATTCGCTAAAAATTTTTATATTTTAGAAACTTTAACCGCTCTTGTCCTTTCGGGTGTAATTTAAAGACTAAAGTAATGATTTTTGACCTTGAAAATCGAATTCAAAGTCATTAAGTCATTGAAAAACGTAAAAAGGGGGCGGGGCTGTTTGCCAAAAAAGTTGACGTGATAGAAGAAAACTAACAGTGTGCCCATTGAACTCTAAAACAGCCAAAAAATCGAAGTCAACAGAAATTATGTTAAAAATTGTTCCCCAGTGAGTCATATTTTTTAACTTAAATCAACTAGTTTTCATATTATTTCGATTTTACTTAAAACTTATAACTGTACAATACTCGCGGCTAGAGTTTTCAGTAAAAACACGAAAATAAGAAAGTGGAACTTCAATTTTGCAAATCGAATTGTTGAATTTTAAATTTGCTAAGCATATTGGCAGATTTCTGCCGATTGGCGGAAGAATCACATGTATGGTTCTACCCCAGAAATTTTTTAAAAATTTGTCTTTTAAATAGTGTTTAAGCTCATTTTGAGGCTCTTTATGTTCAATCCGAAAAGAATGGTTCCTTGAAAACCGCACAATTTTCTAGGGAAAATTTTTCATGGTTTCCAACTTCTAAGTCCTTGAGGGCCGTGATCAAAATTAAAAGTCAAGTGGTGGGCCCAAAGTAATCTGTGGCTTCTTTTTATCCATGATAGTTTTTCGGGGGTAAAGTCTTATAGTGTGGGACATATTATTTCATTTTTACATTATTTACAATTTTTCCAGGGACATATTATTACATACATTGTATTTTCAAAAATTTCTGAGGATATATAAATTTTTTACTCTATACAACTTTTAACTATTACTTTAATTGGGGGTCTTTCTCAAGAAATGTCCCTAAAAATATCACCAAATTTATGGATACTCCATTTTGTCCCTCCTTGACATAACCATAACCCCTTGCTACGTTCAGGGGGGATTTCAAGTTATATTCAACCTGCATTTCGAAATAAAAACTTTTAATTTTGTCACCATAGAAAACAAAGCTACTCCATAACCTAAGAGGTAAATTAAGGGGGGTTCGGGGGTCCTCCCCCAAAGAATTTTCGAATTTTTTTTGCATGCTAAAGACTGTTTTGAAGTTACTTTTTGGGGGGTTTTCAGGGAGCGATGCAATGGGGGGTTACATCCCCTTTAACCCCCCCTCGTTACGCCTATGGTTTTCATTAATTGTATAGTTCCCCTTCAGAAAACTTACAATAATGAAAAAGCTTTTACAATTTTTCACAAAAATTAAAAGGATGTGTAAGTTTAAAAAAAAATGGGAGTTAAGTTTAAAATCCTGGATTAGTCCCTGGGCTTAACTTCTAATATTAAACATTAAAGCAAAACTGGATTTGAGTCTGGGGGAATATTCTATCGTTAACAACCGTGAAATACTGGGAGGCGGATATTAAAGAGGAATGAGTTGAAAAGATGAACATCACAGAGGGCAACCAAATGAGGGCAAATCTCGGGAAATGATGAAAAAATCCACAATAAGGTATGGGTGATTTTTGATTGAAAGTGCAAAACCTAGCAGACCAGACATGGTGCACATTGGAAAATGAGCTGTATAAAATTTTTAACAGGAAATTTGGACAAGAAAAAGTTTTGTGCAAGATGGCTACCACAATTGATGACAATTGACCAACAGCAGCGTTCATTGTCTTGATGGTAAGCGTTCATTGTCTGTACACCCAGATTTTATCACCACAGGTTATTTTTGGCTTCTACACCTTAAAAAATGCTTCAATGGGAAAAGATTTGCAAAAATAATCAAGTAAAATACGCTGTTAACGATCATTTTTGTCACGTAACTTCATTGGAAGAGGTGCATGGGGCTAAAAGGAGACTATGTAGGGAAATATGGATAATTTTTCAAAAAGTTTTTAGTTTTCCATAGATAGACCTGATACTCTGGGACTACCCTTTTATTAATGTTTTAACAGATTCTTTTTGAATAAGGAAATAACAAGCTCTATTTTAAATTTGATAGGGAAAACTCACTGGTATGGATAGAATCCTTATTAATATTATCTGAATCTGATGGGGTAATAAACACCTTAGTTTATTTTGTACTAATATATTATCCCATTGAGTTCAAAGACCATTAATTTGCCGCTGGATCTGACAGACTAAGAATAGTCAACAGAATAATAAGCAAGAAACAACTTTTATTATAGATTTATCTGAACACTTGGTCTTTACATGCCACTTATCAGCAGAAGAGTATATGAACTTCTTTTTAAATGTAGATATTATAAAAACATAGTTACCTTCAATTCTTGAGGCAAAAGTTTGTTTAATCTAATGCAGTTGATCTGCAATCTTAACTTTGCATACTCTTTCACAACTTTTCTGCGTTTTACATCTCTAATCATTCTGGCATCAATATAATAATTTTTTTCCCTCACTGTAGTTATGACAGGTAATTGTTGCTGAAAAAAGGAGAAAGAAAATTACAAATTATTCCCCAAGATAACTAAAGTAGTCAATTAGGCAGTGCTATATTACAACTAGATAACACACTTCTTGCCAACCTTTTTGGCACTACTCTTAGCATCCCATTCAGTAAATTTTAAGAATCCAACCCATAACGACTTCTTGGCGAAATGCTTTCTTGCCAAGCACTTCGCGGAATGAACATAGTAATAGAATTTATTGTTGGTGTACTAACCATTGAGAACTAAAAAGAGCCACTTATTCAGGATATACACCAGGTTGCTAGAGATTGATTTATCGCCAAAAAAGCACAAGTGGAGCCCGTTTGGGCTCAAATCTAGAAGTGGGTTCAAACGCCAAGCGAAGTAGTAGCGCCAAAGTATCAAAGTGAAGTTGGCGACAAGAGGCGCCCACCCGAACCCACTTCTAGATTCTTACCCCCGATTGTAATATGAAACCAAATAAACTTAAATCTACATATGAGAAAACTAACCAGAGGTAGTGGTAAAATACTCCCTTTTTAAATCTACATAGTAATAAAATCTTTGAAATAAAAAGTAATCATTTTAAAGTTAGGAAGTCACATTTTGTGAATAATTTTATAATTTTTTTAAAGGATTACGAATTAATAACTAATAGAAAAACATTCAGTGCTTACTGCTGCAGCAACACATTTAGACACCCCAAAAGAAGAAAAGCTTTTGAAAGGATTTATTAACAAGTTGCGTATGAGAGCTGTCATATTACAAGACTTTATCGTATCCTTTAAAGTGCAATATAGCCCACTTAGAAATTAATTTAAGTTCCAAAATTCCGGCTTTATTTGTTTACAGTTGACTTATAACCTTAATGATTACACTTCACTTCTATAAATTTCAAAATAATACGGATTTATGTGAAGGTTTCTTTGAAGACATTTTAGTAGCGCCCTCTATACCAAGTTTAGTAACTAAACCAATATTTTTAATTAATAAATAATCATTTAAAAATCATTTTATTTTGGCCTCCCCTTCATCTTCAAAACCAACCAACCAAATCCAATTTTTTTGATAATTTACCAGTGAAATTTTCCCCGATGAATTTTTTCCTATGTTTTATTTGTTTATTCTGCGTTTTCATGTAGTATTTATTTTTCAATGAGTTTTAAATCTATCAGAATATAACCTATCTTTTCTATTTTTAGTTCGGTTCGGCCAGTTCTGCCAAGACCCTCTATATAAAGGCCTCCCAACTCGGCCGTGCAACGTCATAACTTTCACTCATCTTTGACGTCACTCCATAGACTTAAGTAGATAGAAAAGGAGAGTTCTGCCACACTGCGGAAAAGCGGATACCTGCGCCGGCGGCTCCGTGGCTCCCTGCGCATTATACTGATTGGGGCTCCCTTCATATTCTACTAGATTGCGGAGTGTCTGGGTTGATACTTTGCAGCTCCTCGAGTAGAGGGGAGGCTAATTAAGAAGATTAATTAGTAATTAACAGAAGGCGTGCAGATACTTTGCGGATATGTCTGGACAGGTACTTTGGGGCTCCTGCCCATTCTACTAAATTGCGGATACCTACCCATTCTACTAAATTGCGGATACCTACCCATTCTACTAAATTGCGGATACCTGCGCATTCTACCAAATTGCGACTCTACCACTAAATTGACCAAAATTTGAAGGTACTTTACAGCTCCACCACTATATTGCGGCTCTACCACTAAGACACAGCAGGAAGTTAAAGTTATTTTACTATTAATAGTTACTATTAAAGTTATTTACTATTAACAAACTGTAACCGCTGTTTAACTGTAATATGCACAAAATTAGCAAATTGCAGCTCTTCCACTATATTGGGGCTCTAGAACACATGCAACAACAAGAAGCTAAATTGAGACTTTCATAATTATTTTAAGATAATATTAATTGATAGTTTTCAACAGTTAAAATTATTTTACATAAAATTATAAGGTTAATGAACAAACTAACCGCTGGAATATATCACCTATTAAATGCCCATACCGGAATAAAAGACCAAGACAATCACAAACTCAAATGTAGACTGCACTACACGCCTGTCATTGAGACTCCTTTAACAATGCACCGGCGAACCGCCCCCTTACCTTTCACATAACAATATGTGTGGTGATAACGGGTTGCCAACCATTGGGGTTGATAGCGATTGCATCTTTTTCACGAAATAGCAAGGAGAGGGTTTTCAAAAGATATAATATTTTTTTCATTACAATGATTTCTATTTCGTTAAATTTACAGCTTAATATTCACTTTAGTTACAGTTTAACTCAAAATGCTTATCCTATCACAATCCTTAACTTTGAAAATACAGTATTTTCACCAGAAAGGATACTTTGAAAAATTGAGAATGATCGAGCATTATCAGACCACCTAACATATAATACGTTATCCTATTGACGGAATTATTTTACCACTTCGATTAAAAATTGTTAATTATGTTCATATTGGATAAGATTTTAAATATTTTAAGCAATTTTTAAATAAAATATAATTTTCATTATGACTTCTGTTCAAGGAGTTAATTTTTTCATAGAATGTTAGGAACATTCAAGTTAAAAATGATAAATGCATTAATTTGCATAGTTAATTTTCACTATAATTCAATTGAAGATATTACTTATTTTATTCACAAAGAAGCTTTTTCTAATTTTAAACATTTTTTCCTTCTAAAAGAATTTTACCTCAACTTTAATTTTTCATGAAAAAGTATGAATTTTTCTTCTACGAAAACGACAGAAACATGAAATATTTTAAAACATTTTTATTATTTTCTTGAATAAATAATGTTCTTTACATATTTTAGACCACCACATGACAACCTTAAATCTTCAACATATCTACAAAGCTATTCAATTTCTCATAATGGATGATATTTGGCTATACACAGCTCAAAGTGCTCAATTTTTTCAAGAGTCCACCCTGAGCCACGCTGAACAAATTCATCAAATGCCATTCTGATTTTAGCAAAAGCTTCTTGAATGTGATTCTCTATAGTATCACTCACTAATTCCAACAGAACGTCACTTCTAAAGTAAGGAGTTGCAGACTCTTCCTCACCATTCTCACTAAAGCGTACAAGAGTAGCTTTTACAACCCCATACCATTTAATTGCACGCATTGCATGCAGTTCTTCATTTAATTTTAACTGTAGGTGTGGGGCTACTTCTTCAAAGAAGCGGATGAAATCCCCTTTCATTTCTTCCAAAGGCTCAAAATAAACATTAGCAAATGTATTTAGGGATCTTTCTTCCCTTTTAACACGTTTCGAACTCTCCAATGCAGTCGGCAATACTCCTCGCACTTTGGTCAAAGCACTTGCAGAGTGACTCTCCCTCACATGTTGGTGCTTTGTTTTAACAGAGGCAAAGGAACGATCACACAATTTACAATTAAACTCCCCACTATTGTGTTTTAACATATGCATAGTATAGTAGTGCTGTCTTTGGAAGGATCTATCACAAATTTCACATTTAAAATATTTTTCTTGAGAATGTATTTTCTCATGTCTTTTTAAGACATCATTTCGGGTGAAAGTTTTGCTGCAAATTTCACATTTAAAGAATTTTTCTGCGGAATGAATCTTCAAATGTTTTTTCAAACCATTATTCTGGGTGAAAGTTTTACCACAAATTTCACAATTGAATTTTTTCTCCTGATGTTTTAGCATATGCTTATCGTAATATTTTCTTTGGAATGATCTATCACAAACATCACATTTAAAGTATTTTTCTTGGGAATGGATTCCCAAATGCCTTTTTAAGTCATCCTTTCGGGTAAAAGGTCTACCACAAATGTCACAGGCAAATGATTTTTCTCCACTATGATTTTTCAAATGTTTAACAAGAGAGTTTTTCCATGCGAAAGATTTTGAACATATTGGACAAACCTAGAAAAATAATTGAAATTAGCCTTTATACTATCAACTATCATGAAAGATACCAACAAAGTAAAAGTACACTTACCAAGCGTGGGCTATGCATATGCATGCCAGGAGATGCAACCATTCTTTCATCAACATGCTGAATGGAAGTACCAGGCTCCTCAAATTTATTGAAAGTAATAGCCTCATCACAAGGATAGTTAGACTCTGATTCATTACCATTCGGCACACAGCTCCATTTTTGAGATGAAATATCAAAATCGGCTAACTAAAAAAGGAGCAATATTAAAATATATAATTGATTTAGTAAGAAAATGAACTGATTCTAAAGAGAACAATTCAATTTATTCATCATACATCAAGTCTCTATTTTAAAGAAAAGTTTAAAAGATATTCAATAAGACTTGTACATACTTTTGCATTATCAAAATCCATCGAGGAAGCACTTGATTCTTGATGACTCATTTTTGAAAATTAGAGATGAATGCTCAAACGAACAAAAACATGAGAAACTAATAGCGTTAAATAATTAGAAGTTTGCAGATCACAGGGGAAGTCCTCACAAATAAAGAAGCAATGAAAGTATCCACACCTTTGCGGCTCATTATATACTAGTTGGAATAATCGCCAAAGTCGTCAAATAATATCGCCAACTCATTAAATATTCTCAAAAGGTCGCCAAATAATATCGCCAAATCATTAAATATTCTCCAAAAGTCGCCAAATAGTATCGCCAAATCATTAAATATTCTCCAAAAGTCCCTAAATATTGTTACCAAGTCACCAAATAATGACGCAACGATGATGATGTCACGTGATTATCTATTATCATATGTTTACTCTGATTGGTTGATAAGTTATCAACTATTCACACACTAGAAAAACTTAACACACAAAATGGAAACTTATACATTGAAAAACTAAAATCTTTGTTAAAAATAAAAACTTAACTGAAAATTTTGTTAAAAATTAAGACACAGGCAGAAAAATAACTTAATACTTAGTTAAAAATAAAAACGAACACGGAAAAACTTTACAAGAAATGAAAACAAATTTTTAGTTAAGTTTTTATTTTTAACAAATATTTTAATTTTTCAGTGTATAAGTTTTCATTTCTTGTAAAGTTTTTCCGTGTTCGTTTTTATTTTTAACTAAGTATTAAGTTATTTTTCTGCCTGTGTCTTAATTTTTAACAAAATTTTCAGTTAAGTTTTTATTTTTAACAAAGATTTTAGTTTTTCAATGTATAAGTTTCCATTTTGTGTGTTAAGTTTTTCTAGTGTGTGAATAGTTGATAACTTATCAACCAATCAGAGTAAACATATGATAATAGATAATCACGTGACATCATCATCGTTGCGTCATTATTTGGTGACTTGGTAACAATATTTAGGGACTTTTGGAGAATATTTAATGATTTGGCGATACTATTTGGCGACTTTTGGAGAATATTTAATGATTTGGCGATATTATTTGGCGACCTTTTGAGAATATTTAATGAGTTGGCGATATTATTTGACGACTTTGGCGATTATTCCAACTAGTATATAATGAGCCGCAAAGGTGTGGATACTTTCATTGCTTCTTTATTTGTGAGGACTTCCCCTGTGATCTGCAAACTTCTAATTATTTAACGCTATTAGTTTCTCATGTTTTTGTTCGTTTGAGCATTCATCTCTAATTTTCAAAAATGAGTCATCAAGAATCAAGTGCTTCCTCGATGGATTTTGATAATGCAAAAGTATGTACAAGTCTTATTGAATATCTTTTAAACTTTTCTTTAAAATAGAGACTTGATGTATGATGAATAAATTGAATTGTTCTCTTTAGAATCAGTTCATTTTCTTACTAAATCAATTATATATTTTAATATTGCTCCTTTTTTAGTTAGCCGATTTTGATATTTCATCTCAAAAATGGAGCTGTGTGCCGAATGGTAATGAATCAGAGTCTAACTATCCTTGTGATGAGGCTATTACTTTCAATAAATTTGAGGAGCCTGGTACTTCCATTCAGCATGTTGATGAAAGAATGGTTGCATCTCCTGGCATGCATATGCATAGCCCACGCTTGGTAAGTGTACTTTTACTTTGTTGGTATCTTTCATGATAGTTGATAGTATAAAGGCTAATTTCAATTATTTTTCTAGGTTTGTCCAATATGTTCAAAATCTTTCGCATGGAAAAACTCTCTTGTTAAACATTTGAAAAATCATAGTGGAGAAAAATCATTTGCCTGTGACATTTGTGGTAGACCTTTTACCCGAAAGGATGACTTAAAAAGGCATTTGGGAATCCATTCCCAAGAAAAATACTTTAAATGTGATGTTTGTGATAGATCATTCCAAAGAAAATATTACGATAAGCATATGCTAAAACATCAGGAGAAAAAATTCAATTGTGAAATTTGTGGTAAAACTTTCACCCAGAATAATGGTTTGAAAAAACATTTGAAGATTCATTCCGCAGAAAAATTCTTTAAATGTGAAATTTGCAGCAAAACTTTCACCCGAAATGATGTCTTAAAAAGACATGAGAAAATACATTCTCAAGAAAAATATTTTAAATGTGAAATTTGTGATAGATCCTTCCAAAGACAGCACTACTATACTATGCATATGTTAAAACACAATAGTGGGGAGTTTAATTGTAAATTGTGTGATCGTTCCTTTGCCTCTGTTAAAACAAAGCACCAACATGTGAGGGAGAGTCACTCTGCAAGTGCTTTGACCAAAGTGCGAGGAGTATTGCCGACTGCATTGGAGAGTTCGAAACGTGTTAAAAGGGAAGAAAGAGCCCTAAATACATTTGCTAATGTTTATTTTGAGCCTTTGGAAGAAATGAAAGGGGATTTCATCCGCTTCTTTGAAGAAGTAGCCCCACACCTACAGTTAAAATTAAATGAAGAACTGCATGCAATGCGTGCAATTAAATGGTATGGGGTTGTAAAAGCTACTCTTGTACGCTTTAGTGAGAATGGTGAGGAAGAGTCTGCAACTCCTTACTTTAGAAGTGACGTTCTGTTGGAATTAGTGAGTGATACTATAGAGAATCACATTCAAGAAGCTTTTGCTAAAATCAGAATGGCATTTGATGAATTTGTTCAGCGTGGCTCAGGGTGGACTCTTGAAAAAATTGAGCACTTTGAGCTGTGTATAGCCAAATATCATCCATTATGAGAAATTGAATAGCTTTGTAGATATGTTGAAGATTTAAGGTTGTCATGTGGTGGTCTAAAATATGTAAAGAACATTATTTATTCAAGAAAATAATAAAAATGTTTTAAAATATTTCATGTTTCTGTCGTTTTCGTAGAAGAAAAATTCATACTTTTTCATGAAAAATTAAAGTTGAGGTAAAATTCTTTTAGAAGGAAAAAATGTTTAAAATTAGAAAAAGCTTCTTTGTGAATAAAATAAGTAATATCTTCAATTGAATTATAGTGAAAATTAACTATGCAAATTAATGCATTTATCATTTTTAACTTGAATGTTCCTAACATTCTATGAAAAAATTAACTCCTTGAACAGAAGTCATAATGAAAATTATATTTTATTTAAAAATTGCTTAAAATATTTAAAATCTTATCCAATATGAACATAATTAACAATTTTTAATCGAAGTGGTAAAATAATTCCGTCAATAGGATAACGTATTATATGTTAGGTGGTCTGATAATGCTCGATCATTCTCAATTTTTCAAAGTATCCTTTCTGGTGAAAATACTGTATTTTCAAAGTTAAGGATTGTGATAGGATAAGCATTTTGAGTTAAACTGTAACTAAAGTGAATATTAAGCTGTAAATTTAACGAAATAGAAATCATTGTAATGAAAAAAATATTATATCTTTTGAAAACCCTCTCCTTGCTATTTCGTGAAAAAGATGCAATCGCTATCAACCCCAATGGTTGGCAACCCGTTATCACCACACATATTGTTATGTGAAAGGTAAGGGGGCGGTTCGCCGGTGCATTGTTAAAGGAGTCTCAATGACAGGCGTGTAGTGCAGTCTACATTTGAGTTTGTGATTGTCTTGGTCTTTTATTCCGGTATGGGCATTTAATAGGTGATATATTCCAGCGGTTAGTTTGTTCATTAACCTTATAATTTTATGTAAAATAATTTTAACTGTTGAAAACTATCAATTAATATTATCTTAAAATAATTATGAAAGTCTCAATTTAGCTTCTTGTTGTTGCATGTGTTCTAGAGCCCCAATATAGTGGAAGAGCTGCAATTTGCTAATTTTGTGCATATTACAGTTAAACAGCGGTTACAGTTTGTTAATAGTAAATAACTTTAATAGTAACTATTAATAGTAAAATAACTTTAACTTCCTGCTGTGTCTTAGTGGTAGAGCCGCAATATAGTGGTGGAGCTGTAAAGTACCTTCAAATTTTGGTCAATTTAGTGGTAGAGTCGCAATTTGGTAGAATGCGCAGGTATCCGCAATTTAGTAGAATGGGTAGGTATCCGCAATTTAGTAGAATGGGTAGGTATCCGCAATTTAGTAGAATGGGCAGGAGCCCCAAAGTACCTGTCCAGACATATCCGCAAAGTATCTGCACGCCTTCTGTTAATTACTAATTAATCTTCTTAATTAGCCTCCCCTCTACTCGAGGAGCTGCAAAGTATCAACCCAGACACTCCGCAATCTAGTAGAATATGAAGGGAGCCCCAATCAGTATAATGCGCAGGGAGCCGCGGAGTCGCCGGCGCAGGTATCCGCTTTTCCGCAGTGTGGCAGAACTCTCCTTTTCTATCTACTGACTTAACATGGCAATTTTCACTCACGTTTTACGTTACGTCATCGTCCGGAGTTGGGTGGCCATGTATATAGAGGGTCTTGGTTCTGCGCATCATAGTTAAGACATCTCATACCCATGATGCCAGTGGCGTAGCCAGAATTTTCCTTTGGGGGGGGGTCCAGTGTGAAAAATTTACCATTGGATATCAAAAAGTTTCTACATTAGTGAAATAAAGTTATCATTTTCACATTACTTTTAATTTCTTCTCTGTGTTAATTAATATGGTTAATAATTTATTAATAACTAGCTGATATACCCGCCGTTGCTCGGGGAAAAAGGATTATCAAACTGAGTCTTTTAATAAAAAAGAATTATTTTCTTCACTATTCCTTTACCAGAGCGTCACTTATGGGCAATAGGGTCAACTGTCTTCCCGCTAAGATTCTTCTTTGATGCTACACTTCCTTAAGATAGAAAGAAAACTCTAAAAACACCACCTGTTTAGAATTAATGTGTGAAATTCTCATTTTGTGAGTTAGAGGGAGAAAAAAGTTAGAGGGATCCCATCTTAACCCCCTTATTTTAAGGTGTTATATCTGAATTATCTTCAATATCCTTTCTTCACTCCATCAGTTTCTCCGATTCGTAATGCTTAGTTGTGTTCAATTCTTCCACCTTCTCTTCAAAATAAAGGTAAAGGTCTATTATTGAAGAGCGGTTTCTATTTAGTATTTATTTCCCCCTCTTCATCCCGCTGTTTTTATAAAATTCAAAGCAAATAAAAAATAAATACTCTCCTAAGATGTAAAACTAAAACAAAGTTTTAATACCCGTTTTTTAAATTGATATTTAAAAAAAGATCAGGGGGAGACCCCCTGAACCCCCCTTTGTCGATTTATTACCAACTCATTGACTAAAAGAAATCGCATTCAAACATGAAATAAAAGTTAACGTCATTTGAATTAGCATCAACTATCTAAAATGCTTGTGATGAAATATTGTTATTTAAATTTTTATTGAATGAAAAAAAAATAGTAAAATTTTTCGGTTAAATATTTTTTTGATTATCCCAAAAAATTATTTTATTATCAAAAATTGTTTCTATATCAGATTTTTTTTAAATCCACCCGTTATAAAATATTCTTAAATAAATATTTCTAACAATATAGGTTTTGCGTCTCCTGGAAGGAGCAATAACAGTTATCAATTTAACATTGAAGTTACGCATAAGAATTAAGAAAAGGTCCAAAAAAGACTGCGTGGAATGCTTTGATTTTAAAAATTCTTTTTTGAAAACCTTCTCGATTGTGTGAGGAACAACATGCTAAAATTTCATACCAATCGCGTTAATAATGTGGGTGCTAGAATGGTAAAGCTAAAAACGGGGTTAAATATTCAAACCCCCGTGCACCCCCTCCAGGATGGAATATCGAAAAATCAAGAAATTACTTTCTTTAAAATATTCTTGAGAAGATATTACCAACAGGTCGCTTCGAAATATGAAATTATTAGTATGTTTTTCTTCGAAAATGTAAAATCTTGTTTATGCACAGCAAAAACGGGTTTTTGAAATTTTTAGACCCCTTAAAATTCGAATATCAAAAATTTGAAAAATGGCTTTCTAGATATTGTGGCTAGGTACCTTTCTGAGAAATTACGAAGACCTGGGGTCATTTGGGACGGTGCTAGACTAAAAAACGTAGAAAACACTCCAATCACCCCTGTGGGTCAGAAAAAAAAGAATTTCGAAAAATCCCTTCTTAGTGCGCGTATACACCGTAAGGTCTACCACCACACCAAGTTTCGAGTCTTTAGCCCTGGTAGATTTTGCTGTGCGTTGATAGGTGAATCGATGAATGAATGAATGAATGGTAAAGCTCTTTTTACAACGTTTTTATTAGGTCGCTTTCAATCTTGTCTGTCCGTCCGTCCGTCCATCTATCTGTCTGTTCGGGAGGAATTTAGTAATCAATTTTAAACATACTTCCCCATGAGCTAGAGACCTGAAATTTTGAACATAGTTCAGATCTGGATGACAATACGATATTATCTTGTTAGTTCGGTTCAATTTGCTGTCCCTGAACCCCCAGGGGGACTTAAAGTTTAGAAGTTCAACTATAGGACCTTATTGTTAAAAATCATTGTTGTGCAGTTTGCCTCCTCTCGTTATCAAGATGGCTTTAGAAGTGTTGTATAAAATATTAGTAAAATGAAAATTTGTAAGAATAAAAGTAATACACAGAGCAGTACTTCATGCAAGTTTTGTATTTGTAATACATCTAAGGGACTGACTTTATTAATTAGTTACTGAAAAGTTTGTCACCAATATATTTTTTAAAACACTTTTTTATATTACTAGTGGTTGACAAATTTCCAACGTCATCTGAATAATAGCTAGAGGCAAAAACTGTGCAATGATTTTAACAAAACAGAGTAAAGTCATGTGTTAAAGTTCAGAAAAAAACACTTTTTAGTTTTATTAAAAAGAGAAAGGAATCAAATTATTGGAAGGCGTTCAGGGGTTCAGGTCGCGAATTCTAAACTTTACACAACAAAACTAAAAACCAGAAAATAATTAATGAAAAAAAAACCTTTTTAAAGAACAACGTTTTTAAAATGCACTAAAAAGTATAAAATAATTTTTTGCAACTCCTTGTAAAACGAAAAACGTGGGGATCATGCATTAGGTAATTAATCCAACTTAATTTCATCATTCATTTAAATAATTTTTAACTGTGGATATAATGGTAAATAGAGTGACAAGAGTAGTGGCTGTAAATATTATTGCATGATCCCCACGTTTTTCGTTTTACAAGGAGTTACAAAAAATTATTTTATACTTTTTAGTGCATTTTAAAAACGTTGTTCTTTAAAAAGGTTTTTTTTTCATTAATTATATTATTATAGATTAGTGTAATAATTAAGATTAAGTATTACTTCGATTGAAAGTTCTGATCCACATTTTTTCAAGAAACAGATTAAGAGTTTTCAGTAGCTCCATATTAAAGAGAAGGGTTTGGGGGTCCACCCCCAGAAAATTTTTGGAAATTTGATTTTAAAAGGAGTTTTTTACTTCATTTATGAGGTAATAACCGAGGAGCACCGCTCCTAAGCCAGATAATTTTTAAGAAAAATAATTGGAAATCAGGCGTTTCTGAGGCAGTAGTTGATCCAGGATTCGGTTTTGGGGGGGGCTAAAAATTTTGAAAATCAAATTGAAACTTCTCAACGATATAATATTAAAAAGGTTGAAAATAATCATGTTCGAATTAGGGGGACCTCCCCCTGAAATATTTTGGAAATTCAAGTCTAAAAAGCAGGTTTTCAACTCGTTTTACACCTAATCCGAATTTCAAACATTATATTTTCAGGAATTTATTATTTGATAGGAGTTTTGTATTTTGACAAACTCATCATAAAAAAAGTTGTTTATAATAAAGTTCCTAGTCCAAGTTTTTTGTCCAAAGTTACAACAACCTGCTGTACCTATGAACAGACCCAGTTGTACCTATGGACACTAGGGTGTATCGAAAAAAACTTTTTTTCGATTTTGATGATGCCTTAGTGCGGAAAAGTTGTCTAAGGTGGCAGAGAGTACCTGTGAATTTTTTCAGAATTTTCGGATAATATCTTTAGGTGCCGCCAAGGCCCTGAAGGTCCCCATGTTAATCCAATGGAGCGCGCAAGCCAAGAAGGCCGAAAATTGGTTTTTCGCCCCTCATTTCTACCCTAATCACACGACGAATGTCTTCACTCGAGTTATGGACCCTATATGATCTAGGCTATCCGACAAAACTTGAATAATAGCCTAAATCTCAATATTATGTTGATTGTGGTCTCTGATTTGAACGAGGAACTAAGCGATTTTCGACGAAATTGGAGCATACAAAGAAACGTAATATAGAGATTTAGGCTATTATTCAAGTTTTGTCGGATAGCCTAGATCATATAGGGTCCATAACTCGAGTGAAGACATTCGTCGTGTGATTAGGGTAGAAATGAGGGGCGAAAAACCAATTTTCGGCCTTCTTGGCTTGCGCGCTCCATTGGATTAACATGGGGACCTTCAGGGCCTTGGCGGCACCTGAAGATATTATCCGAAAATTCTGAAAAAATTCACAGGTACTCTCTGTCACCTTAGACAACTTTTCCGCACTAAGGCATCATCAAAATCGAAAAAAAGTTTTTTTCGATACACCCTAATGGACACCCTTAAAAAGGCTAGGAAACCCCTTATATACGCCCCTGACTTTTGCCCCCGCAGTGAAAATTCCTTAAAAAATGGCCTGCTGGATACCGATTTTAAAGCCCCGTGAGAGAGGGCCATAGCCACAGAATTGTTTCGAGAGGGGTTTTTCGTTTTTGACCTTTAATTAAATTAATGTAAATTTTTTTGTATATAGGTATACCTAAAAATATAGGTATCTCTAAAACATCTTCCGAAGTTCTTAGTACTTTAAAAAAATTTTTATTTTCAAATATATTTCTATTCTAAAAAGTTTCTGGTGAACGGTTTCCAGAGAAAGGCTTTTTAATTACTGATTGATTAATTCGTTACAAGGAGGCTACTAAAAAAGCAAATCAAATTAGTTAAAACAAGTTACTATTCAATTGAAAAACAACGTTTATTTAACAATTTAAAAGTTTTAAAAAATAGACAATTGTTTCGGGGATCAATGGATCCCCTTCATCAGTACTGAAAGACGAAATATAAACATCAAATCGGCAATTTAAACAAAACAAGTTACTATTGTTGTGAGTTTTCAAAATGCAGTAAAAATAGGCAAAAGGAATGGAATCTTTCTTATAAATAATATTTTGGGCAAAAATAGCAAAAAAAGTATCATTCCTAGTACTACAAATTATAAGATTTTGGAAGATAACTTCACCCATATCTTTTTTAACGTTGCAAACTCTAAACGGGATGATCATGCCTTCTCAATTACTACTACTTATTCAAATGTCAACTCTTTTTACCTTTATGATATAAGCAATACAAGTAATCAATAATGTTTTGAATTCAATATCTGAAAACAAAGCTGATGGTTATGATAAACTCCCAATTAAACTGTATAAAATGATTTTAAAGCATAATCCTAGTGAATTTACAAGAATAATAAACAATTTGTTAAACGATGGAAAATTTCCAGACAGTTTAAAAATAGCAGTTGTTATCCCAATTTTTTTAATCTGGAGATAAAGATAACTTAACAAACTATAGACCAATATCTATTTTACCAATTTTTTCAAAAATTATTGAAAAACTTATGAGGGACAAATTAACTTGTTTTTTGGACTCAACTAGTTCCATTGCTAAAAATCAATTTGGTTTTAAAAAGGGATTTAGCCCCGAAAATGCTTTGCATAAATTTTCTACCTTAATTTATAATAACATTAATAATAACTTAAAAACTGTTGCAATTTTCATTGGTATATCAAATGATTTTGATTCAATAAACCATGATATTTTATTTCAAAAATTATCAAGGGCAGGTATTAGAGGAGTGCAGCTTTAGATCATATCTCAAAAATAGAAAGCAATGTGTAAAACTTGATACTTTATGTGACTTCGAATTTATAAAGAAGGGAGTACCTCAGGGCTCTATTTTGGGCCCGTTACTATTTTTGATACATATATAAATGATATATGTAATTTAAAACTATATGGAGATATTTTATCTTATGCAGATGATACTGTTTTAATAAACTCTGCTGAAGATCATAATACTTTAGAAAGACACATAAATTTAGATATACTAAAATTTAAAGATTGGTCAAAAAATAGTAATAAAACGAAATAAATTAAATTCAGTTTAATTTACAGAAATAGTTTAGATCTCAATATAAATTATAATAATTAATAATTAATATAATAATTAATTAATAATTAATAATAAATTATAATAATTATATAAATTATAATATCAATATAAATTCATGATTGTTTCAATATTGTTAATGAGGAAGTTGCATGATTTTTAAAAAAAAATTTTTAATCGATTCTTCTTGCAAAAATAAGCAACTAGCCAAAATTTGAGGCCGATCGAGAAATTTTTTGATTGCCAAAAAAATTAACAAAAATCCACTTTTTAAAAGCGTGCGAAAACGCCAAGAGTTTGGGATCATCGTATGTTGACGCCATCATACGATAAACATTGTTGTAAAGCAATGGAGTTGATGGTATGATTGTTGACATCTTTAAACAATAAGCGTTTTTAGTCACGTGTTTTTTTCTCGACTTTTAAGGTGCTATCCTACCCCTGGAGGATTTTTTTTAAATATTTGAAAAAATGTTTTAAAAGTAGCATTATATGATTAAATACATCTAGAAACTAGGATAAATGAAAAATTTAAACCAAAATTAAATATATATATTTATTAATAAATTAATATTATTTTAATTATTAATATTAATTAATAATTAATATTAATATTATATATTAATTAATAAAAATAATATGTATATATACATATTATTTTTTAACCCATTTGTGCATAAAATTAGCCAAAATAGGCTATTACGCAAAACATCAAATCTCCACTTTGAATGAAGATATCCTCAATCCGTAAATTTTATTACATAGATTAAAGCCTTTTTTAGGAGTTGGACCACTCTTAAAAGTGTCACTGAATTTATAATATTAGAGCACTGTTTTAAACTAACAACAAATGAAAATCACCAAAATTTTTTAACAACTTCTTAATTTAATCATCATTATAAAAAAATCTCATTACTTCTCATACACAGAAGTGGTCCACCTCCTATATTAAACCTATTTGAATATTGGTACAAAATTTCAAGTAATTTGAACCATCACTTTTTGAGTTATGAGAATCTGCGGTAGAGTAAAATGTTAAAATGTGTGTAAAAATGTGTTTTGAGAAAAAAGCAAAAAAACAAAATAAAAAATGCGATTTTACCCATAAATCCAAATGATAATAATGGTTTATAGGCTATTTAATAATATGGTTTCAGAAAGCTAAGAAAACATACTTTAATCTTTAATTTAACACCAGATTTGAAAGATCGATATTTTGACCCAAAATGACGATATTAGGGGTAGGATAGTACCTTAAATTAAAACATTTAATTACTTGTACATTTTTTTGAAAAATTGACTAGATATTTCATTTTACCATACAAAAAACCATACGGAACACTTGTTTGTTTTTGAAAATCTGATACATGCAACTTCTTTATTGTAATTGTTTGAATCTTGAACGAGTAAATAGCTTTAAATATTTAGGTTTACACAACCAGAACTTAAAATATGCATCACACATTAAATTTAAAAAAAATAAACTCCGTTATTATATCTTTTTTCACTTGAAAAATTATGTAGATAGATCCTTTTTAAAAATATTATATTATATATTCATGGATACAATCTATTTTACAATATGGAATTATTTTTCTTTGGGGGGGGAAGTGATTATTTGTCAAAGCGTTTACCTTTAATAAACTTACAAAAAGATTAATTAAGAATATAAATTATGACCATCTTTTCCCCATAAAGAAACTTTTTTTACTTTAGAACATTACTTTGTATTCATAACAATTTCATTTCGTTTGAAAGCTCTAATACCCATTACAATCTTAGAAAACCATCTCTTCTAAATATAGTATTCCGAAACCGAACAAAGAAATTCTACATAAAAGTTTTATCTAACAGGGTTATTTCTACTATAACAAATTACCTCCACCCTTAACTACAATCTCCAAAAATTTTCTTTTAAAAGGGAATTATTCAATTTTTTATTAAATTCATATGAATTTATTTTTTCATGATAATTATTTGTGCTGTCCTCTTGCCAAATAACTTATTATTTTTTTATATCTATGTACTAATTTTTTTCTCTTTTTTTCTTTATTTATATATGTTCAAAGTAAAATATTTGTTTCACTTGGAAGGGCCAATTCAGCCCCTTAGTGAGCAATACGTTGTTCTTTTGATTGCTTCCCGTTAATGTTAATGTACTTAGTTAATGTTAATGTTTCAGAATAAAATTATTGTTATTATTATTATTATTATTATTATTATTATTATTATTATTATTATTATTATTATTATTATTATTATTATTATTATTATTATTATTATTATTATTATTATTATTATTATTATTATTATTATTATTATTATTATTATTATTATTATTATTATTATTATTATTATTATTATTATTATTATTATTATTATTATTATTATTATTATTATTATTATTATTATTATTATTATTATTATTATTATTATTATTATTATTATTATTATTATTATTATTATTATTATTATTATTATTATCTGTTTAATACATTTTTAGTATCAAACTGTTGAGATTCTTTTTAGAATACGGATAAGTTCGCAGTTACAAAGAATTTACTCTATCAAACCCTACCAAACAACTAATTATGCATGCATCCAATCGCAAAATCCAATTGACGCCATATTTTAAGATGAAAAAAATTTTTATGCACCTTAGCGTACTTTCCAAATAAAATATTATTCAAAGATTGAAAAGGGTATTCTAATAACGGTTTACAGATACGATATTTCATACTTAAATTCCCATATTTTGTCTGAAATTTAGAGTTTTGTGTAGTATTTATAACATACTAGCTGTTATACCCGGCCTTGAACGGGTGGGGTGTATAAATTTTTTTTTTTTAAGTTTTCTTAAAATACATTTATAATTTTGTAAATTAGCAATAATACTATCATCCCGGTATCCCAGGCGCCTCTTTCCTATCCCGATGGTCCCGGTAATTTTTCTAATCCCGGTGTTCCCGGTAATTTTCCTATCTCGGTGTTTTCAGTAATTTTTATATTCCTGTATTCCCATCAGTGTCTTTATGGTAAATTTCCTATCCCGGTAATTTTGATAACCCGGTAATTTTTCCTATCCCGATGTTCCCGCTAATTTTCCAATCCCGGTGTTCTTGTCACTTTTTACAATCCCGATGTTCCTGATAATATTAAATATCTTGGTGCCTTTATAAATAACAAATTTGAAACTATAATAAAAAGTCTAGTGATCTGTCTCATTTGAAACAATGTTTTATTTTTAACTCGTTTTCCATGAAAAAAAATATTATTTTCAGTAAATATATTTGACTGGTAAAACAGGTTTTCAAACACGGAAAAATAAGTGAAAAAAAGCAGAAAAAATGGGAAAAAAAGAATGAAGGACTGATTTTCTCTTTATAAAGTATAGCCTATGTGTTATTCTGATGTATAAGCTACATTATTGTAAAATTTCATTAAAATCCATTCCGTAGTTTTTGCGTGAAAGAATAACAAACACACAGACAAAAATTCACAATTATAATAATAGTAGAATTGGATGTATCAATAATCTGAAAACAATTATTATAACTAAAAATTACCGTATTATTTCGATTATTACGCATGGTAAAACCCTTCATTATTAAGGTTATACTCAAGAACTAAGAGGAGAAGGGACACATATGATCAAAAAGTAAGTTAAAAAAACTATTTGAAAGTTTTATTAAATACTGAAATAAAATATGATTAATTCACATAAATTTACAGTTTTCCTGAAATTTTAGCACACCTTTTAGAAGCATTTATCAAGAATTTCTAACTTAAATTGTCATTCTAAAAAACGAGAAATTATGTTCAAATGTATGCCTCAGTGGAGGGGTACATTTGAACACGCTTGGGACAAATTTGATTTGAACACGCTTGGGACACGTTTGAACGCCTACACAAATAACATAAAATTTATTTTTACAAGCTATTAAATTCATGGTACATTTAGTTACAAAGTTTTTACATTTGGAAAATTTTAGCGAGTTTTTAGTGCAGATGAACTTTTTCAAGAGGAATAAGTTATTAGAGATAGGGTAGTGGTACCCCAATAACTGTCTTTTTAAGAGCAATAAAATTAATTAATGAAGCTATTGCTACTGAATAAAACTATCCTGGAAAAACTTCTTGTTTTTAAATATTAAATGAAGTTTTAACATTAATTTAGAGTAATATATTTCTTAAGTTGACATGGTGGCTGCACCAGTAACTGACAAACCGGGGAAAATTTTGACACCAGTAACTGGCATGTCCTGCACCAGTAACTGACACATTAAAATGCCTTTATTAAATAAGCTGTTTTTATAGGATGCTACCTTTTTTAGGCAACAAAAAAATAATGAAAGCAAATATATTTCATCTTTAAAGTTATTTTACCAAATAATGAAGGGAAAAAAGTATTTTGAATAAAAATACATAAAATAGGGTCATTTATGGAACATTATAAAACTTACCATTTTACTATACTATAAATATGATACAAAGTCAAAGCGATTTCACATTATTAAGAATTTATTAACAAAAAATGTATTATAACTATAAATTCTAAACAATAAACTATTTCTCAAACGATAGGGGAAGGTAAGGTGTACAAAAAATAGTGAAACAAGTTAATAGCTAAATTAAAATTTTATGGAAGATGGTGATCTGAGTACTTAAAAAATGTAATTAAATTCTTTTGTGAGAAAGACGATCCACTACGTTATAACATCTAATGTTCTATACAATATGCAGAATAAAAGCTCTGTTGTGTGTCGGTACCAATAACTGACATATGGCAGAACCAATAACTGACAGGGTGACAGTTACTGGAAAAATATTAAATTTTAAAAATTTAGTTGCAAAACAACATTCTAAATTGCTTCCACAATATTCCCTAGAATTTGCATGCAATTTCCTTGAATTTGCAGTTAAAGATAAGTGTCTAAAATATTAAGAGAGACTAACTTTATTTCAAGTTCACAATATTAATCTTATTATAATGAACTAAATCTCAATATGCCAGTTACTAGTGTGTACCACTACCCTAATAAACATAACGGATATACCTACTGTCCCATTAATAACAATCAAAAGGAGACAAGTTTTTAAAATGTTTTTGTGTAGTTTTTAAGAAAATTGGGTAATCTAGCAACTCAATACTCTCCCCTCCTGAAATATCATAGTAAATAGATAAAGTATGTTTTGTAAATAATTTTCCATTCAGTCTTTCCTGCTTGGTTTTAACCATACTTTTTAATCCAAACATTATAAAGTTATTCATATATTAATAGATAGCTAGCTAAATTGAAAAGGTTTTAGCATCCTATTTTTAGAATATACAAGTTTATATTTCAAAGTAGTAGTAGGTATGTGACAAATTTAAATTATATAAGCAAAGAATCACAATGCATTTCTTAAATCAGATATTTCCAAAACTGGCGTTGAAAAGACTTAGAAAAGAAATGCATAAAAACTCTGACAAATATTAAGGAATAATAAGTATAAAAACACATTATACAGAAAATCCTCCCTTAGGTTTTCTTTTCACATTTTTATAAAAATAGTGATGAATTGCCATGCCAAATCATCTAGCGAAACAAAATTTTACACCCCCTATAGGTTCTCAGATTTTCATAAAATTTTGTATGGTCAATGTATGCATAAATATATGGGAAAATACAAATTTTATCCAATTTTTTAAAGAAGTTTCAGAATTAAGTCTGATTTCAAAATTTACATAAATAATTTTCTTTTTGGGTTAAAAAAGAAAAAAAATAGCACATTTGCAAATTTTTTATTGTTATCACGTAGTTGTAGACTATTTTTTTCGGTATATAAAGACAAATTTTAACTAAAAAATTATACAAACTTGCAAATTTGATAAATTTTTCTATTCTGAGACCTGGAAAAGTGCTTTTTTACATGCTAATATTCCCTGGAATATTTAAGATATTTTCGTTTTTTTCTACGTGTTTTTTTATAAAATTGCCACAAATTTTCTCATTAAAGTTTTTGTCCGATCTCCTTTAGTTTTTAATTATTTTTTAAACTTTCTTATTTTGAATAAATTATTCTCCAGGGTCACTTCTATCAACCAAGGAGACGTTGGATTCAAATAAAAGCCGCAAAACAGACTTTTGATAATAAGTGGTTACATTTATGGCGATCAAGTAATACCCATAGCAGGATTGGAGTAAATATCATCTTATAAGTTTCCTTAATTACTTATAAAATCTACTGTGATACCAACTGCTTGCCAGAACAATTTTATAATTTACAGAGTGGACTACCTGTTACATACACGCCTAAATGTCTTTTAGTTATTCACACAGAAAAGTTACTCCTAGCATTACAATTTGTATCCTTAAGATAATCGAATCAATGAAACTAGAACAAACATGAAAAGCTGTTGTCAACATATTCCAATAATATTTGCTAGTTTTGTTTAATTTGTTTAGTTTTCTTTTCGTTTCCCTCTTAACCATCCCACGTTTCTATTCCCATTTCAAAGCAATTTAGTTTCCTCTCCACCTTGATGGCTTCCCATCCACTTTGAGATCTCATGTAAAAAAAGGTGCGAGTTAACTATGGAAACCGGTAAAACAAATGTTTTCAGGAGTGTGTGATTACTCAATCTGGGAATAGCTATTGTTTTAACCATTTATTTTTATTCTTTTATTACTTTTTAAGTTAAAATAGCGTAAGAAAAATTAGGAAATACACATATTCAAGGAGAAATGAAAGCATTATTTTCAAATAATAAATTTAATAATTTAATATACTAAATGATTTTTAAAACAAAATATTTAAAAAAGACCTTAGTAGTGTCCTTTTAATAAACATAATGAATTAAGAATGTTAATTATAGAAATAAAATACATTTTTGAGGATAAAACAAGATGTTCTTTTCAATTTTCAAATAAGACTAGCAAGAAAATATTTATTAAAATATTAAAAGTATTTAATGCTTAAAGCTGTTAAAGATTTTTTTTATCCTTGTTTAACAACTACTTGATAAAACTATTAAAATTTTTAAAAGTGTATTGCATCGATAGTTTTATGTTTTTATAAATAAGGCTTGGAAGATTTTCAACAACTCTTTTTGTCATTTTTTGTGTTAAAAAGGTACGAAAACCTTTTAAGTTAATATTGTACACAGTGAAATGTATGCTTTTTTTTCTAGAGCAAACTTAGTTATTTTAAATAAGAAACACAGGCATCACAAGTATTTTTTCCATTTTATAGGTGTAAATAATTTTTTGATGTAAATAATTTTAATAGGTGAAATTCAATCAGTTGTTAAACTTATAAATCCCAATCAGTAGATCGGACTGCACTTAAAATCATGATTTTGTCATCTTTTCCCATAAAGAATTTATAACACATTTCTCTTTTTCCTTCTTTTAATTGTTTTGGGAATGGATTTGAAGTTCACACTTGATTATTTCTTATATATAATGGGCCTTTCTTATTAATCTTGATTTGTCTTTTCTTAATTACTAGTCAAAAGGGTTGGAAACAATTCATTAATATTTCACAATTAAACTTCTTTTCTCAATTTCTTATCTTGTCTTGGCAAAATTTTTTGCCGGGAAAATACCTTTACAGTCCAGTTTTTATTAACTCAACCCAAAATTGTATTAAAAAATCCCAGTTTACTCCCCTCACTCCTTCTCGCTTCGAGGAACGACACAGCAGACTCAATCTAGCCACGAAAAAAAGTTCGAAGTAAGATCAAACCGAAAAGTTTCCCTTTTTATAACTCGCCTATAACCAACCTTGAGCTGTCACGATCGAACCAAATGAAAGTGAAACTGGACTCAACAAGTTTTCTCCATCGAGCGCTAAAAACCGAAGGAAAAATCTGCTACGCGATTCCAACAGGTGTCTGTACCATTTTCGGACGGGCTTATTGCACAAACACACACACACATTCCCACCCTCATTCTTCCACCCAAGTAAAATATCTCCGATATCCCCTCCTTTCTTACCTTGAATGCTAATAACAGTAACAACAACAACAATAATAATAATATAACAGCTGAAAATGTTTACTCGGGCGCCACCTATCCCGTCGGCCGAGTGAGGAGGGGGAAGGGAGGAGGGGAACGAGCGGTGCAGCAGCTGCTTTGACACAACGTCGGGTGTCTATCGTCAGGTGAAGGCGCCTCTCCCCTACGCTCCCCATTCGGCACTGACTGCACGTGTGGCATTCCTCACCGCTGCAGTCGAGTAGCATGACGTCGAACATGGCCAGACACACGCATTCGAAGATGAAAGCTGCGCCCCCGGTCCCCCCTAGCCGCCGCTCGGTGACGGGTTCGGTGTCCGACGCCCGAGCCAAGACCATCCTGAAAGAAGCCGTGGATGCCGTCGTCAACAGCTTCGCCAAGCACACTCACGGATACGGCAGAGGTAGGCCACAACACCCTCCTCAATACACCTGAAACTGCCCATGTCTTTTTCCCCAGTTCTTTCCTTTTACGCTTATATATGTGCTCTGTCTTTGGTACTAGTTCCCGACCGGTGTGTTGGAAGGAATGCTAGATTCGTCTTTTGTCAATTTGGTTACCTTGCGTTCTTCCGTAGATCGGTAAATTATCGGTAATGTCGCTTAGAAATGTAAAGAAAGACAGTTTTATAGAGTCCTAATAACAAAAACGCTAATGCTCCATTTCTATTAATGGTCTAATTTTGTACCTTACACATTCATTCATTTTTGAAGTTGATAGACAGTAACTCTACGACTAAACTCGCGACAGCTTTAAAAGTATGTAAAAAATCGTGCAGAAATCTAAAGGAAATTGGATTTATTGCGTCACATGTAACAGCTTTTAAACTAGCTAACAGTGCACTAATTTACTAAATTCTTAAACTAGCTTAACAGTGCAATTTTGGATACCACCCTATGTTCCCACTCCCTCACTTATTTAAAATGTTGATTGAAGAGAATTGCAAGAGTAGAACCAAATCCTACCGATTTCATCTCTTAGAGTCACCTAAGTTTAAAACATAGCTATGCCAAAAAAGAGTGATTAAAAATCATAGGTGATTAGTTTATTCAAAACGGCCGCAGAAAATTGGAAAAGGCTTAATTTTTTTCTTACTATAAAGTTCATAAGGTTGTATAAATTTGGTGTAATGACATTATAAGGTTTAACAAAAGTAAAACTAATTTCATCAAAAGATTGTGAGTGATTTCTTCGGATTTTTCAGCTAAGTTTCACACACTTTTATAAAAATATAAAAATAAAATATAAGGTAAAACTATTATTCATAAGAAATGACTTGCTTGATAGTGGCACCAAAATTTCATAAATGATATCACGTACAGATTGTAAAAGTTTTTAATGTTTACCCAGCAAAAAAACATGTCCAAAATTCCTTCAAAAAAGCGTTATAAGTGCAGTTTTCACAAAGAAGTATGTAGTTATTTTGAAGCAATAGGACTTCAGCAAGTAAGTCTGCAGTTTTTTACAGCAGTTTTGAATACATTCTAAAGACATTTCAGCGGTCTTATAAAAAACTGCAGAGTTTCTAAAGAAAACTGCAGACAAAGTGTCCGAATTCCCCTCACTTTTTTGAAGAAATTTTGCTGATTTTTTGCTGGGTATATTAATCTTTTCTCAATGTTTCTTTTCTCACTCTTGAGTTTTTATGGGTAGATACACTTTCTATAAACACATGCCAGTTCTAATCATGGCCAGTATGAATTGTAAAATATAGAATTTTAACAAACATAGGTATTTGGGAATACGAGAAGTTGTTTTCATCAGTATATTTTATAATTTTATCAGCTTAATGTTGAATTTTTCCTACTTAAAAATGTGACGACAAATATTTTTATTTAAATGGTGTTGCTAACATTTGTTGTTGCCAACTACATTATAATTTAATTTGACTACTGGTGTTAAATTTATACAGTTTTAGGACTTGGATAACTCGAATGTTTTTAATTTATCGAATGTTTTATTTATAAAGATTTCAAATAGTAACGACTCTTTAATCTGTAGTTCAATAATCTTCATCGAAATGACAGACACGATATATCAAGGAGTGGTTAGGTTTTATTCCTATATGGTATATGCCATCAGTTTCATTTTTTTGCCCAAAGGAAGAAGTGTTATCCAAAACTTGTGAGATGAGATCTTGGGGAAATGTTAGTAGTGAATTTCCATCCTGTATTTTATTAGTAAACCGCGAATTCAGAAGAAGAATTTAACAATTGTGGTCATTCGAGGACAGCGATATGAAAGCAATGTTTTTAATCATTCATTGGACTAGAAGTTTTTAAGTCGTCACTTCAGCTGTGAATTTATACAAGTTTTACTACTATACAGTATGTTGAGATATTTCAATACATTTGAAATATGCTCTTATAATTAGCATATGATTCTTAAGTCTTTAATTAAAACTTTGCAGTAAGATCTAATTAATACTAGTTGTTTAAAAAAGTGCAATTTTGATTGAAACAACTGATTATTGAAATCCTTGAATTTTTATTATGATTATTCTTTTACACTTGCAATAATTTTCAGTATGAAACTTACAAAATATTTTTGATAGTCATCAAGCTGTTACAAAACTGGAACATTTTACATAAAGAACCAAACGTTCACTTTGGCCCCATCAATTACATTTTTACACAAAAATTACATAAGTTACTCAAAAAAGGACTTGGAATTTCGAAATTTATAACTGCGTTTTTATTTCAATATAAATTTATCGTTTACTTCAATTTTGCTACTAAAAGTACATTTTATAATAGAAGGTATACCTTTTTCTTTTGTCTAAAATGTTAAGTTTAAGTCTTACAGTTAATGTGCAAAATCATAAATTTTAAGTAGAAAATGAACATAATTAACTCTTCCTTAGATTTTTGTAACAATGCCGTAAAATAACTTTTTGTTTCCTATGGAAGGTTAAATATTCGCGGCTTTTACTATCTCTGAAGGAATAACTTTTTATTTTTGAAATACCTAAATACTTATTATGCATAGCTGCAAACTGCAAAATCTTCTCGTATTGTAAAGTTTAAAAAACTTGCATTGCTCTCTAGCGGACGATAGTTCAAGTTTCTCCTAACTTTCCCTGTCTCATAATTCCATATTTAATAGTTTTTACTGACAGATTTAGCACATGTTAATGTCTTACCTGAAAGCTGAGCACTAAGAATATTTATGCTACATAATAAATGCTTGAAAAAGAACTAGTTTTGCGTTAAGTTTAGTCAGTTTTCAACGCGGGAAAGTGGAAATGCATGACTTGAAAAGATTCAAGAGTAATTATGTAAAACGATGTAAGGGGGAACTAAAGAAGCGGAATAACAAATATTGAATTAGGGACTGATTATAGTTTTTAACAACAGTAGTCTTTTTTTTGTTTTGTTTCAAGTGAAAGTGCTGGTTAACGTTTTACAACGTTTATTATACAGTAATTTAAAAATAAACTTGGTGTTTTCTTTCTTAATTGTAGATAGGGAGTTATTAGGCCACTTATTATTGTATTTCTTATAAAGTGGTGAGCGAGTGTCAGAAAAAATCTAATGTGTTATAGCTAGTTATTTGAAACAGTTTATTTTTGTGAACTTGATTATATAATTTAAATTTTGATTTTAATCTATTTTAATTTTTTCGTACCTTTTTAGTGTACCTTTTTACTGTCGTTGTGAAGAGCAGAGCTGATTAGTTTTAACCCGTAGCAGGGGACGTGGGGTCTCACAGACTCCGCAACGATAATTCTATAACATCGATAATTTTAAGTCTATTGCATAATTGTCTGGAATTTTTTTTATTTCATCATAAAGTCAAAGAAAATATTTTTCTATCAAGAGATAAATGTTCAAATAACAATGTACTGAAATATCATAATCATATCTTAATTAGACAATTTTTAAAAAATATAGAAAATTGCGGAGTATCTGAGACCCCACGTCCCCTTGTATGTTCCAATTTTTCACCTCCCCTGTTACGGGTTAAAGCACAAAAGTAAATTTTGCATTTTTTAAACTTATTCCTTTAAAAAAAACTGACGATTTAATTTCAACGCACTCTATAAGAAGATAAACTGTAATAAAATATTGGAATAATTCATGACAGTTAACTCTAAAATGTATCGTTGAGAGAAATACTATGTATTTATGTTACGATAAGATAAAATCTTCAGACTTATAAATGTGCTTTGATACCTTGGTGGTAGAATTATGCCTAATTTATAGACAAGTCAGGCTTTAATATCAAATGCCCTAGGTTACAAAAAAGCTCACTTGAATTTAAAAATATCAATATCAAAAGGTAGAATCAAATAACTGCCTTCCAGTTTGGAGATGCTATAGCTATTCTAAGTATTATCGCGCAAACTTGTTCTAAAAGCGATATGGCATTACCAACATTGACGTTAGTTTCTTCGTGATAAGGATAACCTGTTTCTCGTAGAGGAATATGCAAATATTATCAAAAAAAGTGTTATAGAACATAATCTTTATACGCACCAAAAAGTCACGTCTTTCATGTGCAAAAAAGTATGCATACTAATTCCGCTCTTTTACAGTTTAACTATTTAGTAAAAAATATTTTTTGTTTGGAGCATCCTTTACAAAAATTAGTAGTATATTGTGATAAAATACTATTACTTTTAAGTTTGATTGAATAGTAGGTTTTATTAAATAGTTAAATTGCTCTCCAGGGTATAGCAAAATGTGAAATTAGTACGAGTGGGCGAAAAATTCACCTTGTATTCAATAACAATAACGGTGAAACTTTTTGATCATCCATTCAGTTAATAGAAATATTTAGTTTGTAAATTATATCAAAATAAATGCTAATTTTGATTTATGAGGTTTTATAGAAAAATTAAAGGTTTAGGAAGAAGGAAAGAGTGCCATTAAAATTGTTTTAAACCAATTTATAATTGGACCAAAAGGAAATAACAAATATACAGTTTATTTTATTACATGAAGTTGAATCGGTAAAAAACATTACAAGTTCAGTTATTGCCATTTTAGAAAAACCTTTTTTATAGGGGAAATATTGAGCACAAACAAAATTGTCATTACTCGCTTATCCAATGCATTGATAGACACACCTCATTTAAATTAGTGAAGAAGAGGGTTTTCGTACAAGCAAAGCTTCCTTAACCCTTCTAAGAAATCGTACTACGAATCAATAGGAATAAATGTAAAAACGATCAAGGATGTCGTGAAACTTTTGAAATACATACCAAATCATAAGTTCTCCAAGAGCATTAAAGGGTAGAATACTTTTTTTTGTTTTTATACAAGTGCAAATTCCAAATTGTTATCATTAAAAGGTTTTATATAAACATCCTCATTCTGTTTCAGATTTTTCACCATTGAAATTGATATGATAAAAAAATATAGACTAAATTGTTTAGTTGTTTAGTTCAGGTCATAAGCAGTGCAAGTCCATCAAAATTTTATTGACATACACTTTTATGTAGAGGAGAGGAGGGTATTATGGAACACCCTTTATATATTTAAGAATAACTCTATTGGTTTTTAATAAAAATCCGCCAAATCACTTTAAGTACATACTATAAATAATGACAATGAAGGGCCAATAGTCCAATAAATCAGCATTTATTTTTTAAATAAAAAAATGTACTTTAAGAAAAAGTTACAAATGGAGGATAATATGGAACAGTCGGGTAATATGGAACAGTTGGATTTACAGCTATTGAAAACTGATTAGACCTTAGAGAACATAGTTAATCTTTACTATGAAAATATATTTAACAATTTACGTTCAAATTGTTTTTTTCATGAGTCTATTTACAATAGTCACAAACATAATCGTCCTTTTCTGACCCTTTGCTTATGGAATGTTCCATAATTCCCGACAGGCCATCTTGTAATATGAACCCCTTTTACTGACCGATAAAACATGGATTGCTAAAAAACGACTGCAGTATAAGAAACTACTGATCTTTTAGTGTACATTATGCTGAACAACAAAATCAAAGTCTCATAGTTACTGGTAGGTTAAAAGGTTTGAACATTTACCGTCAAAAACTTTCGAAAATCCTAAAACACACTTTGCTTTGCTGCGACTGATCAGACAACAACAAGAAGCTAAACTCTTTGCGCACTGAATCATGGGGGATTTCTTAAGACTTTCGTGGCATTGCCACGTGATAGAAGCACGAGGGGGAGCAGAAACTAAGGTGTTCCAAATTACCCGACTATTCCATAATACCCTCCTCTCCTCTACACATAAAAACTATTTTTAAATTAAAAAAGCAGCTAGTAAGGCTGACGGGACTTGCATATATGATCAATCATTAAAAAAGTGTGACTTAAAAACCAAAATTTTAGATGTGAATATCTCAGGAGGATACATGGATTTTTTTCTTCTCATCAGTTTAGTTTTATCTGTAACAAAAACCTTTAAATGCTAAACTTAAAGAAATTTCCCCCATTACTTTCAAACAGTAGAAAAATTATCTAAACATTAAAATTATGAACTTGGTGGTTGTAAAAAGAAGTTCTGCCGTTTGATTCGTAATACTTGACTATAGGACTGGAAGTTTTCTAATGAAGTAAAGTATGTTCTAATTTTGAATTCTAAAGAAAAATGCAATCGACTAATAAAAAAGTATTCATTGCAAGACTGTAGCTAGCGTTGAGTATAATTGAGTTAGTGTCAATGTTAATATTCCTTTCTTTTATATGTATTATACAATTCGTAAATGTGATTGTTTAGTAGAAGATTTTAACCAGTGTTTTTCGGTTTCTATTTAAATTAAATTATTTCTTTAAAATATTTCTTATTTTATAAATTAAGTCATATAGAAATTTATGTACATTCAAAGCTGCTATTTGCATTAATTTCCTGTCATTCAAAACTAAAACACTTTTATTTACATCAAACATTTTATTGAAGCTAAGTTTTTAAACATTCAATTAAACATTAAACATTTAAAAACTAAAGATAATTGACAATTTATTTAAAAAGTTTTATTCCCTTTATCACAAACATAGGAGCTCTTAATATGAAATTAGCCATTACATAACATAAATGCATAATGTTACTGTGAATGTCGGAAATTGGAGAATGTCGACATACACCGGTGGTGATTGTCGACATTCACAGATAAGCGACTATGTGATTGTTGACATTCTCCATATTTCGGACATTCACAGTAACACATATACTTTAGACAACTACCACTTTACCATAAGGGATTATAAAAAGAAATAACGGAATAATAAATAACAATTCTATAGTGGAAAATCAAATTACATTTTGTTCTTTACTTTTCCATTTGTTTTTCATCTAATATTAAAAGTAATCAAGAGATGAACTAAAAATCAGTTTAAATAGTAACTTACAAACTAGTAAATAAACTTAGAAAGTGTGAAAGTTAAAATAGAATGTGTGATTGAAAAACATTTATTTTTGAATACGTTTTCGTCTGAAATATAACATTAGATAGTTTGGAAAAAATCTAAATTACCAGACCTATTCTTCTAAAACTGAACCTAAATTAAAAAGTTTATAAAAGGATTCATTGAATTAAATTTTATTTAGAAAAACAGATAAAGGACCGTGTTCAATTCCTCCTTATGACTGGAGTTTCTATAGTGCGGTTCTTTTTATGTTTCCACGTTAACAGCTAAAAAAGGGGATAACTTCTATTATCTTTAAAGTATTTTTTAAGAGTTTATCCTTTTATTAGGACTACTAATTTGAAGAAGTATAGGAAAAAAGAAGAATTGTGCGCCTCTAGGGGGGTATTTAGAATACAGAAGACTTCATACTATAACCTATACTACATGGATCAAACCTTTCCTCATAAGTTTCTCACATTAGATACCCGTTTTGCACAAATCAGTCGTTTTTAAAGAGATCCCAATCTATGGGTTACTGAGCGCTTAGTTTACAGCACAAAGAATAGGAAAAGAAAGACAAATTAACTTTAATTCCAAATTAACTTAAAAAATACAATGAATAGACATCGATTTCACAACTTCAAGGGACGATATCTCCCTATAAGGTTTATATATTTCCCCCCTCTTTTCACCCATGTGTAGAGCAAAGCTTGGAGATGGTTTTGAGCACAAAAAGTCAATTTGTCATTTTTTGGACTTATTTCCTTCTTCAAACTGATTATTCAATTGTTAAGCGGATTTTTTTCTTTTTGGATGATTTCTTAAAATAAAAAAAAACTTATTCTTCACTGTCTCTCAAATTCTTAATTTTCAATTAAAGTTATGTAACTGTTTAGAATATATAACAATTATTAATATTTTTTATTCCATTTTCCCGGATGGATATTTTATTGGACTAAAAACTTTTTAGTAGTTTAACTTTTCACCACTGATGATGCCCTCCGAAGAAGAGGGTTAAACGTTTGGAGATCAATTCAAATAAACACGGTTATCCATTCCGGAAAATGGAATAAATAGTTACTCTTCAAGTCGTGGATGTCATCATTTTATAACTATTACCATAGTTCTCCGCATAATTTCAGCAATACCACTTTATTATATTTCATACTATTGTTTTCTTAACATTATTAGTTTTATGGTGCTCATGATATGGTGATATACTTCTCATCCTTAATTCTTAATGACAATTTTATCACTTATTTTACATTGCAACTTGAATAATTCAAAACTGCAGGGACCAACAATAAAGTTACAATCATCCCAAACTTCAAACTAATGAAGTAAAATTCAAGCAGAGAACTCATTTGTTAGGAATTAAAGATTTATGATAAAAGAGTGATATAAATAGAATGAGTTTTATTTAAAATTTTTACACTCAATAAAGAGATTCAAATAATTATAAGAATATTAAGGGGTTGATAGCTTTGAGCTTTATGGCGTAAAGTAAAGCTCCCATAGTTATTTCATAAGCACATCAATAACATCATTGCAGTAATTTTAAATTAGAAACGTTCACAACTCTTAAAATATAGGAAAGACATACTCGTTAAATTTTTATTTTCAAAATGAATTAGTTTAAATAATTGCCACCACCACCACAACACAGCAGATTGCTAAAGTGGTGGTTTATCCATTATGTACTCTTTATTTGTTTAAATGTATGTTATCTATGTTATTTTGCTTTGCTTTGTACATTATGGAAATAAATTATTATTATCATTATTATTATTATTATTAATTTTGATTTTACATGAAATAACTTCTTTGATTCTACTCTAATAATTCTTTCATTCTACTCTAATAATTCTTTCATTGTACTCTAATGAACCAAATATCAAAGTTTTAAATGTTTTTCTCACTCTTATAACCTAAGCCTTTTTTTGTAAAATAGCTGCATAAATAACCTTTTTACAATATGAATATAGATATTATATTTCAATGTATACCTATACCTACATATTTTCGTTTATTTGGTTTTGTGTTTCCTTTATATTTTGAAGGTGTTTTTCGAGTAAAGCTTTTTTTATAAGTTGTACTACTTATCAAACTTAGTTTATCTTTTAAAATAATCATTAATCTTGAAATCAAAATATTCTTATCTTGATTTCTTAATTTAACAAAATTTTATAAGAAATTCAAAACTGATATAATAATGATTTATTAGAAGAGTTCCCCATCGTTTTAAAAGTTCAAAGAATATATACGACTTATATAAATATGTAACTCATAGTATAGTTATATCCCATAGTTATCTATAACTTATGGGATTTAATTTTCGTCTAAAAAAATCACTTCAAAATTTTGCTCAGTTACAACTTCTTAAATGTTATATAGCTTAAATACTTAGAGTTTTTGCCTTTGTAATGTCCAATATCACATATTTTAGGGGGAAAATATCCGCTTGCTGGAATATTTATGTAAATTGTTATACCTTTTAAAATATTCAGTTGTTTTTTTATAGTTTATTATTTTTAGTTATGCTATAAGTAAGCATCACTCACATCCCCTCTATCCCATTATCTTAAAAAATAATTTAATAGCGACCTCTTACCCCCTTAGGTGGTTGTTTAATACATTTGAACGACCCTTATATTTGAAAATATTTAGAAACATAACCTCGTTACCACTAAATAATCCACAAATACATCGCATTCCCCGAAAAGAGTTGGGGATTATGAAACATCTCCATTATATAAATAAATATGTCAAGTATTCAAAAATAATCACTTACCGATATTGTTAGGGATTATGCATAAATGCCTGTGATTATTACATTTATCGTAACATATAAAAAGTTAGGGTACTATTTTGAAATTAAATATCAATTGTCAATTCCGATAAACAATTATAAGTAAAATATCTGAAAAATGTTTTGCAATGTATTATTTTAAGTTCAATATTAAAGAAATATTGTATTAACATGCGTTAAAAGTTTTAAATATTTTCAAGAACTCTGTATTTCATCATAGCGGAACCATCATCTTTGTACTCCTTTGCATAACATTATTTTCCTTTTATTCTTCCATACGTTGATATAATTTTTTGTCCATACACATGCATCTTTTGCTATTTGTTTAAAAAAATAAAAAAAAACCCGTGAATATTAACTGTGGGATTTTATGAAACGAAAAAAAAATGTTATTATTTCAAACATTTACTACATGCTTTTAACTTTGTTATAAAATTTCAAAGTCCATTGTTTCTCTTGACTTAAAATAAATACACGAAGAACCTATGTTATTTTAAATTATGTACATGTTACCGGCAAAGTGATTAATTGGGCATTATTAATAATGCCCAGACTGGAGGTTGGCAAAGTGATAAATTTCATTGATAAATGCCATTGAATTTATCACATTACCCTCCTACACTTCGGGCATTATTAATAATGCCCCATTTATCAGATTGCCCGTTAGCATAGTATATAACTTAAGTACATATAGTTTAAACTTTTCCATAATAATTTTACAACTTACCTGAGTAGAAAAATTTTTTTACTTGCTTAAAAAATTTAGGTAAAAAATTTTGTAGTTTTTAAAGGATTTGGTGTGTTGATCCTATTTTGGGGATTGTTTTATATCCCCGAGATAATTCAATAAAGAGTGGAGTTTATTAAAAATATTTCAGGGGAGAGCCTAAAAATCCTTCGAAGAAATTTAATTTAGTGTACATATGCATCGTCATCATACACTGTACAAAAAATATCTTGAATAGAATCCCTAAAACGCACGCTCAATTAGGTTGAATTTACGTAGATTTTACGTCTTAAAACGCTTCTCACGAAGCGAAAGAGAGAAATTTTCAATTTAATGACTTAACCCTTTATGTCCCAAATTATGTTTTGCAGAAAAATTGTGCTGTGTATTTTTATACGTTATCCCTGTTAGTATATTAAGTATATAAGCTTCATATTAACCCTAGTAGCACAGCTCGTCCCGAATATGTCAAGTTTACGTAACTGCTACTAGAAGTAAACGAAATTTGGCCTTAAATGACGAAAATTGGACGAATTTGGAACATTGGGAAGTGGGACTTACAAGTCCCGTCGGGGCATAAAGGGTTAAATAAATGAATAAAAGTATTCTTAACTCATTAAATTGAAAATTTCCCACTTTCGCTTCGTGAGAAGCGTTTTAAGACGTGAAATCTACGTAAATTTAACCTAATTGAGCGTGCGTTTTAGGGGTTCTATTCAAGATATTTTTTTGCTTAAGGTGTCTTTTCCTACTATCGATGCTGCTCTACAACTTTGTAATTGACTATTTTACCCAATTCCTATTAATTTTTAAAATAAAATTTATAACTCCTAATGCGCAATATATCTATGCGCAATCGGTTGCGCATAGTCTTTTTACTATATCGTTACCTTAACTATATACTTTAGCTTGCTCCGTTAGCAATTTTTTACAGGGTAAAGGGACTTTCCTTTACACCCTGTATAGACAAGGTAACAGACGAGCACATAAAATTACATCAAATTTATTATTACAATAAACAAGAATACAAAATACTATGACAATAGATTATACAAAAAAGAAAAAAAGGTAAAATACTTTGATTCTAATATTATCTCATAGGAGGAACTGCACGTTTGATATTTTTAGGTAGGATTCGCATTATGAAAAACAAATAGATCTAAGTATAAAAGGGGTGTTTGGGAGTCCTTCCCAGAGAATGTTTGGAAATTTCCCTTTAAAAATAGTTTTTAAACTTATGTAAATATTTGGGACATCTTTGGTCACACCGGGGTGAGCCCTCTCTTATACACCTCACAACTTTTAAGAAAAAATGAACAGGCAGCAATAATAATCATTTATACGCTCTCCCCTTGTAGATATCTTTCTGAAATTTTACAAATCATCGTCCTTTTTAAGTCACTGGCAGTAGGCAAAAAGATAAGAGCGTACTTTTTTAGATGAAGTTTTTGTGTGTTCTTACTCGTTTTTGTCTATCTTGTCCAAATTTCGGAGGGGGGTACCTTCGCTAAATAGGTTTCACCATTTTTTCAAAAGCTTCTCTCTCGAAAGCTATGTTCTAAGTTCAGAGAACGCAGATCCAGGGAAAGTGACTGTGGGACGTGCCCCCTTTGGCTGCCCGAGAAAAAATTTTTAAGGTCATATTTCCAAGCAACTTTTTTCTTGGAGATTGCACACGGTCCCCCTTATCTAACATGATGTTACACATCGTACTAATAAATAAAACTTCATGATTTTGATCATAATGATAATTTCACTAACATATTGTTTCAGTTGATTATTTATAATCGTGCAGAGGGGCAGGCAGAACCGAAGGTAGAGTCACAAAGGTGATCCTCCCCCTGGGATACGCCACTGTTACAACTTACCATGATTGTTCCTGGGGTTGAATAATTTCTCATGAATTCAAAGATGTCCTCCTTTATATATTTCGTTATACATTTAAAAAATAGAGTATTAACGAGATGGAGACAGAAGTCGTGGTGCCAAAAGTCGAAATTCTATAGCTTATACTCTTTTTTTAAAAAGAGACAATATCTTCATAATTCTGATAAAGTTTCTTGAAGAAACGTTTAAAAGTAGTTTTTTTGAAAAAAAATTGTGAAACAAGGGAATTTGGTAAATTGTTTTCGTCTTGAAAGAAAATGCTTACAGATTGTTGTAACTCTCCGGCATTTCCCCTTTACACTGTTTGAGAAACGCTGATCTAAACAAATCAAGCTGAACCAAGCAAATCTTAACCAATATTGAGAAAAGTAAAAATGTTTCACGACTAGTTATTTTTCCCGGTGTGGTCAGATTCCAAAGATAGACGAACAACGATGACTAAGGAGGAACACCGACGGAATGATCAACGAAACAAAAGAAGCCACCACGACCAACAACAAAAAAAACATCCTTTCCATATTCAACTGACCGACCGTCTGCTCATTCGACGATGATTCATTTTCTGAGGTCAGAGCAGAAGAAGCAACATGCAAATCCGCGAAGTGTCACACTTGACACCGAGGACGGGGTTTTGGCGTGGTCGTAGATAATACGAAAAAGCGGAGGCAACCCTCCGAATATGTGGATAATAACGAAAAAAATGAGGGGAAGCATCGGATGGGAATTAAAACGAAGTCATTTGCCTGGCACGTCGTTCTCAAACTCGTTCTCAATGTTTACGTAATAAAGTGAATGTGGGAACTGGTTTCTCTTGGCTTCAGCTGCCTGTGCGCCCGGGCTCGCCGCTTGGGTTACGGTGACAAATGACTGACACTTGCCCAGATTACCTCGAACACACAAAAACACTGCTCTCCATTGGATCCCTCTTTGGATCGGTCAAAACGGATCTCTTGAATATGCGTCACGCTTCAGTCTCACCACTCGTGATGGTCACGCGTGACACCTCTAGTCTCCCGTTTAACCCTTTCGCTCCTCATCATCACGTTCCATTGTCTTTTCCTGATCGCCAAAGCTCTCTTTTGGTTGAGTGAGTCCCTCAACGGTCTGCCGCCTCGGGCAGATTCAGTAGATGGAATACCTTGGGAGAGGGGCGAATTAAAAACTTTGGAATAAGTCTCTGATTCCTCTGGAAACATCATCTACCGTTAGAAAAATGGAAGGGTTGAGAAGTATTACGACCCTCTTGTCCACCCTTGCTTGTCTCAGTATTTCTTCGATCCGAAAGTATTTTTTATGATGTACCCTTTATTATTAGTACTATTATTAGACACTATTATTATCATCAGGGGAGAGTGGTTCACCTTAGGACACTTTCCTTTAAATTATTTTTCTAATTATTTTATGCAATTATAAGTTTTTAACACTTTTCAGATATTATTTATAAGCATTTAAGCATCAATTAATTTTTTTCAGGGGCCAGCAATCTCTTCAGCGAATGGATGATAACTTTTTTGTTTAAATCTCTTTAAGTGTTCCAAGGTGCCCCATTAGCGGGGAACCTTGGAACTTTCTAGATTTTTGAATAAAATATAAATGGCAAACTGTGCAAATTAGGATAAAATTGAAAAACGACGTTTGATTTATACTGAACCCTCTTCGTCAGTGAAATGACGATGTGGGTTCACATCGTCATTTCACTGACGAAGAGGGTTCAGTATACCCTCAAACATGTCTGGTTTTAATATCTTTTAATAAATTATGTGCAAATCAAACGTCGTTTTTCAATTTTAAACTAGATTGAATGTAATACATCCCCAGATGTGTAATACATTTAGTAATAAATTAGATATCGGTATATGATTTGACTTGTTATGATGAAATCAATAACTGTTTTTCTATTCTGTGAGATACAGAATGGATACAGAACATTTTACAGAGAGAATAGGACACTATTTTTGGTTACAATCATGTTTTAAAAATTTAGGGAGACCTCCAAACTGTTTGTCTCTTCTCCAATCATTGTTTTCCAGCCTTCAACTCCCTCATTACGAATCGCCATTTTATATTTCCCTTAAAATAACACCACAGCACTAAGTAAACTCTTTGCCCTTCCATACAATCGAAACAAAGTAATGACTACCTAAACATCCTGCACCAACTCAATGATGAAATATTATTTTTCTCGACAAAGCGATTCTGGAATGCGAAACCTTCAAAAACGCAGTCCGATCACACCCACGAGGCTGAATAGAAAATTGTCTTCGGTAAAGAACGATTCCTCAGGTGGTTCTTCAGTGTGATCTCCCGCTGCGCCACACGGTAGGGGGTACATTACATGCAAGTTACCTATGGAGAATTCCTGCAGCATGGAAAGGCTTGTGGTAGGACCATTTATTTTCTATGTGTGTCTGTTAAGTACCTCCTCATCAAGTTTTGAAGTTGTAATACATATGAGAAAAGGGAGTGTTTTGTTACTGGGCTGTAAGGATGCGTTATCATTAATTCTTACGTAATCTTTTCTTGATGGAGAATAATGATCCGCCTTGGCATGTGCTTGGAATGGATATTTTAAAGTTTTTTTTTCGGTTGAGTTCAAGTTAATTAAAATGAGCGGTAGTTCTTTAATTGAATATAGATTTGAAGAATGAACCCGAACAGTGGTCAGTCCTGGGCAATTTTGCTACCTTTTTGAGTACCTTATACTACCTTCACTAATTTACCATTTGATAAATAGGTACTTTCGCAAATTCAGTTTTAGGAAAAAACACTCTTCACAAAGTACATTTAAAAAGAAAGTGATGAATAATATAATGAGCTGTATTCTATCAATTGTTAATTTTAAGCCATTCTAGAATAAATTTTCGTTTGTTTTTGATGTTTAAAAAGTTATGCACATTTTTTATGTTAATTTCTAATAACATTTTCACCAAATAGAGAGGTTCCTCTTAAAAAAACCTAGACAGATCCCTGCTGAAATATTTCTTACTTGATTTGACTATTTTTTATTGGTTATCTGAACCAAAACTTTAATAACTGCTTTGATGTATTAGAACACGACCATCATCATCATCATCATCATAATTGGCTCGACAGCCCAGGGTGGGCCAGAGCCTTCTGTAGGAGTTTCCTCCAAGACTTATTCTTGGCCTGGGTTCTCCAGTTTTTGACTTTGATGACGCTAAAGTCCATTTCCTCAGAGTCGGGAACACGACCATTGAACATTTTAATAAGTATTGAGAATTTGTTGATGGTGTTGACAAAAGATCTCTTGTATGAAATTAAGTTTAAAATTTGACTTATAAGTTATAAGGTTCGCGTTCTGTAGGTACTTAAATGAGCAAAACGTGATTTGATTGTAAAGAAAATAAATCAGTCTAAATTTTTTGGTTTCAACATTGAGATAGCAATTCTATTAATTAGCTGTATAACACAAATGTGATGAGCAATGATTTATGAAAAAAAACATCCTAAAGGTTTCATTTGTGAAATTTATCGCTGCTTAAAGTAGGATCTATTAGTAGTATTAGATAATTTTCCGCCACTATATAATTATGTGATATCATGAAGATAGTTAAAAGAAATCATAATCTCCTAAATTTAGCATGAATTTCTTGAGCATTTTTGCCTAAACTTTCTGACAATTAATAACAACGTAAAATTGCAGTATGTCTACTGTATTAGTTTATACTATAGTATATCTACTGACTTTTTTCCTTTAGCCTCCAAAAATCTTGCTTTGGATAGAAAAATAAAATTCGGTGGAAAAAATTAGAGAAAATAGATGTAAAAAAGAGTTTTAGAGAAAAGCTTAAGAAAAAAAGGGATAGGGATATGAAGAAATATTTTTCGCAGTGCTTTTCAAGAAGACCTGGGCTGTCCTAACTAAAACACTGATGACTTAAAAAAATCACTGAAATATAAATTTTATTCTTGAAAACTTTCGAGGATTCGGATGTATCTCAAAAAAGAGAGACTATATTTAATATACAGTAATTCACATTTTTGAGACAGTGTATGTATCAAACCCCCTCAAAAACCTCTAACCACCCAATTCCAGGGGACATTACAAACATAATAAATAATACCTGAAAAAAAAACCCGAAATCCTCCCAACGCTTCCCTCTGCACTCCCACGACACAATGAGCAGCGGCAGCAATAATAAGCAAACGGACTTTCAATGGATCTAAAATATCGCCTAGATGAATCGCTCAATGATGTATGGGGGGGGGCAGGGACACAACAAAGGCTGTCAGTCCCGAAGGACCCCCGCTCCGAACAAACCTCATCCATTCTTCGGCGAGGGAACAAGACGCGACTTGTCACCGCGGAGGTCACGTTCGGAGATGACGGAGGTCACGGCGGCGATCGTACGGTATTGCGATCGTGTTGGGATGTGTGTGGGATTCGAATAGAGATAGGAGAAGCCGACATTTCAGGTATACTTCGAGGCATCGATACATAGATGGGATCTGTGGTATAGTTGGGAAGGAAAGCAACCAGTGGAGGATCCAGGATATGTTTTTTTGGGGGGCTAAGAATTTTCAAAATCAAATTGAATCATCTCAATGGACATAATAATAAAAGGTCATGACTAATTGTGTTCTAACTACTTAAAAAGGTGTCTGAGGGTCCTTCGACAATTTTTTTTTTGGAAATTTAAGTCTAAAAAGCATGTTTTCAAATCGTTTTGGTACACTCAATCTAAATTTCCGACATACGTTTTCAAGAACTTAATATGTTAGGTAGGATATTTGCATTTTGACGAACTAATTATAAAATAAGTTGTAAATAATAGAGTTCTAAGTACAGAAAAGGGGTCTGAGGTTCTTCTTTTCATCTCTAACTCTCATTCTACCTCATCTTTTCTCATCTACCTCCCGATCTCCTTCTAGCATCCATCTATTCTTTCTCTTCTGCTTTTCTTCATATTCTCGGTCATTTTCTTTCTAATTATCTTGCACTTTTCTCTCCTCTTCCTTTTTACCTTTGAAGTAAAGTGCAGTAGGCTAAAAAAGTTAGCATCACAAAAAGCCTTGCTATCTGGTCTAAAGAATCTGGTCTACAAACGTGGGCAAATATTTCGAATACGTATTTTCAAATATAATTTCGTGAATATAAAATGACAGACACACTTCCTAAGGGGTCGCCATTCTTAATTTCTTTTGTGAAATATAATAGAGGGTACTACATAATACGGCATTTCTATATTATTTATACATTTTAACATATATTAAAGTATATCAGACTAACCTGATCACATTTCACTGAAAGAGACTAGTATTTTCTAGAAGGTCCCTTAATTAGTGGCACAAGCTAGAGCAGAGGTTTGCGTGTGTGTTTTAGGTTGTAAAGAGAAAAATGTTTTCGAAGTTTTAATGACATATACTTAAAATTGTTTTTAGTTTGACTCAAGTGTTTCATTAATAAGTATAAGTTATAATAAAGGGGACAAAAGTGGAATAAATTGGTCTAGAAAATAATATGAGGAAGAATTTTTATTTATTTAAATATGTGTTTAACTAAACGCCTAAGCAATTAACGTTTGATATAAATTTGAGACAAAACTTTACGACAATTGGTGTGTTAATAAGAGGTTTCATTCATTCAATTTGAATTATAAAAACAAACTGTTTCTTTCATTCTATGAATATAAGGTTTAATTTTTAAGTTATAATTGAATTTGTAATACTTATACAAATAGAAAAAAATTGAATTGAAAAAAAAAATGTGAAACATCTCAAAAGTTTTCTTGTTTTGCTTTTAGATGTAAAATATGGTCATGATCACATATAGATTGTTTTTTTCGAAATTTTAATTAATAATAATAGTCTTTATCTGTACTTTATGATTACACACTGTAAAAAGAAAACAATCATATTGTTACAAGAGGAAACATTGCGAGATAGGTATTTTCCCAGTTTCATCGTACTTACAACCATGTCAAGAATAAATGGAATATTTTTATCCCTAAATAAAATATTTATTATATGAAGGCGAAACGTTTAAAGCATACAGTTGAATAGGGAACAAGCAAAAGAGAGATAACTTGATGGCTTTAAAAAATTGAATAAAAAGGTGGTGGAGGTTAAGCATGAGTCCATAATAAAAATATTTACAGACAAGAGGTTGAAGCGTGTTTTTGGTTTAAATTTAATGGAAATGACGGCAGGCTGGGAGCTGCCACTCACCTACTAGAAAGCGATGCGTCAAGTGAGAGGAAACCATTCAAATCTTTCCCAAGCATCATTGTTATTGTTTTTTACCGCTAGGGGTGGAATACTGAATGCGATTTAAGCGATACGATCGTCTAATTTAAGCATATGCGAAGTATTCCATCAAACGAAGAAGAAACAAAACATCGCTTTCTCAGCGGGGGTTTTCTCGTTGGAAAATAACAAATTCGATACTACGAACCCCCATAAACCTTCGAAACGTCCGTGTCTCAGCGTGAAACTATTTAAATTTTTTTTTACCTTGGAAGAGTCGAACAGCACGAGATGGGAAATACCTCCTTTGTTTAAGCAGCTATTTAAATTCCTAAGCGTTATTAAACTTCATATCGCGTATTATTAACGGGTCGTTTTAATGCCCTTTTGAAAGCCAGAAATAGCATTTAAAGTCAAGTGCGGGGATCGCGGCAAATGACGCTAACGATAATTTATGTAAATAAAAAGAGCGTTCTCGTGAATTACCGGCAATCCGCGAGACAGAAATATGATTCCAGAACAACGTGCGAATTGTAATACACTCTATTAAAGCACGACATGTGACAAGTTGGTCCGGGAAAGGCTTCGTAGGATGTTTAAGCATGGGCCGAGGGAAATTCGGACATAATTCAATGACAAAAACAGCATGTCGGAATTTCATTTCTGAAAGTTCGGTATAAAGTACGGAATTAACGACCCAATCTGGTCCCGTTCCTGTCTTTTTTACGTCTCACGGGCTTAAATGTTGGCGAATTTATTTTCTCTACTTAAAGATTCTCTAGGAGTTCGGTTTATTTGCCATAGAAGTAGAACTCGTTTGACTCCATCTTCATATCTCACTGGGTTCTCCAGATGCTTATCTTCTTCTTTGGCTATTTGTCGTTGAGCAGAGATGCTTCCGATAAGCCATTGCCAGGGCCGTATCTTTTTTTTTCAGCGAGGATGTCTCACCAGCCGCCTCGGCTGTCATGCCACAAATTGATTAAATGACTGCGGACAGCTTGTAATACCTTGCCCCCAAACAAAAGGTTCAGATTAAACTCGGGTGATTACTTCCGAAATCGTACTAGTATTTCAGATCAAACCTTTCAAGAGTATAACTCTACATCTCAGTAAAAATATTACAACATAAAGTGGTCTTGATCTGCAGATGCTATGTTATTTCCATCTCCGAAAAGTCTACTTCTGCCAATGCGTGAAACACTTTTGCAACCCTAAGTAATCACACAATGCCAACACTAATTAACACTTCTACTCAAAAGCGTTGCGATTGCGTTGTGTGAGAAAAAGATAGTGTCGTGAAAGTGCTGCTAAAGAAAGAAAATGTGCTCTCATAGTGTTGCGATCTAAATTTAAGAACATTTTCAGATTTTAAACTAATTTTAAAACGCTATTTTTAGTACAAATTCCCGGATGGAACTCATTTCTAACACTTTTCAAACATATTCAAAACACTATCGCAACACAATAAAGTGATGAAAAGTGTTCTACCTAACAACACAACCGAAGTTGTTGTAAATTTGGGTACACACTAATGTTCTTAAAGGTTTTATAATGTGTTTATTTTTATGTGGAGCATTTGCAGCGTGAATACTAAGATGCCAATGCGTGAAACACTTTTGGAACACTTCAATGAACACTTCTAAACAAAAGCGTTTTGATTGTGTTGCGATTATGTTGCAAATGTGTTCTGTGAGAAAAATAAAGTGTTGTCAAAGTGTTAAAAAAATTTTGTGGTCACAGAAAATGTGTTTTTATAGTGTTTCGATCCAAATTTAGGAACACTTTCAGATTCTAAACACATTTTACAACACTTTTTTTGGACACATTTCTAACACACATAACAATCACAACACAATAAGGTGTTAAATTGTCCAACACAACAAAAGTATTGGTAATTTGTAGACAAAAAAGCATTAATGTCATCCACCTTCAGAGAAAAACTTTTCGTGACTTCTTTAAAAATTTCAAGCTGAAATTTTCATGCCTCTAACTTTTGAACATTCAAAACTTCAGTATCAAACACACAAATCGAGTTTTTTAAATTAATACATTTTGATCATAAAATCATGCATAGCGTAGTTTTTTACTTACTAGAATATCAATGGAGCATTATAATACCCTATCTCAAAAAGCTTACCAATAGGGTTATTTAAAGATAATTAATTACCTATCGTGTTTTAGTGTCTGAAACAAAAAACCTCTCGTTTTCTCGTTAGTTTCGATCATAATTTGGTCCTTAGGTTTTTATATCAGTTCTGAAAATCCTATTTTATCTGGAAAATATTCAAAAGGTACACTTTTTTAAACATGAACTGGAGCTTTTCATCGTAATATATGGTGTGTTAAATGTATTTGCCGTTATGATTGGGAGGATAATATTTTGTATGAAAGTAGCTTGCCATATAACTTTTATCACTGTATCCGTATCGGTAATTTTGAAAATAAGAAAATAATTTTTCTTTTAATTTCTAAAAGCTTACTTGATGGAATCCTCAAAATAATCTGGATACTTTGAAACCAAATTGTGTCATTCGGACCAGTAATTTACTGGAAACCATATCCTAAAATTACTTTTAAAAAAAGAGAGAAAATGGTGGAACATTCTAAGTGTTTTTCAAAATTACTCTTTTTGTGTGGATGACTTATTATGTAGTTGTTCCTAAAATGAGTTCTCGGTGTATTTCTTTTATTACTTGAATTTAATTTACATAATATGAGATCATAATTTTTAATTAATCATAATTTTTAATAATTTAATTACATATCATCCCTTTAAGTAACTGTATTGTATGGGATATATTTAATACCTTTTAAATCTATAGATATTTACTGTACAAAGTTCTTACTTTGATTTGGATCAGTAATTAATTCAAAAAGAAGTTGCTTCTTTTTTAGGTCTCAAATTTTTTATCGCAATAACTTAATTAATAGAGAAAATTTGATATAAGTCCAAATATGGGCAGAGGAGCAGTGGATTGAAATGAATATTTTATTAATACTTAAACATAAATGAAGACTAAGTTTAAAATGAGAATGTAAAACAAATCGTAATAATGACAGCCATGACATAAACATTATACTTGATCACAGACACAGTTCAATATATAAAAAGAATGTGTGAGGCATATAACTTGCTACGTCATTGTGTTTGCGAAAGTTCCCGTTCCAGCAAATTAATAATTGATGACAATAGTTTAAAATTTTAGCTATAATTTTTCCCAGTTTCGATAACTTCAAACTGAAACCTTTTCATCAGAAAGCATAAAGCACATATGTTATGACAGATCTTTTAAATTTAAAGATTCCAAAGAAAAATTTGCTAAATAGTTTACACAAGAAACTTAGAAGGCATAAATTCTTTCATATTTTCTTCTTTTTACATGCGTAAAATATCCATAGAGCTGTGTTCATAGGGCAATACGATTTAATACTATTACTGTTACCGTCATTATTTTGTTACAAACTAGTTCAACCTGTTTCTTAGTATTTCATGTGCTTAAACATGAGAAGCAAAAAAAAATGAAGGAGTGATACCAGCCTAAAATAAATATATTCGACTCCAGAGTGAAAAGTTTTATAATTGTTTTTTTAACCTTGTCAGTTTGCTTAACCCCAAAATAAGCGGGAGTATGTATTGCAGATGTCCATTATAATTATGTTCAACTGTTTCCGTTCTTCTCGGGAATATCTGTGACGTACTGCCCTTAAATTTGAAAAAATTAAAAACAACAGAATAATATTGACTTTCCTTTTAAACTAACGATGTTTTTTTAAACTTTTTTCTTATCGTCTTTAAAGTAGAATCAATGTTGAAATATATATATACGAGTCACACTAAATTAATCAATTTTTTTATTATAATAAAACCACTTATTTTACACCTTACTAATTAACTTTTGAATCTACAACACGTTTATGAAATACTATACGTATCTCAAAAACGTCTTCTGTAGCTAAAATATTTTATTCTTCTAGTTTATAATAAAATTAAGTGAAGGCAAAACAATAATATATAAATTATTTTAAATTAAGTGTTAAAATCATAAGAAATTTATTTTAAAAAAAACAGGAGAAAAAAACAGTATATTTTTATTACATATTTTTAGCTTATTTTTATTCGATTTGAGAGATCTTTTGTAAAGTTTTCCTTTTTCAATTCATTTTGTTGCTCTTTCTTGGAATAGAAATGCTGATAGTGTTTTTACAGAATCTAAGTTCGTGTGTGAATTAAGAAATACATTATGAGTTTCTTAAAATGTTTCCTGTAGTTTATCTTCTTACACACTTTAAGACAAGATAATAAAAATATTTTATATACCATCGAATCACAACTTGTTGTTACTCTATAATCCCCTTGGATGTTGAAAAACCGAAGCTCACAGCATTGAAAGCAAAGGAACCGAGGTTGCTCAGAAAAATAGACCCAGTTTTAAAGTTTATGTATATTAATTTTATTCATAAACTTTTTCATTTGTATTACTCCTGAATGATGATTTCATACATTGGAAAATTCCTTCAGGCATTCAGAATGATTTCCTCAAATTGTAAACTTATTGTTTACTTTGGGTTCCTCTTTTGATCATTTAAGCATCTGTAAAAGGGAGTTATTTTGTTTTACTGCATTAATATACTTAATTTTTTTGCTTATTTCAAATATATGCATAGAACATTCTATTTTTCCAAAAATTTTCATTCTTTAAGAAATTAACATCCAAAGCAATGGTATACAATTGCTTAGGGATGTAAATTTTTCAAAGAAATATAAAATACCTCTATTAAATAGATGCTTTTTATTTTAAATTTCCTTCACTTTTTAATACTACCCCTTTTGTGCTAATGTTTAAGTAAAAATAATGTAATTATGATGCATTTAAAGCTTTTAAAATATTATTGGTTCAGAATTTATGGGTTTCATTTAAACTTGTATTTTTATGTTTATTTTTTTCTCGAGAACAATTTTTAGATCAATGGAAAAACAATAAGAATTGGCTCAATTTTGATCGTCAGTGTTCTATTTTACTGATTATACTTCCCTTAATTATTACACGTAATAAATGATTTATCAAAATAAAACATATTCAGAAAAGCCTATTCAAATACCATTTAAAGTACCATACCTTTTAATTAACAAAACTGTTAATAATAACTATTGGGTTTTGTAAATACTATTACTATATCTTATCAAAGGATGGATTATAGACAAATAAATATTATTTGAAAATAAGCATTTTGTTTTATCTTTTCATAATTAACTCATAATAAATTAAAAGTGTTTGACTTTATAAAACAATATATTTATTGTAAATGTTTTCTCCTATAATTTTTAATGAATTATAATATTATAATTTTTTATGAATTTTATATTTGGATAAATATAAGAATTTTTTCTATTTAATTAAAAAAAGATACTTCTAAAATGCTTAAAAATGAATACTTTTAAAATACTTCTAAATGTCGTTTCAAGGAATGAAAAATTGCTTATTGTTTAAAAACAATTGTACTAAGAATTGATCATCTTTATAAGTACAGAAAGGTGAGCAGGGTATATCAATTATTTTCATGATTTCATGAATAAATTAATGAGTTTATACCCATTTGAATACCGTTTTCAAACAAAACGTTTAAAAGGGCATATTTAAAGAAATTAAATTTAGAGTTCTTTTATGAAAAAAAATGTTAGATTTTACGATGATTTTAATTTTGCGTTAGTTTGTTGTTTGCACAATAAATATTTTAATTTGAAAATGGTTTCAAGAAACGTAATCATTTGAGTCTGGGTACTTTTTGACGTTTTATTAAACTTTTCTGCAAAAAAGGGAAACTTTTATATTAATATACACTCACTTCGAAGAGTTAAGCACGGAACTGTTTTTTCAACCTAACACCAAGTAGAATTATTTTTCATTCATAAAAATCATATAACAAGATGTTCTACTAGTGGGAATACAGGGCCCGAGAACAAATTTTCCCTACCAATATTTTAAAGGGGTAAATGGGCCCTCCATTGATAATGGAGTTTCATTAAACATTTGGAGCAGTGACAGAAACGTCTATGTAAGAGGTATTAACAGAAAATTTTATGTTTTTTCTAAAGAATATTGTTATTCCTAAACTCAACGCCTGTTTTCAAACGTGTGTGTTAACTTTTAATGGCTTTTTTAAGGTTTTATTGGGAGATATCGGTATAATCATCATTTTTGGCAAGTTTTAGCCTCTTATTTATTATTTAGCCTCTTTTTTATTTAGTAGCCCTCACATGTGCTTGAATGCGTTTAGGTCTGCGAACCCAGAAAGTACCCTTATTCTTTCAATATCGTTTACTTATGAAAAACTTTAAGATAGCCAAATTGTGATTTTTTGCTGCTTTTTTACTCTTAAAGATAAATCCTCGACCCGATATGTGCTCTAAAAGGAGCAACTGGGACATGAGAACACATGTAAACGATTGCAGACATCAGTGAAAAGCTCTGCGGCTTATAGGAGGTGTTGAAACGGCAATAGTTTCAGAGAAGAAATTCGATCTCTTAAAAACTCATTTTAAAAAAAGAATTGAGATATTTTTAGAGACATTCTTAGATAGATTTCTTTCTTTTCAGACATATATATGTCCATAAACACTTAAAAATGTTCCTTTTGTGAACGTTAATAACAGATGCCGTTCCTGTAAAACTATACAATTTTTTGTGCCGTTTCAACACCCCCTATATGGCATAGAGCTTTTCACTAATGTCTACAATTGCATACATGTGTTCTCATGTTCCATTTCCTCCTTTTAGAAGACATTTTGGGTCCAGGATTTATTTTTACGAGTGAAAAAGCTGCAAAAAATCACAATTTGGCTATCTTAAAGTATTCCATAAGTAACGATATTGAAAGAATAAGGGTACTTTCTGGGTCCCCAGACCTAAACGCCTTTAAGCACATGTAAGAGCTACTAAATAACATAGTTGAAGGTCTGATACCACTTACCAAAAATGGCCCAGAGGCTAAAACTTGCCAAAAATGATGATCAGACCGATATCTCTCAATAAAACTTTAAAAATGCCATTTAAAGGTAGCACACACGTTTGAAAACATGCGTTGAGTTTAAGAATAACAATATTCTTTAGAAAAAACATAACATTTTCCATTAAATACCTTTCACAGAGACTTTTCTGTCACTGCTCCAAATGTGTAATGGAACTCCATTATCAATGGAGGGGCCATTTATCCCCTTAAGTTATTGGTAGGGAAAATTTGTTCCCACTAGTTGAATATCTTGTGGTATGATTTTCATGTATGAAAAATAATTCTACTAGTTGTTAGGTTGAAAAAACAATTCCGTGCATAACTTTTGGAAGTGAGTACATTTCATTCCCGAAAAGGAATCAGAAATCCAAACACAGCGTCACCTTTACACTTTATTCAATGGCCTGCTATTACAGATTCTCCCAAATAACATATTTTTCATACTTTTTAAGAAAATAAATATTTCTTGTCTTTATACAAATATCTAAAAAATACCGTATTTTCTTATGGAAAGATTTTCCAGACTCAGACGAAACACACAGTTCTTTTTATTATGTCTGTAGCTATTGCAATCATAAGAAGACAACAGGTTCTCTGACATAGACTTCTCTGACCTTCTATGGTCTATCATTCCTTTTAGTCTTCAAAATTGTTATCTGTGTAACCTCTTTATTTGCGGAATTTTCTCTTTTTTGCGAATTCGCGCCATAATAAAGACTTAACTTTACGACAAAGTTCTTGGAAATTTATGTCTGGTACGGGAGAGCTTGACTTGTTGAAAGTGATCAGATCTTATCCTGAGCGGTAAATTATTTACTCTTATCTTGTTTTTTGAGAGAGCTTACATTTTCTGAAGTACTGATCTTTCTAGCTGACAATGATAAAATCACTGTTGGTATTGAAACAACGTTTATTAAATCCTTTGTAAAAATGATATAAATTCCTGACTATAAATATCTTCTAACATATACATTTTTTAAAAATATTTATGCTATAGAAATGCAGATTCACTGTAGGATACGAACAAGATAAAGGGCCATAAGCTAAATACAGTTTTATCCTAATTCAACAACACTACTCTTCACGTTGAGTTTAAAAATTTAAATGTATTGATATTTATATAGCTATCATTTATGTCAGGGTTTCATATTCCTTCAAGTCTGCGGATCACTAAACTTTAGTTGGAACCTCAGCGGATCACTCATTACAACTTTAAAATCTTTCACCGTCACTAAACGGTAAGATTGTTCATTTCCCTATTTTTAGGCATGGATATTTTTAAGATGATCTAACTAAAATGTTACTATTTTAAAAATATTAATTTTATCTCACGGGAGATGGTGTTATTTTTAAGAAAACTCGTTTACTTACAACAGATATCACATAATTGCTTCTTTTCTTCAAATCTAATACAAATATAATGTTATAACATTAAATATCGACCTATGGGAGTTATGGCATTCTGTATTCTATAGTGTAAATTAAATAATAAAAGCTGTAGATAATAAAATAAAATCCAACTATTCATGCTTCTATATATACTTGGTTATATGACACACTTAGTTATTCAGCTTGGATAAAGGATTTTTTAACAGTAGTAATTACTATAAAATATGAGTTTTCTTTACATTAATTAATTTTTATTAGTACAACTAACACTCTTTTAAAAGTCAATCGTTTGTTAAATAATGCTTTTTTATCTGCCATTTTTTATGTGTTCACATACGATGAATGCAAGCAAATTTTAATTTTAATTTGTATTTATGTTTTTTAATTCATGTCCTCATATGCAAGGTGAAAAAAATGTGATAAAGTTTTTGAATTCGAATGAAATCGAAAACTAAATTCTTTTTTAAACTTAATTAGTTTTCTAAATAAGCTGCTTAAAAAACACTAAACTAGTTCACATATCCCCATACCAATTATCACTAGTTACTAAACTAGTTCACATATCTCCATACCAAGTCTGGACGTATACCCTAATAGGAATTTTTAAATTAATTTTTAATGTTTTAAATGAAAGCTAGATTAAATAAGGGTTAATTTTATATTTAATATTCAAAAAGGAATAATTTTCAATCTAGTTTTTTGTAAATTTACTAAAGAATGTGGTTGCTGTAGGATTAGCCGGTGCAAGCTCCGGGTTTTATGATAAATGGACACAAATTAATAATCGAATATCAAAATAGAAACCAATACAATATTTAATTAAGCGGTGTTGTTTTAATTTTTGTTTCATTTTTATGTATAATTTGTATAATATTATGGGAAAGGCCGGTAAGAGTGCGCAGTCGGGTAAAATTACCCAGCATTTTTTTCATGTTGGCAACAGTATAAGGAGGAACGAGTGCTACACATGTATCATAAGCTATCCTAATGGACTGTCATTATTTTTTTCATACATTTTGTATTTCATTTATCAAGAAAAATGTGGTTTCTTTGAGTTAGCATTTAATTTTTCAGCGAAGAAATCTTAATTTTTCTTTAAATAAAGAACTGATGATTGCTTTCAAAGTGGAAACCAATGTAAGGTATACTTCCTTCAGAACATTTTGGCATCGTTAGAATTTAACTTAAGATATTTTTAGGGTTGATTCAAGATGGTTTTAGAGAATTAATACATCGGCGTCTAAGAGTACGTACAGACGAGATCATTGAAATTTTAGTAACGATAATCATATAATTCGTTTTACACTTTGCTTCATGAAAGTTATGAGATACAATTGATGAATAATTGTTAAATTATCCAGTTGAAAGATTAAAACCCCTCAGAAGCTGAAAATTAGCTAATTTAAAATCTTGGAAAGTAACACTGAGATTTTTCATGGATTTTTCAAGAAGATTGAATCCTGTTTGGATCTTAATTAAAGGCAGGTGGCATGAGGGAGCTATCTTCCAATTACGAAGGGCTGGGGTCAGGCGCGGATCCAGCACGGCTCCAAAGGGGGCCACTTTTCCAGACAAGATCCCCTTGTGGTACCATTGGGGGTATGGGGGTCCTCTCCCAGAAAAAAAATGAAATTTGACGTGTAAAAGTAGGGTTTTAACTCATTTTTAGAAACGTTTTGTGTCTAAGGGGGGCATTTTTCTACTACCTATCACTTTTCTATTACCTTTACTTTTTAACCCAAAATGTCAAAATTTTTGGGATTTCCTAAATATAAACACTGAATACCCCATTTTGATACTAATGGGGGGTATGGGGGTCCTCCCCCAGAAAATTTTGAAATTAGACCTGTAAAAGTTGGGTTTTTACTCATTTTGAGAACCTTTTTGGGTCTCAAAGGGGGGCAGTTTCTAGAGTGCCACCCCCTGGATCCGCCACTGGATGGGGGGCATATTTTGAGATTTATACAAGGTTTTCAAATTTTTAACATATTTTCATAAAAGCCAATATTTTTATTTTTTGAATATTGATTTGTGATTTAATAAAATTTTACGTTCAGCAAATTTTTGAGGATTTAGCTTTTAAATTCTCGGTTTTATAACCCAAAATCATTTTTGTGCGCGTCTTACCCGCCTTTCCGACACTAACTAATAAAATCCTACTGGTAATATTTGCACCCGGTTTATTCATAAGTTCCGTTGAGAGTTCTGCTAATATTCTACATTTTAATTGGCCACCAAGTTCGCCTTAAAATTGATTTTAGAGAACAGTATTTTATTCAATACTATCTACTTTTTAAGAATTGGCGTTTCATAAGAAGTGGGAATGCCTTAACATTTGTGTTTTGTTGAGGGCGGGGTACAGTATTTTAAACTCTTCTCTAGGTGAAATCTTCATTCAATACGTTTATGATGAAAAAAAAAGTTGTAATCGAAAAAAAATATGTAATACAAATCTGAAACATTGTATCAGTACACCCCAAACCATCCATTCCATCAGATTGACTCTTTTTGCGGGAACAGCCAATTATACGTATATCTGATTAGAAGACTTCTTGAATCTATTCCTGATAGTGTTAGCTAATTGTCAAGAGTATTGCTTCGAATGATATATCATTCTCCTTATCAATCTTGATCAGTGGACCGACAGTAGGAATGGAGATATTCATAATCAGCTAATTTATTTAAATACTCGTCGCATCGAATCCGTCTTTGCGAATTAAAATATTTCGACTCTCATTTTAATAAGCTTATCACGTCAATGCAAAAGTTTGATGTTACTGTCTCAACTCGTTTCTTTATTTCACTTCTTCTTTCTTTATTTCACATTCAACTCCACTTAAAAATGTGATCACTTTTGTCCAACAGTTGTAGAATGATAACAATATACGATTGATAACAATAAAAAGCAATTTGATACTTGAAAGTTTCAAACAGGGTAACTCGAGTGTTTGCTTTAAAATCACAACTATATGTAGTCCTAATTGTAGAATTTAAAAGATTAGCAGTATGTATGTTGCGATTTTAATATTATTTAAAAAATATGAGTGGGGAATATTATGAATTATATTATGTTATTACGCGGTAAACAGGTTTACGCACTTATTACGCGGTAAAACAGGTTTTCAAACGGGGGAAAAGAAGGTTTTTAGGGAATTTCACCAGATTTTGATAAAATTAGGCGATTGTATGTATTGATAACAGAAAACGATATATTTTACATTAAGTTAAATAGGAGTGATCAAGACCGGTCGATGTTAAAAACATTATCCTATTTATTACATATCGTGTTCACAATAAGCGGAGTCTACTGTATTTCCGTTTTATTTTAAAAGTAGCTGTTTTGCATTCATTTTTAAAACAGATGTAATTAAAAAATATTAATTAAAATTGTAGCTATATGAATTTATTTTTATAAATATTGTAACTTTCCATCATAATTTTATGAGAAAACTGTTTAAATTATACACGTATTTTCATTTTTTTCTAATCACTCAATTTCATCAAGAGTTGAATCACTTATAAACTGATTGTTTTCATCGTTGATTTAAAATTTAAAAAAAAATTGTAAGATAAATACAAATTTAATATGAAGTATATTATATTGCATTCGAAATGTAGGAATTTTTTTAATGTTGTAATTTTTAAGATAAAATCTATAAAAAGTAACTAAAAATATATCTCAAATTAAAATATAAATTTAACGATGATGGTAACGTGAGAAGGTTTTCATCATAATTTTTTTAAATAATGTAATAACTTTATAATAATTCCAAAGTTTCAAAAACATTTAAGTTAATTATCTAACTTTACGCCCCTTTTAACATTAAATTGTTTTATTTTCAGGTGTAGGCTCCAACTATTTTTTTTAAGTTTTAAATTTACTTTGTGTATTACTTTCAAATAGTTTCCTCTCTGGAACTAAAACATAAAGTAGCCACACTTTTAGAATACTAAAGATGCTAATGAAACCATTTAGAAACATTTTAGAACCTTAATAAGAAGAATTTTTGGAAATTTTGATGAAAATCTTCCTATAACTTTCACCATCTTTCAGCATTGAAACTTACAAGTTATTTTGATGCAATATAGGACAAACAATAAACATAACGTTTAAAAGTAAAAATTTGATCTTGGATAAATGTTTTAACTATTAAAATAGAAATTTTGACGGACAAAAAAAATTCAGATCAGATTAAGAAAGATCATTCTACATATAGTTTTCTTTTATTAAAATTAAGGGAAATATTAGGGTGCTTATAATATTAAGTATAATTACAAAGAATCGAATATTAAAATTGAAATAAGGATCGCCATTTAGTTAAAATGTATAGATAGAGCAGTAATCTGGAACATAATTCTTTAGTAGATATCATAAACAAAATAGTTTATACCTAATTGAGTAATTGGATTAACAACTTGAATGATGGTGAAAGTTATAGGAAGATTTTCATCAAAATTTCCATAAATTCTTTTTATTAAGGTTCTAAAATGTTTCTAAATGGTATCATTAGCATCTTTAGTATTCTCTGAATATATTTTATGGTAATTAAAAGTAAAAAAGAGCTCCCAAGTCCTTGGCAGCAGCCATTTTCTCATGAATATGTTTTTCTAAAACGTCAAACCCAGCTCCAAATTTGCAGCTCCTCATATATTTCCCCCTCCCGATCGGCTCCGCCTCTGGGGTAATCCGATGACTCCTTGTATAGACACCGGCCGAAACATTAACGAGGCGTAATTTATTTTGAATGTGTGCAACGGCTTGATAAATCATCGTCGTCCTGCGAGAAGAAGAGAAAAAAATCGTCGTGCTCTCTCCCGACACTTTCCTCGCAAACCCTCGATGCAAACGAAACGGGAAAAACGTCTGGCGCTCGATTCTTCTTCTTCTTCGAAATCATAGAGTGAGTATTGATAGAATGCGCTGTCCTCTCTTTCTCTCTCCCCGTCTCCATCTGATGCAAACAATTGTTTCTTTACATTACGATTTCTTTGGTTGGTTGGTTGAAGTATGAGGGGACACTAGTTTTTGGATCTAGGTCTTCGCTTATCCCAGTTTTCCTTTAAAATTATTTGTTTATACTGTTTTTTTTCTTCGACAATTTTTTAGGAAGGTACTTTAATTAATATTTTGATAGTCGTTTATTGAATATGAGCCCTTATAGCCCGAATAGGTGGCCTAAAGCGGGTAACCCCGTAAATAAGCAAGCACTATAAACGAGATAAATCTTATCACAAATTGATCTTTTTAGAAGTTATGTTGAAAACATGGACGGATTTAGGAGGAAGGATCTTGTGGTCAAGCTAGATAATTTTGGGGGCCATTCTGTCCCTAGTTGAACTGAATAGAATAGAATAGTCGAACTGAAAGCATTGTTTATAATGAAAGAATAGAATATCCTTTATCAGTTAGGGGAAGGAATTGACCCTCATGATCTTCTGCAAGTCCTCCAACATTTGAGACCTTAATAATGCGACTAACTCTTGTTAAAAATTTTTGCATGTTATCTCCCATTGCGGATAGCTACCGGCTTTATGCTCGAAGGCTCCATTCTTACTTTAAGGGGGGTTAAAACGTCAAAAATATAATTAAAACACCGGTTCTTTCATAGTATTTTAAAGATAGATTGTGTCAAAATAATATAATATTATCAACAGTATCGTATCATAATTGTACTAGGTTATGAGTATTTAGAAGGAGCAAATCGTGAAATATTTTTTACAAAATTGACATTTTTCTTATATTGCGCCCAGTTACCCCATATTACAAATCTGATGTTCTGTCGGAGTCGATCGAAACTAGGTAGTGTACGGTAAATCCCGGCGTACACATATTTTGACACTCGGGGTACATCCGGCAATATAAGAGCCCCTACCCACTTTGAGCGACTCTCCCCTACAATTAAATTTCAAATTATTCAATCCCATTAAAATATTTAACACATGGCTTATGAAGCATTTAAATAAGAACCTGGGCCTTGAATAAATAAAATAAATTAAAATAGGATTTTTAAAAATTTCGAACCTCTTTGAAATTATCGCTAGTACGCAAATACATTGCACTCACAATACTCCCTCACAAAAGTAAACACATTCAAAAACACTTTTTGTCCTTAAATAACAAAACTTAAATTGTGCTGTTAACTAGATCACTTCAAAACCTTATGGTGAGTGATAGTGTTCTAAATATTATGTTTGAAAATGTTAAAAATGTGTCCTGAAAACTTTGTTGTAAAATATGTTTAGAATCTTAAAATGTTCTTAAATTTGGATCGAAAGGTATGAAATTTTTAACAACATTTCTCTACAACACCTTTTGTCTCTTTTTACCTATAGTATAATCAAATGAAAACAGTAATATAATTAAAACGCTTTTGGTTAGAAGTCAATGTTTTTGTGTTGACAGAGCATTGCAAAAGTGTTACACTCATTTGCAATGCAAAGAAAACAACTTGGAGAGACAAATTGTTACGCTGTACGTGAGGGAGACCTCCTATCCCCCTCTCTCCAGTGGCGTATATAAGGGGGGGGTGAAGGGGCCCTGCCCCCCCCCCCGAAATCCGGACTTGGTGTACCATAACAAGCTAAAACCCTGTTTTTTAGGCCCAAATTTTCTGGGGGAGGACCCCCAAACCCCCTTTCTGATTGGCATTTTATTATTCCAAATCTTTTTACAATAAGTTCATCAAAATCCCAATCCTACTTAAAAATATATGTCCAAAATTAGGACTAGGTGTACCAAAACCGAGTAGAAATACTGTTTTTAGAGTCAAATTTCCAAAAACTTTCTGTGGGAGGACCCCAAGATCCCCTTTCCTACTTAGCCCTCTAATTTTCAACTTGTTTTTATATTAAGTTCACCCAAATGCAAATTCTATCTATAAATATAATAAAAAATTCGGACTAGGTGTACCAAAACTGGTTAAAAACCAGTTTTTAAAAGTCAAATTTCAAAACTTTTTTGGGGGTGGACCCCCAGACCCCCCTTTGGTATTTGGAACAAAATTATTCACAACTATTTTTATTAAGTTCTTTTAGATTTAAATTTAAAAAAATATATATAGAAAGTTACATTGAACGTAATAAATTTGCTTGGGAGGGGGTGAAAAATAAATTTTGGGCCCCTCCCGAAATAAATTTCTATATACGCCACTGCCTCTCTCTATATAAAAAACCTATAGTGTCTGACCGCCACCGGAAAACAAAACTTTTAAAAGAAGTTTAATTCTAAATTATAGTCACACAGATTTTGCACAAAATGTTTTTTCAGCATTTATAAATTTACCATCACCATCAAAATTGAGGGGAAATAACCCGTTTCCATAAGACAATTCCAGTATTTTTAAAAATATTTTTTTATTCGTTGGAGGTACCCAAGAGAGGAATATATACGCGTAAAAAATATTTTAATTACGATGATTATTTATTTTTTACTTTAATTTCAAAGTTTGAATTTAAAAAAGGGGTGCGAAAACGCCAAATGTGAAAATGTGACGTAAATCCTAAACATTGATTTTGAACAATGCTTTAATTGTAGGCACTGACTAAATCCACGAAAGTAACAACTCAACTCTAACAAATTTCTCTTTTAAAACCTATGGCACTGTCTAGCTTATCAAAAGTAACAACAACTCTAACGAATTTGGCTAATGCTTTAGTATGGGACAACTTTCATGGATTTAGACACTTCGTTAATTATAAATTGACGAAAACTTCCACGACCTGTAGAGTAATTTAATCCATTTTCCGGGGTGGGATGTATGGCCGTGTTTGTTGGAATGTAATTCCAGACGTTTCACCCTCTTCTTCGGAGAGCAACTTCAGTGGCATTTTTTCTAGTGGAGGTCGGACTGTAATCCATACAATTACCGATCTAAGGGTCTTCCCACATTTCTTTTACGTCCTTTATATTCTTTTTGTTTGTCACGCAGGGTTGCAGGCGCTACCTGCCCTAGTTTCTCCTACCTCCACGCTCGAAATGGATTAAAAAATGTGTCTGCGTGCTCCCCCTCCCCTCACCTGAGAATTACGTCGGGCGGCGGTGGAGATAAGGGAAAAGCGTCGCTGTCTTTTTAAGCTTGAAAGATTATTTCCAACTTTTCCCAAGTCGTAACTCGGCCCCGTCCGTAGTATTTCACTGCGCGAGCTGTAAGGACAAGCTTGTTCGCTCCACTTCTGGAGCAGTTTCTTCTTGCTCTGGAGACGAAGACTATTATAATAAAGTGGCACGTGCTGTATTTTGACATTTTTATCTCGCCGGCCAAGAAGAGAGCTCATTTTTTTGCTTCTTTGTTGCACTGGGCTGCTTCATATTCCGCCCCATTAGCCGAGGCCTGTCGAGACGACTGTTCCTTATTGTTGGCGAGTTCTTTAAGGGGTAATACTTTACGGGTGCTGACTGTCCGTAGAGAAAAAAAATCATCGCCACTAGTGTTGGAAATTTAAAAGGATGTTCTTACGAGTGATTTTTGAATAAGTTTGTTCGAGAATCGCTGTTTTGTAAATTGTCACGACACTCCTCACTTAATGATGGTAATAATAACCTTTGAGAGGAAACCCCTTCGTCTACTGGTGAACAGATTTTTTTCTATTCAGAAGGAAATTTTTATGATAGTTAACTAAAAATATTTTGTAGATAATTATAACGAGACAATCATTGTCTTTTGCTTTTTTATGCATCATAAGATTCACTTTTGCATTCTACTAATACCAGGCGCGGATCCAGCACGGCTCTAAGGGGGCACTTTTCCCAGACAAGATCCCCTTGTGGTACCATTGGGGGTATAGGAGTTCTCTCCCGGAAAAAAAGTGAAATTTGAGAGTTTTGGTTCATTTTTAGAAACGCTTTGAGTCTAAGGGGGGTACTTTACAACACTATTACCTTTACTTTTTGACCCAAAATGTAAAAATTTGGGGATTTCCTAAAAATAAACACTGAATACCCCATTTTGATACGATACTAATGGGGGTATGGGGGTCCTTCCCCAGAAAAATTTTAGAAATTTGACCTGTAAAAGTTTGGTTTTTACTCATTTTGAGAACCTTTTTGGTTCTCCAAGGGGGGGCACTTTCCAGGGTGCCACCTCCCTGTATCCGCCCCTGACTAATACTAATATTTAAATTAAAGTTTCAACAAGGAGTAATACCAGAGGATTTTTGACACAGGACGAGTAATTAAATGGTATAATAAATAATTCTCATAAATAATAAATGCATTTTTATGGGATGTGAGATATTAAGATCTTTTTTCTGACTTACATGTTTTTGTGTTAAATTACATTCAATAAAAATAAACAATTCCCTCTGAATAAATGTCACCAATGTAAATCGAGATATATACCGGCATAACTCTTTCCATCTTCTCAGTAAGAACTGTTTGAAAAGAGTGATCTTGATGCAGTTGTAATGGTCAGGTATTTCTAGACTGTTTATCCAAGGCCAACAAATTTTATCATGCGGTCTGTGTTCCGATTCATTCCATTTCCAATCTTAGCCCTGGCAGGGGATAATATAGGCAGCGATGTCCTTCGTGAAAAAAAATGTAATTAGAAAATTATTCAAATTTCGGAAGTTTTTAAAAAGGCGGATGTACAGGCTGAAGCCGGGATCAGTGGACTTTTATTACGGACTTCTCTGAGGTCAATTAGGCCAAGTATTTCCATCGGAAGATCATTAACTTCGTTCAAATTACCCCCATGAAGCCATCTCTGTCTCTTTTTTGTTTTCGCCACGCACGCAGCTTCTTCTCTCGAGATATGAGTGTGTGATAAAAGTGTTGCCACCGAAATTTCGAAATATTTTACCGCGCTCTCCGTTCGAGTTTCCATCAAAAGGCCTTGAAAGTAGCGAATCCATTCCTGACTTACTGTCGCGCTCTGTTCTTAAGGGAGTGGTGCATATGCTTAGAGTTTTTTTACTTCTTCAGATTGTGATAAGAACCGATGCAAACGTTTTTGGTGTTATAGATATTCTGTTTGAAGACACGAATTGCACATTTAATCACAGTATTGAATACGTGCGTTTTTAAAAAACGTTATTAAACATCTAAAGGAAGTATACTAACAATTATAATCATTGATAGAAAATTATTTAATCCTCCTCGTTAAAATTGTGTTCTTGTTATTATGAGGAATGCATATTTTTTGTCAACATAAATGGTAAAAGTTTTGAGCATGTTGTAAGATTTTTTACTGTATAAAAGTTTTGACTGAAAACAAAGCGGAATTTTATAATTCGAAACATGTTTTCAATTTAAGAGACAATTAAAAATTTATCATGATTTTGAAAGGTTTTATCCATTTAATTTTATACACAGTTATTTTTTTGTAATTTATCTAATTATATGAATAAAAATGAGAAAATCCGCAAATGACACACTGAACTCTTTAAAATTGTAGCAGAAAGGAGTTTTACATTATTCCTTGCTGGTAAAATAAAATTTCAAAAAAATTTAAAAGATTGAAAATGTGCTCAAAAATTTGAAATGAACATGATTCAAAATGACAAACTAGTGAAATCTACAAAATTTAATAACGCAACTACCAATATTTTATATATCACCAGAAAGAGGCTATTTTAAAACTTTCACTTATTTATAAACAAATTTAATTTTGACAAAACTGAATACTTTTTAATACGAGCGCTTTTCATGTTTTAATTCGGACGAACTAAATTAATATAAGCTTAAAAAAGGGTTTAAAACTGATCCTTTCAATAGCAAACTGTAAAATTTTCATTTGAAATTTAAAAAACAAAACATTATGTATTGTTTTTAAAACCGAAAAAAAACGAATAGGGGAGACTAGGAGTACTTGACTCCTTGATCCCTAGGGATACTTGATCCCGTAGCCAAAAATATACCAAAATCAATTAGAAGAGCTGTGATAAGTAGTCGCAATTTTAAACTTACACTTGTTCACAAAATCTAGCTATATTTGGTCTTTTTTCAGTCTTTTTGTTTCAGCTCAAGAAATGATTGTATTAATGTGGCAAGGAAACTTTTTCAAAAGGCAAATATGTTAATTTTTGTAGTAACTGTTCTATGCAACTTTGAATTAAGTGTAATTTTAAAGTATAGACTGTCTTTAATAATTGAGTAATTTGTTCAGTGCACAACCTTCGATTTATTATTATTATTATTATTATTATTATTATTATTATTATTATTATTATTATTATTATTATTATTATTATTATTATTATTATTATTATTATTATTAAAAAGGATGTTTTGCATTAAATATCATATTAGAGATATTTGATCCTTTTTTTCGAGGGATACATGATCCCAGGGATCAAGTATCCAATTTCATGATTATTTTTGTTTTTATATTAATTTAATAGATATAAACTGTAGTGAATCTGATAAATAAGTATAATAATGTGTAATTGCAATGTTTGCATTTAAATTTTTATGTTTTAAAATCTTTGCTAGGCTTTATTTTCTTTTTTCCAAGTATTCTGGTCAACACACGCTTTTACTTTTATTTTCAATGAATAAAATTTACAACTCTTAATTAATTTTGCTATTGCACATTAAGAAGTAAATAAGTTTATATTTGTAATTATGATTGGGTTTTTTGTATTCTTTGTTGTAATTTTAGCTTCCTCTATAGAACTACTAATTTAGAAAAAAAAAGAGTTAATTTTATTTATAAAATAGCATATTGTGTGTGTGCACAGAGCGTAAAATACTTCCGAGTTGGATCAAGTGTCCCTCTGCGTTTGATAAAGTATCCCCATATCAAGGAATACATGATCCCTTTTTAAAAGAAATTTTTTAAAATTATTTCGCTGAAATTACTTGATAATTTCAAATAAAAAATATTATTTGATGAGAGGGATAGTATACCATTGTTCATGTCAAAAATTTCTGAAATCTGATAATTTGCATATCAAGTAGGGGAGAGTGGGGCAGGTTTCAACAGTTTCGTTTTCGATTAAAATCGTTTTCTCGTTAGTTATGCGGTTGATTGAAATGCCATCTGGTGTTAAATAATGTTTTTTATCATGAGAACATGTGTCCGTTGTATTTCCACTCTTTCACCTTTAAAATTTTTTATAATCGAGTTAAGTTGATTTTGACGTCTCAAAGTAACTTTTTGATTTCTTTTAAAAAATCGGATTTTACCCCCTTTTTATTAATTTAGGGGAGTGATTTTTACATATATTACTATTTAAAGTCTTCTGCTTCTATGTATACCATTTTCAAACTGATATCTTTATTCTGAAGGGAATGAGAGGTCTTAAACCATGACGACCAAAGGTGGGGCACCTTTCAACACTTAGGGTGGGGCAGGTTTCAACACCACAAAAATGAGTTTTTCATGATATATTGAGCTTTCTCAATGTTTTTTCACAAAGTAAACTGTCCTAAATTATTTATATAGCAAATAATATTATTTTATTATGGTTTATAATTTATTTTTAACGAAAAAACAGTTGAAAATTGGTTTATACTATTTACATTAAAATACATACAATTTTTAAAGTTACAGCTACTGTACGAGTCTTAAAAACTATTTTTATGCATTTAGTAAATATATACATCAATTTCAATAAAAACTTTTTATTTTATTCCTCTCTCTGATGACTAGTAAGTAGCAAAATTTTATATAAATTAAAAGAGATTAAAAATAGAATATCCTTGGTAAATTCTGATCGAAAAATACTCGAATTAACAAGATATTTTTGTAATACAGCTCAAAAGAACTTTTAAATGAAAAAATAAAGTTAAACACATTTATTTGAGTCAAAAAACACAAAAAGTAGAAAAACATCAAAATTTGGAAAATTTTTTTAGAAATTTTTACTCCAAACTAGTAAAATATCTTTATAATAATGTATATTTCAATGTATTAAAAGTTAAATCAATTGAAACTTTCAAAATTTAGAAATAAACCCGTTGTTGAAACCTGCCCCACCTCTTGTTGAAACCTGCCCCACCCGGTTGCCAGATTTCAACTGAAGAGAACCTTTTTTAAAATGCAATTTTGGACTGCTTAATTTTCTCAGAGAACTTGGGTAAAATTACACATTGTGTCCGAAAGACCACGGTAGGATATGCAAGTGAAAGTTTTAGGATACGTCAATTTGTTAGGTCACAAAAAAATAAAAACCGAAATCTGTTGAAAGGTGCCCCACCTTCCCCTATCCCCGGTCTCCCCTACAGTAGATAACTTAGAAACAGTGCAGTTGATTTGATAGAAAAATCTGTTTATGCATTTCTCTTTTACTTCAGTACTTATGGTATTGTTTACTCTCAAATTTGTCTTTGCTAAATATAAGTTTTAGCTGATTTGTTTTCTTAATTTCTATGGAAAATCATAATCCTATCATAATTATAACCTGATGAAAAAAATTGGTATGTAACTAAAAATAGAGTTTTACACGATTAAATTCATTTTGAATCCGGTAAAAAGCTAAGGTCGCATTTTTCCGAAAATATGAATTCAAATATTTCAATATCGATGTATCAATGTAATGCAATTTTATAGGTACATAATACCTAATTTTTACTGAAGTTCCGGAATAAGAAAGGAATTATGTTCAAAACTTAGTAAAAATACAAAAACAAAAATTTATACATATTTGCTTATAATGTGCATTTAAATAACGTATTTGCAAAAAATCTTCAACTTTTATTCATGAAAAAAAGCACAATCATTAATTTAACACTGAATCGAGATGATATTTGATTGAGAAATGTTTGCATCTTTTAATAAAGTTCTGACTAAAAGATTTGCTTTGGATATAATGAATATATTCTTTAATTAGATTTTTTCTTACTCCATTAACTTACGTTTCTTCGGTATAACATCGTTATAGGTATTTTTAATAGTGTTAAAACGTTATAAATAGTTTAATTTAAGTTAACATTTTTAAATCATCCTGTACTCAATATAAAATTATAAAGTTCTTAACCTTTTAATTTCGTTTCTTAGGTATAATATTGTTATGGATATTTTTAATGGAGTTATACATATATCCTCCTGTATTTAACATAAATTACAAAATGATAAAACTTAATATTAATGGAAAATCAAAAATGTTAATATAATTCCTTTTAAATTAACACCTGATTTTATACATAGAATAAAACATAAATTCACAAATTAATAAACAAAAACAGTTCCCCTAAAATCATGTCGTTTCTTAATTTTAGAATGAATATTTTATCACTTTCAATTTCGACTCTCCCCTTCTCTAATATTTCTTTTATTAAACACGGGGGCTACAACTTTGCACCTTACCATCATACAGCATTGTTCGCATTCGGGGCACGTAAACCGCAGTTTCTAACTCTACTATATAGCAAGTAGAAAAATTAAATTTAAAAAATCTAATACGAAGACACTTTTAAATACGAATTTAGTTTCTCCCCTAAGGACAACATCTTTAAAATAAATCGAAAGAGAAAAAAAAGGGTTAGAGTTGTCACCTCGCATCACCTGAGAACAAGTGAATGTATGTCAAGGTCTCGAGAACCCACAGCAGCGCACTCATTAGCAGATAATCACGTAAGCTTCACGACTTTTTGCCCGGTGCTACTAATAATAATAAGCGCCGAGGAGGAGAGATAATTATTGTATTCGTGTCCTGCCCATTGACGGCTACTGACAGAGGGCAAGTTCTCGTTTCCGTTACGACTGGCCTCTGTGTTTTGGGAAGGGGTACGGAACGTCTGCCTACCTGTCTGCGGATGTAAGCCTTTTGGCCCCGCGTGCAGGGTCAATGCCACGCGCAGTCTGGGACGGACCAATCAGAGCTGCGGCACTCGGTCACTCTGGGCTGCGGCTCTGAGGGGGCTTTGCTGCCGGCACACCGAGCCCCTGAATGTGCGACCCCTTTTTCCCATTTCAACTATTTATGCATGTGCACTTTAAAAAAATGTGTTTAATTCACAGAAAAACTGTTGACCAGGACGCCAGTTTGTATCCATTTATTTCATAATGGATACAAACTGGATCATTTGAATCAATGGAATGGATCATTTCATTTATTCAGATATTTTCTGAGATTTTTTTTAGAATTTTAATTTGGAATTTTAACTATTTTTAGCAGTTTAATTTCAGGGAGTTAACTTATAAAACCTGTTTATTTTTTTAATTTATTGCCATTTATGCTGATCGGTCTACGTCAGGAAAAACCAATTGAGAGGTTGCTATATCGTTACCACCACGCCAAAAACACGAATCTGCATTCATGTTAAGGTAAAATTCTAAAAGTGGGTTTGGGTTGGTGTCTCTTGGCTGATACCTAAGCGCACATTGGCGCTACTACTTCGCTAGGCGACTGAACCCACTTCTAGATTTAAGCCCGTAATTAATAGAAGATTTGTATTTTTGGCGTGTTGCTAACTATATTATGAAGACGTTGATAATTATTTGACTGCGGACTTTAGGCATTAAAACCAGTTTAGACAATACCAACTACAGACAAACAAAATAAAACATAGAAAAACGGTTTTCTCTTAAAAACAGATTTTTCCTGCAACAAATATGAGTAGTTTCTGAACTATTTACAGGCATTTTTTACAGTGTATGTTAACAGGAATCTGATATTTTCAAGTGTTTTGGTATATTATTATACGTTTTAAATGATTTTTTGGATTTATATAGATTTAGACTATTTTTATTTTACATATTTTGGTATATTCACATAATTTTCAATTATTTAATTTAAAAATGCATAAATATTTTGCTACATTAAACTGTAAAAAATTCGTCTTTTAACGCATTCATTTCTGTGATTGTTTCAATGATTAATGCTGTTAGTTAGAAAACTGAATTTTAATTGTGAAATTTTTCATGAACTCATCCCGTGTATTCTTATGCCTAACAAAAATGTAAATTTTCCTTTTGGGACCACAGATGTGTTTTTGGAGTTAAAGTGTTACTTAAGATAATTTTTTTTCAATTATATTTAAAATTGAATAAAAATTTTAAATGTTCTTAAAACGCAACAGTTAAAATCCACAGAACAACCTCTTCTTCTAACGAGCAAGTCCATCGAGATAGTCTATTTCTCTATTTTATAATTTAGATAATTAAAAAACACGTTTTCCACACAGTATTTGTAAAAGGTTTTGGAAATTCACATTAAAACGAAGCAAACAGTTTCATTAAACACAAAAGAAAAAGTTCCCAAATTTGCAAGTTTTTCTGTGTTATTATGAAGTTTTGAGTGTTTTTAGTTAATAAAGATAATTTTTAATTGAAAAAATCAAAGAAACTGGCAAATTTTCGAACTGTGGAGGCCGAAAAAAGTGCTATTTTTACATACTTATGTCTCCTAGGATATTCACGATATTTTTTCGGTGAGTTTTCATACACATAGCTTTCTATGTCCGTACCTCCTAGTAGACATAGTTTCCAAATAAAAGCCGTGAAACGGACTCTTGAAAAACCCTGTATGTGAATAAACCAAAATAGTGTTCAAACGCATGCCAAACAGAAATAACCTATAGTAAATCGATTCGCTTAAAGCTTATATAATATGCCAAATTTTCTGAAAATATCCAAAAGGATTTCCTCAGCGAGAGCTTCTGTCACCCTCTCGATCCCGATGCGCATAGTTCATCGTTCCCATCGAATTTCTATCATCCACTGACCCGCTTGCACCGACGACGCCCCAGGGCTTCCGGTCCTCTTTAATGCACTTCCGTTAATAAAACAAGGGAGGCTAATGGGCGAGGGCTCCATCTTCTTTACGACTCACTTTTCATTTGGAAACCGAAAGCCTTAGTGCAGTATCTTGTTTGCTATTCTTCCTTTGCACTTCACTTTTTATGGCGCTTCTTATTCACTCGCTCCCATTAACCTATAGGCGACTTTTGTGATACATGAAAGAACACTCATGATTTTGTGGGAATAATGACGGACAAATCTTAGTTCTTGTAATGTAATTTTCTGGGTCCTCAGGCATAAGTCGAAACATATTTAAGAGCTTCAAATAATATGGTTACCACCCACTTTAAAGGATCCGAGAGCTAAAATCCAAGATTGCAGACTATGTCTTCTAAAGATCACACTTAAAGATATTAGCTCTCAAAATCATGCAATGAGTTCAGTAATATCAAGTACTTTACTAACAACAGGGGATGTTTTGCTAAATGTCTTTCACATTAACGATTCTGCAACCTTTGCGAATGTGTGCGGAACTCCCTTATAAATGGAGGGATTCTGAACTCCCCTTAACTATTTTCAGGGTAATTTGATTCCGAATCACATATTTCCACTCTTAGAAGATCACATGGAATGAATTTCACTGATAAGGAACTAAGATTTGAGTCGTCATAAAATAAAATCCTTAATTTTTGGACCCGGGTGTATTTGGACTGACACTGAAAGAATCTGTCTACGTGAGCCTTTCATGTAAATTATTTAGCCTTACTTTACATTATATACTATTTTGAAGCACTTTAATTATTATAATGTGGTTGCTCACAGACTTACAAGAGAAAGCAGTTAAAGATAAATTCGCGTTTAACATTTAATAGCAGGAAGCCTGATGATTAACGTCTGATTATCTTTCACACACCACAAAAACCATCTCCTCCCTTAACAATACAGATTTCTATAATATAACATTAGCTGGGTAAAATTTAATTGAAAATCTTTCCAATCAATATTTGACATTGTCTGGTATACACGTCATATCCTTTTACTCCCATCCTAGAATTACAGTCAATACAACTTGGAAATAATCACACGAAACTTTAATTATCTAAACGTTTTTTATTCATCTTCTTTGTCTCTCCCGTCTAATCGAACGGCTTAAACAAAAGCGACGGAAACACACAAAAAACACCGGGAAACCTCACATAAAAACAAAGCAAATCGACACAAGAGAGAAAAAGAAAAGGCACAAAAATCACCCCGAGGCCGTATGTGAGGAGAGAACTATTTCTGGAGACCCTTGATTGAACTTCAGTAATCGAAATGAAGAAAGGAAAGCTGATGATAATGAAGATTGAGGCACAACTACTGCGAAGAAGAAGGGGGAATAAAAAAATAACGAACAAAGTAACCAACATTGATCGTGAGGCAACCTGCAGACGTTGTCAACTCCCGTTCCTTTTTATTTCGTGATATATTTTTTAATTTCAATCGGTCACTTCAAAGTGAAGTTTTAAAGGGTGATGGTTTTGGTCCCTTCCATTGTCCTCTGGTAATGGCGAGATATCTTTCTTTTTTTTAGCGTTTAAAGCACAATGGTGTTTAAGTGGAGAAAGGAGTTAGTTGGTGAAAACTAATGGAAACGTGTTATAAAATTGGTTTGATAAAATAACAATGAACTAACAGAGTGAATGGTGTTTAAGGATAATGAGTTAGTCTCTACACACACGATATGACTGGTTGTAAAACCTTTTAAATTTAATTAAAGTTTAGATAGGTATTTTGCAAAGATCGTTCCTATGACTACCTTAAAATTTATTTTGAAATTTGATTGCAAGCTTTTCTGACACGTTGTTTTGTCTGGAATGGAGAATATAACATGTTCCTCATGATTGGAATTTATGAGATGCAGAAGTTCTTAAAAATTTAGTTTAAAACTATCAAAAATATCACTTGGTCTTTCCTACACAACTAAAATCCTTTCCTACACCACTCGACTCCTCTTTAATGTAACTACATTTGTTCAATATCTGAATGAATACAATATCCGAATGATAATAATAAGAAGCTCTATAATATAAGGAGTGACATACAGTGTAACACGGGAGTTTGCATTAAAATCACGACTGTGTATACTCTGTGTAAATAGAATAGGCAGCTCGACACCATGGCAACGCAATAGAAATGCAACGAGAAATGACTAGTAGTGAGCAGCCGGTTCAAATTACACAGACTATAGTCTTATTTGAAGTATTTAAAACGATTTTCTAGTATGTATTTTGCAACACATTCTTAAAAGAATATAAGAGTGGATCATAAAACACTACTACTACATTTTGTATGTTTATGTGTTAAATTTGGCTTTACGACTGGGAAAAAGGAAATTTTGAAGAGATTTCACCAAATTTTAATAACATTATAGAGCAATTCCACCGTAACTCACGCTACATTTCTTTCAAAATTGCAATTTCAAATAATTTTTTAATATAGAAATAACTCTTATTTTCTTTCTAAAAAAATCATGCATATTGAAATTTATGCTATTATTTTTTTTTAACAACAACAACAACAATTTATTAGGAATAGTTAAGTTCAATTTACAGAAGGGAGGAAAACAACATCAGGAACTATTAATTTGACACTAAGGGGATAAGAATCCCTTAAAAGTGCATTTGTAATTTAAAATAACACCTTACGAGGAGAAAAAAAATAAAAAGTATATAATTACACATATATACACACATATACATTACAAGAAAACAATATTAAATAGAAATTACAAATTACAGGACCGGCAATGGTGTCAGTTGCAATATATATGTATATTTGAACCCAATTAAAAACATTTTTATCAATAATAATGAATAAATCCAAATAAAATATGTATTGACCACAAAACTATATGAAACGTAAACTATGGAATAGGTAAATCTTCTGAGTTAAATAAAAATAGCTTTAATTTAAAATAATTTTAATTTTAAATTTAATATAAGTATTGCGAATCTTTTAAGAATTTTAGTTTTTTAAACATTAATTAAAATAGAGTCGTAACTCACGCTACAAGATCTTGTAGCGTGACTAAGCACAAGACAAGTTAAACAGGCACAAGACAAGTTAAGCTAAGACAAGTTGAAAAAAACTAAAATTCTTAAAAGATTCGCAATACTTATTTTAAATTAATAGCATAAATTTCAATATGCATGATTTTTTTAGAAAGAAAATAAGAGTTATTTCTATATTAAAAAATTATTTGAAATTGCAATTTTGAAAAAAATGTAGCGTGAGTTACGGTGGAATTGCCCTAAATGGAATATTGATCACATAAAAACTATACATTTTGGGTTAATTTAATCTGAAGGGATCAGGACCAGTCAATTTCAAAATAAAATTATCCCATCGATAACATTTTAACCGTGATCACAGAAAGCGGAGTCGATTGTATTTAAAAAAAACCCCGTGTTTCACAGACTGCGTCAGAGCAATTAGAAGAAGCTATGGAGTTGGTTACTGGGTTTGTGAGGTTGGAGAAGTGCGAGAGTCATCGGAGCTGTTAATCGCGTATGAAATGATGATGGATCAAGAATGCCTGCGTACAGTGAACACAACTTTAATTACTAGCGTAGAGATAGGTTGCTTGTAGGAATGAGTTCGAATCATGTTGCACAGTGAAATTATAGTGATAAAGCAGTAGGTGAGAAAGACGTCTTTGTTAAGTTTTTTTTTCACCACGTGAGAAGAAACTGCTTTCTATGTCTGTGTGAGTTTTGAGCCTAAGATGGCAGAAAGCGAAAACTATGTTTTGATTGATTAGTAATATTATTTTGATTGCGTGATATAATTTATTGCATTGCCTTCTCATTTCCCCCTCCAACTTCATACATTTCAATCACGGCCTCTGTAACTTTTCGTCGGGCAGAACGTGTTTCATTGTTCTCTTCTTGTTTTTATTCTCCAGTTTATATGAGTGCTGCACTAAATTTTTGTTACTTTCATCTTCATAAGTTCATTTTTATAAAATTTTTAAAAATAATCGTTTACACGAAAATAAATTGTTGTTATGCCTTACGCTCTCTCTATGAAAATTTAGTGGATCGAATTCCATCACCTGTAATTGGTGGAGTGAAAACAACTTAACCTAGACTGGAATCGTGATTCAGAGCAAAATCGTTCTCAATTTCGTCGGTGTTATGACCAAAAAGTCAGGCTTGGTTTAGTTTAGTTAATATCCCTGGCCTTGAAGATAGCATTTTAACTTGTAATGTTTTGAAATGCAATGTTTAAATTGTGTTTGAAATGAGGAAGTTTCATATTTTTTTTTTATTTTTTAAATCTATCCAACCTTACGAGAAAACCCTGAATATTTATTTTTTTATTGCGGCTTAAAGTTTGCGCTCTGGAAAAGGCGGGAAAAACAGCGATTTCAGATTCGTGATGTCACTCGGCATGTCAAAACGACTACAGCTTGCATCTCCTCCTAAACTACGCAGCCGGCGAAGACAAAACTCGGTAGATAGACGTATCTCGAGGCGAGGACGATCACTACCAAGTTTTCTAAGTTCGAAAATCGAATATTAACGAGCAATTAACGATTTGATGGCTAAAAACGCTTATTTCTCCATTTCTCTACTGATGTAGATCTGCTTGACTCGCTATTTTAAATATGAAAACCTCAGGATTAAATATTTTTAATTAGAAAAGCTCTACAATTGCCAATTTAAAAGTTAAATCAGCTATGAAAACACCAAAATAAAATCAAATAATTAATTTTAAAACATTACATTCTTGTATTTTAAGATGAATTATTTATTAAGATTATATTTTAAGAATTAAATATTTTTTATTAAGTGGGACTAATCTTTATCTGGTCAAGTAAAACTAAGCCAGATCCATGAGGTCATAAAGACCTTTTATTTTAATAATGAATAAACATCAACAATGCCCACAATGCCTTTTGTTTGGTGTCGAGTGACGTCAAATTAGATTTTTGAGCGTTTGCGATTGCAACATTTGTTTACGACTTTTTTCAACTTTTATTTCTTCTGTATCTCAGTAAATAAATTTTTGAGGAAAATTTGGATTGCAGATTTGGATTTTTCACATCTTATATTGTATAATTATACCCCAAAATCGAAAATTTAAAAAATATGAAACTTCCTCATCCAATGATCAAGTTTGACTTCATTTATTAAGGATGGTTCAGCGATTTTTCTGCTAAGTTAAAAGGAAACAATGCTAGACCGAATAAAATGACTACAGAAGTTAGTCCAGTCTTGCTTTTTTTTAAAGAGGGACACCCCTAGTGTCCCTCCTGTCCTAAACCATCACGACGCATCATCTCGATTCCGAGAAGCAATCCCGTTTATGAAGGATAAAAAAACAATGGAGTGCAGCCACGCGTAAATAATTTCTCATTTTGTACCGCAAAGGAGATTGCGCATGGCGTGCGGGCCCAACGGAGCGACAAAATGACGGCCAAAACGATGTTCGGACGATGAAACCCTGCCACCCGACCTCCATTATATGCTTCAGGGCCTCGCAAATCGCCTCTCTTTGTCTTGTCTCAGGAGTTCTATAGTGTAAGGAGAATGCTATGGAATCTGGGAAGGGATTTACAAAATGTTGAGAAATATCTAACCTTTAAGCCTGAACTTTTTAATTTTTGTATAAAATAAGACGACTAAGAGGATTATTTTTTTTAATTAAACGAAGTGACAATAGAAAAAAAAATAATATTTTTTATCATTTCTTTACAAATTTTTAAGGTAATGATATAATTATTTTGAGTTTATTTAATTGTATTGGTCTCACGATATGTTTTTATGTATAAAATTGTGTTACTTATCTTTTTTATTACTTTTTTTCTATCAATGTATTTTACGTATTTTCCCTGTCATCTGAAGGGATAATTTCATGTTAAATAACAAATATTTACATATGAATGGCATGATATGACATGAATGGGATGCCAAATATTTCCCCTTTAATTTCTGTACAAAAAATTCTATGTTAATAAAGCAATGTTATGTTAAAAATTTATACCTATGACAAACTGATTTTACCAAAGACCAGCCACAATATTCCCCTGCAATATTTAAAAACGGCTCATAACATGCCAATTGGAGTTGCCAACTAACCCAGCTAAGAAAAAATACTTAAAATTAAATATTATTTAAATAAAGTAAGGTGGCTCTAGGTACACGAATCTCCCCTACCTTATTTAGAGTATGGAATAAGAAATGAGGCATTTATTCACATCCCCATTTAAAGTATAATAAATGGTACTATTTATTAATAACGAGCTCAAGACCCGTCATTTAATACAACTGTTGACTCATAATTCAGTTTTAAGAATTTTTGCAAATAAAAAGCAAAAGACCTTTTGATAATGTTTTTACTTCATCTATGCAAATATTTTTTCTTCAATTCCAATTTTTTCATTGTTTTAGGAGGAATTTCCCCTTAAGTTACCTAAGCCTTATTGCACTCTTAAACTGTCATGTAGAGTTAGTTCAGGGAGAAACTTTTGTGAGACATTAATCTGATCTCTAGCTCCGTAAAAAAAAGAGAACGAGAGATGACATGGGGAGTCTGACTCAGTATTAACCTACTTCTCAGAATATAAAGTAGTATCTAAATGAAAATATTCTGCGGACAACCTGAGATGTGGTTTTTATTATAGGTCGGGTCTATTCTTAGCTACTCAGAAAAAAAATTGTCAGGGGAAGGACGATGTTGTTGAAAATTTTTGTTTGTGAGCCAAGGACTTTTTGAGGGGAACCAAATTAAACATTTTTGACATAAAATTAAAATTTCAGTATTTGAAATTTAATCTATACATTATCCTTTCGCTCATTGTCACCTGTGTACCCAATTTAATTACAATTAGAAAAAATATGTTAAGGTCAAAGTGAAAAATATACCTTTTCGAGATTTAAAGATTTTTAGTACAATAAAGCTCGTGGAATTTTAATTAAGCTAGTGTATTCTCAATATCATCTTCTCCGGGGAGTTCCCACTATCTCATTCTCTCCTCATTCATTTCTCTCTCTTTCTCTTTCACCTGTTCTCTGACTTTCTGTATCTTTCTCTTTCTGTCTACTACTATTTTTTCTTTCTGTCTTTATAGCTCTTTTCTTTGTTTCTCTCTCTATTTCCTTCTCTATCTTTCTGACTCTATCTGTCTCTTTAGCCCATAGACCTTATTTGACCCTAAAAAACAGGGTTCCAAAACTTGTTTTGGACAAGTCCTATTTTTTTTTGGGGGGGGACAGGTTCCCAGCCTTCTGCTATCCCCCTTGATATCATATCTGAAACAGGTTAAGAAAAATTAGTTGAAAATACCCACTAAAATGGATAAAAACACTATGTAAGAGGTATCACACTAGACTTATTAGGCTCCTCTGACCACGCTTAAGTTTTTTCTGCATTGTAATAACAATATGAAAAGAAGCCAGTTTCAACTGGGTGCCGTAAAAATGGTACTTTCGCAAAAAAAATCGCTATTTTTCGACTTTTCCGCGGAACGTGATCCTTCCTTAACACCGGACTTCTTCATGGCTTCAAACCACTGTAAAGTTGTTTTTTCACATCGCAAGAAGAAGCCGACTTCAACTTGGCATTCGCGCCCGCCCAAAAATCGCTGGAGGAACGGAACACTCCGCGAGCAAAACGAAACTTCCGAGAAAAATCGCGATTTTCCAGGCTTCATAACAGTCATTTATATGGAAAGTAACAAAAGTTAGGGATTATCTGAAATATCCCAAATTAGTTAGCGGGCCGCAGGTTGTGCATCACTAGCCTACGACCATAAACTCAGTTAGGCTTTTTCTCTGTATCACTCGACCACCTGATCGCACGGTGCGTGATGCGCTCAATCTTGCTCTTCGAAACAGGAAATTCCATCCGCGGGAGACTGATACCTATCTGGGCGCTAAACGCAACTATAAAAGTAAAAGCGAGACGTGTGCGATTTTCGGAATGGCAGCTTCTCTATAATGCGAGGTGTGCGTCTTCATTTCCTGTGACACCGAGTGCGATCCCCGGTTATATTTATTGATCGCTTTCTTTTATCTCTCTGTAATGGCTTCTCTATCTATATCCGGGGCAGTAATTCTTCGAATGCAGATCTTGAGTTGTGGAGGTAAATCTTGAGTGAGTACAAATTTGTGTCCGGGATGTTTGGAGGGCTACCGCCGTCGTAAAATAAGAGATTTTACAGGAGAATGGCTTTTATTTTATTGCCTTGGATGAATGGAGATGGGTTTTTATGTTTTGTCTGTGGTAGATCCAAGATTTCTTTGTAATTTCGAAATCTTTTATACCTTTCCAGCACTGCTTTTTTTCTTTAAGAAATCCCTTCGACGCAATCGATATTCATGGATTTATCTTTCATTAATACATAAATGTATGAAAATTAAAATTATTCAAGGGATATAAATTTCTCTTGGTGAAAAAATTATTTTCACCTATAGGAAGAGGCTGATTCAGGTTTGACTTCTTTCTCCAACAGCAGAAACTGCAATATTTTTGAAAATATTAAATTTTTTGGCCCTAAAGATGCACATTAAAGCATTTAAAAGCTTCAAAATTACGATTTTAATTATCTTTAGGTGTTATTTTATCCAATAAACTTTTTCCCTTCTTAGGGACACGTGTCCCCGTGCCACCCCCTGGATCTGCTACTGCCAATGGGTGTTAAATAGTTTTACCATAGTTTAACTAATTTCTCTGTTAAAAAGTTTCCTTTCCCTTGAGATCTAAAGGTGGTAGTTTATAAATCATGAGCTTTACTTGCGAGTTTGCGTACTCCTGACACAAGTTTGGGTTATCAAAATCCAAGAGTTCGTTACGTTAAATTTCCATTACTTACAACTACCAACCCGCATATGAAAATTATCACTGGTGTCCCTTGGTTTCTCACCTACTGATTTGTATCTTATAAAAAAACATTTAGTCTTCAAAACTGATTCCTCCCCCGCTATTTCAACCAATATTGTTCCGATACTGACCGATTGCCTTATTCAATGATAAAGCGGTGAAAATTTCAATGATAAAGAATTTATCCAGTCTGGGTAATGAAACCTAAAGCCCTAGATCCTCTACCTTAAGTAGCGACATCACGCTCAATCGGCCGCCATTGTAGGGAGAACTCACTACTAGTGACGATAAGCAAGACTATCTAGACTAGTAGTGAGTTCTCCCCGCAATGGCGGCCGATTGAGCGTGATGTCGCTACTTAAGGTAGAGGATCCAGGGCTTTAGTGAAACCATGACACAAGGTATAGTAAAAATTTCTTAAGGCTCATTTACACTCACACTTTCATCACTTTAGGTGTTAAATGATGAAGGATTATTCGCACTGTTTCACTTTCATCGTGTGATTCACTCCTGTGAATCGCTTGTTTGCATAGAAAAGTGAAGGAGTAATGAGTAAATCGCTAAGTTATATGTACACTTTTTACCTAACGGCCTTATTCACTCCTACCTGATCAGTGGTTAACCATCGGTTAAAGAAAGATTCCACCTCTCAGATTCTGCAAAACGTTCATTTCCTTTCTCTGCTGGTTAACTACAGTTCAAGAGGCAGTGAATAAGGCTGGTAATATCGTCACAATGCCAGGTAACATCATGTGCTAAAATTACTCAATGTATTTTTATGGTATTATTCACAGCCACTTAACCAGTGGTTAACGAGCAGCTAAAGGGAGAAAGGGGGCTTTTTGCTGACTCTCATTGGTGGAATCATTCTTTAACCGATGGTTAAGTGGTTGGAAATAATGACCTTATTCACTGACACTTAACCAGAACCAGCGGTTAACCAGCAGCTAAGAGAGACAAGGTTCTTTTCACTGACTCTGATTAGTGGAATCCAATCCATCTTTAAACCTTTCAGACCTATTCGCAAAAATTTTCCATTGACTTCTCGGGTGGCTCATAAAATTGAAAGGGTTAACAGTGCAATGGTCAGGTAGCAGTGAATAATACCATAAGTACGTTTCCTTCCGCCAGAAGAATTCATTAGCGGAGGTGCGAGGTACCTCCCTCTCCATCCATCCATCCTCCTGACACTCGTGAATACATATTTGGCCAGGGTAGGCGTTTGAGCGTGAGATCGTGATCGCCTCCGAATGCGTACGTTACGCGCAAATGGATCACGACCACTGGCGACCACTCGTTCGGGAGGTCAGCAAATTGATGAGTGCGCCGTGAGATGCTTCCTCTTTTTTATCTCAGCTACCGAAACGCCGCCGTTATTGATTGCGAAAAGGCTCTAATTGTTTCCGAAGCAGCTTCTTTTCCTGGTTTTTAGGATCAGAGCTTTCAGTTCTGAGATATATCTAATCTTAAGGACTCATTCACGCTTTTTCACTTTCACTGTGAAAGGATTCACTCCTGAGAATCGTTAGTTTGGGTAGAAAAGGGAAAGAGTAAAGAGTGAAACACCCCAATTCACACTTCTCTCTTTCGATGATTCCTTTAAAATGAAGATCAAAACAGGGAAAAGTATGAATGAACCTTAACCTTAAGGTTCTTAAAAGGAATTTTTTCTACTTAAAATCAGGCGCGGATCCAGCACAACTCCAAGGGGGGCACTTTTCCAGACAAGATCCCCTTGTGGTACCATTGGGGGTCCTCCCCCAGAAAAAAATTGAAATTTGACGTGTAAAAGTAAGGGGGGCACTTTTCAACACTATTACCTTTACTTTTTGACCCAAAATCTCAAAATTTCGGGGATTTCCTAAAAATAAACACTGAAACACACATACTAATGGGGTGTTGGGGGTTCTCCCCCAGAAAAAATTTTGAAATTAGACCTGTAAAAGTAAGGTTTTTACTCATTTTTAGAACTTTTTTGGGTCTCCAAGGGGGCACTTTAAGTGACAAGTGTAAATAAAGCCTCATTCACACTGTTTCACTTTCATTGCTCATCATTCTTAAGTTGTTCACTCCTGTGAATCGCTAGTTAACATAAAGTGAAAGGCCAATTCACACTTTTACTTAGGATGATCCTTCCAAAAATAACACTAAAACTGAAACATTATGAATGAGCCTTAATTGTCATTTCATTCTCAGATTTCGCGAATCATCAGAGAGGCTTGTTCATATACTCAAAACTTTTGATACTCATTTTGGAGGAATCATCCAAAGTGAAAAGTGCATAACTTGGCGGTTTACTCATTACTCCTTCCCTTTTCCATACAAACAAGCGATTCACCAGAGGGAATCACACAATTTGAACACTGAAAGTGAAACAGTGCGATTAATCCTTCACCACCTAACACCGAAAGTGATGAAAGTGTTCGTGTGAATGAGCCTTAAGAAATTTTCACTGTACCTTGTCTACTGTACCTTGCCTTCACTATCCAGACTGGATAAATTCTTTAGAGGCAATTAATTACCTGTAAGCAAACCGATTCAATTGGCAGGCAGTTCCGAATAAAAAGGAGTGACTTCTCCTCCACCCCCGATGTCCATCAAAAGGCCTCCTCCTCTCTCCACCCGTCCCCATCTCAGACGAGTTCCGTTGGCCAAGTTCATCGACTTCTCGTATAGTGTCCGTTTCGATGACGTACGCGTGGCCGCTTTTGTTCTAGAGGGAGCCCCTCCCCTTTGCGATGGGGAAATCGGCGCCTTCCATTCGAAATGTGACAGTTTTACTGGTTTATTCAGTGAATGACAGTGGTCTAAGTCCAAAGCATAGGTAAACATGGATTTGGGTTGATTTATTTTATCCTTTATTTCGAGCGGTGAGTTAAAAGTTCAATAATTGGGTTGTAAGAGCAATCCTGAAAATGATTTCTTCCATAGGAACAACAAACACACACATCTGTATTAATAATAAAATAAAACTTCAGTTACTCTAAACTATGTTGAATGGACTTAGCAAATCCAAGTGTATAGATATGTAGAAATAAATGAAGATTAAAAACAACGTTTTTTATTTTGCACATGAAAAGTTAAAAACAGACTTAAGTTTCGGGGATACGTGGACCCCCTTCGTCAGTGAAATACTGGCGAAGTATATATGGTAGGTATATTTTCGGAAGTAGGTATGGTAGGTATGGACAGGGGCGTAGCCAGAGGGGGGATTTGGGGATATATCCCCCCCTTTGACCATAGAAAACAAGTAAAAATACCCCATATCCCCTCCCGAAATATCAACATCCCCCTCCGAAATTTTTTTCTGGCTACGCCACTGGGTATGGAAATGGTATTTCACTGACGAAGGGGATCCACGTATCCTCGAAACTTAAGTCTGTTTTTAACTTTTCATGTGCAAAATAAAAACGTTGTTTTTAATCTTCATTTACCTAAATTGCACAGCATTTTATCAACAATCTCATCTTTTATGGTATTAAGTATGGAACTGTGTACTAATGTAAAACTGTCTAACTATATTTCCATTCCATTTTCTGTGATCGATGGTCGTGTAGTTTGGAATTTTCCTCTATACGTTTCTTATATATCCACAGTGGCAGAACATCATTACATTAACTACTTATTAATCAAATTGAATAAATAACCAACTACTAACTACTACGTGAATGATCCAATTAAAAGCGAGGTAAGAAATCTTTTCCACTTAATAATGAAATCTTGAGGCTTTCTTTATTATCTAACTAATCTTTTTTTCTAATTTAGGCAAGTCTTACTTAGATGCATTAAATTGTAACTTCAATATTAACCAACAGTTTTGTAATATCTTCGTTTCTTGTTCATTTCCACCTTGAAAATGATCAAAACAACAAAAAATAAGAATGCTTCAAATTTCAAAGATAGAAAATTGAATCTCTCTAATACATAAACAAGTAAACTATTCTATATAAATCGTTTTGAACCCAATGTTTCAGCCATCTCCATCTGAAACAATGCATCCATCACGGTTGGAGAAGCCACGAGACAGCGATTTGTTTTACCGCCATAACGATCTGGAGGTTTTTCATTGCCACGCATGGTTAGGAAAAACGCGAAAAAAAGTATGTCGAGGTGAACAGGGCCGTTCAGAGGGCAGCTCTCGGGAGTTTTCACTTTCTTTAGAAGGAAATCGAATGAGTTGTTTGCTCTTGTAACGAAAACAATCGTAAACTTTTGATGGAACTCAATGACATTGCTGATACTGATTGTCAGTGACTGAAGAGCTTAAGTGGGTGTGTGGAGAAGTATGAACAATCAATCTTGTTGTAAAACAGTCTTAATGCAAGAAACCTTTCAAAGAATAACAGGTAGTTTGAGATTCATTGAATCGCTTATTTCAGAAACATGTTAAACGCAATGTTAATCCTATGGGGTTTAACATGTTTCTGAAATAAGCGATTCAATTATTATTGTTGTTTTAAGTATGTTTTTGTCATGTTTTCGAATTATTATATATTTGAGGCATTTCTAAAACGCTTTAGTTAAACTAATAAAGTAACTGATTTTTGGGCTATTTGGGTGAACTTAGTTAAGAGAAATGATCTTTTACCCCCTGCTGTTACATTCTCGAGTTTATTTTCAAAACCTCTTTAAATTAGTATGCTTGATACGGCAAGAAAATGAACCAACATCGTATATATTCCTCTTATATTTTTTATTAATTTTTAAACTTGCTTCTCTATGCTTATTTTTATGGAAAGATGTTTTATTCTCAAAATTAATTTCTTTTGCTATTTTTCCAGCACCTCCGTACATTTATTGTTATTTCGTTTACAGAATGGAACCTGTTCGCAAATATTTTTCTTTAAGCAAAACAGTTATTTTTTTACAAATCTGTATTAAACAACCTAGATTTTGCGTAGGCGCAAGGCAAACATCACGTTTTGAATTCATTTTTCTGAACACAAAAGATCCTGATGTCCATGTATGTTATTATTTTCTTCCGTGGGTTTAATTTTTAGCTTGAACTTTTAACATAACGCGAAGTGTGGGATTGGGGTTCTGTTAAATATGTTCTAGAAAATAATTAGGAATCGTTTTTTTGAGGTGTTTAATTTTCTACTTATGATTTCGGGAGATTATGTGAGGGAAATTATACAATTATATGCTTAAAAAATGTATCGTGGGATGAAAATGAAGACTCAATCTTTCCCCATAATTATTAAGATCTATGCTTAAGATAGGCTAGCTACGTTTTTAACTTTTTTTATCTTAATAAAGGGCTGCTTTACAAAAAAAAAAGATTAATGGATAAACTTCCTAAAATAGTGCTCTGGATTATGAGATAACGCCTACAAAACGTCCAAAACTTCGGCATGTAAAATAAGTTAGTTGCATAATCTGAATCAAATTTCTGAATAATTCCTACCCACTTGACCTTAAATTTTGCATTTACTCTACTGCTTTCTCTCGAAAAGGCGCCTAATAATTTTCATAATTCCATTTAATTTCATGACCAAACTTAACTTATCTTTCTATTCTGATAAATAGTTTTGGAGTGACCATTCAAGTGAAGAACTCCTTATTAATGATCCAAGTGACACACTTTTGAAGTCCTTAGGATTTCAAAACAGTTTTCGAAATTACAAATATTTACATTATTTTAATATACGGATACGGTAGCCGCGTAGCAAACGACTGTTTTAATAAACAAGGTTGAATTGTTCGCCTGTTTAAAAAAGTGAACTAGTCCAAAAAATGGCAAATCGACTTTTTGCACGGAAAAAAAACCTTCAAGCTTGTCTCTACCACCGAGTGTATAGAGGAAAAAAAGTAACTACCCTTATCGGAAGTTAGGGATGTCCCTTATCGATGTCCATTCATTAAATTTTATTAAATTTTAAATTGAAGTAAATTTTTCTTCCTTTTATTACCCTTTCTGCTGTAAAATAAGCTAAAGTCACATTTAATTTAAAAGTGTTTTCACCTTTTTTTATCCAGTGAATATTCGACTCCATTGATATTCACTTACTCCAATAACCGAACGTAAACTACAAATCTTTTTTTAACTCTATTTTCATAAGCAAATGAAAGAAAACTATACTTATGGACTAAGACGTCATACAACATTGAAACTATAGAGGCAATTAATGATTGGTTATCCATATAGGATATAGGCTGCAGATGTCTATGATTATGCTCAAAAACTTTGAAAGAACATTATAACTCGTTAACCCTTCATGTCCCAAATTATGTCTTTCAGAAAAATTTTTATACGTTATCCCTATAAGTATATTAAGTATATAAGCTCCATATTAACCCTAGTAGAACAGCTCGTCTCAAATATGTCAAGTTTACGTAAATGCAACTAGAAGTAAACGAAATTTGGCCTTACATGACGAAAAGTGGACGAATTTGAAAGTCCCACTTCCCAATGTTCCAAATTCGTCCACTTTTCGTCATGTAAGGCCAAATTTCGTTTACTTCTAGTAAAGAAACTTCTTTACTTCTAGTTAAGTCCCGTCGGGGCATAAAGGGTTAAGCAAATATGAAAACTATGTTGAAAAATAAAGAAAAATGAAAAGAACCGAAAAAAAAATTGAAATATCTGAAATGGTTTTTGTTTTACATGACCTTAAACTATACTCTCGTTCCTTAATTTTTCTAGACGATAGTAAGGATCCGCCGCGAAGACAATGAGTATAATATCTGGTGGAGGAATTCCTCTCTCCCAGCCAGAGAGAGAGCTGGGCGTCCCTCGATGGACCGGTACTCCACCGTGCCAAAACAAGTGCACCTACTTAAGGGTTAACATACTCTTAATGACGCATAATGGTCTGGCGGACAACAATTTTTTAATTGCGAGAGCCCGGCAAAGAATAATAATAACAACACGAACAAAACGAAGAAGCGATGATGCGCACATATACGACGAAGGCGTCCCGCTTATTGATTCGATTCATTTTCGCATATGTGTGAGCGGCCGTGCGTGAGATCCTTTTGTCCTGCGTCTCTTGGAATGCCGATGATTTATGCGTTGCAGCACCGGTTGGATGCTTCTGATGACTTAAGCATCGCATGTTTAACAGCGTTAACCCAATACTCTCGAAATAGTAAAGTGCTAAACTGTCTGAGCGTTTTATTCATCTCTCTATTTTACACGGAGTCTTCCGTTTCTCGTGATATGTAATGGCTATCCTCTTGCTTTTGACTTGTTGACTTCCGGGCTAAATGGTCATTCGATTTTGAACTTGTTGACTTCTGAGCTAAATTAAATAGTCATTCGATTTTGAACTTGTTGACTTCTGAGCTAAATTAAAAAGTCATTCGATTTTGAATTTGTTGACTTCTGAGCTAAATTAAATAGTCATTCAGTTTTGAACTTGTTGAAGTCTGACATAAATTTTTAGCCCAGGTGTCAACAAGTTGAAAATCGAATGACCATTTAACCCAGAAGTCAACAAGTTATACTATTCTTATGTGAGATGTTTTTTAGCTGTCATTTTATTTTATATGCAAGCAGGTGGGACAATCTTCCTCCTTTTGGAGGAGTTTCTGACTTTTTTTAGCTTACAAATATTGTTCCTATTTACACCTTCTATTTTTTTAAATGGTACAGTATTATTTTTACTTTTTAGAAGAATAATTAAAATTTACAGTATTAAAACGATATTTTACAATTGTTTTTCCTTGTTAGTTTTTTTTTTCATATAATTAGTATAGCAATGATATTTATTAAGTTTAAAAATTCACAAATATACTACAGCCTTTCACACAATTTTCAAGCTTTTCTTTCTGTTCTTTTCTGCTTCAATTTTATCTATACATAGTGGTGATCTAGGAAAATACTTAACTAAATGTGTATCTTTTTTATATATTAAATCTTAGCTTTCCTTTGGTTTCATACGGAATTCTTTTCGATTTCTCGTTTAAATGAGAGTTCTACTGTCTTTCTGCTTTATATAAAATGTTTTGAAAATTTAATCTCAAATAAAATTTTATTTCAATTCTTTTTTTTCACAATTAAATTAATTTGTTAGTTAATTTCACTTATCGTGAAATTAAAGTATAGGGGAGAGTGTTGTACCTTTGGACAAAAATCACGTATGGATTTTTCTAAGACAGATGATATCACATTTTGACCATTTAAAGTGCCAAACCTATAATCCTAATCCTAGCAAAGATGGTAATATTTTTTATTAGCTGAAATATTCAAAATTGAATTTTTATTTCATTTTAATAACTTGACGAAATTTGTGTCCAAAGGTACAAAAACGTGCTCTCCCTATGGACAGACCCAGTTGTACAGTTGGGGAAATAAAAAACGACTCAGTTGCGATTTCTGGTGAACCACTTGGATTAGGAAGACAGATGAGGTGTCATTTTACATTGTTTAAAGCATTCTTTAACCAAAAAATTATCTAGTCCTTAGGGGTTCGCCTTCATATTAAACGAAACACTAACTTTTTTTTTCAATAGGGACCCCCGATTATTATGAGATTTTCTGAAAGGCCATCCTTCAAAACCCTTAAATACCCAGTTTCATCCAGATTGATTCACAATTAAAAATTTTTTTAAAAATAAAAAAAAATTAATTTTTAAAATCGTGAAATATTTTTACGGTAATCGATTCAGGTAGTAATTTTATGAAGAAAGCCAAAATTTCAATCGATTTCAGCGAATAGTTTTTGATAAAAACGAACGAGAAAGAACATTTGCGGTATGCATTCGGCAACGGTATACCGCCCCTTAAGATTAAAGTTCGTACCAACTGTACCTATGGAAACCCTTAAAAAGGAAAGTTTTAGTTGAAAAAGCTTAACATGAATATTTTTATTGGTGACCTTTTAATGAACTATTTTAAGCATTTTAAAAATTGGAAATATATTTTATAAAGTAATGTAGTTTCAGATTGTAAATGATCATTGAAACGAAGTTGATTGATAAGAGTCTTGATTTTTTTTACCTAAAATACATAAATCACATGGGATTTTCAGATCGAAATTTGAGGTAATAGTTTCATCAATCATGCAGATTGATCTGATCACTTCGCTGATCCAAAAAAACAATTCGATCGACCCTTAGTTGTGCAAGCATTTGGTGGTAACAACTTTCGCAAATCTTCTTCGGTGGAAATTTTAAGTTTTTTGCGTTCATCATACTTAATGCGATAGAGTGCTTAAGATTTTATATCATATTTTACATTAAATGCAAAGTAAAATAAAAATTTTTAAGAAGTAGTTTAGATTACAAAATATTTGATTTTTCATCTAAAAATAACTTGAAAATAATCACCGACAAATAGATAACCATTTAGAATTAATTTAATATGCATTAAAATGTATTCACTTTAATGAAACCTGATTCAAAAACGCCGATTAGCTACAGGCACCAACAAGAACGTGTCCGTAGGTACAACACTTATGGTGTCCAAAGGTACAGCATCAGGTGTTTTTGCATTCAAAATTCTATAATAAATAAAAGAATTGAGATCTGATGATTTCTAATATCAAAAGTGAAAAGTCAAAATCTCGGGGATTCACCCCACATATCCCATTTTATCATATCATAATTATAGGGGAAGAAAAGAGTTAATGTAGTGATGCACTAAAAAAAACTTTGAGCATCCAAAAACAGTCAATTTATTACATAAAATTTAAATAATATTTTAGAGAGCTGATTTTACGTTAACAACTAGATGGCATCTGTTTACATCCAAAATTGACCTCAAATTCAAATTTACATTTTTTCCGAATTTTAAAACGTGGTGGCTGAAGGTACAACCGTTCTTAGGTACCTTATCCTGTATACCTTATTTTACTGTAAAAATCCGTACAATTCAATATGCTATTAAATGCTATATTTATAGGTAAATGCTTTTTCACTGCAAGAATCCTTTTGTGACATGGGGGCAGAAAATACAGTGGAGGGTACATCCATGTCATTTCTTTAGCAATCTCAAAGCACAAAAGTAGTTACAATGTGCAGTTTACCCTGTCTCTAATTGTACTTCCTGAATTTCTAGTCTAGTATTTTTCTCAAATACTTTTTTACCATAAAAGCCTAGTACCTCTCAAGAAATTCTGTACGAATTTAAAGTATACATTATTTTTAATCAAATATCTTCTCCATTTCGAGCCTAATATTTTTCTCCATAAAAATTAGCTCTATGTGTAAAATTAAACTTGATTAAAAAGTTTATTAATTTTTATGATTACTAACTAATTAATCCCTCCCGTGGTTTGAAAAGTGTTTTTTAACCTACATTTCAAAACGTATTGTCACAAAGAAATCCTCAAATTAACCCACTTCTCCTAATATCTCTCTAAAACGCTTTAGTTTCCGTAAGTGATTTCACCCAAACAAGACCACTCTCGCATCAACAAAAGGAACACCACCCAACGGTTTCTCTTTTTCCCACACCGCCAGTGATCTTTTTTTCAAAGTAACAGTGCCCGATGATCATTTTCGGTTTGTAACGACTCTCTCGGACATGCCCCCTGAGCAGGCGTATCGTGGGAGCTGGCTGATGGCTAATCGTTATACGGTGGGCGGCAGTAGTAGTGGGGAAGTTTCTTGAATTACAGGGGAGAGTCTGTTACATACCATGGGAACTTGCAGTGTCTTTGTGAATGGGAGTTTTTTTTATTGAATGAAAAGGTACTAGAAACCTCCATTTAATGTTTCGATAGAGATGGACTGCTTTTTAATCGTGTCTTAAGACACGATTTTCTGAGGAGAAGTGAAAAACGTTTGAACGTTGGTAAAACGTTGGCAATAGGGAATATATCAGCTTTAATGTATTTTGTTTTACAAAATACATAATTTTTGAGTTTTTAAATTATTAAACTGAAATTTGTTTTTATATTTTAATTTTTTTTTAAAGATTTTGTATGCAATTATTATAATATGATACTTGCAAATAAATTTTTTTGCCTAACAACATAATTTAAAATTACTTTGTTACTTTTTATATTGATTGTACTACACCTTAGTTACCATATAATAAAATAAACAAGCGAGTTTTTAAAGTATTTTTCAACGGAACATAAAAACTCGTATGTTTACTTTATCATATGGTAACTAAGGTGTAGTAAAATCAGTAATACAATAAGTTTTTTTCAACTGAACATAAACCTCCGCCCATGGCAATGTTTGATTTGGACTCGTCGTGGACACAACATCATCATCAACTGAACATAAACAACCCTTGAAAGTTATCTTCTCACTACATGATCTTTGGTTAAGACGTACTTGTGATTTATGTCTTTTGAATGCTTCCCAAGAAAGGGGAAAGGATGTCGTTTTCTTCTAACAATATACACAGTACAAGGCATTAAGCAGAAAATCTAGTACGGGGAAATTTACATGTTCAGAAATATTACTTCTTTCAATTTTAATTCTTCAAAAATTTTCAAGTGGATAACGTGCTTTAAACAGTCAATGACGTTTCACCGCTTTTTAAACGCTTTTATTCTACTTGCTTTTGGCGGCGTTTTACGGGAGGAATTTTAAAACTCGATTTTCGGGCACTTCCCGATATGTTAGGGCCCCGAAACTTTGAACATAGGTGTAAACCTCATGACACTCCAATATCCAACCATTCTCTAGTCAAACAACCAAAGAATTAAGTTAATTAACGAGTATTTTTAATTAACAGAAAACCAGATTTTGAGACCTTTCCCAAGGGGCTATTCTCCCTAAACCGTGCACAATGTTGTATAAGGCATAAATTCATCATATTCAAAAGTCAAAACGAGAATTGCCCAGTAATTACAATATTTATGGACGATTAATCACTTTTTTTTTACAAGATCTTGTACATAAAATTTCAGGCACTTCCAAACGATATAAAGTTCTAAAACTTTGCACCATGGTGTAAACTCGATGACAATGCAATATTCAATAATCAACTAGTCAAAACCTCCGTAATTAAGGTAATTAACGAGTGTTTTTAGTTATCCTTTTAATTCAAATTTGAGACACTTCCGTGAAGCCAATGGCTCCCAAAACCAGTAAGATAATATATTAGGTATATCACTGCAATATTTTATCTTCAAAACGTGATTTCTTACCTTCCAATTAACAATTAAGATAATTAGCGATTTAAGATAATAACCGCGAGAAAGAAATCGCCAGAAGAGCGAGAAATCACCAGAAGAGCGAGAAATCGCCGAAAATTGGTGCCCATCGCGAGAGCAGAAAAATACGCTACTTTTATAATTTATGGACTACTGAAAAGTCTGAATGGGATGCTTTTTTTTCTTTTTCTTGTGAATCTTTTTGATATGGACGGATTTTATCGGCGAGTGAGCCGATGTTATATTTCACCATCATATTGTAGAAAACTAAAATTCCATTCTAACATCAGATTAAATATGGTTGAAATAAATAAATTTTTTCTTGTGAGTTTTTGTTAAAAAAAATACCATGACTAAAAAGTAGAAAATAAAAAAAGTAAAAAAAAGATTTGGTACTTTCGTATTAGCCCGTCCATCGTTTTCGCCAACTTCGCCAAATTTCGCCAAAACGCGCCAAAATAAGGGATTTCATCAGAATCGCCGAAAAACACATTTTTAACATCAGAAACATCTTTATAACATCAGAAAATAAAAAATAAAAGTTTCATGTGGTTGGGGGGGGGGGCTGCCGCCCCCCCAAACCCCCCCTGCCCTATCTATAACCAAACTCGTTGTGGGGGTAATCAGACACAGTAAGGATTCAGAAAAAGGGGAATCAGTATTCTTGGATGAACCAAAACTACGGATATCACTCGGTAAGAGCATAAAAATAACTTTTTCAGCACTAACTTACTTGCAAAATGGTCGATCCTACCGCCGGCGATCTTTTGTCGATTCTACCACCGGCGTGCATACGCAAACATTGAAAGACTCTGGGGCTCGGCAAAATGGCGCAACAAAGTTCACCGTGAAACGACACGAAAGCAGACTCCTACCTTTCAGATGCAGTCTTCGTTCTTACCTTGTAAACACTGTTGAATTTACGTTCAAAACAACCTGCGCGGTGCGCACACATTATTTCACCCATGGGCTTACCGATTTAAATTGCGCGCGCATGCGCCAGTGATCGGAACTAGCGCGATTTCACTACGTTTTCCAGGGTTACCAGAATCAACGGTAGGCGACTTATTAACGGTAGGTAATAAGTACCTTATTAACGGTAGGTAAGACTTGGCGACTTATCGCCCCTGTTGGCGAATGGACGAGCTAATACGAATGTACCAAAGATTTTTTAAAAAACGCTTTTATTGAAGTGTTCTAAAAGGTCAAAAATAATTATTTCGGTTTGACAAATAATTTATTGGGAAGTAGAAAATACCTTTTTGGTAAGTAAATAATAACTGATTTTCTAATTACTAAAAATAAAAGCGTGGGCGCTAGTAATTCTTCACATTCACTATTTATTCTAACTTGTTTATTCTATGTTCTATGTAAAATTATACATAAATGCCGACGTATTGGCCTAGTGGTGAGCATCTGACTGCAAAGCCGTACGTCTGGGGTCCGAACCCTCGTTCGGCATAGATGTTAGTGTTACTGAACTTGAATTTTAATATACAGGTCCTTACCTTCAGGTGAATTTGTACAAATTTTAAAAAATAAATAAACAAAATTTTAAATTAAAAAATATATATAAATTACTAGCGCCCACGCTTTTATTTTTAGTAATTAGAAAATCAGTTATTATTTACTTACCAAAAAGGTATTTTCTACTTCCCAATAAATTATTTGTCAAACCGAAATAATTATTTTTGACCTTTTAGAACACTTCAATAAAAGCGTTTTTTAAAAAATCTTTTTTTTACTTTTTTTTTTGAAAGCCTAATACATTCGTTTTGTAGGGATCTACACTGGCAAAAAATAATCCTACAGATAGCTCTGGCAGCAAAAGTTGCCAGAGCTTTCCTTGCCACTAAATTTCTTTGTTGACTGATAACTTTCTGTATGCTACGATCTTTTCGAAACTTTAGGAAACTTATCCTTCTGAAATATTCTATTTTTCAACTACATATTGTCTCTCTACAGACTGGTGTCTCATTTTGGTTCTTGCGTATTATCCCGTCGACTGTTCAGCGGCGGTCAAATTGAGCGGCACAGCTATGAAGAAGTCAATGGGTTTAAATGACGTTTTTGAATCCAGCGGCACGGTCGACGGACTAATACATAAGAACTTAAGAACCCTCATTTTTCCCAACTTCGAAAATTTTAGTGGGATTTGTCCCTAAATATTTTCGCATAAAAAGTCGTTGTACACAAAACAAGCCCAGTCAACTAAGAAATTCCGTGGGAAGGAAAGCCCCGGCAACTTATGCTTCCAGAGCTTTTCTGTTTTCCTGCGATTATGTTTTGCTGTATAGAATTCTGATTTCGATAAGAGAAGTTTTAAATAAGGCACTGTCTAAATCCACGAAAGTAACAAGTCAACTCTTATGAATTTCGCTATTAAAACCGATGGCACTGTCTAGCTCTTCGAAAGTAACAACTCAACTCTAACGAATTTTGCTAATACTTTAGCATGGGTCAACTTTCGAGGATTTAGACACTTTGTTTAAATAAAGGTATTTGTATGAAATTAAAAGCAATTCTTTATCGTGATATCTTGTTAGAGGTTCAAATCCTTATAGGAATGGTCAATGCCTTACAGGAATCCCTCTTCTCTATACGCCCACCAGAGTTCACTTCCAATAGTTTTATACGTTTCCTCCTTCACACAAAACCCATTCAACCCTCCAGAAAGAGTATCAAACTACGCTATAAAAATTCCCCCTTCCATTTCCAATCCTCGCCCAACAATACCCGTGACAAAGCTTCCCAACAAACACTCACCATGAAAGAAAAAAAAACTGCAATACCAAACTCCCACTCGCTTATATAAATCATATTAACAAAGTAAAAAAACCTATCTTCAAAGGGTGAGCCCACGGGACTATAAATAAGAAGGCTCCCAATGACAGTTACTAATACGGTTCTACTTGATGAGGGAGCACACCGCCGAAAATCAAATCCCCGACAAAACCGGAATCCCAACAACAAAAAAGCTCAAATTCTACTTCCGAATAATATCTCAGGCTGTGTCTTACCTGTTCTGACCCTCATTCTGACCTACCTAGTTTTTCTCACGCCCGCCCCCTGACGGCCTGTCCTTGAGTCTTCAGTCTGTGTGTCCACCAGCTCTTGCATTATAGAGGGTGCATCCGGTTGTTCCTCAGACATGATCTCGGTGAGGTGTTTTTTTTTCTTTATTTCTGCCCCTTCTTTTCTCTTGGGCAGCGAGGGAAGTTAATCGCTTTATTAATAAGGTCCTTGTGTGTTGTAATAGAGACGTGTTGCCGAGGGTTCGCTTGGGATGGGGGATGTTATGAGGGAAAACCCCCTTTATATTCGTTTTGCCAACTTTCTCAAGAAATCGGGATGGTAGTAATATCTATCTATATAATCTAGATATTGTAAATAACCATTGAAAAGGATGAATAAATCATTAAAACATCAGTTTAGTGAAATAAAAGCTTATTTATTTATTTATTTGAACATAAACACAAATACAAATAGAATTAACATAGTCGCCTGGGACCTCTTGGTCCATGTAGGTGACCATATAAATGGATGAAAAAAAAATACACTAGAGGGGCAAACAAGGTGTCATTAAAATAAAATACATTTTCAGTCGTACTACATCAAATTTATACAAAAGACATAATAAAAACAAAGTTACAGAAGGACAGAAGTAAATAATAAACTACATTAAAAATTTTTCTATATTTCTATTGAAAACAAAATATCCTTTAGTTTCCTTTTGAATAAGTATTTTGATGGACTATTTTGGATTTCTAATGGTAGCATAATGCTACCTTATTGAACCTTATTGAACATGCTGTTATAATATTATTATAACAGCATGTTCAACATTCCAGAAAATAGTTAAGTTACGAAACGAGACAAATGATCTTTTAAGTATGAAATAAGCCAAATATGATAGTTAACTGATATAAGTTCTCTGAATGAAGAAAATATATATTAGTCGCATTAAAGTTTTTAAAATTTTTTAGACTCTTGCTATAGGTTTATATTTTTTAATTTATATGCGATGATTCTTTTATGAATGTAACAGAATGGGAATAATGTTTGAAGAATTAAAATACCTTCAAAAATATTAAATAAAGCTTAGTACTTTTAAAAGTTTTTACTAGCTTTGAAATCCTGCCTATCATTGAAGAGTTGCTTCGAGTTTTTTTTATCCCTTTTAAAACAATTTCTTTTACAACTGGATACAATCCTTTAACCTCAAAATTCCTAACAGTAAAAAACATTTTGGTTTTCACTAAATATATAAGAAGAAGGGAATTAACGCTTCTTGGTAGAGTGGAATTATTTTTTTAATAAATTAAAATGTTTTAGAAGAGAAGATGTTGATATTTGTCACTAAATATTCGCTTACTTCTTCTTTAATTGAAAGAACAATTGTAATAACATTTCAGTTTATACTTGATAAAAGTCCTCAAATGTTTGTGTTAACTCAACCGGAATTTTAGTTAGGAACAGCAAGCTGTGAATCTTTTAGTGGGCTTGCAGTTTGAAGCACTAATTATGTAACAAAAAATATTTACTTAAGTAAGTAACAGTTATGCAACAAAGCCTAAAATTTCGTTTAGCATGTTGAGTCTATAATCTTATCTAAAATAATAAGATTTATTTCTTTATCTATTTGAAAACTACAAATGCCACTTACATTGAATAAATGCATTTCAAGGAGATCGTATGTAAATTTTATGGTAAATCGATTTATGAATACAATGATGGAATAATTTTATATACATTATAGTACCTTGTACATTATGCTTAAAATTGAATTGAATATGAATAGGTTATGGCTACTATTGAGTTGTCGATACTGAATTTGAAAAATAGTATCTTCTCTTTTAATTTTATAATTTATCCCGCACGATGAAACGAATTTTAAAAAATTACAACCAAAAACACACACATTAATGTTTTTTTGTGCTATTCAAAAAATATCAATTGCGAACATATCACGTCTGTCTTCTTAATGTCCTTCCTTTCACACAAAAAAGGCACCACACCAATTCTGCCGTCCTAAGCTAGAACGTCCTAAGTCCATTTTTTCACTTTTTTAGATAAGGACGTGGTCTTGTAGATCTCAGTCATGCGCCTCTTTTAAGCTAGTCTAGAAAGTCCTATGTGCATGAGGAAGCCATAAAAATTTACTTTGTAATATGTCCATTTCATTAAATTTGCTGGCTGCATTGTTATAAAAACTCGATTATCTCAAAACTTGAAAAATGGACTTAGGACGTTCTAGCTTAGGACGGCAGAATTGTGCTCGCCCAATGACACGATTGAAGCAATTAAGATGGGGAATGAGCAGTCCTCTCTCCATAGTCACTCCATCAAGGTGGTTGCACCTTCCTGAAACCGTAAATCTGTTTAGGGGGAGGAACAGGTGACATAGAGTCTCCCTTGCACCATCCCCCTTCGAATCCCGGACGTGGGGGTTATTTGGGCCCATTATTTCTCCTCTATTTGACTGTCGTGGTTGCGAAATGCGCTTCGAATTTATTTCAAACATAAATTAAGGGAAGCGTAAAATGGGTAATCACTGTTTTTGTCTTCCTCGCTGGATGATAACATCGTTTAAGGTAGTTCACAGAGAGTTATTAATGGATCTCCGCGGTTTGTCCCTCCACAGAGAGAACTTTATTCAGAGAGAAAAGTGCGGCGTTGTATAGGAGAAGGTTACGCTCTGTCTTAATAACGTATGAGGAGGTGGCTGTTGTAGGAGATATAACCTTTAGTTTTTGTACTTCGGTGGTCATGCAACTAAGTTTTTAAAAGTATAATTGAAACTCGCGAAATACTATTTGTTGGTGGGTTTGCCCATGCCGGTAGGCAAAGGGAAACAAGGAATACAATAATTATCTTAACATATCAACGAATTATCCTTCTTAATTTATTTAAAATGTCACTGCTTTTTTTATTTCTTTCAATCATTCTATTCAAAAATGGATATTCCTACGAAAACGTTTCTCTAAATTATCTGGTAGATTGGATTTAGAGATTTAGAAACAGAAAAACTACAGTGAACTTTTATTTTCTTAAAATGTAAGATTAATATCGAAGTTAGTTTTTATTTATTGACTAGCGCTGACGTGCTAGACCCGGGGAAATAGTTAAATAAAGGAGCCATTTTTATGTTTGTACTATAACAATCTATAACAATTGATTTCAATCTACAACAGTTCATGTTGTAGATAACAATACAATAATGCCTGCAATAATTCATGTTACACTTCCTTATTATATTTACAACAACGTGGTTTTTCCATGATGCTAACATCATGGAAAAACCACGTTGTTGTAAATACATGAAATGTAAAGACATGAAATGTCGATTTCACACGAGAACATGCATCATAGGCAATCTAAAATAACTGCCATTATTATTTTAATACTTTTTGTATTTTATTTATAAGGCAAAATATTATAGTGTTTTTTAGTTGGCTTCTAATTTTTCTGTTTGTGTGTGTGTGTGAAGGCGTTTTAATTTCTTTGTAAGAACTAATACTGATTGTTTTCAAAGTTAATACTAATGTGTCCTTTTCTTACTTGGCATCGTTAGAATTTAACTGTAGTGCATTTTAGGGTTGAGTACGGGTTGTTTTAGAAGATTAATACATCGGCGTCTATAAGAGTACGCACAGAAAAGATCGTGAAAATTTTTGTAGAAAGAATCATATAACTCATCTTTCTTTTCACCACATGAGAGTTGTGTGCTACAGCTGTTGAATAAATGTTAAATTATCCTTTTGAAATATTAAAACCCCTATAAAGCTGAAAATTAGCTAATGCATTTTTTGCAGTTTAAATATATTTTTAAAAATTTCTTTGCGATTTTTAACGTATTTTCGTTAAAGCTAAGACTCCCATTTTTTGTAGGTTGATTTTTGTGCGAGTCATCAAACTTACGTTTACTAAATTTTTGATGAACTGGCTTTAAAGTTCTGGATTTTATGTCCCAAAATCTTTTTTGTGCATTCTTTTACCCTTCTTTCCCCTAAGGATTTTCTTATTTAAATATTAACAAAGCGTATTTAGTAGAGGGAGTGTAAAGAGCGTATTTAGTACGTTATTTAAACATAATTATAATGCCACAAGGTTTTGTTCACAATTCATTAGGATTGATCAAACTTGAGGAAACCGTGATCTGCTAATATTCGATTATGAAAGCAATATAAATTTTTAAAAATGCAGAGTGTGGGTTGAAAAAAGTTGCGTAAGGAAACTTTTCATGCGAAGGAAATTCGCACCAAATCCATTAAGAGAGTCAATTAGAAATGTTGTTTTTGAATTCTTCGCGTAACTATTTCACTAACGTATTCCAAAATTTTTTATCTTCTTTCGGTAGCACTAAAATAACTCTCTCATCTTCGAAGAAAAACTGACCGGAGTTGTGAATCACAGTGACACTTACCAAACATGAAAATGACTAACCCTGCCGATTTGCTTCATCTTATATGTTAATTTCTTAATATGACTAAAAAAACTATTATCCAGTTCATTATTAATGAATAACGAGCTGAAATATTTTTAATAACCATAATTTTTCCTCAACCAGTTTCCCGGCACAAAACCAAAAGCGCGGTAACGGCCAGTGATTCTTAATGAATTCTTTTCTTTCGAATTTCGACCGAATTAGCATGTTTGTCCCATCAGCTTATTCTCGTCCTCCCTTCGCACTTTGTGCACGGTCCCTCTCCTGCGGACAGTTATAAATGACACGTAGTACTCAGATGGTGATTAGAGCTGCACTGCGACTCGCTTGATAAATGGAAGTCCTCTATCTAATATTCATAATGATTTGTCTAGGGCAACACAATGGCCGATGTTCTAACCCTTTCCGAGCCACCAATCAGGTGCTGGATCTTCCTTCAACATTGGCATCATGAGACATGCCAATGTTTTCCGGTCTGTTGTAGTGTGGGAAAACCAGAAGTGAAATTTTAGGACTGCATCATGCAATCAGAGGGGTTAGAGCGGCCAGACTCTGCTTGATATTTAGAGAGGGATTGTTTTTGCTGTTGGGGGAAATATTAATTGGATTTTAAATTTTCTTCGTGTCAGGCTACAATCAGTAAAGCTAAATTGAAAGAGTTTCAATTTAATTTAAACTGAACTTCTTTGGATATTTTCTTGCTATTGTCGATGGAAACCTTTTTTTTTTACCTCGAGTAATAAAGATATTAGTTATTACTTGACAAATATTAATTTAAATGAATATGTTTGGAACTAAAATGAATCAAGCAACAAACCTCGTCCGTTTTTACCTTTATTTTTCAAAAAATATGTAATTGCTCGTTATTAATTGCTTAGTATCAAAAATAAAATTAGTATTTTCAAGATAGCATTTCATTTTAGGATTTATTGAGATTTATATTCGTTTCAAACCTAAATTAAATTTATAGACTTGTATTTTTTTTATAATTTTAATCGTTTTCTTATAATTGAGGCTATTTTATGACTAAGTACTTATCTGCGAGAGGTGAAGGTTTATGTCTATGTACAAATTAGATTTGAAATTAAGAATATAAATGAATAATACGCCATAGAAAAAATTTGAAGAAACAAAATGGGTGTGATGTTACTCGTTTTCTATGTGAATTTACAGGCATAAGAAAATGACTCAAAAAACTAAATGAGAAAAACATTAGCTGCGGAATTTCTTTCAGAGAGGAGTAAATTAATTCTTAAAATTGTGTTCTGAGTCCCCAAACCCACTCAGTCTGCACCACATAACGACAAGAAAGGGAAAATGCAGCAATGCAGCTAGTTCATTTAATGTCGTTTTTCGTAAAAGATGATTTCTGAGTTGAATTGTTGTTTAGGCACCCCTAAACCAAGATCATGTCGCATAAGTAGATCATATATGGCCCCTTCCTCTTTCATCAGTTGCCCCAAAAATATGAGTTGTTCTGAGTTTATGTTCGAGGCATTTACCTTAAATCTCTTTTGCTTTAAGTTTATATATTTTTTGTTAAAATACAAATTTCACTGGTCCTATTATTTAAAAATGTCAAAGCACAAAAGCCTATAATAACTTTTAAAATTAAACAGTTTCCGTTTACAAATCAACTTGTATTTTGAGATTGAAAATGCATTGAATTTTATTATCATTAAATTGTCAAAGCAACGTTAAAACATTTTCCAGGCTTCGATTCTTAAAAACTAATAAAATAAACACCTTAACTTCTTAAGATGTAAATTCAACGTAAAATTATCCCTATATACAGTTTTTTAGTTCGTGCTATGCGATTTTAAAAATTAATATAAATTGTGAAATTATATAATTTTCTAAATTGTTTCTTGATATAATAATGAAACGTTTTAGGTATTTTTTTGTAGTGGTAAATGCAGTTTCATAAATTATTTAATGACGTGTTTCAAAAGTGTTGCTATTTATTTTGAATTTAAAATATTTTACTGTTATTCCAATTTAGAAAAAATATTAAATTGACGAGAAAAATAAATTTTTCTAAAATAAGTTAACGTGCTAATTGTGTTAGAATTTTAGAACAACCATTAATTGTCGAATAAAAGTAACTGTGCAAAGTCGTATAAAAATTCAAGAAAAACAACGAGGTTTATTTTGCACAAAAAATAAATTTAAAAACATACAAATTTGTTTCGAGGAAAAAGTGGACCTTTTACGCCGAAAAAGTGCCTTTTACGCTGAAGAGGATCCAACTATCCTGATGTTACTTTTTCTTCACCGTCAATTTGATGAAATAAATAGTGAAATATAATTTGCTTAAAAATATATTAAAAACTGAAGCATAATTTTGTTATTAGTATGCATTCTAGTAGAATGGTCCACTTTTCTATGCGGAAAACTAATGTGTTCGGATTTGATGAGAAAACTCTTCTTGCAAAGTTTGAGGTCTGTACCTTAATTAGAAAGCGATGACCAAAGGACCTAAATTTTTTGTAAATTGCGAAGAAGTGAAATTATAAGATACTAAAAGTTTTTAACTTAATGTCTTTTTGGCTGTTGCAATACCATTGTGATGTCGAGTGTCAAACATTTTCAGCAACGGTACATTGTAGAGATTGAGGAATGATAAAACAAAATTTGAGGGAAGAAATAGGATCCATGTCTACGCTACATTTCTTTCTTTCTTCAAAGAAAGTAAGAAAACTAGTTCGTTTTTGTATGCATCTGCAGAAATATAGTATTTCGAAAAAGGTTTTTTCGTAGTGTACCGAAATTACGCACAAAAATTAACTAATATTTTTTAGCCTTAATATGAACTTGGGGCTGATATTTTTAATAAATACCAATGGGCAATACCAGCATTTTCTGAAAACAGAAAAAAATGCATTCTTCCAGTTAAAAAAATAAATATCTGAATTCAAAAATCGACATGAAAAGTTTAAAAAACTTGTAAATATTTAAAAATAAAAATCGGCAATCGGTTGCCAATAATGAGTTTGTCTTTTTGGGTTATGGAGACCATATGCTTGAAATCATTGTAATGTTTATAACTTTTCCATTGATAGTCTTGTTCCTCTCTTATTGAACCATTGATAAAACTGCAAAGGCTTGAATTGAATCATTGAACCATTGTTTAAAATAGATGTTTAGGATTAAATGTCGTCACATTTTGACTTTTGATGTTTTCGCGCCCCATTTTTAAATAAAGTCAAACTTTGAAATTTAATTAAAAAATAAATAATAATCGTAATTAAAAAATTTTTGCGCTTATATTTCACTCTTGGATACATCTATCGAATAAAAAAATGCGGGAATATCCCATTCCCTACGCAAAGGGAAAAATCGGATAGATCAACTGCTTAGGACCTCCAAACTCGATAGCTTACAGTACTTGTCATCTGACAAGGAATAAAAGAAACGGTGCATTTGGGCAATGCGTTGGCCTACTTTCCCGGGCCCGAGATTCCCTCTAGGGCTGCGGAGCGTCAACCCATTGATCCGCACTGCTTTTAATAGAGCCCATTAAACTGATAAAAAAACACGTTTTGTTACCTCGAAGGACACGAACAAAAAGCCCTGCTGTCCCCCCTTTTTCCATCCACCGCTCTGCGATGCAATTTACCCCATCCTCCGCTGAGGAGGATTTATGATTAATGAATTGCCGCTTCAGTTTCTTATGGTTTTTGTGTTTTATCTGTATTTATGAGCTCCCCCGGTAATAGAATAGGTCGTTAAATTACGATTTCAGGGTGTGCCTTACATTCGGCGTTTTATCTGCCGATATTTTACCGTTTTGGAGATAAAAGCAAACGGAGCCATAGAAAATTACATCATGCGGTTGCCAATGCCCCAATAGAAATTTTGATTTATAATCGCCCGGCGATTTTTTTGAAAATGCCCTCAATTTAATTTCGTCTTCCGCCTTCGGGTGGGATTCACGGAACTGGGTGTGTTTACCGCTCGCTCATTCGCACAATGAGAATTAATATTGGATTGCGGCTATTTAGGGATTCCTATCACTGGTTCTTTCGGTCACGATTTCTCCAGAGTAAAGTGGCAACAACAAAAAAAGCGAGTTTTCTCAATGAGCTTCTAACTCAATGAGTCGATTGCTGGGTTTGACGATTCCATAAACGGGTAGATTATGTAATAAGACTTCCTATTCATAACCACAACGTATTGTATAACTTTATTTGTCTTGAATTTATTTTTATTTAAAATAATTGAAAACAATTACACTTTAGTTCATCTTTCTCCATAAAAAGGAAGGGTGTGCCACATTGCCGTAAGGTGGAAATATCTTGGTTTTATAATTTTGTTGAGATTTTTCATCGATAAAAAGTGTGTGTTGCAATTGATATTATCATAAGAAAACACAGTTTTTTAAAGTTTTTATCCCATTTAAAAGGGCGCCAGTTGGCTTTATCGTTATTATATTAATGAGTTGCTTTTAAAAATAGTTTCAATTTAATTTAATTACGTAAAGCAAAAAAATTGCTACTTGAAACAACAGTTTTCTGAATTCGGACTTGTGATATGGTTTCTCTTTGAATATCTTATGAGAAACCTTTAAGTTTTGAACGAGTACATAAAATCTTGTTGCTAATAAAAATAAATAACTATTAAATAAAAATGTAAAAATTTAATATAATTCCAACCATTTAAAAATTTGATTATTATAAAATTTTTATTTGCAATAATGTCTTAGTAAAAATATTTTTGTCTAACAGATAAATAAAAATTGTGTGTTAAGTTAAAATTAATTATTAAAAACTATACTTAACTAGATTTCAATCTCTATCTTCTCCATTTTTTATTTTCAATGATAAGAAGAATGCTAAATGTGTGGACATAACAGTAAAATATCTTCTTTTTATAAAAGGGATAACTTTTTATTGAATTTATCTTTTAAATAAAATACTTCCTTAGATTATGCTTATTATTCAAAATATATTCTTTTTAACCTTCAGCTGATTTATCTTTTCCTTTCCAGTGAATGTCGTGGAAGCGCTACAAGAGTTCTGGCAAATGAAACTAGCGAGAGGTGCAGACCTTAAAAATGGTGCTCTAGTGATATACGAGTCAATGCCATCCACGAACCCACCCTATGTATGTTACGTCACGTTACCAGGAGGAAGTTGTTTTGGGAGCTTTCAAGTAAGATTCCATCTTTCTACCCACATTGACTCTTTCGTATTATTTGAACAAGAGGAATACAATTAATCGAACACACACCTTCACACACGTCACACTGTAACCGGCAGCACTGTTGCCGGTTCATTTCTGTACTTACTTAGAGGAAATATTTGATTTTTTTTCTTTTCTCTCAAATGAAAGATACTCTCCGTCATTTGAAGATACTTGAGAGTTCTTTCAGATTGTTTACAAGAGGCCTCTTAATAACCTCCTAACCTTAATGACCTCTTAATAACAATCAATTAAATTGTTACTGATTTAAAAATCCCTAATGGCATTGTGACGTCACCGGAGCACTTATTACACACCTAGCTAAAAGAAGACTGCTTTCCTTTTAACTAAATAATCACGAGAAATTTTGACTTACTTTGTTGTTTTTTAAAATTTAATCTTTTAGTTGTTTTTATTAAATCATAATTCTTTTTGTGAAAAAATTCACGGAAAAGGCACTTTTTTAGGGATACGGTGTTTTTGCAAAAAAATAGTGTAAAAATACGAATATTTCAAAGTGCATCTTTGTGAAGATCATTAATTTCTAGAAATTCATTTATTTTAAGCTTATGTATCCAATATGTAAAATCCCTAATAAATAGTATATAGCATTTCTTTTTATGAAAAATCTAGCTTATGGAATTTTTAGCATAGAAACTTTACTACTTTTGAACAAACCGGCGCACTTTGTGATAGCGTACGTCAAGTGTCCAATCTTATTGTAGTATGAATTTGTAATTAATTTCGGTGACTAGAGTGACAGCATCAATCAATTCATTCTCCTCAAGCTAGTCCATAAACTCTGAGTTAAGATAAGCGATCAAGTTTTATTGCATAGTTAAAAGAATGCTGCCCACTGAGCTTTCTTTTTATTACTACACTGTGACATGGTAAAACAACTTTTGTGAGACTAACGCCCACTAGAGGCGGAAGTTAATAAACGATGTGGGTAGTTCTCACGATATGAGTCAGATATCTTTACTTGGTGTTTTGTAAGCATTGTGAAAAGGGTTGAGTGGCCCTATGGAGTTTAGCTAACACTTTTCATGAACTTTCACGTAGAATATAATATTTCGTTCACCACACACACACAACTCTCCTACCTGATGAAGGACTTTTTTTTGAGCCAAAGCTAATAGTATTTTAAGTTCGTTATTTTAAACTATCATTTCCGAACTCTATTGCATTCATACTTTTATCTCGTATCATAAATCGATGGAACCTGAACTTTCAGATTCCATCGATTTTTCCTGAACCGTCAGAGGACCTGAACTTTCTTAACCTGTGTAAAAAATATTTTTTGTGGTTAAAAAATGCAGTTTAAGGTTTGGTGGAGATCTTCAATCCCTGACAACATTGCTTAACGAAATATGGATCAATTAAATTTTATTTATTTACTCTAATCGTATCTAAAGACAAATACGTATTTTTTCCCTTATTGTCGTTTGGAGTAAGATATTCGCGTGCGAGTGAGCTGATTACTATTTATACTTTTTTCTAAAAAGTGTTACGAGAGAGAAAAGAAGACTTTCCCCACTATAAAACTGGGAAAAGGGTGATATCAACGCTTAAGAAGCAACATGTGCTAAACTACTTGTTAAAATTGAGAATTCCTATGATTAAATGAGAGTTGCCGTGCCAAGAATAGCGAGAAATGCGGTCAACCCTAAAGATCGCATAAAACTGTTTAGGAAACAGAATAATCCAGCCTAACGCCATGATTTGATATTTCCAATCCGAACAATTTATCTATAAAAAATACTATCAAAATTTTCTGGTCAACTTTTAATCAAGAGGTTAAGATTGTTTAAAATGCTTGTAAAATCTACTAATTAACCCGAGAAGATATTTACAAACGATATTGCACTCAAAGTTTTACTTTTCAGTTAATCAATCAAATGTCAACGAAAACTTTATCAGCCAGTTTTATAGCCGATATCCGACTACAGTGGTAGGCCGCCCGTTACATCAATACTGAGCTATCTTTGTAAATTGTTCTAGTATGTAAATAATTTTTGAATATTTTACCGAAAAAAAAACCTCTTTAACAGTAATGTCTCGTTCTTAAGATTTAAAGATTTCACCAGCACTCCCAAAAGAGAAGTTAATTTGACGCATGCAATCAAAACAACGCATTTACTCGAAACCACAATCCGAAACCATCAACAAAAACGAAGCTATTCTGGAACCAGAAGTAGTAGAACAGTTTCTCCCGAAAAAAAAAGCATGGGAAGATAGCGACGGCCCATGCCTGTAAGGTGCGGTTTTTTTTCTCTGCCTACCTGCCAGGTACACCTTTTAGGCAAACCCATATACCGGGCGAAAGCGGAGTAAAGGTCAAGTAAACAAAGAAAACAAGCTGAGCGACCAAGTGCCACAGGCCGTGGCACTGCTCTCTTTATGATCTCTTGGCTGTATCTTTTCCCAAGTATTTTGTCGCTTCACAATGCAACTTTTTGAGCTATTATGGACTGAACGGTTCTGGGTTCTATGATAGGGTTGTAAATCACTGAGTTCAACTCTCCACGGAAGATTGGTATTTGTTGGGAGTTGTAGTTTTTTTTTCTTGCGGTGCGTGCGAATATGTGCCTTAGGGATTCCCGGTAGTGTTGCTTCTTTTCTTAGTTGTTTTGAAGGGAATTGAAAATGTTGGCGTGATGAGAGAGATGATGATTGGTTCGGGGGGGTGTTAACCCCCATTGGGGATATTGAGGGATTTGGAGGAGTAGCTTATTTTTAATTTTAGTTACATTACTTAAATGTATGTTTTTTTAATTATTGATAAGAAGTTCGAGTTTTTCCGGTGAAACTCTTAAAATTTGCTTCATGAAATTCATGGATCAAATAAATAATAGAAACGCAAAGATTTCGTCATTGTGGCAATTCTACTAATATTTTAATTTTTTGTAGTAAAAATTTGTGTATCATAAGTTGGCAAGAAATTGAATCGATGCTAAAGGGCTGCCGCCCCCTGCAGACATATATAATAAAATATAAAATATAAGAAAGTATTCTCACATGTAATTCCGAACTGCAGAAAATGGAGATATAGCTTCATTTTTAAATAAATTAATCGTTTAAAAATTTAACTTAAACAGAACAAAAAAAAGGTTGGCAAACCCTAATATAGCCATACTGCCCGGTCACTCTAATGACGATTGAGAAGCGCTCTTATAAGGTACTGGTGACTTGACATTTATATTATTTAATTTATAAGTTATTACTGACATACAGTGTCTCGAGCAGACCCGAAATGTATCTATGGGAAGTTCTGGTTAAAAAGGCATTAAATTGTTGGAATTTATCTCTTTTCAATGCTAAAAGACATCTTTATTGAAAGTGTTAATTTATTGTAATAATTTTACTGTAACTTTAGAAGGCATTTAAAAAAATTATGTTGAAGGTTTAAACTTGATGACTGTGTGCCCCCTGATTTTACCCTTTTTTCACTTTCAATTTAAATTAGTTGAATAGTCAGTTTGAAAAAGGGAATAAGCCTAAAAATTTTGAGAAAATAAAAAACAAAAACTGCATGAAGGGAATTTTTGTTTTATAACTACCAAATTTTTTCTGGAAATTCAGTAGAAAACAGAGTGATCTTCAAAACAAATAAGCGTTGCAGTTTGAAAAATGTTGATGGGACATCCCCTTTTTCAATCTTATGAAATTTCCACTGAGAAATACAAAGACTAAGACAAATAAAATTCGAAATTAGTATAAAACTGAGTCATTAAGGCAGTATCAATGGAGTTTCAAACATTCCCTGGGTAAAAAAAAGTTAAAAACGCTTTTAAACTAAAAGCAATTTTTTTTATTTTGGCGCTTTATTTTATTTTGTTTACAGCACAAAAAGAAAAAAAAAAGAAAAATTAACTTTAATTTCAAATTAAGTTTCAAAAATGCAATGAATGCACATCCATTTCGCAAATTCACAAGAGTATATTTTCCAATATAGGGGTTAGTTATTTGGTGTGGAGCAAAGCTTATGTGTGGAGCAAAGCTTGGGGGATATTTTTGAGCTCAAAAAGTCAATTAGTTTGTTTTAGGATTCAAACTGGCAATTCATTTAAGGGCGATCAAAAAGTGAAGATCCTCTTAAGAAAGAGTTGTGTGCTCCAAGAGAGGTGTGGAAAGTGTCAACTCGAAAAGAATAACATAACAGACGCATTCTCGCATTCTACTTAAGTGATATTCAAATATCTCTATTAGCATTAAACGAACGACAAAAAAACTTTTTATAAAGAAAGAAAAAAATCCGCACGGACATCCCCGCCGCAGCAACCTGTTCCGGCCTTATCTCGCACAGAAAATGCCCGCGTCGATCAAATATTTGTGCGAAGTGATCCCAGAATAAGTTTACATACGAAAAACTAAACAAAGCAGCGGCCCAAACGACACGGGCGAAGTTCTGATGCAATTTATCAAGATCCGCTCGGGAGGGAGAGGCGAAGTATGCGGGGAGAACTCTTTCAGGCAAAAAAAGGATCATTAATTATTAACTTGGGCCACTCCCTGCATTTGGGCCTTAAACACACGTCTAATAGTTCCTTTAACCATTTACTTTTGATACAAAAGAACATCCCATGCTGGACCAAAAATTATGTTCTTGGACAGCGGTTTAGCATAAAAGGATGTTTTCGCAACGTGATTATTTTATACAATCCCGGCAAGGCCATCACAAAAGTCGGGATCCAGAGAGCTCCCTGTTCTTTGTTGGCAGCCATCTTAAGTAGGGAAATCAATTACGCTTTATTAGAGTGGAGTTTAGTTGGAGGGCAGCAATTGAGACTAAAGAGATAGTATTTAAAACGCATATGGGGGAATTGTGTTTGTTCAAGGTCCTGTTCGTTACTTCCATCTTGTCTGATTTCAATGTTATTGTCTGGTTGTAATTTTTTTGATAGTTCTGATCATGGGTGTTGATATAGGAAGAGGGGGTCCTTGTCTCAATGAATATCCCCCCCAGAAATATTTAGTGTTTAGCACAAAAAAGTGTGTTTCCAAATAATTTTCACAACTAGCACTGGATGAAACATAAAAATTTAAGTACTTTGAAAAATAATATAAAAAATAAATTTAATCCTGTGTTTTTTAATGGTTGAGCTTCCAAAGACTTTTTTGGGACACACCCCCAAAAATACTTTTTAGTATTAAGCTACTGATTATATTTATGAAAATATTTATTTCTAAATTTCTATGGTAGTTAATAAACTAAGGTTTTGTAAATCTTTCCGCAGAGGAACAAGAAAATGCTATTAAATATCAAATCTTACAGAATACAGAGACACTACTTCCCTAAAAATATCTATTCTAAAATAAAGTGTTTAGCGAACTGTTTCCAGAGAAACACTTTTTAATTACTGATCCGTATAACACATTTTTGGTATCAAAATCTCAATTTTAAAATAACCCCATTTTATTAAATCACGGATAAGGTTGCAGTTACATAGCAAGCAACTGTCCAACAACTTATTTTCCATTCAAGTCCAAAATAACACATTTAAACAAGTTAAATCACATTATAAATCTTTAAATGTATTTTTTAAAAATTCTGAGAATTGCTAATTTTTTCCACTTTTTCAAACTCTGAAGCGAAACGGGAGACGGAGGATATTTTTTGTTTTTCCCAAAATTTGGCACACGTGATTTACTCACCAGTACCCAACTTTTCCGCACTAGGGCAAAAACAAAATAAAAAAAATTTTACCCTATTGAACACCATGTAAAGCTAGCTCAGTGGATATACATGTCAAATAAAAATAAATACAAGTAGACAACCGAGTGCTGAAAACACATGTAAAAATCATTAATCTAATCAAATTATAGTAATGGTTATAACGTAACTATCTTCCTTCCGAAGGGTTTGGTGGCCGGTTGCATTGCGGAGCAAAGAAGATCGAACGTCCCGGTTAAAGAGAAACTTCCTTTTCATCGGAAATCAATTTCACTCGCGAACGCGTTTCTTTTGTTTATTAGCCCTAATAAACGACTCTCTTAATAGGCACTTAACTCTTTGTTCATTACCCGTCGGCATTCATCACCGAGCGCCGAAAAAAGCGTTCAGAAAGTCCTAACAAGCGACGCCAAACAATGTTCAGGTTTGTTTTAATACTCGATCACACAGCGATAAGAGGCGATATTATTAAATTAGGCCCTTTAATGTATCTTGGCAGGATCAGAGTTCTGAACAAAAAGTAATTTAGCAGAAGCATTAATAATCACGCTCTTTAATAGAGACTCTTATGAAAAAAAGCCTCCGATAAGAGTGTTAAATGGGTTCTTTCTCTTAATTAATATTGTCCTGTAAATTGAATGACTATATTAACCAATAACCCCGCGTCCCGCCCACCTCTAAAAATTATTCCGTGATTGATGAACGGCGAAAGCGATCTCCCATAGAGTTTTTTGCTCTCTTAATAGATGACCGGATGAAATCAAAGTTACACAGTGGGGGAAAAATTCATTACTTTGATAGTTATTTCTGAATTATGGTGATGGACAGGCTGTCGGAGGGATGAGTTACGAACCTTTTTCGGGGTGTTGCGGTTCTCATTAGGCGCGCGCTAATTGGCTGACACGCGTGGCACCCCATCCGCTGATTGGAGGATTCCGACCCCAGTCTAGTGGCACACGATATTAAGCGATGTTGGCTAACATCGTGACAGTATTAAATTGGCTCTGTGCTAAACTTTTCGTAACAGACCGCAAACAAGCGGAGTGTTTTCTCTTCACTATACTCAGTTACAACTTAACTTGAGCTTGTAGAAGTATGCTGAGAGCAACCAAAGAAAATAGTTCCCCGCGAGGTGTCTGAATTTTGAATGAAATTTAGAGCTTCAATTTTGGATACTGATTAGTTTTTTTAAATCCATGTATATTAAGCATATTTTCATCCCGATATGCATAAAATGTTCTGTAACGCGTAGTAGTACAACTCTCCCTCAAACTCGCCAGCCAATAAGAGCTTCTAGTAACCCAGCAGGCTTTCTGTTTACTCAGTTTTTCTTCCGCGTGGCCATGACGTCAGGCTCAACTTAAGTTGCATTTGAGTATAGAAGACCATAAAACTGAGGGAAATAAAAGTTTAGCACATCCCTATCGGTTGATACAAACAAGTTGAGTTGGTTTTCATTTGGGAATCACCAGAAGGTGCCTTAGTTATACTACACAGCAACTTAAGTTGAACCTACTACGTCACAGACAAACAAAGTAGTTCCCATCGCGGTGTTTGAATTTCGAGTGAAAAAAAAGAACGTCAATTTTAAAATGATTATTTCGTTAAACCCATGTATAAATAGTGTCTTTTTATCTCAATTCGAGTATCGAAATTTCTCCTATCAACCCAGCAGGCTTTGTGTTTACTCACTTTCTCCTTCCGCGTAGTGACGTACTGGGTTCAGGAAACGTTGCTGTGAAGTGTAGTACAATATATCGACTAATATTTCTAAGCATGGTGAAGATGTATAGAAGATTTAATATCGGCTGATATAAGAAAGTATTGTGTACTACTGTATTAGCTGAATTCGTCTTCATTTGGAAATAACTTATCCTGAGATGCCATATACAGGGTGTCCCATAAATAATGGGTCACACTTCTAGGGGGGATAGAAGACACCTAGACGAGTCAGAATCACATAGGATTCGGGGGTCCCAGACCAAATCCCAGGGAGTTAAAAATGGAGCGACACCCCAAAAAAATTATTGAAAAATTCAATTTGTAGAATAACTGCTATTGGTAAAAATTTAATTATGGTCTCAAAAATTGGGGTTTAATATGATCTTTAAAATTATGTCAAAAGTCTTCTACTTAAAAATTTTTTTATTATGGAAAAAGTTAAAAAACCACAAAAAAATTTGAAAATTCTGCCCAAACCTCATTTTGTATTTCGAAACCCTTTCTTTTGATTTCATAATCTGAAAGATCATAATTGTAAACCCTTAAGTCCAAAGTTTCACGTAAAAACCATCAATATTAAACGCTTGAGATCCTGTTAAAGTTCGTTTTTTGCGTGCGCGAACTGGTTTCCTATAGCCGTTTCCAAAACGACAGTCTGCGGACGAAAAAAACGGACTTATACCGTGCTTTAACAGGATCTCAAGCATTGAATATTGATGGTTTTTACGTGACACTTTGGACTTAGGGGTTTACAACTATGATCTTTCAGATTATAAAATCAAAAGAAAGGGTTTCGAAATACAAAATGAGGTTTGGACAGAATTTTCACATTTTTTTGTGGTTTTTAAACTTTTTCCCAAATAAAAAAATTTTAAGGTGAAGACTTTTGAGATAATTTTAAAGATCATATTAAACCACAATTTTTGAGACCATAGTTAAATTTCTACCAATAGCAGTTCTTCTACAAATGGAATTTTTCAATAATTTTTTTGGGGTGTCGCTCCATTTTTAACTCCCTGGGATTTGGTCTGGGACCCCCGAATCCTATGTGATTCTGACTCGTCTAGGTGTCTTCTATCCCCCCTAGAAGTGTGACCCACTATTTATGGGACACCCTGTATAGTACGGTCTTGTGCCGTAAAACTCCTAACCAAAAATCATAGATAGCACGCGATGTTGACCACTATGACGCAATTTAATTAACTATTCAAAATCAGCCTTAACCAGAACGGAACCAACAAAGGATCTGAGTTGATCTTGTAGGATTAACACAAATTTCTAAATTTCATACACTACAAAAGCATGCAATATCGTAATATAATACATCTGCAAATCAAACTTGAAAACTTTATTCATGTGTAATAAGACTCCCATGTGTGTGCTTGACGCCTAAGCTTGTTTTGTTACTTACCTTAGAAGATATCTGAAAATAGTTTTTCCTAATGTTTTATTAAAGATTTACCTTATAAAACATTCCAGAAAACCTTTTTATTGCCTCTTTTTTATCTTAAATTATCCTATTAAAAATTCTCCGTGAGTATTACGATAAATTTCTAAGTTCTAAAAAGTTTTTTAACTTGGATTTTATAGATGAGTTGAAGATAAAAATTTTTATAGGATAGCTTTTTATCAAATAATAAATCCTGTGAAAGTCCTCTGCTAGAGTTCACTTATGAACTAATTTTTAACAATACAATTTTCCTTCCTATCTTTTAAACAAGTCTCTTAAAGTACTACATAACTCATTATGTTCCTACATTTAAAGTTTTGAGATCGCATGATAAAATGCAACGAGTTGTTTCAAATCCATAAAAATACATTTACTTTTCTTATATTATACTTATACCAAAAGCAACATCTATGGTACGTACATAAATTATATCTGTTAAAGCTTTCATTCATTTTAATAACTTTTATGAGAGAAAGAAAACATTAAAATTGCTTGGTTAAAACCCCATTATCTTGGATAAATTTGAAAGCTGTAAGTTTCTCAAAGTGAAGAGCATTCATTATTATTTATTTAACACGTTTATGCATTTGATTTCTAAAAATTTAAAGATTATAATTCGTTTTAGTGTCCTCTTCGATAACTTACTTTGCCTTCTAGTTCCTTTATTTTGTTTTTAATGAATTGTTAGTCATTAAACGCAATATTTTAATCTGATCTAAATTGGCCTTGTTAAAATCTCTCTATTCTAAAAAAAAGTTTTTGGTGAACGGTTTCCAGAGAAAGGCTTTTTAATTACTGAACCGAATAACACATATATGGTATCAAAATGTCCGGATTCTTTCCGGATTTCCGAGTAAGCCCTTCGATTTTTCAAAAAAATTCTCAATTTTAAAATATTTCATTTTTTTAGATAACGGATAAGGTCGCAGTTACAAAGCAAGTACTGTCAATCAAATTATTATGCAACCAATCACAAAAGCCGATTGATGCTATATTTTAAGATGAAACATGTTTTTTTCACCTTTTAAAAAAGTTACTTTCTTGATGAAATATCACTCAAAGACGGATAAAAACATATTCTAAAAACTTACGTGTGCGCAATTTTATACTAAAATTTCACACTTTTTGTCCAATATTTATAATTTTTAGTCTGATTTTATCGAAATTAATTGTAAACATAGAGTGATGTTTTGTCTCTTATTATTTTCAATTGCTTAAACGGTATTGTTTAACAAGTCTGGGTTTAAAAAATATGAATGATAAAAACTAGGCATATTATGCTAATGAGTTACTTTAAAATAATGGTTTTTGTTTGGTCCGAATATTGATAAACAATTAGAATTAGTCATTTTTATAATCTTAGATTAAAAATAATTTAAATGAATATTTAAAAAAACTTCGTTTAAATTTTTGATAAGTTCGAGTTAATATATATTCAAGCTTTTAAGAGGGATTTGTGGAAAGTTGGTCGACTTTTTTCTGTAAATTGTTTAATTGTTTTATAAAGTGTATTAAGTTCAGCGAGTTGGAATTTGTGGGAATTTCGAGGCAATTCCAAAAGGTCCTGCGTCAGCAGTTTACAGGGGTTGGTGAGCGATAGCGAGCAGGGGGCGGTAGCCCCCTAGTATACAAAAAAAACCCTTGGAAATAATTTCTTTTAGAATTGCTAACTCAAGTGGGGTAAACGAATTCAAGAATAAAATTGACAGATACTGGGAATCGGGTGGTTTGAGTTAAATGGACCGGACCAACCTTGTTGGGAGCTTGCCTGTAGTTGGTCGACTTAATTTGTATTTGAATTTTGTATTTGTATTTTGTATTTGTATAATATTAGAAGTTGGGTAACATTTAAAAAAGGAGTGTTTTTTTCTGTATAAAAATTTAATGTATTTATTTGTATTTCTTGTGTATTTGTAAGAATTCTGCACCCTTCCAGTAGATGTAAAATATTTATTTAATATTAGTAAAATTTTAAACTAATTTATTCCCTTATTATGAAATGTATTAGAGGGTCTTTAATTATAACTTTTCACTTATTCCTACTAAGAAACCTACCTACTAAGAAACATTGATTGATTTATTCTCTAATTAGGTTATATAAACTTGTTTTTAAATCGTTCTGTAAATGTATGAACTATGAATAACTTTAATGGTTTTTATTAATCTTTTAATGGTTTTATTTGACTAAAAATACTGAAAGTTTTTAAATAATTGACAAAACATTTTTATTAAGATATCCTACTAAAATTTACTCCAACCATCAATTTCAGTGAGTAGTGAGTTTCAAGCTAAAAAAAGACAGAACTTAGAAAAAGAAAGAAAGAAAAATAGATTAGATAGACTTAGAAACTGATAAAAAAATTAAAGCTCCTTCTCACTGTTTTTCTTAACGGGAGAAATATAATCATCATTATTTTTTCCCAAGTAACGTTTTTCATCCAAATCTTTGATCTGCAAAAAAATAAGCTTAATTAATTGCATATAGATGTAAACATCAATGTAAATTTAGTAACTTAAATTTACATTTTGCATCATTTATGCAAGCGTTCAAATGTGCCTCGCCACTAAGACCCATTTGAGCAGAATTTATGGTTTTTTCAAATGATGATACATGTTAGAAATTCTTGGTAAATTTATTTAAAATGGTCACCCAAAATTTCAAGAATTCTAAATTAATATAGGAGGAGGTTTAATATGGAGAAGTAAGTTTAAATAAATATTTTTCAACCATTGCATTACTTTTAAAATACATTGTTTCAGTGGCTTTTGTTTTCATATTAGGGAGAGTGGGGCACCTTGGGACACTTTTTATTAAACTATTTTTCTATTTTTTTATACAATGGTATTTATTCAAACACAGCTAACATATTAAATATGGTCCTTTGCGCATCTAATAAAACAATTTCCACCCAAATATCTTTTTTAGGGAATTCATAACAACAAATTTAAAAAACCTATTAATGTCCCAAGGTGCCCCACTGGTAGCCCACCTTGAGACACTTTCAATAATAGTAAAAAATAGTTTTATTATTAGTAATAATTTTATAATATTAATAGTTAACAATTATAGTTTTTATTCCGAAAAATACAAAAATAACACAAATAATAAAAAAGCTGTGTTTAAAAATTATAAATTAGGCATTCAACATATTTTTAATTCCAAATTTTTCACTGATTTCCTCATTTTAAGTATGGTTTGTATCACTGACTTTTTGGTTTACTTCCAAATAAACTTTTGTATAAATTTTTAAATTACAATCGTCTTCTTTCTTAAATTACTAACTTTTTAACAAAAATCTTCTTTTTTTAGTTAATGAAAGATTTCATGCATCTTTTAACATGTCCCAAAGTGCCCCACTACTGAGTGTCCCAAGGTGCCCCACCTTGAGGCTTTGGATATTAAACTTAGTTACTATTTTAGGTTTAGTAAAATTTTTATCTGTTCTAAAATGTTAATATATGCACGTACTTTACTCTGAATATAATTATAATGACATAAAAAAATTTATTTTTATATTCAAAATGATTTTGAAACTGAAAAGGATTGTAACTTTGCTCCACAAAAACAAGAAAAATGAAATAAATAATTATCTAGACGCACCAAATATTCCAAAACACGTTGAGGAGTAGATTTTAGTCTAATTTATTAGTACCTACAAGCACGAGTTTATAACTGTAAAATTGCGTCTGAAAAATCGAGTAACCCAAGGTGCCCCACTCTCCCCTATGTGAAATTCTTTTTAGGCCTGCATAGTTATATAGTTACATTAAATATCTGAATTATAACTGAGATATGGTGAAGTAACCCTCTAGCTACAATAGTCTAATTAAGGAGAGAAATCATTTAGAGACGGTATTTATACGGTAGACTAATAGTAATAGGCAATTTTTTTCTTTCACTTTAATACAGTATCCATTGTAACTCTTTGTCTCGTTAACCCTTTCAACCCTGAGATAGCCATTGAATCCTATGGAAAGTTTGGGGCGGCTAGAATTAAAAGGATTAATCCGCAGTGTTCATTAGTGTGGAACGCGGTATTATCATTAATGATGTCTCAACGAAAGAGTATTGTTGGATATCTATTCATCGTCCATTTTGAATTCAAATACCACTTGACTCGTGTGAAAGGGGATTATAAATCGCCTCCGAATTCAACCATCATCATTAAGTTTGAAGTCCTTCTTGGAAAGCTTTTAGGGATTACAATTCAATTGGACGTGGAAAGGAAAGTGTCGTTTGCGTTGAAACATGAAGGACGCGTGTGATGGTGCATGTGAATAACATCTTCATGGCTTCTGTCAAATTTTGTATGGTGATAAAATCTTCGTTTAAAGGAGATAAAGCGGATGTCACTGCTTAGAAACCACTTGGAATAGTTTGGATGATGAATTAAGTAGCTTTGCTAATGAAGTATTCACTTGTGCTGCAAAAACTCACATATGTGTTTTTACCTTTTTTTTTCCTTCAAATTTTCCACAAATAAAACAGTGTCAGTATAAAGTTGTTGTTGGTCTGCCTCAAGTTGAGCTCTGGCCGGTCGCTAGTTCACATTAGCGGTCATACGGATTTTTTAAAAATTTTTGTTTATAATGATCTAATAACACTTTAAGTCATTTACCTAAGTCATAAAAATACAAATTTATCACTTTTCATGATCGATATCTTGAAGTTTACGATTTATCATTCAAAACCATACCACCACTCCTATGAACTAACTCAACTTGATGCAGACAAACAATACAAATTATTTGAAATTGATTCCCTAGTAAAGTCTGCTAAAGCATATCGTATAGATACTCCAGAGTCAATAGTCAAAAGTTTTAAATTTAAACCTAACAGTATCAAATTTTTAAAATAAAATGAACTCTGTAAGAGTTCTCTGTGCCAATGGCTGTCTTAGTAAATTTCTACTACTCAATTTAATTACCGTTTGTTCAGTGTCATAAAGGCCACTCAAAACGTGGTGGAACAAATCCTAAAACTATAAACCGAATGAAAAACTCACTGTTTCAAATTTTACTCTACAAAAATTCTACTTTTGAAAAGTTTTAATTAAAGTTTTTATTTTTATAAAATATCCTAGTCCTAGGCTAACTTAGGTTAGGCTAGCGTAAACATTTATACCTTAAAAGTTTTACAGGGAACTTTGTAAATTCAATTGCTATAGAAATTGTAGTTAGATATGCAATGTATTCTATATAATTTCAGATGCTATTTTCAATACAATATTTGTGAAATAATCTAAGGTTTCACGTCTTTATCTGGATACGGTGCATAAATTTGTATAATTAAGAAATAATTTTAAGAAATCTTGTCATCAAATTTAATTTAACATAAAAAATAAGAATTTTTTTGTATACTTGTTTCGGGTATCAGAATGTTACTGAAGGTATTTTTATTTATTTATTTATTTCCACCATACAGACAGAGTCCATTTACATGGAAGGAAAAGAAACACACCAAAATACAAAACACAAACACCAAATAAAAACAACAACAAAACAATACAAACACAGACCCTGAAATTTATAGATTATTCATCAAATCAAACTTTAATTTTCTAAAATTGTCAAAGAAGATGTCACTGTGATCCGGTAGACTATTAATGATTTTTATAAATTGAATAATAGTTTGCCTTTTTAAATAATCTTTTGAATAAAAAGGTTCAATTAAGGTTGTTTTATTTCTAGTTTTATAAATAGGAACATGTATTGTGAGCAAACGCCTGAGGAGAATGTACATTCTTACTTGTAATTCTTTATTTTAATATGATACTGTGTAAAATACGGCCATATTCTACTTTCTTTTTAAAAATCTGTTTCCAGAGTAAAATCTGAAAAATAAAAGTACAATTCATAAATATTTTTGTTTATAGATGTGTTAGTAATTGCACATGGGAGATGGTTCTACTTAAAAACATTTTTAGCTCCTAAATTGCTAAAGTTCTTTTTTTTTATTTATTAACTAAATTATAGAATTAATAAAATTAAAATTATCCGGGATATAAGGCCGTATTTTTAAAAAAAATTTTAATATCCACTACAAAGAGGGACGAAACGTATGATGTTAGTTATAAAAATAGAGAACACGGTCTTATATACCCCGGGTAATTTAAATTTTATGAATTCTATTGACAATTTCGGCTGTGAAAGCCTAAAGGTTTATATAACTAAATTATATTTTGAATACAAAATCAATTTTATTAAAAACATTTCACGCATTTGAAGTTTAAATAAATAAATACTTAACCTGTTCAAATTCCGGTGTTTTAAGTAAAATAACTAAAAATAAAGGTAATGAAAAGAAGCTGTTTTTTTTTCAAGTTGATATGTACTATACCATTTCTTAGAAGTTAAGAATAAATTAGTTTTAATCCTTGTAAATTCCTATTTTGACCGTCTGATCCCCTATCTTTATCGCATTAACGACTCTAAGGTGACCACCGCACACATTTATAACCGAATATACATCGGACGAATCCTTTGAAATCTGAATTTACTTCAAGAGATAGTTCTGCAGTTGTGTGATTCCCTAAGATTTATTCTAATCTATTAAATCCAGAAAATAGTGATCCATAAACTAGACTTAAAACGATAAAAAAAGAGATAAGTTTGAAAAATTATCTTCATACGTTACTTTTAAATGTAGAAGGCCTTCTTTCATTTTCTAAGCTGTCTCTCACTTACATAAAATTTAATTTGAAATTTGATAAGAATAAAATATTTTTTGTAACTTGTTTCTTAGTAACAGGAAGAAACTGGGGGCAGTTTGGATTTGATCTACCTTACTAATACATAATCGATATCTTACACTTTTCAAAAGTTATTTAAATCGAATTCACCTAAAGAATTAACATGCATGATCTGTAATCAATGAAAATGTTTTGATGAACGAATATGTTGTTTTATATTTCCTTAATGATAAAATAGTAGGTAAATCTAAATTTTTAAACACTTTTATGCTTGAAATCCAAATTTCAAAATTCTAAAAGCATTTTCTTCTCTTTCTCCTCTTATCGGGAACTATATTTTATGCTAAATTCATTGATTTCAATATATAAGTATTTTTTACTAAATATCTGTTAAGAACTTTTATTATAATGATAATTAGATAATGGCATTAAAAATAAGTTGTCATTTAATGAAAGAATGCACCCCGTGACAAGTAACGGCTTTAAAATTCAAATTTTTCCAAAGATAATTTTACTGGATATTACAACCACGATTTTATTAGCTCCCCATATCAGTTAGTAGTGAATAAAGAGCCAAGGAGAGTTTCTAATGAATTATATCTATTGCATGATTCTCCACGTTTTTTGTTTTTCAAGATTTGAGAACGATATTTAAGTTTTTAATTCTAGATAATGCTACAAGGAGGGTAAATGTTAAAGATTGTACTAAACGTTCAAAGATTGTGTTAGATTCAGAATCTAAATCATCATGAATCATCTGTTTTCATGGACCTATATTCTGATTAAACTAAAAAGAAGGAAAATTTATTTTGAAAAATATGACACTCAATAAAATGGGGCGATAAAATACTTTCGGGAAGTGATACTTTCCAGATTTTTATTTCAAGAGGGATTTCTATTCAATATGATACAAACGATCTCAGCAATGAGACCACTCAGTCTTATTCAATATCATAAACAAAAGAAACAATGCTTATTTGCTTATTATTAACATGTATTCGAAAGATGGTTTCGAGACTTGACCGTCTCGAGACGCATACCTCACCCCAGGTTGACCGTGTGAAATGCGTCGTCCCAGACAGACAAAAACAACTGATTGTTTGAATTGTGTTTTAAATTGCTGACGATTGCCTTGAAAGTAGTAGCCTAATGACTTTGTCAAGACCATTAAGTTCAATAATCACGCCTTCAGCATTCCTTGTGGCAGAATACGAGCATACGAAATGAGCGTATGAGTATGTCAGTTATTTAAACTAAGCGGAGAGAAAGGAGCAGAAATTAATATCGAATCCATTAGCAGTGGTTCGCTTCCCTTTTAACATCGTTGCAATTATATGATTAGCTTCTAATTAGGGGCCTTCTGTTTGAATATTTTAAAATTCCAACAGCCACACGATTGGACAGGAAAGTGACGTCGTTAGTTTTTTTCTCTTCTAACAGTACTATTCTATGAAAGGAGAATTTCACCAATTATTGCTGGTTAAGCGGACGATAGGTGTAAACTCACAACTCTCAAGCGTCACCTCCAACCGAGGATCGGTTTCGTCCTTGTTAGGACTCAGCACGGTATAGGATGGTAACGCAAGAGAGAGGAGGGCAAGTACTAGTCTAGCCGACTATAGCTGAAAAAGTGGTGATCATTGATTAGAGTGGATGACTAATCAATGAGTGGAGGACTAATCAATGGTCACCACTTTTTTAGTTATAGTCGGCTAGACTAGTACTTGCCCTCCTCTCTCTTGGGTTACCATCCTATACCGTGCTGATGAGTTCTAACAAGGACGAAACCGGTCCACGGTTGGAGGTGACGCTTGAGAGTTGTGAGTTTACACCTGTTGTCCGCTTAACCAGCAATAAATGGGGAAATTCTCCTTTCATTTACCTTGTCTTTCTGGAGTTAAATATTGTCATTCCAGCAGATAAGTGGAGGGCTAATCAATGGTCGCCACTTTTTCAGTTATAGTCGGCTATACTAGTACTTGTCCTCCGCTCTCTTGCGTTACCATCCTATACCGTGCTGATGAGTCCTAACAAGAACGAAACCGGTCCACGGTTGGAGGTGACGCTTGAGAGTTGTGAGTTTACAGTACTGTTCTATGTTATGGGCAGATTATGTAAGGGTCGAACTTTTTGAAAAATGGCCTCTAGAAAATTGTTTGGTCAAAACGTTAAAAATTCAGTTTTACTTTCTATAGTTTATTAAATTATTGAAGCTTCCACGACCAGTTACTATTTATTCCATTTTCCGGTGTTGTGTTTGGACTTTACATCCAACGTTTCGCCCTCTTCTTCGGAGGGCATCCTCAGTGGCAAAAACATCATTAACTAAATTAAATAACAAACAAATACTGCGTGAATGCTCAAGTGAAAAGGAGGTATGAAATCTATAGTACTATTGCACTTACGTTTCAATGGCTTTATCCTGCATTTCTGTAAATTGTATTTCGTGGTGTCGTTTCTATAGTTTATTCAATTGATTTCTTCGGATATTTTAATCAGATCTTATATATTAAAATAATTGGGTTTTTCTTTCGGCCGACCAAACCCCCCAACCGATTTGGACAAACTCGGTCTCGATCGAAAGCTTTCCACCCCTAGATGAGCCAATAATATAACACGTTCCTCCAAAACCTTCCATTTTAAAATTATGCGTTCTTTTCGTTTTGCTCTAATGTTAACTATATGGAGAGGTTCCTTTCGGCCAGCCGCCAGGCCGAACCCCTGAACCGATTTCGACAAACTAGGTCTTGATCGAAATCTTTCTACCCCTAGATGAGCCAATAATGTAACACGTTCCTCCAAAACCTTCCATTTTAAAATTATGCGTTCTTTTCACTTTTCTCTAATGTTAACACTATGGAGAGGTTCCGTTCCGCTGGCCGCCAGGCCGAACCCCTGAACCGATTTAGACAAACTCGGTCTTGATCGAAAGCTTTTTACCCCTAGATGAGCCAATAATATAACACGTTCCTCCAAAACCTTCCATTTTTTAAATTATGCGTTCTTTTAGTTTTGCTCTAATGTTAACTCAATGGGATATCTTTCCGCCAGCCTCCAGGCCGAACCCCAGACCCGATATGAACAAACTCGGTCTTAATCGAAAACTTTACACCCCTAGATGAGTCTATAATATTTAGGTTCCTCCAAAACCTTCCATTTTAAAATTATGCGTTCTTTTCGTTTTGCCCCCGGACCCCATGTTAAGTCTATGGAGAGGTTCCTTTCGGCCGGCCGCCAGGCCGAACCCCTGAACCGATTTCGACAAACTTGGTCTTGATCGAAAGCTTTCCACCTCTAGATGAGCCAATAATATAACACGTTCCTCCAAAACCTTCCATTTTAAAATTATGCGTTCTTTTCGTTTTGCTCTAATGTTAAGTCTATGGAGAGGTTCCTTTCGGCCGGTCGCCAGCCCGAACCCCCGAACCGATTTGGACAAACTTGGTCTTAAACGGAAGCTTTCCCCCTAGATGAGCCAATAATATAATACGTTCCTCCAAAGCATTCCATTTTTGAATTAGAAATTTATTTCAATTTGCCACATTGTTTTTAGTTAATATTTTTACCAACACTGGCAAAACGTCCTTTAAAGAGCGTGAAGAAAATCTACTTTTAAATTAAACTTCAAAGTTTTGACGGTTCACTAGATTCATCTCAACAGGATACTAGGCATATTGACTTCCTACAAAAATTACTGGTACAGGTTTGATTGAAGTATATTACTTATTTCTCTTCAGAAGTGGTTATTGCAATTAAAAAGTTATATTAACTTCAAATTATGATTCAAATTAAAATCAAATAATAATTTAAAAATGGAAGGTTTTTTTGAGAATGCCACTAAAAATGGGTTCATATAGGGGTAGTAAGATTTTATTTAAGAACAAGTTTGTACAGATCCGGTTCGGTGGATTGGGCTGACGGCTGGTCAAAATTAAATGGCAATTATTTCAATTTGTGACAATGCCATGTCAAATCAGAGACAAAATACCTTTCGAAGATAATGAATTAAAACTGCACATTTAATGGTAGGGAATGTGACTATAGTGTAAGTAAATACGAACAGGTAAGAACGAGCGAATCTCGCATCAGCTCCAAAGAAGGCTAGCTGTAAAACAAAACTCGGCTTTGCCGGGTTGTAACAGCTAGTATATTATTATTATACAGGGTGTTTCATAAGTCCGTTAAGCGGCTTTTATTTAGAACCAAAGTGTCCACAGAAGTAAGGTCTACCCCTATATAAGTGACCCTGGAAAATCCATTGAGATGACTTACAGCGCCCCTAGCGGCGAAATAAAAAAAGTTTAAAAAATTAATTTAAAAACTAAAGGAGATAGAGCAAAAACCTCAGTAAAAGTATTGTTGTAAACGTTATGAAGAACTCATAGAAAAAAATTTCATGAAAATATCTTGAATATTCGCGGAGATATTAGCATGTGAAAATAGCACTATTTCAGACCTCAAAAAAGAAAAAGTTCGCAAATTTGCAAGTTTTATTTTATTTTTTTATTAAATTTTGCCTTTATTCAACTAAAAAAACACAAAACTACACACTAACACTGAAAAAATAACAAATTTGTGAACTTTTTATTTTGTTGTTGTGTTGGTGAAATTTTTGAAAAAAAAGAAGAAAAAAGTAGGAAATGTCTTGAAGAGTCGAAGTTGGGAAAAATATCATCCATGTATGCTTTCAAAACCATCAGATTCTTTGCGCAGGAATAGAATGTGCAACATGTGCCATACTAGACGTTTTAGTTTAAAGGCTATTAAATAGCAATAAGACAAAATATATTAATTTTAGCTTAATCCATAGTAACAGTTTAGATCTAAACATAAAATATCACGATTGCTTGAATTCCGCTACCTGTAATTGTCTTAAGCTTGAAAGAGTTCCAAATTTTAAATATTTGGGATTAAATCTCGACCAGAACCTAAAATATACTTCACATATCAATTATCTAAAATCTCAACTCCGATACTACCTATTTATTTTTTATCATTTAAAAAATCATGTAGACGGATCCTTTTTGAAAACCTTATACTTCTCCTGGATTCAATCTATTTTACAGTATGGCATAATTTTTTGGGGAGGGGATTACATATCAAACCTTATACCTTTAATAAATGTGCAAAAAAGAATTTTTAAGCACGTAAATAGTGATCAGTTATTAACTATAAAGAAGCTTTATTATTTTAGATTATCATTTTTTATTTATAATAACATTAGCTCATTTGGTAGTACTAATATTCATTATAATCTCAGAATAATTAAATATCCCACAGCCATACAAAGAGATCTTGCGTTAAAGTTTTCTTTATCAGGGTCCGTTCTTTTATAACAAATTGCCAACTTATCTAACCTCTAACTCAAATAAATTTTCTTTTAAAAAGGGTCTGTCTACATATTTATTGAATTTAAAAGACACAAATCTATAAAGGTCTTGTAAATGAAGATGAGCCTGATATTTGACTATATTTTGTTGCTCTGTGTTAGCCAAATTTTTATTTTTTTCTGGTGTGTACTTAGTGTGTATTATTTTGTATGTATATTTTGTATTTTGTTCATGACTGTATGTGTATTTCGATTATTTGTTTTATTTTGTTCTTAGTATAAATATTTATTTATTAATTTAGTGTTTCACTTGGAAGGGCTTGTGCCCCTTAGTGAACAACATATGTATTTGTTTTTTTTTCTTTCTGTAAATAAACTATTCTTATTCTTATTCTTAAGGCTACAAATGGAGGGATCAGAATCCACTTTTGTCATTTTTGAGTTAGCAACGCTATCACATGCACCAACCATGTAAAATTTCAGTGCAATAATGAACCAAGTCCTAGTTCTGATGATATCCGCTTGGCTGCAGCAAGTTTTGTTGCGTTAACATGTAATTTGCTATGAAGCTTTAACTTTAAACGTCTGTAGCTCAAAAGTAGCTAAAGTGGACTTGGTTCATTTCTATTCTGAACCCTCCATAATATCAGCCATGTAAAAAAGTACATCTAGGCTTATTTGTCCTATTTGCTAAAAAATTCCGCTCAACATTCAATATTCCGACTATATGCGTTTCTTAGGTATAGGTCACAGCCCGCGGTAACTCCTACACTCAATTTTCCTACGTTTGTTAACTCTTTCCAAATCAAACCCTTTACCGATACCGGCTTCAGAATCAGAGTTATCTGCCACTCATGATACAATTAAATAGAGCAGGGGTGCCCTGTCTTATCCAGCCCGCGGATACCTTTCTATCTACAAAAAAATGGATTTAGGGTGCACTGAAAATTAAATAAAATATCCAAGATTCCCCTGCGAAATTCCGACTAGGGGTACCAAAATGAGTTAAAACTCTGTTTTTAAGGGTCAAATTAAAAAAAAATTCTGGGGAGGACCAAATTTTTGTACTTTAAACTCACTTTCTCACATTTACTTCCAAAAAAAATTGTTCACAGTAAAATGAGAATCCTATCTAAACATTCATTAAAAAGGTATATTAAACCTATTAAATATACGCATAAGAGGGGCTTATGGATAATTTTAGGTCTCCTCCCTCACCCGATATAAATTTCTATACATGCCGCTGAGATCAAACATGTTTAAGAAACTATTAGCTGATTTCTATATTTAAAACGCGATTACTCTCAACAATTCACTTGATACTCTTTTATTTTAAATATTCTAAAGATTTTAAATTTAAAAGATTCTAAAATGAATGTTTTTCTCTTCTGTAACTAATAATATTTGTGATTTTTAATTGTAAGGTTGTTACTCAAATGTTCCTTCTAAACATGAACCCATATTTGAACTACCCTAAAACAGCCACTGGACTTAATTATTTTTTAAATGGACATCGAGTAAGTAGTCGGCCCTTGAATTGCTGTTTAGTTAATCCGGCCCTCGGGCTGAAAAGTTTGGAGACCCCTTCAGTAGAGGATAAAATTTATAGAGAAGAACTTATCCAAAAAAACGAGTTTTCATATACAAACGCTGGCTAGAAAGGGAACCATGAATGGTTTGTGATGAAAACAAACAATGCTCGAAACGCAGCATAGCTAACGGGTAGAGTCTGGCGACCCAATGCTAAAAATAGCTCCACTTTCATCTCTTTCTCGCCCAGAGCTGCTATTCCTAAAATGCCGTCCACGCGCAATGTCGCACCGCATTCTTTCACCGCTTCCTTCGCATAATTAGTCCGTCGTCTTGTTACCATAACTAATTAGCGTATCTCATTTCCGCGCCTCATTGGCATGCGAACGCTGTTTTATTTGAGAAGACACACCTGTCACCCTCATACGAAAGGGTTTGGGGAAATTCCTCGGATCCCCCTAGAAGACCATATTTAAGTGGAACTTCGGGAAATGCAAAACGGAAGGCAATTAACTGACTTAATCGGCACTAAATTCTAAAACCTTGAAAATCAACACAAGGTAGTTTTTAGTGTTTTAGTCCCTTAGTGCAGTGGTCCCCAACCTTTTTACCGCCACGGACCGGTCAACGTTTGATAATTTTACCGCTGCCCGCTGGGGGGGCATTGATTGTTTACATTCTAGATTATTTTGATTTATTAATTTTATTTAATTGTATTTAAACATGCTTTCAAAATAAAATACAGTTGCACCAAAAAATAAATAGTATTAATTGATTTATAATTCATTTCATTCATTAATTTGGAGTATAAACCTAGGAATTTTAATTCATTTTCAATTAAATGGTCGGCCCGCGGCCCGGTACCATTTGATCCAAGGACCGGCACCGGTCCACGGACCGGGGGTTGGGGACCACTGCCTTAGTGTATAAACGTAAGCAACTCAAGAAGAAAAGGTTTTATATTTCTTCTACTCTTTGGCATCTTTCTTATCTTCGCCATCTTTAAATGCTTGATCCCTTTTCTGCTCTTCAGCATCCCTTAGCTCTTAAACATCTTTCATGTCTTCACAACCTTTTTAGCTCTTGAATATCTTTCTTATATTTATCACCCTTTAATTCTAGATCCTTTACGAGCTCTTCAGTTTCCTTTATCTTTTAACCATCTTTCTTCTATCCAACATCCCTTTACTTTTAAATATATTTCTTATCTTCGTCATCTTCAATCAATCAATCAATCAATTTATTATAAATTATAATTACAGTTTCACATTACAATTTTATAGAACAACACAAACACAGAGAAAGAAAAAAAAACAGAACAATGAAAACAATTAAATTCCAAATAATAAATAATTAAAATAAAAATATTTTTTAAATGTGTGATATCATAAGAGCTATAGCTCGTTCATGATATCAAAAATTCATATTCCTATGGTTATTGACAACGCTATTGGATTTATTTAGGTATTGTTAAAATATTTTCAATGTCTTGTGCTTTTATGAATTTGATATATCTGTTTTAAAATCTGCGTAATTATTTGTGAGTTTGGTAGTTTCATTTAATTTATTGAATAAGTATGGACCTAAAAATACATGTGATTTATGTAATATTTCCTTATAAGATTTAGGAGTTAAGTAATTACCTTTTGTTCCTCTTGTTACATAGTTTACTGGTTTGAGTTCGTAAAAGTTTTTGTTCTTAAAAATAAAAATTAATAATCGATAAACAAAAAGCTGGCGCACAGTTAGAAATGTTATCGGTTGCTGAACATTATTGAAATGAGAAAATAATTTATTTTGTAAATGTAACAGAGTTTTAATATTATATAATCAGATGCGTAGCAAGTTATACCATAATTAAGAACAGATTGTACCCAAGAATAATACAAGGTTGTTAAAAATCTTTAAATTATTGGTCATTTTTCTGCTCTTCAGCATCCCTTTGCTCTTGAATATCTTTCTTATCTTTATCACCTTTTAATTCTAGATCCTTTACGTGCTCTTCAGTATCCTTTTTCTTTTAACCATCTTTCTTCTATCCAACATCTCTTTACTTTTAATTATATTTCTTATCTTCGTCATCTTTAAATTATTGATCATTTTTCTGTTCTTCAGCATCCCTTTGCTCTTGAATATCTTTTTCACCTTTTAATCCTTGATCCTTTATGTGCTTAAGCATCTTTTTTCTCTTACCTCATCTTCAGCATCTTACCTCATCAGCATTTGTTCGCTCTCATTCCACACATTAATACTTAGCTTCATTTTTATTATCATGGCTATTCTACACGGACATCCTAATTTCTCTAAGTGACCCCTACTGTGTAGCAGCCTAACTTATGGTCCGCACCACAGCCCCGTTATTCTCACGTTTTGAGATTATTAAAATAGTAGATAAAAACCACGAAGAATGACGCTTACATCAAGTATTTTCGTAGCCAAGTATTTCAAGTATTTTCTGAGATATAAATTTTGAAATTTCGTTTTTTGTTTGGGTGCAAAAACACTTTTGAATCACAAATCATGCGCTTTGAGGTCACATCCAATAGAAGCCCGTTTTCTGATTACGTGAAAACAGTAAACACAATGGTTTTCATGTGCTGTGATGTCACATCCAATATAGAAGCCCGTTTTCTGTTAACGTGACTTTTCTGGCGTTTTGGCAAAAATAAAATTGAGTTTCAAATGATTTAAAACACATTTTTGAACTTAAAAATCAGAAATTTGGGTGTTTTAAACCTTATTGTATCAAAAAAGTATAAAATCAAGCAAATCCCTCACTCATTCAAATACCTTCCTCATTTCTATACGTTTTAAGTGATTTTTGATCGATTTAAACCACTTTTATTTTACTTTTTTATTTATTTAAAGTTTATTTATATACTTTTACATATTAAGGTTTTATATGCGTATTTTTCTACTTAACTATTTTATGAACCACCCTCTCTGTTGAAGTAAGAGAAGAAATTAAAAGAAGGTGCTAATAACGGGAGATGATAATTAGTTGGAGTTTATATTACTTATTATTTCGAAATAGCATCGTTCCATACAACACTTCAATAACATAAGTGAAAGATAGATAGTTTAGTCGAGTTGAGTTGAGTTGAGGTGGTATGTGTGCTTTGCTGCAGTTATCAACCCGGCTTCGACACTATTGTTCCTCTGTTATGGTTTTTTTACGTTTTAATGGAATCGACCGTAATCAGGAATTTGTATAGTTTAGTGTTACAAGGTAACTTAAGCCCATACCGTCAAATATTTTTATTTTGGAATTTTGAATATCATGTGATGTGATTGTAAGCATAACTTTTTAATATACCCAACTCAAAAATTTAAATCCTGCATTGCTTATCTTCTTTTCTAATAACTTTCATAAGGTTTTATTAAAACACTTTACAGATGATGTTTATATTTCTTTTTTGAAACTCTTAAAAATTCATAAAAGCATTAATCAATAAAAATTGATAAGTAAATTTATCTTTAAAAATAAATGCAAACGAATGAAAATAAATTTTAAAGTGATAATAATTAATCAAGGCTAATTTATATTTATAAACAAGTGGGTAAAAATACAAAAATCTGCATATTAAAGAGTTTTTTCAAGATTTTAGTGTCTTGAAAGCATTGTTGCAATATTATCAGTGCAGTGGATAAAGCAGTGGAAATGGGAAAAAGTAGGTCGCATATTTTGTTCATTTTATGTGGACCGTTTTGTTCAATAATTAAAGGACCCAAACAAGGAAGCTTGAGTAAAATATGAAACTATCAATAATAATCTCAAACGACACCTTTTAACATTTTTTAGTAAATTTATTATGTTCCTTTTTACCGTCCTTTACTAGTAGGAAATGTTTTGTTTTAAAACTTTTTGTTTAAAAAATAACCTTATTTTTGTATTTAAAATGCGTTACTAATATTGGTTATGCTTCACATTCATACAGTCAATCTCTTTTGTAAATGATTTAAATCGCCAACACGTCTATGTATTAAACCATCCATAAATTGACTTACCGCCGCCCCTCTTTTGGTGGGATAATGGTAACAGATCAGATGTTAAGTTGCCATAATTTGGCCCGCATCAAAGGGTCATTCCACGTTAAGTGAACCAATTTTTCGGAAAATCTCCCCTTGGGTCCTTATATTTTTTAAATTTTGGTACACATGTTGAATATGCCTTTAAGGCTGAGATGTATCGAGTTAAAATGTTTTACCTCATTTAGTTTTAATTACAAAGGAAATTACAAAAGCTTGTTCAACCGAAATTTCGGAATTTTCGCAACTTTGTAAATAAAAATAATAAATAAAAAGCTATAAGAGATAAAAATTGAAAATATATCCCCAAGTGTTTTTTTCAAGGTGTTCTTTTAGTGTATACCAAATATGAAAAGAATAAAAAATGGTGAGGGAAAAGTCATTGGTTCACTTGACGTGAAATGGCCCCAAAATGAAAGCCTACTTCATATCGCTATAGCTACGAAAGTAACTAATTACTTCAAAGATCCAACACTTCAATAACTTAAGCAACAGCACCTTTCGCAAGTCTATTGGATTCAATAAGCTGCCATTCGGAAGCAGTATACTACAGCAACCCGTAATCAATACATCAGTACCGGTAAGTTGCCAAGGTGGAAAGACCACACAAATCAAAAGCGCCATGACAGGCCAGGAATGCTCCGGAGCTTTCGCAAAAGATTTATAAGTGCCGAAAGCTTTCTTGATAGCTTGATTTACCGATACCTTTTATTGGTATATCTCGCGAAGGAACTGGTTTTTTACGGGCATTTTCCTCGGCCGGAATAAACAAATGGCGTCGGATGTAAATCTTGGGGAATTCAATTTAATAATTTAATTGCTACTTGTGTCGATTTATTCCCTGTTATTTATTGGGGTAATGAGCGTCCATTTGCATCAGCTATCAAATTTATGGTCTGGAAGGCTGCTACCTCTCGGCTCATAATGGCTCTCTCATGCCAGACACTTCATAGAGGCAAGACCCCTATCAGAGGACACTTGTTTTTGACGGCTTTTCCGCCTAGCACACGCACTACGCGTTTCTCAGGCTTGTACATACTTGTTTATAAAACTTATTCTTTTAGTGGTGCGTTTATTAAATCTATATTCTGTTTGTGAAAAAATTCACGGAAAAGCACAGAAAATGGATAATTGCAGCCAATTTTTTTTATCTTAATGTGTTCAGAATGGCTTAAAACCCCCCAAAACATTTTAAATTACCTTTCAAAGCCCTAAATTTTAAGTTATTTTCAATTAAAAATAGCTTATTTTCTGTCTGAGCTGAAACAGCTTGTGACGTTAAATGTGCCTTGCTCCCGCTTGTTGTTATCATCCTGCTTTGAAAGACTGGAAAGAATGACCTCTAGTTTTTTTACATCCTAATGTTTCGATGAAAACGGTGTTTCCCACATTTCCAAGAGCACATGTGGCGTCACATTGTTAGGAGTTTTCTGTATAAAAATATGTCATAATTACCTTAAAAAAAAGTTTTTGGGAAAAGTCGCCCGGGTTTCAGTTTTTTTAATAAATATCATCTGGTGTGTTACAGATGGGCTTCACCAGTCCATTTTTAAAGAAAATTATTCTGGTGTGTTACAGATGGGCTTCGCCTGTCCATTTTCAAAAAAAATTATTCTGGTGTGTTACAGACTGGCTTCGCCAGTACAAATGGGGAAATAGTTAAGAGTAAAGAATCCATTTTTATGTTTATGCTACATAAATGGATTTTAAACTGCAACAATTGATTTCAATCTACAACAATCGATAATGTGCCTACAACAATTAAAGTTACATCTTCTCTTATTATATTTACAACAATGTGGGTTTGCCATGAAGTTAGGTATGAAATATGGGTTTTTAAGCATAAAATTGACCAAAAATGTTGTTAGGTTGCACATGTGGCGTCACATTGTTAGGAGTTTTCTGTATAAAAATATGTCATAATTACCTTAAAAAAAAGTTTTTGGGAAAAGTCGCCCGGGTTTCAGTTTTTTTAATAAATATCATCTGGTGTGTTACAGATGGGCTTCACCAGTCCATTTTTAAAGAAAATTATTCTGGTGTGTTACAGATGGGCTTCGCCTGTCCATTTTCAAAAAAAATTATTCTGGTGTGTTACAGACTGGCTTCGCCAGTACAAATGGGGAAATAGTTAAGAGTAAAGAATCCATTTTTATGTTTATGCTACATAAATGGATTTTAAACTGCAACAATTGATTTCAATCTACAACAATCGATAATGTGCCTACAACAATTAAAGTTACATCTTCTCTTATTATATTTACAACAATGTGGGTTTGCCATGAAGTTAGGTATGAAATATGGGTTTTTAAGCATAAAATTGACCAAAAATGTTGTTAGGTTGCTTTGATTTTAAATTTTTTTTATTCAGAAACCTTCCCTGGAGCGAGTAGATGAATGTGGTTAAGTTTAATAGTTAATGTAGGTGGGAAAACTTTAAAAATATCTGTTTTTCTTCTGTTTTTAAGTAAATATCATCTTCGCCAGTCCATTTTTTTAAATTTTATTTTGGTGTGTTACAGACGGGCTTCGCCAGTCCCAATGTGGAAATAATAAAATAAAGGAGCCAATTTTATGTTTATGCTACAACAATGGATTTTAAACTACAACTATCGACTTTAATGTACAACAATGGATGTTATGCCTACAAGAATTAATGTTACATCTTCTATTGTTATATTTACAATAATATGGTTTTGCCATGAAGTTAGGCAGGAAATATGGGTTTTTAAGAATAAAATTGACAAAAAAGTTGTTAGGATGCTTCGATTTTTAATTATTGTTTTTCAGAAACCTTCCCGGGAGCTAGTAGATCAACGTGGTATAGTTTAAAAGTTAATGTAGGTTCGAAAAGTTTAAAACTATAAAGTACATACATACAGACATTCATTTTTATATAGATTAAAAATATTTCATAAAGAAGTTAAAACTTATATAATAGAAAACATTTTAGTAATCGTTCTCTTTTACTGTATTCTTCATGTTAGTTTGTATATTTTACATACATGTAGGTAATTTCTCCGTCGATTCGGTTGACAAAATTAACATTCCTTTGAAAAATTTTTGATTTCCAAAATTTCATGGCCATCTACAGTTGGCGTTGATTCCCCGCCGCCGATGATTTTTCTAGCTTCCTCTAGTTCTTCTCCGTTCAAATTTTATTTCTATAGCATGAATTAATGTAAATATTTATTATTTTGTATTGATGTTGAACTTTTAAAACTAGCATTGAAATATATATGAAATATAAAATTTAAATTTTAAATTCAAATAATCACGTTTAAACTATATCAAAATATGTTAAAATTATTAAATATATTTAAAAGGGGTGCTGCCCCTTCGAATCTTTAAAAAAATTAAGTATTTTCAGCCAATTTATTGTCAGAGAAATCGCATGTATGATATTAGTTTACGCGTTTAACGGATATACCAGACATAAGTGTAAATTTAACAAACGGTAAGGTATTCTCTAAATGTTCTTGAAACTTGATAAATTTCATAGTAAGTAGTAGTTGTAAAAAAGGACAAAGAACTTAAGCTCTTCACTATCGTGCTTTATATTTTAAAAAAATTATCATTATTCCTAAACACGTTAAAGGTTAAAAATTAAAATCCCAATACTGATTGGTACCCTATTGCATCAAGCTTAACAAACTTAGCATCAACATAACTTGAACAGTAAAGAAATAGAGCTTCTTACAAAACAAACTACAACTGAAACATTGAATATTTTTATTGTATCCAAGTCCCATACATTTTTTTACTAACTTCAAATTACCTTATTTCAATATCAGGACATGAAATTTTCATAAGTAATCTGAATCGATTCAGCCTCCAGGGTCTCCATGCGTCTGTTCAGAAAGTCAATTTAAAAATGTTGATCCTCAATACCTTTCTTCCACTCGTTCAATAGAATAGATATTACTTCATTCATATTAAAAAGAATTGGAAATAAATGGAATATAATTTAATGTTTCTTCTTAATGCAAAGTTTTTTCGAAGTTATAGTGTGGAATTCATGAATTTTCAACTTTCTCTTTTACTGATTTACATTATAAGCTTAGCATAAAAAGTCTTGATACAAAAGCCGGGATACAACTCAACACACTATCTCCATAACTTTGTTTTTGACCAAGGTGTATTAACTAACACTTTAATACTTTATTGTTATTTATTGCCACTTTTTATACCTTAATTTTTGAGACCATATTTTATGATAAAATAGGTTTTTCTTACGTGTTAAAATGTATAGTACTTTAAAATACTTTCCAAATTAAAATATTCAAAGACTGATAAAATTATATTCTAAAAACTTATTTATATGCTATTTTAAACTAAAATTTCACACATTTTGTCTGAAACTTACTACTTTTATTCTGATTATTAGGGGAGATCCGGCTAATACGACATACCACTTTTTCAAAGCAACCGTGAGAGACGATTTGATTAGATTTCCTGTAGTTTTCAAAACCAATGAAATGTTTATTTAATGCTCTAACACCCCCTAATTGAGTAATATCATAATCTTTCTTTTTTCCTTTCCAAAAACTTACTTTTCGAAAAAAGTAGGAAATATGTCATTTTACCCGATATAAGGATAAAATGACAGTTAACTTTAAAACCCATTAATGCCCAACTTTTTATTTTTCTTAAATATTTGGTAAAAACATATAAAATAGCCCCAAAACAACTGGAAAAATAGTGAAAAAAATTCCAGGTTAAAATTTTAATTTCTACACACGTATGGTAGAAAACAGTTTTAAAGCCTCAAAAACATCTTCTACCTTTTTAAGTGCTGCAAAAGTGATCGGAACCATACTGTAACATGAATATGAACAAAAAATATTAATTATTTATCCAATTAACTGTAAAATTAACCTTAATTAACGTAATTTAAGCATTTTTTATGCTCTAAAACACGTTTTTCCTCCCAAATCTATGTTAATTGCAAATTAATTAAGATTTTTAATTGAAAAAGACATCCTTTGTTTATATTTTACCTAATATTAAGTAATAATTACTTTTACACACCTCAAATCCATCAGAATATCACAATTTGTGAAGTTTAAGTCTTTCAAATGCCCATACTTTTTTCATTTTATTTAATTTTATTGTGCGGAACACAAATTTCTCCCCAAAAATCAAGCATTAGTGGGATGGGAATTATAGCAAGCCAGATGATATAGATTGATCTGCAGTATAGAACACAATGATTAGCGATATCTAATTAGAAAAAAAGCCGAAAATTTATCACCAAAGCGACTTTTTTGGCAATTTTAATGACATAAAGTCATTATAACTAATAATTATTAAACTTTTAATTAAAATATAACCGAAATATATTTGCATAAGTAATAAATATATTAAAATGATTTATTTATGCTGCGTGGATTTGCCCCATTTAACTTTATTTTGAAAAACTTGCCTTATTATTTTTAGAGACATGTTGAGGCAATTATTTCAAAATGAAACTGAAGTTGAATTGCTATTTTATCATGGCTATTTGTTTGTATTTCTCCTCAAGCCCTATTTTATGTAATGTTTAAGTAAAAGATAGGAAAAATTACATCTAAATGATGAAAAACAAACTTACAGCATTTTTTAAACTCATGAGTGACATAGGGGTACGAACTTTCGTAGAACAATAAGTCACAATAAGACAAACCAACCACCTGGTTTTCAACTTTTGAATCGATCATTAACAATTAAAAATCGTGGTGTGTGGTTTTGCCCCTTGCGGGTTTTTACCCCCTACCCTATTATATTTTAAATAAATTCGTTGCAAATTTTGCATTTCCATTCTTAGGTTGTAACTTATAAAACAATCACACTTTTGTTTCAATATATTTGGTATCATATTTTTACTGTACTGTTCTTAAGGGAATAACTTACTTAACTTAAAGGAATAAATGTTTCAAATAAATTATATTAAAGGGTTCATTGGAAACCCCTTGTGTTTGAAACTTGCTTGTATTGGTAGGGGCAAGTAAAATTTATTATAATTTTATTCGTGTTAAAATTCAATCAATATAGTTTTAAAAGTAAAATTTCAGCATTGCATTCTATAGGGGAATTAATAAAGCAAGTGTCCAAAAAGGATTAACCCAATTTAAAAAGAAATATATATTTATTTTACACTTAATCATTTTCATGCTAAATTGATCACTTACGAACGATTCAAATGTGCCTTCTTGTTCCTCTTCTTATTCTTAATCAGTGGTTCCCAACTCAGAGAAGTCCGCGGACCACTAAGTCTAAATTTGGAACCTTCACGGACCACCCTTAGATTAAGATCCTTAACACGAAATTGCAAGATGAAAGTTTCTTACCAGCATGGAAATAATGCACTTAATATATGCACTTATATGAAATAATGCACTTAATATATGCACTTATATGAAATAATGCACTTAATATATGCACTTATAATGCACTTAAATGTAACTTATTTAAGAAAAAATTAATTACATTTCACGATAATTAGTAATTTTTGTTATGATATAAGTAAATTTCGGAACCCACAAAATTGTGGCCGAGTATTTTTTTTCCCAGAACTCTTCATTTCTCTTTAAATATTTAAATTAGAAGAAAGTATTGTAAACAATTTGGTAGTGACTGTTATGCACACAAATTACACAGACGAAAGCATCTTTTCTAGTTCAATTTATTCAAATTTCTATTATTTATTGGAAATTTTTGTGTTCTTCCGGGTACCTCCACGGACCCCTTCCAAGACTCTCACGGACCACCAATGGTCCGCGGACCACCTGTTGGGAACCACTGTTCTTAATGGATTTTTTGACATTAAATGCAGTATTTTAAGTACATCTAGATTAAATTACACTAAATATTAAACTTTAAAATCAAGGCTTTTAGGATTGATTCCGATTGAATAATGAAATTTGGGTAAGATTTATATTTTTTTCACTCTAATAACTTTTCCTCATCAAGAACTTGGATACATACATAAAATTTCGTGTTTTGGAAGTATGAAAGTTTTGCTAAATGTAAAAAGAACTTCGATGCTGTAAAGAACTAGTTAAACTTTGAATGATATTTATTCATATAAAGTAGGGTTTCTATTCCGGTTTCATTTTATTTGCATAACTATTTTCTTTTTTGAATTGAACTATGATTATTTGCTTGATTAAAGTCTGAATCATAGGAATTTGTATCTTATCTAATTTATTCTATTAATTGCTTAGTTTTCTTGTCTAATGCTAATGCAAAGTTATCCCTCCATGCCCTGATGTGGGATTTGTGCCATCAAAATGCAATTAGCTTGCACAAAGTTATCCTAAAAGTGTTTCTTGAAAACTGGACTTCGACCCCTTTGTGGTTACAAAGATAGTTAATAGCATTTTCCCAACGACTGTGTATTTTTATTTCATGCTTTATAAGCTGCGTTTAAAATACTTGTTAACAAGAAATGATGTTAAAATACTTTATATATTTAAGTTCGTTTTTAAAATTTGTGTGTTGTTGTTACTAATCCCAATTGGTCTAATAAAAATTAGACCAATTCCAGGAGTCCATGAACTTTCAAGAAGTCTAGAAATAAAAATCTAAAATTTTTATTTTTATATTTTGATTCGTTAAAATTAAAAAAAAGTGTTAAATATTTTATATCAATAATATTAAATCATTAATTAAAATTAATTGATTAATAATTATTAAATTAATTATATCAATAATATTAAAGTATTATATCAATAACATTAAACACAAAAGACAAATCAAATTTTCTTCAATGATTTTCCCATTTGTCAGGTTTAAAAATGTAGCTAATTTTTCAGAAAACTGACTAAATTTTCTTTACGCTAGAAATCACACGAGTTTACTGAACTTAAGAATTAATTTTTTAAATCAAATTTTCTGTTTCCATAACAGTTTACCATTTATATTCTTTGAATACCCTTTTGGGGTGGATTTATTTATTTCAAACCTACAGCAATGGCTTATTAATCTAAAAGCCCCAACAGCCTGTATGTAAAATATTATGATTTATCCACCTTACAAAAGATGTAGAACTAAGCTGGCATCAGCAATTTCAAAAGAAACTCCCCCCCTGAAAAAAACCCTAAACATATGCACAAAATAAATTTATCTGGTGCAAGAGCCATCTGGGTGTGTGGGGGGTATCACCCATTATCCCTCAAAGATGCGCTGTACCCATTCTTCTGAATCCAAACATGTAAAGAGCGCTTTTGATGAGCCCAAGAAAAAAAGACTGATTTTCAACGAGAAATTAGTTAAGGGAAAAGATTGATTTCCCCTTGCTTGTCCCGACTTGAAAACGGTTATGGATGAATGTTAGATTAAAAAGGTGTGTTTGCTGGAAAAGCAAAAGAAGAGCGGAGATCGCTCATGTTGTATCCGGAGACATCCTCAATGAAGAAAAACTTTTTTCCATGGTTTTCTGGTTCAGCGCCTTGGGTTGGCGCTCGTGTGAAAGATTTATCAAATGTTGGTCGGTTATGACCTTGTATATTAGATTCCGTATCTTCAATCTTAACCCATCTTAAAATGGACTCAAACGTGGTTTTTTTGGTGTGGCCCTTTTGTCCTGTGATTTAAGCATTTAATGAGTATTTAAACTAAGATAAAACTAAAACGCTGTAATCGTATTTAATAGAGTATGCTGTATCGTATAGAGTAAGTAAATTGATCGGATTAAGTTTTGGTGATTTTTTACAGGGACTTAATATTTTGCCTATTAGTGTGGGGCATACTTTGAAAGTTTTATTTTTGGAAAAGGGGGTCTTTTCTTATCAATTAATTCACGTTATGGTTTTATTTTTAAAAATCATATTTTAAATGTTTTATCTCTGCTGTTCTCGTTTAAAAATTTCACACATATTACTAAAAAAGATATATACGTATATATGATGAAATGAAAAAATTTTTTACGAACTTTAAAATAAAGAATTCAACTGAATTAAATAACTGAGTCTATTGCTTCATAGTTTAGCTAACCTTATTACACCTCTATAGTTAAGGTTATAATATCTTTTTATCAGAATGTAACATTAATCTTCTTCATTAGTTGCTTATTTAGTTTTTATTACTTATTGTCCTCTATTTTCAGTTATGAATCAATGCAAATCAAGTCTAAAATCTTGCGATTTTTTAACAAATTATACACACACAATTTTCAACTCTGTTAATAATCATAATTAGCGGACTATTTAAATTATTGATTTGGTTTTCAAAACTTTTTAAAGGTTATTTTGGTTTTAAAAAGTGTAAGTTTAGATGGCATTTCTTCTTTATAAAAGATCAATGGTATTAGAAAAATTGTATACGTTGACTTGTCTTGGAAATACTACTCACACAAATCAGTTATAAGATAAGACTATGTTATCTAAATAACTATTTTTAGGTTAAATAATAAATTATGGAAACTAAGTTTTAAGGCTAGCTATATGAAAGTGCTAGAAATTATCCTAAAAAATCATTTTGAGCATATTTTCAACTACATGATTGCTATCGAATAGGAATCTACTCCATCCTAGAGCATAAATGAAACAGCTGAAGTCTTAAAAAA